>CM060905.1:796721709-797971709 GCA_030737815.1 Allium fistulosum | reverse complement strand
TTTGAAATTTGACCATGAAAGTTATTCTGCTCGTAGCGAAATTCTAATCTGTTTCCATATATAATATGCTGAAAATGATGCTCAACCAAAGAAGATATGAGCATTTGAAGTTCTCAAATTTAAATTAATTTTGTTTGAATTCAAATTCAAATAAGAAATAAAATTTAGGATTTAAATTTAAATTTTTTTAGCTTAGGGGCTAAGTAAATGATAAATTAAGGCTTAATATTAAAAAGTTAATTAGGGAATAAAAAAATTCGGCAACGGAAAGAATAATAAACGCCCCTAAATAAGATAACGGTCGATCAATCACCCAAGGGCGGTTGATCGCTAGGCAAAGAAAGTTGCCAATGGCGGCTAGGATTTTATGTTATGTTCTATTCGGTTGGACACTCCAGATTTACCCGTTTCCTACCTACTTCCATCCTACATTTCTTGTGCATTTCAGATCCTAAAAATAGGACCATATCCTCTCCACTTTTATTCATATTATTTTGGGGAATATGATGAAACTCTGCCATTGCTATCTCTCTTGTAAGATTCAGAAACTCCGTAGAAAATTCGGGTAAGGATTTAACTTATTTCTTCCTTCAATCTATTCTTATTCTATTCTTCTCCAATTGTTCTAAATCTAATGAATATATATACCTCTTCCCTATTGCTTGTGTATACATATATATATACATATCAATAGAGAGATATTTTGGAAGAGATCGGAAGGCTGCAAATCCATTTGAGTAAAGCTAAGGCTAATCACTAGAAACCTTAGTATTTTTTTGCAGCAATTTTTTAGTGTATTTCTTTTGAATTTGAATGTGCCTTAGGGATTTTGGGATTTTGAAAATATGATAAATAAAATCCCCTAAAATTTCTTTTTAATTCAGTATGTCAATTCTATGCTGATATTTCCAATTATTTACATTAATTTAATGGAATTTGTTTCGTTATGTAATTTATGATAATTTCATAGTCTGTTCCAATTCTCCTTCTTCTTGGTTAAATTGTGATTCTTCAATATAATAAGGGGTTTAGATTACGAATTCTATTCATAGTTTACACCACTTATTTTTATCTTTGTAAAAGAGGAGTTGAATAGAATATGAGGTTTAGATTGCAATTCTTATTGTTTAAGGTATTCCATTGAATTGGTTTAATACATTAAGTCTCTATTTTATTTATAAGTCTGTTATTGCAGTTTTGATTATTAATATTTATTCCCTATTTTGGACATTTGAATTCCATGAAATATGGGGAAATTCAAGAAAAAGGACTTGTAATAAATAATTGGTTAGGGAATTGACATTAATTGCTAGTGTATGACATAAAATCCATGCGGTTAGAAATTATCAAGTGCGAATGTTTATTTATTTCTATCTACATAATTAACGTATAACAATTACATATATGGTGTAATTAACTAGGCATTTATTTATATTTATTTTCCCCCATTTTGAAGGTAATTGATTCTGAGGTGAAAATAAGAGGAAAATCTTATATAAGGCATAATAAGGAAGGTTCCTTATAAGGACTTATTTGTGAAATAGTGATGTGTGTGTGTGTGTGCATGTGTGTGTGTATATATAGAGTAATTAATTTATGGCTAAATCATAGGGATGTGAGGTCAACAGAGTTGCATGACAGAAGTCTGCCCATCACTTTATGGAAACCAACAGTTGTGTATACTTTTATTGATGTGAGGTATCCTTATGATAAATATTTGAAATGACGCGAGGTTAGTTCTGAATCCAATAGAGGAAATCTGCCCAGCTAATTTGGCTACTAGTTCTTATGAATAGCGGACTATTGTGAGACGTCATTATAGGTACGGGCCATAAGACGAAGGGCCTACTTTGGCGTTTGAGGTAGTAAGTGCGTAGACCCACGTTTTTCCTTAGATGAAGTATTAAATGGCCAAGGGGTTACGCTAGGTGGTATCTTTACAGGGGCCTACTTTTGGAATTAGGCCTTAAATGATGGGGTCTGCCTATTTTCCACTTAGAAGTGTTAAGTGGCCTATGAGATTTCATATGATGTCAGCTACATAGTACCATTGAGGAGCACACTTCTGGAATTAGGCCTTAAATGATAGGGTCTGCCTATTTTCCATTGGGAAGTATTAAGTGGCTTTGATATCGTCTCTTACATTATTAGCTATTTATGACATATGATTAGGATATGTGATACACTTCTAGAATGGAAGCTAAGTGGTTGGACCCACCTCCTTTCCTTATAAAGAAGTATTAAATGATTTTAATGATTTTATGTTCGTAGACATATTCTTATTTTGAAATATACTGCCCAAGTACTGAAAAGGTAAAACTCGAGGTTTTTTATTCACCGGACACTTGTTGTTCTGACTCCCTTCTTATTACAACACAGGCTAAGAACGGAGTGATGGCGGTGACGATCTTAAAGGTGAAGAAGCTTGGCAAGTGGAAATATTTATTATTATTATTTTCATATGTACCCATGGATTTAAACAATTGTTGTAATGGATATTATATTACGATTTTTATGGGATTTTGTGTTATGACATTTTTATGGTTTTGAAATAAATGGGTACAGTTTACTATTATATTTTGTTCCATCCGCTGTGAGTTCTGAAAGTTTAATTATGGATCTGTAATATTATTATTTTTTACTACCAACTTCTTACCTTAGAATGGGTCTAAGTTTCGATATAGAAATTTAGGTCTATTCCGGGGTGGATTGTTACATTTGGTTCAGAACTTTAGGTTACTCGATCAATAGAGAAAAACTATATGAATGAGAGATGTATTTTTTATTTTGAAAAAGGTTTTTCAAAAAGAATACTTACTATACGCACACACACCCCTGTACCCCCTCTTCTTGAACATACGCACATGCATTAGGCAAACTTTTTTTTCTTTCATCATGTAAATACTATCTTAGGAAATCATCACTAAAGATTTAACCTACAGATAGTTGATATAGCTGATAATCAATCTTCTTCCAAACAAGGGAACCCTATCCGCAGAAGACCACCCATTTGTGGAATGCTCGAATGGTGTAAAAAATATTCTAGGACAGTCGGGCAGATTCCTATTCCTCCAACTGCACCAATAGCACCCAATGCCCTGACCGCTGATGCATCACCACGCCCTCCCGACATTCCTAAGCTATGTAAGGACTTTATCAATATGGAAGGAAAGACATAATCTGAAGCTAAAGGATATTCGAAAGCTAAAGCATGGATTGGTAACTACGAGAGGATATATTAGAGAGTTGGATTGGGATGATCAATTAAGAAGAAGAATGGCAGCTTGGACCTTAGGAAAGAAGCTTTAAATTGGTGGAACTTTGCGACTGATGAGCACCTAGGTAGGATATTCTCTTAGGATGAATTCAAGGACCGATTCGAGATGAGGTTCATGTCTAGAGCAGAGGTTAGCTTGCAATTGGAAAAGTTCATTTAGCTGAGACAAGGAGATCTACCCAAAAGGAGTACATAGCTAAGTTTATTGAATTTTCTAAATTCAGGATGAACCTGATAGACATAGCTATGAAAAAGCCTATAAAGTTCGTGAAGGGCTTAAATTCCCCACCAAGAGAAATGTTGTTGACCCAAGTACCTATAGGGGCCACATATGAGATGTTGGTAGAAACGGTAATGCTGCACGTGGCCAATGAGGAAGATAAGAGAGAAAAAGAGAGGTCTGCATAGACCTAAAAGTAAGGAGGGCCTAAGAAAGGGAGCTTTTGGGCCAACAAGAAATCAAAGGGGAAGTTTAAGAAGAAAGTAAAGGTGCGTAAGAGATGCCAAAGGAGGGGCCACGAAGCTAAAAATTGTAGGGTAAGCCTGATGAAGGAAGCCTTTAAAGGAAAGTTCTTTAACTGCCACGAGGAAGGGCATCACAAGAACCAATGTCCCAAGATGGCTAAGGAAGGACTAGGCAGACATGCCTATGCTATTAAAGCTATCCCTATTACCAGTAATCCACCAAGGTACCAATGAAAAGCAACTCTAGAAGGTATAAATCTTTTTTTGGGGTTACTATTCATACCCTATTTGATTCGGGGGCATTACATTCCTTTATAGCTAAGGATGTAGTAAATTCCTTAAATCTTAAAACCAAGATAGTAAACAGCCCAATAGAGGTTTCCAATCTCATTGGGGGTTCGACCCATCTTTCTTTTATTTGCAAAGACCTAGTGTTAAACATATGAGACGTTGATTTCATATGTACTACGTACGTTCTAAATTTTGAGTGGTATGGACTTATCTTGGGTATGGATTGGTTGTCATATTACAGAGTCATTCTTGACTGTGACAAAAGGGTAGTACGATTAACGAGTTATTGAGGTCATGACCTAGAAGTTCTTCGTACACCCAAAGCTTTAGTTGAGTTAAGCCATTTACACTCACTAAGTCTATCTGTTGATCGAGAACCATTACCTGTACCCGTAATTTGTGAATTTCTTGATGTTTTCGAGGAGGTGTCGGGTTTTCTACCCCAAAGAAAGATTGAGTTCCGAATTGATTTGGAGAAAGACACAAGACCCGTTGCTTTGCCTTTGAGACATATGGCCTCCAAAGAAAGAAGGGAATTGGAAAAGTAAATCTTAGAGCAATTGAAGAAAGTATTCATCCGTAGGAGTACTGCTGAGTGGGGAGCCCCTGTCGTTTTTGATACTAAGGAAGATGGTTCTTTAAGACTTTGCATCGATTATAGGGAGTTGAACAAGTTAGCAAGAAAAAATAGGTATCCTCTACCTAGAATAGATGAAGTGTTCGACCGACTTATAAATTCTAAAGTCTTTTCCCAATTAGACTTAATAACGGGATTCCATTAGTTAAAGATTGCAGAGGAAAGCAAGCTAAATACTGCATTTCGTATGACATATGGACTCTATGAGTGGGAAGTAATGCCTTTTGGACTGACAAATGCCACAATATACTTTGTGGATTTGATAAGTAGAATAATTAGAAGGAAACTTAATAAAATTTTCATGGTGTTTGTTGATGATATACTAGCTTTCTCCAAAGGCAAGAAGGAGCATGATGACCACCTTAGGGAGGTATTGGAGACTTTGAGAAGAAACCAACTCAAAGCTAAGTTTTCTAAATGCCATCTTTGGAAATATAAAGTTAGGTTCCATGGGCATATTGTTTTGGAGAAAGGATTAGCGGTGGACCCTACTAAAGTGGAAGCTATCCAAGGAAGGAAGGTTCCTAGTAATGCATTGGAGGTTAGAAGCTTTCTAGGCTTAGCAGACTACTATAAGAAGTTCATCAAGGGATTTGCACAAATAGCAGCCCCTTTAACCCAATTGACTAAGAAGAATCTAGTCTTTGTTTGGGATGATAAGTGCACCAAGGAATTTGAGAAGCTTAAAGAGTCATTGACTAGTGCACCAATGCTCATTACCCCATATGGAGCCAAGCCGTTTATGGTTTTCACAGATTCATATGGCACGTGGTTAGGGGCAGTTCTTATGCACGAAAGGAAGGTAGTGGCCCATGCTAGTAGACAACTAAAAGATCATGAGAAGAGATATCCAATGCATGATTTAGAATTGACAGGCATTATTTTTTCCTTGAAGTTGTAGAGACATTATCTCTTGGGGGAAAGGTTTGAGCTATCCACTGATCACAAATCACTCAAATACCTATTTTCCTAAAAATATTTGAATCTTAAGCAGTAGAGATGGATGGACTATATAGCATCTTTTGACCTTGGCATTCAATATACCCTCGAAAAAGGAAATGTAGTTGGCTACCCCCTTAGCAGAAGACACGCTACCCTAGGTGCTATATACAAAATAGAGACAGTTGGAGTTTCTCTCGAATTTTAACCTCCAACCATCGACAGAACCCATCCAAAGTTTTCTATCAGGCATGGAGGTTAGACCAGCCTTGATGGATCATATAGGGCATAAGCAAGTAAAAGACAAGGAGTTAGTAGAGATTTTGGAAAAATTAAGGAAAGGAGAGCATTTTCCCCATGCTATAAGATACTCAGTTGATGAGAATTGATATTTGAGAAGAGATGGACGTCTTTGCATCCCAATGATAGATGACTTGATGAGAGACGTACTTATGGAGTGTCACCATTCAAGGATGACCATTCATCCCGAAGGAGATAAGATGTAAAAGGACATGAAGAGAATTTTCTTTTGGAATGGAATGAAGAAGAGCGTAACTGAGTTTGTTGCTAAGTGATTGACATGCCAAAAGATAAAAGCTGAGGAAGAGAAGCCTGGTGGATTATTATTACTTTTGGAAATTCTGACTTGGAAGTGGGAGCGTATTCCAATGGATATTGTGGAAGGATTGCCTAAAAGTCAGAAAGGCAATAAGGCTATTTGAGTTGTTGTTGATAGACTCACCAAGAGTGCTCATTTTGTTCTAATTAGAAGAAATAGGACTAGCACCTCTCTCACCTAGATTTATATTAAAGAGGTAGTTCGTCTACATGGAATTCTAGTAAGCATAGTCCATGATAGAGGCCCCTTGTTCACTAGCGAATTTTTGAGGAGCCTACAGATAGCTTTGGGAACTTCTTTAAATCTTAGCACGACATATCACCCGCAAACCGATGGACAAACAGAGAGGGTGAATAAAATTTTGGAAGACTTGTTGAGAGCTTGTGCTTTGGATTTTGGAGGACATTTGAAGCAGTATCTACCTTTGGTTGAGTTTGCGTATAATAATAGCTATCAAACTACGGTTGGTATGGCCCTTTTTGAAGCACTTTATGGGCGGTTGTGCAAATCGCCTAGTTGTTGGTGAGAAATCACCGACAAAGTGTTGCTCGAACCCGATTTGATCCGTTATACCATGGAAAAAGTAGAGTTGATGGAGCAAAGGATGAAGGTAGCGCAAGACCGTCAGAAATCTTATGCGAATAAAAGAAGGAAAGAAATTGAATTTGAGGTTAGGGAAATGGTATTTGTTAAAACTCCCCTCTTAGGAAAGTTGTTAGATTTGGCAAGTCTAGAAAATTGGCACCTAGATTCATTGGGCCATTCAGAATTCTGGAAAGAATAGAAAAATTAGCTTATCATGTGGAGCTTCCTGACAAGTTAGCGAGTCCACAATGTTTTCCATGCTTCTCACCATAGGAAATACCTTCATGGCACCGCTAGAAGAGTAGAGCCTGATCAGTTGAGGGATTTTGAGATGGAGCCGAAAGTGTCCCATGCCACCGCACACATTGTGGAGCATGATACTAGGAGACTCTTCAATAAAATCATTAAGTTGATCCTGGTAAAATAGGTGGCCAATCCGGTAGAAAGCACATAGGAGACCTAGGAGAAGATAAAGAACACTCATCTAAAGCTTTTTACTGGTAATTTTTCTCTCCAAAATTAGGGTTTCAGTTACATCGCGGTTGCTAGATTTGACGGTAAGAAATGGTTGTTACACTTTTTCACAGTTATTTTACACTCGTACATAATTTTTTTTGCATGTTTAGGATATCTACATATATACTTACATATCATGATTACACACTCATGCTAGTATCAAGCTCATTTTAGCACAGTACATAATCACATTACACTAATGGTTGAGTAGATGGTTGTGTAGAGAACTTGGTTGTATAACATGGATATATTGCGAGTTACACTATTTCCCTCTTGGAAGATTTCGGGATGGAATCCTTTTAAGGGGGGAAGAATGTAACACCCCGTAAAATGAAGCATAAATAAATAAAGTAAATTAAATTAAATATGATGAGGGTTGGATACGGGAATTTAAAGAAGTTTGAATTTGACCATGAAAGTTATTCCATTGCGTTCGTGGCAAAATTCTAATTTGTTTCCATATATAATACGCTGAAAATGGAGCTCAAACAAAGAAGTTGTGTGCATTTCAAGTTCTTAGGTTTAAATTAGTTTAGTTTGAATTCAAATTCAAATAATAAATAAAACCTAGGGTTTAAATTTCAAAAAATTAGCTTGGGGGTTATGTAAACGATCAATTAAGGCTTAACGTTAAAAATTTAATTAGGAAATAAAATAATCTGGCAATGGAAAGAAAAATAAACGCCCCTAAATAAGATAGCAGTCGACCGCTTGGCAACGAAAGTTGCCAATGGCGGTTAGTGTTTTATGCTAAGTTCTATTTGGTTGGGCGCTCTAGATTTACCCGCTTCCTACCTACTTCCATCCTACGGTTCTAGTGCATTTCAACTCCTATAAACAAGACCATATCCTCTCCACTTTTATTCATATTATTTTGGGGAATACGACAAAACTCTGCCATTGCTATCTTTCTAATAAGACTTAGAAACTTCATAGAAAATTCAGGTTAGAATTTAACTTATTTCTTCCTGCAATCTATTCTTATCCTATTCTTCTCCAATTATTCTAAATCTAATGAATATATATACCTTTTCCCTATTATGTGTGTGTATATATCAAAAGAGAGAGATTCTAGAAGAGATCGGAAAGCTGCAATTCTATTTGAGTAAGCTAAGGCTAAACAGTGAGCGAAAATCTTATTATTTCTTTTCAGCAATTGTTTAGTGTATTTCTTTTGGATTTCAATATGCCTTAAGGATTTTGGGATTTCGAAAATATGATAGGTAAAATCCCTCAAAATTCCTTTTTAATTCGATATGTCAATTCTATGCTGAGATTCCTAATTATTTACATTAATTTAATGGAATTTGTTTCGTTATGCAATTTATGATAATTTCATAGTCTATTCCACTTCTCCTTCTTCTTTGAGTTAAATTGCGATTCTTCGATATAATAAGGGGTTTAGATTACGTACTTTATTCGTAGTTTACACCACTCATTCTTATATTTTTCTTTGTAAATGAGGAGTTGAATATAATATGGGATTTAGATTGCAATTCTTATTGTTTAAGATATTCCACTGAGTTGGTGTAATACATCGAGTTTCAATTTTATTTATAAGTTTGTTATTGCAATTTTGATTATGAATATTTATTCTCTGGTTTGGACATTTGAATTCCATGAAATCTGGGGAAATTGAAGAAAAAGGACTTGTAATAATAATTGGTTAGGTAATTGACATTAAATGCTAGTTTAGGACATAAAATCATGTAGTTAGAAATTATTAAACGTGAATATTTATTTATTTCTATCTATGTAATTAACGTATAACTATTGCATATATGGCATAGTTAATTAGACATTTATTTATATTTATTTTCCCCAATTGGGAATGTAATTGATTTTAACGTGAAAATAAGAGGAAACTATTATATGGCCTAATTACTATTTTAAGGCGTAATAAGGAAGATTCCTTATAAGGCCTTATTTATGAAACGGTGAGATGTGTGTGTGTGTGTGTGTATATAGTAATTAATTTATGGCTAAGCCATAGGGATGCGAGGTCAATAGAGTTACGTAACAGATTTCCACCCTTCACTTTGAGGCTAGCAGCAGTTGTGTGTACTTTTGTTGATGTGAGATATCCTTATGATAAATATTTGTAATGATGCGAGGTTAGTTCCAAATCCAGTAGGGGAGCCTAGCTAATCTGGCTACCAGTCCCTACGAACATGTGACTAATGTGAGACGTCATTATAGGTATGTGTCATAAGACGAAGGTCCTGCTTCGGGGTTTGAGGTATTAAGTGGTTGGACCCGCCTTTTCCCCAGATAAAGTATTAAATGACCAATGAGTTACGCTAGGTGGTATCTCTACAGGGGTCCGCTTCTAGAGTTAGGCCTTAAATAACAGGGCCTGTCTAATTTCCACTTGGAGGTATTAAGTGACCTATGAGTTTCTATATGATGTCAGCTAGTTAGTACAATTGAGGAGCATGCTTCTAGAATTAGGTCTTAAATGATGGGGTTTGCCTATTTTCCACTGGGAAGTATTAAGTGGCTTGGGTACTGTCTCTTACATTATTAGTTATTTATGACGTATGAATTGGATATGGGATATACTTCTGGTATGGAAGGTATGAAGTGGTGGACCCACCTCCTTTTCCTATAATGAAATATTAAATGATTTTAATGATTTTATGTTCGTAGAAACATATTCTTATTTTGAAATATATTGTCCAAGTACCGAAAAGGTAAGATTCCAGGTTTCTATTCACCAGATACTTGTTGTTCTAAGACTCTCCTCATTAAAATGCAAGTTAAGGATGGAGTGATGGCGGTTACAATGCTTAAAGGTGAAGAAGCTTGGCAAGTGGCAGTATCTATTATTATTTGATTTCATGTGTACCATTGGATTCAAACAATTGTTGTAACGATTATTATATTATTGTTTTTTATGGGATTTTGTGTTATGACATTTTTATGGTTTTGAAATACATGGGTACACTTTACTACTATTTTTTGTTTCGTCCGCCGTGTGTTCTGAAAGTTTAGTTATGGCTCTGCAATATTATTTCTTTTTACTACCAACAACTTACCTTAGAATGACTGTAAGTTTCAATGGGCCTTTTCTGGGTCGAAATTTAGGCCTATTCCGAGGTGGGTTGTTACATATACACTAACTCAATCGACCAAATCAGGTCATTTGTATTGCATGTTATTTTATTTACTTCCGTTTTACATTATATGAGCTTATCATAGACTTAAACATGTGTATCAAATACACATATCCATGTCTGTGATAACTCATTTATAATGACCTGGCATTTTGAACCATTCAAATCGACAATCATCCACTCATGTCGGACTTGAATTGCTCAATACATCAGATTGTTAATTTATATTTGGAAAAACTTAACATATATAGTAAATAAAATCAATCACAGAATCACAAACACAGAGTAATATAACAATAAGCAGCGGGATAGATAAATAGTAGTTCATGAAGCTACTACAACATCAGAGTTTAAAACAAAATACAACTGATATCTCGAATACAAAGCAGTTTCAGATACAAAAGCAGATGACAAGTCTGAACATAAATAACTGGAATAAACTAAAGTAACTGGAAAGCTGAATAGATTACTCCAAGCAGATCTCTAAGCTCCAAATGTGAGTCAAATGCTGTGACACACAGTTTGACCCAAGCATAAAGCAAAAAACAAAACTCTCGAGTCAGGATTAACATCCTTACACTAGTAAATCAACTCAAGTAAATGTCCAAATGAAATACAATATAACTAAAAGGATGTTTGGGATTCCCATCTTTTAAGGATCTGTGAAACTATCTACATACATAGTACAATACGCTACATATATAATGTCTATTGTAAAGTAAACTATTAAAATAGCATTAAGGCGTTACCCATATCCCCCTTAACACATTTTATATAATGTCGTAGTCTACGCAGTACTGTAAACACCACCAAACCGGTGGGCTATCAGGGAGCACTCCATAGGTACGACACAAACCAAACTCGTCAAAGGCGCGTTAAGGCATGTGATAAGGCACGTGAGGCAATGCCAGGGTAGGATTTTACCGTTTGCACTCCCGGACTAGTGATAACGCATAGCAGCTACTACCGCCCACCTCGAGACACACTCCCAAATCAAAGGTGCACCTAATCAAATCATAAAAGCAATAGAATGGTATCGAAGAAATGTGCTCGATAGGGGGAGCGACCCCACTTGGCTCGGTATAGCTCATGTTTTAGCCACATCAAGCTGACTCGTGGGATTCAGGGTTGCGCTAACACCTCGTATAGATCGTTGCCAAACCATCCTACTTCGTTCTGGAATCTCCACCACGTGTTGTTAAAGTGGTTTTTGGTATTGGCGGAGAGTATGAAAATATCTGATCCCGGTCTCTTTAGCAACCAAACGCTAATTTAACAACGTGGTCGTTTTATAAAATCACTTTTGTAATCATTTCAAACAGTTCATACTTCATATCAAAATATCATATTCATTTCAAAAATCATATCACTTCCAAAATCATATACACTTTCGAAATCGTATTCACTTTCGAAATCATAACCACAAAATAGTTTAAACCATCTTATCGAATATTTGCATTTAAATCCATCAAATCTAAATCATAACAGTTCCAACTTAAATAGTTTATATATTGAAAATAGTTTAAATATATTGAAATAGTTATAAATAAAAATAGTTTATATATTTAAAAATATAATATAGATTAAAATAGATTATATTAAAATAGTTTATATATCAAATTATATATCGAAAATAGTTTCAAGTTAGAATTGCTTCTTCCAATTTCACAAATCAATTTACATCAACTTTAGTTCCAAAATTCAATTTAAATCAATCTCAATTCAAATTTTCGTTAAAACCATTTTTAATCGATTTCAAATCAAGATTTGAACTAAAAATTTAAAACCACTTTCTGATTCAATAGGTTTCAAAGTTTAAATATTCAAACTTTTACAATAACTCAATTTGATAAATTTCATTTATATTTCCAAATTCAAGATTTAATTTTATTTAAATTTGAAATTATTCATTTAATCATTTTAATAACATCTAAACAAAATCTCAAATTTCAAATTTAAATCAATATAAATAATTAAATATCTAACTTCGATTTTATTTAATTATAAAATATTTACTTATTTACTTTTTATAAGCATTAAAATAAATTCTCAAATTACAAATTTAAATCAAGATTAAATATCAAATTTTATTTAAATTTGAAAATATTCATTTAATCACTCTTAATTAAATCAAGTTATAAAATAATACCTTTCAAAATCTCAAAATCAATAAGTTTTCAATCAATGCTTATTCATATTCAATTCTCAAACAATTTACTTTACAAATTAACTTAATTTGTCTTCCAATCTTTATTTTATTAAAGTTATTACAAAATCTATTTTCAAAATATTAATATAAATTTAAATAAAATATATAAAACATATTATATATACCGGTTAAATTAAATTCTATTAAATTATATTTTATTTTATTAAATATTATTAAATTAAGTATTATTATTATTAAATCTATTTTAAATCTTATTTTATATATGTATATAAAAAAATAGGATTATAAGTAAAATTTTATAATTTACATTTTAAAACTGAACTTATAATTTTACAATTTTCCAAACCCATAATTTTAAAAATCTAAATTTTCACATATATAAAATAAAATCTTTATATTATATTTAAAATCAATATTTATTAAAACCCATATATTTCCTTTCAACCTTGGAAATCAATTTTCAAAAATAGACCAACGGTGTCCGTATATAATTTTCTATCTTATGGTCAAGTGATACAGATATTTATCATTTCAATCCATAATAATTAATATTTACGGGGTATATATCATTTCAACCCGCAATCCCAAAATTTCAAAATCAATGAAAATCGCTTGGGTTTATCATTTCAGCCCATAACAATTTTCCCTTAATCTATAAGATCGTTCGGGTATGTATCATTTCAACCCATAGGGAATTTCTAAACTAACAGGGAACTTGCAGTGTGAGAACAATTAAATAATAATATAAAATAGCATAACATATCAATGATGAGCATATATCATAATCAACAAATGGAATTTAATATATATACTAACAAGTTATGGTGTTATATGGCAATTAACATAGGTTAACAAATTTAAATGATAACATATCATATTCAGCAATTAAATAACTAACAATTTAAATTTAACAACATATTTCAATCGTCATTTCATGTGAATTAAATTCACTAAATATAAGAATGTTAATCGTGAGTGATTGCTCACCTTTCGAGGCTAGAGAAACACGAGAACAAGATGGAAACAGACATGGATAAGCATGGAAAATTGACAGAGCTAGAAAACTGTTGTTGTAATGCGGATTCGTACAGCGGCAAGCTAGAAAACCGCTGCGACAAATTAGATAGTGGGAAAACAAATCAATATGGATGGAATTCTAAATCAATATATATATATATATATATTATTACAAATCCATTTTAAAATATTAACATAAGTTTTAAATAAAATACTTTAAAATATTAACATAAATTTAAACAAATTCCTTAACATTATATATATAACTTGATATATAGACTGAGAATCTCATGCATATAACTAAACAAAATTTATATATAACTTGAATTATATAACAGGTTTCTAACAAAATGTATATGACTTGATATATGTATGTGAAGTTTCAGATAAATATACATTCATACTATATATATACAAACAAATATATATGCAGGCCATTCAAATAAATGTATATGCAGACCACTATATATATATATATGCAAACAAAATATATATGTATGCTAATATATGCAGACACTATATAAAATATACAACTAAATATATATATTCAGGCTAATATATGCAGACCTTATATAATATATGTGCAACAAAATTATATATATTCATATGCGGCTACACAACAACATATATGCAACTATATATATGCAACAAATACATATATGCGGCTAACAAAATCATATATGCAGGCTATATTATATGCAACAAAAAATATATATGCAGACTACTATGTGCTGACTAATTTTTTTCTTTTATAACAGAAAAGAAAGTGGAGAACGACAAGCGGAGATGGGAAAACATGCATGGTCCAAATCTGTATATATATAAGTTATTACAAAATCTACCTTAAAATATATATATAAATTGTAAATAATTATTTAAAACGTATCATATATATACCTTAGTTTTTATAAAGAGAAGCTAGAGAGGAGAAGATGTTCGACAGCTGCAGTCAAGGGAGGGTGGTCGGCTGTGTGGTGAGTGGCCAGGGTGAGCTAACGTGGAGGGAAGGGATGGAGGTTAGGTCAGAGAGATGGGGTCGGGTGAAGGTGATGGCTGTACATGCGGCTACTCGGTGAGGCTATGCGGTCAGACAGGCTGAGGCGGAGATGACCGGTCGTGGAGATGGGTGTGGGTTAAGGGAGAAGGCGGTGGCCAAGGCAGGATGCTCGGGTGGGTGGCGTTGGTGTAAAACGATCCAAGCATGGCTTCAGGTGAAAATAAAATACAAGCTTCTCACTATACTTTTTTTATAAGTGAGGGCTGCATGAGTTGCTGAGTTTGAGAGGAGGTTGGTGGGTGTGGTAGCCGCGCGAAGGGGAAAGTCTGTGTATTTCGATGGCCATGGTGGATCGGTGAAAGGTGGCGAATGAAGGTTGTAGAGCAGGTTTGAAACGAACATAATATTTAAGCTTCAAATATTTTAATGTTTTTTTTTCTATTTCAAGAGCAGAACCAAAAGGGAAGAGAGGAGAAAGAATGGTCGTGTGGAAAATGAACCAGCAATGTAATGTGAATAGTGGAATAACAAAAGCCACAACATTGAATTCAAGGAAAATAAAAGCAAGTGGCTGTTTGTTTTCAGCCGGTAGGTAACGAATGGACATATTGAAAACAAAACGGGTACCAATACAGCTAATTGGTTTGCCGATTCTACCGCATACCGGACACCGAATTGCACAAATGAATATACTGCGGAGATTAGTACGATGAGAAGAACAGAATGATACACAGATATCAGCGATACGACCATCTTATCAAAAGTCGATATTCGCTGCCAAAACTGTTGCCAAATCGCCAGAAATAAGATAAACAGAGCTAGAGCAGTCCAAATTTGGCGAAACAAAATATGATGTCTCACTCAGAAAACGATCTACATTTTTATTATATAAAAATATTCGGATTTCGAAAGTATTTTATTTCCATCAATTTAACTGATTTAAATCGAAATTGAAAATTACACAACAGAACTAACTTACATATTTTCTGATAATTTTTTTGGCATTTGCTACGTTTAAATAGACGTATTCCAAATATCAAATTTTCATTTCAAAAATTTATTATTTATTCTCAAGAAAAATTTAGTTATTTATGTTATTAAAGCCGTTAAAATTTATTGGTCGTTACATCATTGGTGAATACGATGAAGTATGTGGAATCGTTTTGGCATTAAGAGACTCAAGATTGCATACATCTATATGTGTCAATCCAAAGAGTTCATTAACTCTTATGTCGCTCCCACTAAATGGTTTCATAGCCCTTACTTGTTTGAGATATAATTAACTAGTATCATATGATTCATAATCATATAATAAAAAATATCTCTCAAAACTTTGGCTTAGTCTATAATTCCAAAAAAATTGTAAATAATTTTAGAAAGTTCAGTATTTTTCAGTGCATCACTTTTGCTGTGAAAACAAATCCCACATTATAATTTTATTTCATAATGAATATTCATAATATTCATATTGAAATATAACTATGTCTATTTTTCAGTCGATACTGAAAGTCGGTCATTATTTCATAAATAATGTTCAATATTGAAAATAAGCATTACATAGCACTCTCCCATTATCTCCGCAATACTATAATAACATACTAAATTTGGAGATCCATTATTCACTTAAATAGATTATTTATTTCATATACTGCAACTAGTTATAGTGGAGAGTTCTTTAGGAAATATCTTAAACTCAAAGAAATAAATCTCATAGAAAACAGTTTTCTATATGAAAATACATTGCAGAATAGAAATTGTATTTCTTATTCCAATGTTAAGTATTAATTATTATTATTACAATTCTCGTTTTTGATGTTTCTTTATGAAGCGAAATCATCCCAATTGTACTTTAAATTGCATCTACTCTTGTACATTCGTTATTCTTCTAAATAGTCGAACCATTCAAAAGATATCTCTTACTACAACATCATAATGAACTCTTTGCAAAATCAAACTCGATTATCCTTTACATTTAAGGACAATAAATATATTGAATCTTACATAAACTGATCAAACTGACATTTCAACGATCGAGTTCTTAGATCTTTGTAGCTTTGATCTTGTGTTGCATTTAACACAATATGATTTTTATTATAATCAATCAAATTGAATACTCGATCTCTCAGTACGTTTGTTTATTTGTTATAAATGAACTAATTTCATCGAAGTATCATACATTACAAACTGTGACCATTCACTATATAACACTTATATGTGATAGTACGTGGATCAAATATCCACAGTCTCGTATTGCTTTTGAGTTTGGAACTAGAAGAATGCCATACACAGTCTCGACCAAACAAACACGTATGCAACCATTGCGGGCACATTAAGTAGTTGTAAAATTAGGCACTTGCATGGGTATAGAAAACATTAGCATGCAAGAATTTAGTTGTAAGTGTATATTATATTTCTTTGTCAATATTAATTCGGTTCATTTGTATATTTTAGTTGGTAAATGTTTTATCACTCATATCAAATGCGCAAATTTATCAACGTAGATTCTTATAACATTATGTAGCATATGTTTCTAAAATATTAGAACAGTTAAATTTTATCATTTAATTTTTCTAATAAGGCTTTCGCCAGTCTTTTATAGTTTATCAAACTCTAAGTTGAAATATAGAAGTCCTTTGACTTCACTAATGGGTGTTAGGACTCATCCGTATGTAATTCTGAGCTTGATTTTGCTCAACAAGTCATAGCTCCATGAACGATGGATAATTCTTTATCGATTGTATCATATACAACTCCTAATCCTTGATACCTTGTCCTAGTTTCACTTCGATCTTGAGTTTGCTTAACATATCAAAATGAAATTATTCACTCGTACCTACCATATTGCGACGGCCTAAGAATAATATATTTACCTTGAGTTTGTTTGCTCGACAAATACATATAGTTATCCTACCTTGTCTATTTAAATATATTAATAATACTACACACACCATCCCTAGTTTAAGTTTGCTTAACAACTAAAGAGTGTGTAGTAATATATATATATATATATATATATATATATATATATATATATATATATATATATGGCAGAGGACAACATTATATTGAAGATTCATAATCTTTAATATATTATATTAAGTGATATCGACTTATGGAATAATGTATTTCTTTTGAAATAACCTCGTTATTCAAGTCTCGGACACATCTGAAATCTCGGTATACGTACAATACATATGTATTTATCCCTAAAGTCTATTTGGGTTTCTTTGATGTTCCACCTTTAGTTTATATGTTCATATTATATAAGTTTTATTATTATATAACTTTTATATTTTATGTTGCTTATATAATAGTCCTATGAATTATATTTGTAACGACCCGGAATTTTCGAACCCGAAAATTCCAGATAGTTATGAAAAAGAAGAAAGAGGCAAAAGAAGAAGGACAGAAACAACAACATCTCACATTCGCAGCGGATAAAATATAATAGTAAATAATAACAGTTTACAAAAGATTACTATATCTATCGATTACATTTTAATTCATCAGAGTTTTACATACCCACAGTGACTGAAATATATACAGTAATCATGTCTCAAAAATACAATAATATACTACAGCAGAAATACTCTATACGTACTTGCCATCCAACTCGTCTCCTGAGCTCCAGAACGTCCTTACCTGAAAATCTGTAATACTCGGTCTGACCCGAGCATTACGTCAAAGTAACACCCGGGTCAGGTTGGAAACCAGCGTGAGTAACCCATCTAACATGGAATACCAAATCAAACAACTTATATAAGCCCGGGGTAACTCATATCAATTTACAAATCCACAAATTGGTTATAGACACGCTTATTTCCTACATCAATTTCTAAGTACCAAAACTTAGATTAAATGGTCCAAATCACTTAAAATATTACATTCCAGTCTATTGACTTCACATATCAATCTATACAGAATCGAAGTGGTTTCGGGTATTAACTAATACCCGACTCCGGTCTCTTCGATTCCAATGTCATCTTAACCCAAGTTATTCAAATGAAATACAATTCAAACTTTAAATACAGGATGTCACTGTTTTAACCCAACATATTATATCACATGGCATTCCACATCACATACCAGAGATATCAACTAATCTAAGGTATACAATATCATTTAATCATTCATAACAAGATAAATCAATTGTATCTTTTTTTTTAATTAATTTAATTGCTGTTAAATCCTGCTTACTTAAAAATAATTAATTATAAACCATTAATAAATCATCCCTTAAATTCCTATTAATTATCCGGAATTACTTTCATTAGGTAATTATTCCATTGGTTAATTATCCTTAATTAATTAACCTTTAATTATTAATTTGTTGAACCTTCAATTACTAATTAAATTAATTAATCCAAATCTTTCCTTTAATCTTAAGTAATTTATCTCAAATTACTTTGTTAATTTAAATCTTAAATCATTTAACCCTTCATTAACCTTTAAGATAAATCATTTATCTTATTAATTTCTTAACCATCATTATCATATAAATTTTAAGACATTTTCTCATTAATCAACTACTTAATTATATTTCTAATTGAGTTTTAGAATAACTTAAAAATTAAATTAACAAATTTAAGTTAAACAAATCATATAACCTCCTTCAATAAAATAAAATAAAACATTGTCATATAATGATTTAAACTAGATTAAATTCAAATTTAAAACTTGTTTTTATAAAACCTTTTAAAAAAAAAAAAACTGTTTAAAACCCGCTTCGGGTCCAACCCGTATAATACTCGAGTCTTGGCCCGAGACTATTACCCCTTTCTATTTTTTCAAAATTTTGTTAAAACTTTAAAACTGGAAACACGATTTATACTCACGATTCACTTGAAGATGAACCCGAGTCACCTGTCTTTATCCCCGAGCTACCCTTCGAGTTAAATTCCATTCCCAAACTACTGACATCACAGGCCTATGTGCACCTGCACAGTGCAACAGTGACATTCCGATCACCCTTGCTATCGCCGCCGAGTCCACGATGACCCATCCTTTCATTTTCGATCAACCAAAGTTCGTCTGGAACCCAAATTCGAAATCGAGGAAATCTCGATTATCCGAGAACCTAAACCTCCGCCCGACATCTCCCTCGAATCCACGTCGCCGATCACCAGAGTTCGAGTAACCCCAGCCACACACTCGCATGCCTTCCCCACAGCTTTTCCCCAAGTCCTGCGCAATTCGAACCACCAGAGACATCGCGGTGACCCAAAATCCCAGCCTCGACACATCCTAGGGTTAAAACCTATTTCGACCCACCGCCCCCGCCACGATGATCTAGAAATTCACCAACTATTTTTCCCAAGTGCCTCGACCTCCGAGCTAACTCCAGCAACAACCCTGGCCTCTCCAGAATCTTCGATCACCAGGAATAGCCAAAAACCCATTTTGATCATTTCAGAAAATGCTCATTTAAAACCTTTACTAAAAATTGTGATTTTTATTTTAAAAATCCTACTTTCCGAAATAGATTCAGGCTATATACTGGAATCAACAAATCATTGTATTTGATTTTAATCCTGTTCTGAAGTTTTTTTCCACTGTTCTTCTTGTTTCCAGAAAATTTCAAACTTATATCACATAAACATATTTTTAACACCTTGATTCTACTTAAACAAAGCTACTTGCTTAAATTCTTCAACCTATAAGAGATTATTCGAAGAGCACTTAATTTTTCTTTGTTCAAAATTTTAGTCTGTTGGTAAGAAACAGAGACATACCAGGTTTTACAGATATGCACTCTTGTAATTCAAACTTATATACCCAAGCACACTGTTTTTTTTTCATGCAAGCCAAAATCAAGACATTTCTACTATCAAATCTTACATACACAGTTATAAACTAGCTTTGGCTTCAAAAAGTGAAGTTTACTCACTGGTGTGAAGGAAAGAAGAAACTGGGTTGGTTACTCACAGGCATTTTCAAAATAAACATAGGAAACCAGGTTTGGAATACTCACTTTTCTTTGAATAGGGGTGTTCTGAGATGCTTTGGTAAGTTACAGGTTATCAATACCCATATATACATGCATTCCCACATTCTAGATGCATATATCTCCTTCCAGGTCAAAGATTGAGCAAATAACTCATTTCTTAAGAGTGTACAAAAGGAAATGGTAGCTAATAAAGTGTTAACTCACAGTTATATTGATACATATGTATAGATCAGAGATCCATTACAAAAACCCAGTTATAAGGATATCTATATGCTTATATACGATAACTTGGAAACAAAATAGGAGTTTACTCACCTCTTATGTTTGAACAGAGCAGTTTAAATGTCTGTAAACTGGACTTGATGATCCCTGAACTAGTTTGCTTCCAGTTTTACTCAAAAAGTTTTGAGATGATCAATCTTGTTTAATCTGAGATGGATTCTACTTGATTGTTATAAGTTGCAGCTTTTGTTGTTTGTTTGCAACTGAGATGATTTGCTTTGCTTTGGGTTTTCCAGGCTGAAAAATGCTTAAGGTTTGATTTTTTTTTCTGTTTTCTTTAGCTGGTTCTCCAGTTCGAATGCAATATGAGGGCAGAGCCTTTAATAAAGGAAGTGGAGGTGTATAGTGTAAGCTAAGGTTGATTTAACAAAAAGGTGGTTTACTTTTCATAAGCCTTGAATTTGATTTTTTTTTTTCATGCAGACTTGACTTTGATAATTTATTTTGTGTGCTTAGATTTGATGTTTAATGTGTTTGCATTAAATGCAAATGTCCTTCATGTTTACAATTTATTCTTTCCTTGCCTGCAAAACAAATCCTATAGCTACATATATACAAAGCCTGACACATTTCTCTTGTTTTATAAACGTATTTATCTTGCCTTGCTTTACAAAACTACTAACAGGTTTCATTCTCATCTTATTTGCCTAGTTTGTATTTATATCTCAAGTAAAAATATACTTTTATACCTTGTCTTAGTTATTAGTTATTTGTTTATAAAGCTTTAACCTATGATTTAATTTTATTTCTAATACAAGTACTTATGTTTATTTCTTTTCAAAGTGTAATTATCAAAATTTAATTTACTTTTTTATTATTATTTATTCCAATTTCATAGTTTCTTGTGTTATCTATATTTACACTAATAACCATATTTTTATTTTACACTTAAGTTTAAATAGTTGTAAGATATATTCTATGTTAACTATACAATCCTTTTAAATTAGATTCATAAGTTTGACTTACTTATATTTATATTTTATTTTGATAGAATTTGGTTTTATTTCAACATTATGATCTATATATAATATTTACCAAATGTAAACAAGGTAAAGTATTTTAATTCAATTATATAAGATAAATTTTATTGTAAATATTATTGAAATATTTTATTCTAAATTTCCAGGATCAAATTTCCCTTTTTAAAAAAATTCGAATCCATACAAATAAATGGGCAATTATTTCAAAAGTCATATTCATTATAAAATTATAAGTTTACTAAATATTTAAATTAGATTAAATATTTATTAAAATAATAGAGCCAAAATCCAGGGTCGTCACATTCCTTCCCCCTTTGAATCTTTTCGTCCTCGAAAAGGAACGAAGCCATAATTATTAAAATGCTTAAAATCAGATAAATTTTCTTTGATCATTGTTAAAATAATTTAAAAATTCTATATATAGTATTATTTCAAAGTCGTTTTTATAAAAATACTTTTATAACTCGATGTTTTGACAAGTCCATCCTCGTTCTCATAGAGATTCGGTCATACGTTGATCAGGCGTAGGACTGAAAATCTATAAGTACTCGGTAAACTCGTTTCCAACACCCAGTAGAAATACTTTGGAAAATAATTTTATTGAAAATATAGAAATCAATTTTTGAAAATAGAGGAAATATCTTTGGTGAAATTGCTCTGGAAATCATCACACCCATCCATGGTCATAGTCACATCCTGGGTTACGTTGTCATCGCAGCAAAAGTCCATGTAACTGATTACACCATAGAACCCACAACAGATCGCAGTTACATCCAGGGTTACGTTGCCGTCACAGCAAAAGTCCATGTAACTGTTGGCTCTCAGCGGCACACACGATTACGCTGTCAAAATAAAACTTCTCCACTCCTACATAGGTCGCAGTCTACCGATGTAAAATCAAACATAGACTGTTGGCTCTCAGCGGCTCACACGACTTTCGCTATGTTACCATAGTGTCGCAGTCTACCGATATAAAATCAAACGTAGACTGTTTGCTCTCAGCGGCACACACGACTTTCGCTATGGTCTGCAGTAGATCGCAGTGACATCGAGTTACACTGTCGTCACAGCATAACCCAAATGCCTCTGTAGGCACCAGCCCCTCGACTTTCGCTACACAAATAATCCTCAGGAACTAGTTTTGTCCGGACTCCTCACAGGATCAACTTTAGAACCTCCCCCTTAGATGCTCAAGGCAGTGCCACCCTGTGGCACTCCTAAGAAGTTCATTTAAGGGAGCGTCTTTTTCCCCAGAGCCAAATCTCAAAACACTTTATACTATACACATATAGTATTTTTTCTAAATCATACACCTAGTATGAATTTCATATAAGGCTCCTTTTACACAAAATCGATTCCCAAAATCGATAAATTCCAAAATAGGCTTTTTCCAAATCTCAATGTTGATTTTACCCCAAAATCAAAAGCCTTTCCAACTCCAAAGGTTCTCAAAACCTATTTCCAAAATCATTTTCAAAATCATTTCCACAAAAAACCTTTTATATAAACATATATAAAAATCTTGGGATTTTTTTTTCGAATTTTATACTTGTATACATTTACTTTTATACTTCAAATATTTCCAAAAACCTTTTCTTCTGGCAATGGATTCAATAAGGGGAGTTTATCCATTATAACAGAGGTATATATAACTTCGTTTATTCCAAATCAAATATTCAAATTTGATTATTCTTTATATAAAGTCATTTACCCTATTACTTACTTTCATAAAGTAATTTTTATTTTTTTTATAAAAATATCAAATTTTCATTTTTACTCACTGTATATTTCACAAAGTATACTTTTTATTTCAAAAACCATTTTTCAATTCTGATGTAAAATTTCCATATTAATTTCATCTCAACCCGTACGATGTCCACATATCATCCGTACGCAATATCAATCTGATCGCTCACTCGATCACACAATTTCACTTCTGAACTAGTATTGTCCATCCGACTTCCTAGTGCGGACTTAGATCTGGTTTCTTGATCAGAAACCGTCATTCTCCTTGCATAGTCACAACTACGATAGAGAATATCCAGAACCAATCAAAAATCCATATCCAGGTTCGCCGTCGAAAATCGAGTGAAAAATCCCAACTCGGATCGATAATACTATCTCGAAATTCCGTGCTCAAATCTGGATCAAATCACTAGGCGAATAGAATAATATACGTACATCTTACGTATTTTACTTCATTGATTATTAGCCGAATCCATTTCTCCTTTCTATTTACATTCACTTAAATTTTCATTCACTTATTCACAATTGCTTCAATCCCATTTGGATTATCACCTCAATTCTTATCTCGGTTGGGTATTCAATCAATAACAGTTTGAACTCTGATCGGTTTATATTAGAAAATA
This sequence comes from Allium fistulosum, assembly GCA_030737815.1. Taxonomy (NCBI): domain Eukaryota; kingdom Viridiplantae; phylum Streptophyta; class Magnoliopsida; order Asparagales; family Amaryllidaceae; genus Allium; species Allium fistulosum. Next base: position 797,947,502 of record CM060905.1, on the reverse strand, counting down.
GCTTGAAAATTTTTAAATAGATAAGTAGTTGAAAAAAATAATAATTAATAGTTTGCAAAATAGCTGTAAAATAGTTAACTAAAATAAAATAGTTGAAAAACAGTTAAATAGTTCCAGAAGTCGTAGATAATTGCAAAATAATTGTAAATAGTAATTAATTTGTGAAATACATGAAAAATAGTAATAAGTTTAGGAAACAATTGAAAAATGCTTAAATAACCCCAAATAATTATTTAATAAGTATAAAATAGTTCGGGGTTTGGAGAGAAGGTTATATATACTAAATAGATAGGGAAATAGATTAAAAACAGTTTATATTAAAACAATTTATATTGTAAATAATCCAGAGTCAAAACCGTTCACTTCCTCCTCAATTCAGTTTAAATTTCCATTTAAATTGACCCAATTTCCAATTCAATTAACTCCAAATTCCATTGGACTTGATTTATTCCCAATTCAAGTTGAATTAATTCTCAATTTCTCTCCAACCCAAATCAAATTCCATTTGATTTTTAACTTATTCAACTTTAAGTATAACTTTCAAATTATTCCAATTTAATCTACCCCAAATTTTCCATTTAAATTTGAAACTTATATATCTTTAATCTTTAATCCAATTAATTCGAATCAGATTCAGTTTGAATGAATTCAATTCCAATTCTTTTTAAACATTTAAACCTTAAATTCAAAGTGGTTTCATCTCCTTAATCCCAAATTTTAATTTCCCTTTTAGCTAAACAATGGATATACCACCACAATCCATTTCTTCACTCATTTAAACAAATCCAATTCACAATCTAAAGATTATCAATAACAATAGGATGATATCATCCAATTTATTTTAAAACATCCATCAAATCTCAAACCCATCTTGAGATCACCCGACCTTCCAATTCAAATTAACCATTTAACTTCCCAGGTTAAATCTAAATTTCATCTTGAAATTTGCAATTGTTCGTACCAAACTTATTTAACTTCCTTTAAGTTAGACTCAATTTAATCTCGTCAAACTTACTCAAATTTGAATTCCCACTTCAAATTTTAAACTCCACATTATTAATCTTATAAGTTCAAAACTTATCACCTTGGATATCACATCTCATTTCCCAACTTTAAAACTCAACATTTAGAGTTTATTTCAAATCATCATTGGTATTATGTACATTCCTCATATATACATTTTCTTTACACACCAAGTTATACCTTACATTTTTAAACCACCTTTGGTTTTAATTCAGAACAATTTCCTTTAAAACAATTTCAAGTTCTCTGGACTTAGATTTAAAACTTCACCATTTAAAACCCATTTTAATTTACAAGTCGTACTTGCCTAAATGTTTTACTTCCCTAAAACATTTCATCTTGCTTACTCATTAACAACATTTTATTATTAAACACAACAACCATTTCTGATAATAACCAAGATTATCATATCTGGAAACCAATTTATTATTATCTTTGTTCTGATAACATTTCTACAAATTCAGGATTTTAATTTCAGTTTAGATTCATTTCAAATTTATCTTCATTCAATTTCAATTTGGTTGTATTACTATTACCACTTAATTCTCATTATTTTATTTAATTCCAATAATTTTTAACAACCAATTACTTTAATATTTATTAGAAAGAAACATTGCTTTATATATAGCAAAATATATTCTTATATAAAATCATTTAAAATCTTTATATAAGAAAATAACAAGTACGCTCTCATATATATATACACTCAACTCATTCTAGGGTACCATCGACCCTATACTTAATGAGTATCCCCCACCAGAGCCAAGGTTTTCGCTTAACCTTTGCTCTGATACCAACTGTAACGACCCGGAATTTTCGAACCCGAAAATTCCAGATAGTTATAAAAAAGAAGAAAGAGGCAGAAGAAGAAGGACAGAAACAACAACATCTCACATTCGCAGCGGATAAAATATAATAGTAAATAATAACAGTTTACAAAAGATTACTATATCTGTCGATTACATTTTAATTCATCAGAGTTTTACATACCCACAGTGACTGAAATATATACAGTAATCATGTCTCAAAAATACAATAATATATTGCAGCAGAAATACTCTATACGTACTTGCCATCCAACTCGTCTCCTGAGCTCCAGAACGTCCTTACCTGAAAATCTGTAATACTCGGTCTGACCCGAGCATTACGTCAAAGTAACACTCGGGTCAGGCTGGAAACCAGCGTGAGTAACCTATCTAACATGGAATACCAAATCAAACAACTTATATAAGCCCGGGGTAACTCATATCAATTTACAAATCCACAAATTGGTTATAGACACGCTTATTTCCTACATCAATTTCTAAGTACCAAAACTTAGATTAAATGGTCCAAATCACTTAAAATATTACATTCCAGTCTATTGACTTCACATATCAATCTATACAGAATCGAAGTGGTTTCGGGTATTAACTAATACCTGACTCCGGTCTCTTCGATTCCAATGTCATCTTAACCCAAGTTATTCAAATGAAATACAATTCAAACTTTAAATACAGGATGTCACTGTTTTAACCCAACATATTATATCACATGGCATTCCACATCACATACCAGAGATATCAACTAATCTAAGGTATACAATATCATTTAATCATTCATAACAAGATAAATCAATTGTATCTTTTTTTTAATTAATTTAATTGCTGTTAAATCCTGCTTACTTAAAAATAATTAATTATAAACCATTAATAAATCATCCCTTAAATTCCTATTAATTATCCGGAATTACTTTCATTAGGTAATTATTCCATTGGTTAATTATCCTTAATTAATTAACCTTTAATTATTAATTTGTTGAACCTTCAATTACTAATTAAATTAATTAATCCAAATCTTTCCTTTAATCTTAAGTAATTTATCTCAAATTACTTTGTTAATTTAAATCTTAAATCATTTAACCCTTCATTAACCTTTAAGATAAATCATTTATCTTATTAATTTCTTAACCATCATTATCATATAAATTTTAAGACATTTTCTCATTAATCAACTACTTAATTATATTTCTAATTGAGTTTTAGAATAACTTAAAAATTAACTTAACAAATTTAAGTTAAACAAATCATATAACCTCCTTCAATAAAATAAAATAAAACATTGTCATATAATGATTTAAACTAGATTAAATTCAAATTTAAAACTTGTTTTTATAAAACCTTTTTTTTTAAAAAAAAAACTGTTTAAAACCCGCTTCGGGTCCAACCCGTATAATACTCGAGTCTTGGCCCGAGACTATTACCCCTTTCTATTTTTTCAAAATTTTGTTAAACTTTAAAACTGGAAACACGATTTATACTCACGATTCACTCGAAGATGAACCCGAGTCACCTGTCTTTATCCCCGAGCTACCCTTCGAGTTAAATTCCATTCCCAAACTACTGACATCACAGGCCTATGTGCACCTGCACAGTTCCACAGTGACATTCCGATCACCCTTGCTATCGCCGCCGAGTCCACGATGACCCATCCTTTCATTTTCGATCAACCAAAGTTCGTCTGGAATCCAAATTCGAAATCGAGGAAATCTCGATTATCCGAGAACCTAAACCTCCGCCTGACATCTCCCTCGAATCCACGTCGCCGATCACCAGAGTTCGAGTAACCCCGGCCACACACTCGCAGGCCTTCCCCGCAGCTTTTCCCCAAGTCCTGCGCAATTCGAACCACCAGAGACATCGCGGTGACCCAAAATCCCAGCCTCGACACATCCTAGGGTTAAAACCTATTTCGACCCACCGCCCCCGCCACGATGATCTAGAAATTCACCAACTATTTTTCCCAAGTGCCTCGACCTCCGAGCTAACTCCAGCAACAACCCTGGCCTCTCCAGAATCTTCGATCACCAGGAATAGCCAAAAACCCATTTTGATCATTTCAGAAAATGCTCATTTAAAACCTTTACTAAAAATTGTGATTTTTATTTTAAAAATCCTAGTTTCCGAAATAGATTCAGGCTATATACTGGAATCAACAAATCATTGTATTTGATTTTAATCCTGTTCTGAAGTTTTTTTCCACTGTTCTTCTTGTTTCCAGAAAATTTCAAACTTATATCACATAAACATATTTTTAACACCTTGATTCTACTTAAACAAAGCTACTTGCTTAAATTCTTCAACCTATAAGAGATTATTCGAAGAGCACTTAATTTTTCTTTGTTCAAAATTTTAGTCTGTTGGTAAGAAACAGAGACATACCAGGTTTTACAGATATGCACTCTTGTAATTCAAACTTATATACCCAAGCACACTGTTTTTTTTTCATGCAAGCCAAAATCAAGACATTTCTACTATCAAATCTTACATACACAGTTATAAACTAGCTTTGGCTTCAAAAAGTGTAGTTTACTCACTGGTGTGAAGGAAAGAAGAAACTGGGTTGGTTACTCACAGGCATTTTCAAAATAAACATAGGAAACCAGGTTTGGAATACTCACTTTTCTTTGAATAGGGGTGTTCTGAGATGCTTTGGTAAGTTACAGGTTATCAATACCCATATATACATGCATTCCCACATTCTAGATGCATATATCTCCTTCCAGGTCAAAGATTGAGCAAATAACTCATTTCTTAAGAGTGTACAAAAGGAAATGGTAGCTAATAAAGTGTTAACTCACAGTTATATTGATACATATGTATAGATCAGAGATCCATTACAAAAACCCAGTTATAAGGATATCTATATGCTTATATACGATAACTTGGAAACAAAATAGGAGTTTACTCACCTCTTATGTTTGAACAGAACAGTTTAAATGTCTGTAAACTGGACTTGATGATCCCTGAACTAGTTTGCTTCCAGTTTTACTCAAAAAGTTTTGAGATGATCAATCTTGTTTAATCTGAGATGGATTCTACTTGATTGTTATAAGTTGCAGCTTTTGTTGTTTGTTTGCAACTGAGATGATTTGCTTTGCTTTGGGTTTTCCAGGCTGAAAAATGCTTAAGGTTTGATTTTTTTTTTTTTCTGTTTTCTTTAGCTGGTTCTCCAGTTCGAATGCAATATGAGGGCAGAGCCTTTAATAAAGGAAGTGGAGGTGTATAGTGTAAGCTAAGGCTGATTTAACAAAAAGGTGGTTTACTTTTCATAAGCCTTGAATTTGATTTTTTTTTTCATGCAGACTTGACTTTGATAATTTATTTTGTGTGCTTAGATTTGATGTTTAATGTGTTTGCATTAAATGCAAATGTCCTTCATGTTTACAATTTATTCTTTCCTTGCCTGCAAAACAAATCCTATAGCTACATATATACAAAGCCTGACACATTTCTCTTGTTTTATAAACGTATTTATCTTGCCTTGCTTTACAAAACTACTAACAGGTTTCATTCTCATCTTATTTGCCTAGTTTGTATTTATATCTCAAGTAAAAATATACTTTTATACCTTGTCTTAGTTATTATTTATTTGTTTATAAAGCTTTAACCTATGATTTAATTTTATTTCTAATACAAGTACTTATGTTTATTTCTTTTCAAAGTGTAATTATCAAAATTTAATTTACTTATTTATTATTATTTATTCCAATTTCATAGTTTCTTGTGTTATCTATATTTACACTAATAACCATATTTTTATTTTACACTTAAGTTTAAATAGTTGTAAGATATATTCTATGTTAACTATACAATCCTTTTAAATTAGATTCATAAGTTTGACTTACTTATATTTATATTTTATTTTGATAGAATTTGGTTTTATTTCAACATTATGATCTATATATAATATTTACCAAATGTAAACAAGGTAAAGTATTTTAATTCAATTATATAAGATAAATTTTATTGTAAATATTATTGAAATATTTTATTCTAAATTTCCAGGATCAAATTTCCCTTTTTAAAAAAATTCGAATCCATACAAATAAATGGGCAATTATTTCAAAAGTCATATTCATTATAAAATTATAAGTTTACTAAATATTTAAATTAGATTAAATATTTATTAAAATAATAGGGCCAAAATCCAGGGTCGTCACATTCCTTCCCCCTTTGAATCTTTTCGTCCTCGAAAAGGAACGAAACCAGAATTATTAAAATGCTTAAAATCAGATAAATTTTCTTTGATCATTGTTAAAATAATTTAAAAATTCTATATATAGTATTATTTCAAAGTCGTTTTTATAAAAATACTTTTATAACTCGATGTTTTGACAAGTCCATCCTCGTTCTCATAGAGATTCGGTCATACGTTGATCAGGCGTAGGACTGAAAATCTATAAGTACTCGGTAAACTCGTTTCCAACACCCAGTAGAAATACTTTGGAAAATAATTTTACTGAAAATATAGAAATCAATTTTTGAAAATAGAGGAAATATCTTTGGTGAAATTGCTCTGGAAATCATCACACCCATCCATGGTCATAGTCACATCCTGGGTTACGTTGCCATCGTAGCAAAAGTCCATGTAACTGATTACACCATAAAACCCACAACAGATCGCAGTTACATCCAGGGTTACGTTGCCGTCACAGCAAAAGTCCATGTAACTGTTGGCTCTCAGCGGCACACACGATTACGCTGTCAGAATGAAACTTCTCCACTCCTACATAGGTCGCAGTCTACCGATGTAAAATCAAACATAGACTGTTGGCTCTCAGCGGCTCACACGACTTTCGCTATGTTACCATAGTGTCGCAGTCTACCGATATAAAATCAAACGTAGACTGTTGGCTCTCAGCGGCACACACGACTTTCGCTATGGTCTGTAGTAGATCGCAGTGACATCGAGTTACACTGTCGTCACAGCATAACCCAAATGCCTCTGTAGGCACCAGCCCCTCGACTTTCGCTACACAAATAATCCTCAGGAACTAGTTTTGTCCGGACTCCTCACAGGATCAACTTTAGAACCTCCCCCTTAGATGCTCAAGGCAGTGCCACCCTGTGGCACTCCTGAGAAGTTCATTTAAGGGAGCGCCTTTTTCCCCAGAGTCAAATCTCAAAACACTTTATACTATACACATATAGTATTTTTTCTAAATCATACACCTAGTATGAATTTCATATAAGGCTCCTTTTACACAAAATCGATTCCCAAAATCGATAAATTTCAAAATAGGCTTTTTCCAAATCTCAATGTTGATTTTACCCCAAAATCAAAAGCCTTTCCAACTCCAAAGGTTCTCAAAACCTATTTCCAAAATCATTTTCAAAATCATTTCCACAAAAACCCTTTTATATAAACATATATAAAAATCTTGGGATTTTTTTTTCGAATTTTATACTTGTATACATTTACTTTTATACTTCAAATATTTCCAAAAACCTTTTCTTCTGGCAATGGATTCAATAAGGGGAGTTTATCCATTATAACAGAGGTATATATAACTTCGTTTATTCCAAATCAAATATTCAAATTTGATTATTCTTTATATAAAGTCATTTACCCTATTACTTACTTTCATAAAGTAATTTTTATTTTTTTTATAAAAATATCAAATTTTCATTTTTACTCACTGTATATTTCACAAAGTATACTTTTTATTTCAAAAACCATTTTTCAATTCTGATGTAAAATTTCCATATTAATTTCATCTCAACCCGTACGATGTCCACATATCATCCGTACGCAATATCAATCTGATCGCTCACTCAATCACACAATTTCACTTCCGAACTAGTATTGTCCATCCGACTTCCTAGTGCGGACTTAGATCTGGTTTCTTGATCAGAAACCGTCATTCTCCTTGCATAGTCACAACTACAATAGAGAATATCCATAACCAATCAAAAATCCATATCCAGGTTCGCCGTCGAAAATCGAGTGAAAAATCCCAACTCGGATCGATAATACTATCTCGAAATTCCGTGCTCAAATCTGGATCAAATCACTAGGCGAATAGAATAATATACGTACATCTTACGTATTTAACTTCATTGATTATTAGCCGAATCCATTTCTCCTTTCTATTTACATTCACTTAAATTTTCATTCACTTATTCACAATTGCTTCAATCCCATTTGGATTATCACCTCAATTCTTATCTGAGTTGGGTATTCAATCAATAACAGTTTGAACTCTGATCGGTTTATATTAGAAAATAGCTTGAAAATTTTTAAATAGATAAGTAGTTGAAAAAAATAATAATTAATAGTTTGCAAAATAGCTGTAAAATAGTTAACTAAAATAAAATAGTTGAAAAACAGTTAAATAGTTCCAGAAGTCGTAGATAATTGCAAAATAATTGTAAATAGTAATTAATTTGTGAAATACATGAAAAATAGTAATAAGTTTAGGAAACAATTGAAAAATGGTTAAATAACCCCAAATAATTATTTAATAAGTATAAAATAGTTCGGGGTTTGGAGAGAAGGTTATATATACTAAATAGATAGGGAAATAGATTAAAAACAGTTTATATTAAAACAATTTATATTGTAAATAATCCAGAGTCAAAACCGTTCACTTCCTCCTCAATTCAGTTTAAATTTCCATTTAAATTGACCCAATTTCCAATTCAATTAACTCCAAATTCCATTGGACTTGATTTATTCCCAATTCAAGTTGAATTAATTCTCAATTTCTCTCCAACCCAAATCAAATTCCATTTGATTTTTAACTTATTCAACTTTAAGTATAACTTTCAAATTATTCCAATTTAATCTACCCCAAATTTTCCATTTAAATTTGAAACTTATATATCTTTAATCTTTAATCCAATTAATTCGAATCAGATTCAGTTTGAATGAATTCAATTCCAATTCTTTTTAAACATTTAAACCTTAAATTCAAAGTGGTTTCATCTCCTTAATCCCAAATTTTAATTTCCCTTTTAGCTAAACAATGGATATACCACCACAATCCATTTCTTCACTCATTTAAACAAATCCAATTCACAATCTAAAGATTATCAATAACAATAGGATGATATCATCCAATTTATTTTAAAACATCCATCAAATCTCAAACCCATCTTGAGATCACCTGACCTTCCAATTCAAATTAACCATTTAACTTCCCAGGTTAAATCTAAATTTCATCTTGAAATTTCCAGTTGTTCGTACCAAACTTATTTAACTTCCTTTAAGTTAGACTCAATTTAATCTCGTCAAACTTACTCAAATTTGAATTCCCACTTCAAATTTTAAACTCCACATTATTAATCTTATAAGTTCAAAACTTATCACCTTGGATATCACATCTCATTTCCCAACTTTAAAACTCAACATTTAGAGTTTATTTCAAATCATCATTGGTATTATGTACATTCCTCATATATACATTTTCTTTACACACCAAGTTATACCTTACATTTTTAAACCACCTTTGGTTTTAATTCAGAACAATTTCCTTTAAAACAATTTCAAGTTCTCTGGACTTAGATTTAAAACTTCACCATTTAAAACCCATTTTAATTTACAAGTCGTACTTGCCTAAATGTTTTACTTCCCTAAAACATTTCATCTTGCTTACTCATTAACAACATTTTATTATTAAACACAACAACCATTTCTGATAATAACCAAGATTATCATATCTGGAAACCAATTTATTATTATCTTTGTTCTGATAACATTTCTACAAATTCAGGATTTTAATTTCAGTTTAGATTCATTTCAAATTTATCTTCATTCAATTTCAATTTGGTTGTATTACTATTACCACTTAATTCTCATTATTTTATTTAATTCCAACTAGTGTGAACCCGTGCTACGCACACGGATTATAATTAAATTTGGTTTTTGCAAATATCGTGTAAAAAGTTTAATTTTCAAAGGAGTGTTGGTTAGGAAAAAGCATACGGTGAGGTGTATTAATGAAACTATTGTTTGCATCGTGTATGGCTTGATCCATTATGAATCAGTAAGCCAACAATTGTTCCAGTTATATTCATTCATAACAACTGCACTAGAAAGCCAGCACAATGAATCATACGCAATGATAAATGAATGATATATGGTGCGGTTTACCCGCATGATCAGATATAATTCTTAGAATAGAATGCAAGTTATAGTACAATTTTTTATTTCTCAATAAAGCATAACTGGGTAGAAACTACAAACTATAATAAAACAGTACAAAAAAATATTTAAAAGTTTATTCTGGCATTGGTAGATTTTATAATCTATTACCTTCACAGTATTCAGAACATGGACTAAATGATTGTAAAGAAAAAATAGACGGTTATTTATGTTGAATTAATAAATATAAGATCAAGCTTTTATATTAGACAATCAATAAACAGTGAAATTTTGAATATTTTCAATACAAAGTTGTGTTGTTGCAATCAGAACAGATATCAACAAACAATGATTACACATGGCACTTCATAAAAGTTTACTACCTATGGCTCCAATATAATTTCTTTGAATAAACAAATGTAATGGCTCCAATTGTATGTATGCTCCAATACCTGTACGAATTAACGATGGCTTTATTACCAACAAAAACAAAGCAAATTATACAACTCCTAACCACCACCCACCATCATTTATCGTATCTTATGAGCGAAAATAACATCAAAAGTTAATAGAATTGGAAAATGATCTATGCTCAAGATCAAACCGAATAGGATTATTGTGTATCTAATCAGTATAGGCGGCGCTAAAAAGAATATAAGGAAAAAAATGCCTAAAGTCTGACTTAAATAATATGATGATTGGCTAATAACATATATTTCTACTTATTTGGTATTGGATACCTAGTATTTTTTTTCATTATCTTTATCAGTACTTTAACATTGAAAATATTCACAGATCACATATAATTACAATAAATAAAAGTAAAAAAATGTTTATAACTTCATAAACCATGCATTGATCCATACCTATAATAGTTTACACAACTTCTATAGTTTTTTAGTAATAGGATAAAATATAGATCTATAAATCTATAATGTATTGGCCTAGCTACTTTCGTTCTCCAAAAAAAAACTGCTAGAAAATATGGTTTGCGGATCAATTAGCTTAAGCTAGTTAACAATTTGAGATGCTTACGTTTATTTCCTCCATGCGTCTTTGGTCCATGAATCAGGAGTTTGTATGAACATGCAACCTACAACATTATGGATTTGTATTAAATTTTCAAGATGATCACCAACCGTTATAATTGAAATGGCTATGGTCTTTACTGCTTCAAAACAAAAGGACTTTAAAACATTTGTTTGACTAAAAAACAAACATATGTTACAAAATAGGTTCCAGATTACTTGATTTTAATTTCTTGTTTTCAACGTCTATATCAAATAATAGCTTACCATAGGCTTATCGGTGGATGCCTAAAGAATATGAAATCCATTTGCATGTATATGTAAAAGACAAAAAAATATCATATATTTGGAAATGAGATACAGTTGTGGATATGGTGGTATCAAATTCAAAAATCATCTATCCAGTTTTTATAAAAATAATAGTTTATATATATATATACACACACACACACACATACATACAGTATGGTTATTGCATGTTCTTTCCTTAGGCAAAAAATTGATGTTATATGTATAAATGCATGTTCACAGCTTAAAACAATTATTAGATCATATCTTGTATTTTTTGAACATTAATAAGAATAAGTGCTGAAATGGAATTTGGTTGAAATGAAATATTCAATTAAGACTTATCAACTGTGAGCAGATAGAACAAATATTTGATACAGGTCCAAATATCTCTAGATACGTAGGGTTGTCAATGGATACTTGAAAAATCCGAAATCCGTTAATAAGCATTAAGTGGATAAATATCCGATATCCGAAAAAATGGATGCGGATACAAACACATCCGCATCCGAAAATTAATTATGTGTATTTTAGTGCATGAAAGATATTCGTTTATTATTTTATTTAGTAGTTTATATTATATGCACTTAATGCTTATTAATTGCTCGAAACTATTTATTATCATCATATTTGTTAATTTTTAATACTTTTACAATTAATGAGATTAAAAAATATATATGTTAAACTAAAATTGTCTTTTTATAATTTTTGATTTATCGGTCATTAGCGGATTGGATAATTATCCGATATCTGTCTGTATCCACAGATCGAATTCCGATATTCGAAAATGATTTCGGATCCGAAAACAACTGTTGATAGGCCTATAGATATGTTTATATTTGATATTTATAATTTATTTTGGATATAAATAGATGTAGGTATATTTGTTTGCACCTATTGATGGACCAAATACTACAGAAGGAAATTGAAGTAACATTAGGAAATCACCAAAAATGAGTTAACCCCGAAGTAAAACTATACAACATGAATCATGATTATAACGTTACTTTAACAAATAGTGTAATGTAAAGTAAGGAAAGCATAAAAAGTCGAAGGTTGACAATAGAATAAATCCTTCTATGAAGTGGGTGACATACATCATTGGTCAACGAACAACCAATTTTATGCTAACTAAAGTAAGGAATTGAGGGAAAGTACTGAAAATATGTTGAAATATAAGAAATAACTAAGACTGGTTAGCTAAAGGTTCCAAATATTAGTATTAGTGCTACATATATGGTAACTGGTAAGAACTTCAACCTTTTGATGTGAAAAACGAACAAATATTTCCTATTTATGAACCAGCTAGGTGAAAACTATTAAATTTTATTCATCCAAATATACTGATGGAACGACATGGCTTGCATGGCCATCTAAATTCATGTTACGTAAAAAATGAAATAGTACCAATCAAGTTATTTCTGAAGTCCTTTAACTTCCCTACCTAAAAAATCCTCAATATAGACTGCAAATGATATTTAAACCAAGCGCATGGGACTTGTAATATCCTTTATGAGCTAGATTATTGTAAACCTCTTTGATGATTGTGATATATTTTGGACAGATGCTCAACAACTACCATAATATCCACTATGGGTTTGAAACTCAAACAAACACAAATGAAATTACTCAATGGAATTATTGTATGCCACCATTATGAAATGAATTGATAAAAGTTAGCAAGACATCACCCTGCTCAATCTAGTTGACCATAGATATTTTTCATGGAACACCATGGAATGTGATAAATAATATTAGTACAACTTTAGGAAATGCATTTGACATGTATTTTCATTCAATATTTAAGAGTTATAGCAAATCCACTGGTACTAAATACTTTGCAACTATGTTACAGTGTCTTCTTACATGGAATCAACAAATCAAAACCTTTTATATGTATATGATTTTGCAGTTTAGCACATATGTCTTCATAATGATTCTACACTTCTAGATGACCCAAAAATGAACCCTTAAGTCAATAAACTGCATTTAATAATTTCATGTGATTCTGGTGAGGTAATTTTCTTAAAATCAACAGAGGTACTAAATTATAGTGCTAAAATTAGTTGAGAAAAGATTCATAAGCCTTGAAATAAAAGTAACAAAAAGCAGACCTAAATGAAACCAAGTTGATGTACATTAACATTACATGTATTCAAATGTGTAAAAATGTTCAACTCCTTCAGCATTTAAATTTCCACTTTTTTTAGCTAAACTTGTATAGATATAAAGTATAAATGTTAATGAACATCACATTATTTACTAAATTAGGAGTTTGTGATTGGCATTTAATTTGCAAACTCTAAGTTCACGACCCTATAATTATAGTATGTATATAGAATTTTGCAACAGTTGCCTTATTTGATTCAATGTAATACCAGTTATAAAAGTAATGACGGTTAATTTTTCTTAATGAGTGAATTATGGACTGAGCAACAGTTGTTTTAGTGAATATTCATTAAAAAAACATTCTCTATCTTACTGCATTGTGTCTGTTTTATTATCAAAACATATCATTTTGAAATTAATATCATGGCCAAAAAAATAAAGGGGCATTGATCAAGTATTTCATGACATATCGAAAAATAGTTCGATTAAGTTAATTGATGTATGGAGGGTTATTGGATGGTATGACAATTTGAGCATCAGCTGAAAATTTTGAGGGAGGTAAAAATTATGAACCAAAAGAAGAACCAACCTGAAGAAAAATTTATAGACACCCTGTGATTACTAAGAAGTGTGGTATTAGCAAATTGAGCATTATTTAAGGCATGATGGCAGTAATTAAACGAACGCCAGCTTATTATCATGTTTTAAAGAGTATGCAATATTAATTAATTCATTGCCTATATATTTGTGCTCTATATATGGTTGAAAATGAGGCTAATACAATACCTAAAAAAATTTCTACAATTATTTTTTAACATGCAAGGGCTGCGAACATCTAAGTGAAATAGATAAGAAGTGTGAAAAGCAACTTTTGTAAAATAATGTTACACTGATCCATGAGTTAGCCGAGTTAACAGAGAGGAACTGCTTTTTAATGTGTATGAATAAATGTATAAGATATAAAAGATTTCAATCAAGTGACATAAGAAAATTGGTGAAAACTACTGCAAATGTATTTAAATTGTCGGCCAAGGTAGGAAATCTGATGGTATTACAACAACGGTTAAACATACACACCATTCACAGCTTCTCCCCATGTAGTAAAATAAAATCATACCACTTAATCCGCACCTATTACAAAAACTTTATCTAATATAACAATATCTAAAAGATTTGCTTTGCACATTGACCATTACATATTCAGTAAATATGAATTATCAAATATTATGCTAGCATTTTAGTTCACTTAACACGCTCGATATAAGATGTAAAAAAGTTAAAAGGCTTTAATTTAAACTGTACCTTCAACCATGCTTCCCTTCTAATCAGAATTATTTGTAGTCCTGCTCTGGTTGGTGTGATCTGCAAACAAATTATAAACATTATTTCTTAATCACAGTTACAAATAGAATCGATTGCATAGAAGAACAATAAGTATATTTCGAAATGGTAAAGATTAGTAGGCCGGACAAACTGAAAATTGGCTAAAAGCTTCCTCCATCCAAAAAAAAGATTAGCAGGTATAAATGGCACATTTGTCGAAAATAAAACAAAATATTGTTTATTCCTCGTAAAACAGCCAATAATAGCCAAAAATTTAATATACACCATGGTAAATATATTAGGAGGTCAACTGTATTGTATGATATGGGAAATTCTCAATCGAATTATCATTAAAGAGAAAGAATTAAGGCCATTCATATTCAGATCACTTTAGCTCCATATATATTACAATAAGTATATTATATATATATTGCAAAAATTAGTACTCAAAACCAAAGTACTGCAAGCTGCCAGGTTGTAATGAACTCCTAAGAGAATATCTAGTTGCATCAACATAGAAAATCATAATATACAAATTAGGATAAATTTTATGGTCGGCGAAGAATAATTTAGTTTCAGCGAAAATGTTTATTTAACATTTCAATGCAAAAGCAGCCACGTTATAGTTTTAGCCTTTATGCTAAATTCAAACATGTCAAAAACATTAGCATAAACATCCTAACGTGGTGAGAATAGAGAAACAACGTAATATGAATTCGAATTAAATGAACACAACTTCAATTTTGTTCACCCTGAAATCAAGCTACCTTTGATCATTAAAACATAATGAGTTAAAAAAAACAGCCATCATGTACAGATGAAATTCAATTAAATAAAGTTGTGAATGAAAAATTTTGATCGAAAATTTACGAAATCAAGTGTTAGTCTGAGATAAAAATAGCAAATATTTACCTCGTCGGGATACCTCCTTCGAGGAAGACAGAATCAGTGATGCTTCGAAATTAGAAAGCAGATCTAGGGCTGGAAGGAGGACACTTCTTAGTTCACCGTTGAATTAAGCAAGCGAAAGAGTTGGGTCGCTTCTTGAAGAAATGTTGGGGTAGCTAGGGTTTGGGAGAGGAGAGACTTTTGGACCTCTGAATGAAAAAGATTCGGATTCCAAATTGTGAAAACCAAAGGGAAGGGGATCGCTCAATAAAAGAAGGAAAAAGAAAGAACGCGATCGTCTTCTGTGTCCTCAAAAAGTAGCTGAATAATAGATATAGATTTGAATAATAGATATAGATTTGAAGACCGTTCAGATGCCAAATTTCAAGGGGGCCTGTGTGAGCTTCAAATTCAACTCACTAATAATAATATAGTATAGATAATTTTTAACAACCAATTACTTTAATATTTATTAGAAAGAAACATTGCTTTATATATAGCAAAATATATTCTTATATAAAATCATTTAAAATCTTTATATAAGAAAATAACAAGTACGCTCTCATATATATATATACACTCAACTCATTCTAGGGTACCATCGACCCTATACTTAATGAGTATCCCCCACTAGAGCCAAGGTTTTCGCTTAACCTTTGCTCTGATACCAACTGTAACGACCCGGAATTTTCGAACCCGAAAATTCCAGATAGTTATGAAAAAAAGAAAGAGGCAGAAGAAGAAGGACAGAAACAACAACATCTCACATTCGCAGCGGATAAAATATAATAGTAAATAATAACAGTTTACAAAGGATTACTATATCTGTCGATTACATTTTAATTCATCAGAGTTTTACATACCCACAGTGACTGAAATATATACAGTAATCATGTCTCAAAAATACAATAATATACTGCAGCAGAAATACTCTATACGTACTTGCCATCCAACTCGTCTCCTGAGCTCCAGAACGTCCTTACCTGAAAATCTGTAATACTCGATCTGACCCGAGCATTACGTCAAAGTAACACCCGGGTCAGGCTGGAAACCAGCGTGAGTAACCTATCTAACATGGAATACCAAATCAAACAACTTATATAAGCCCGGGGTAACTCATATCAATTTACAAATCCACAAATTGGTTATAGACACGCTTATTTCCTACATCAATTTATAAGTACCAAAGCTTAGATTAAATGGTCCAAATCGCTTAAAATATTACATTCCAGTCTATTGACTTCACATATCAATCTATACAGAATCGAAGTGGTTTCGGGTATTAACTAATACCCGACTCCGGTCTCTTCGATTCCAATGTCATCTTAACCCAAGTTATTCAAATGAAATACAATTCAAACTTTAAATACAGGATGTCACTGTTTTAACCCAACATATTATATCACATGACATTCCACATCACATACCAGAGATATCAACTAATCTAAGGTATACAATATCATTTAATCATTCATAACAAGATAAATCAATTGTATCTTTTTTTTAATTAATTTAATTGCTGTTAAATCCTGCTTACTTAAAAATAATTAATTATAAACCATTAATAAATCATCCCTTAAATTCCTATTAATTATCCGGAATTACTTTCATTAGGTAATTATTCCATTGGTTAATTATCCTTAATTAATTAACCTTTAATTATTAATTTGTTGAACCTTCAATTACTAATTAAATTAATTAATCCAAATCTTTCCTTTAATCTTAAGTAATTTATCTCAAATTACTTTGTTAATTTAAATCTTAAATCATTTAACCCTTCATTAACCTTTAAGATAAATCATTTATCTTATTAATTTCTTAACCATCATTATCATATAAATTTTAAGACATTTTCTCATTAATCAACTACTTAATTATATTTCTAATTGAGTTTTAGAATAACTTAAAAATTAAATTAACAAATTTAAGTTAAACAAATCATATAACCTCCTTCAATAAAATAAAATAAAACATTGTCATATAATGATTTAAACTAGATTAAATTCAAATTTAAAACTTGTTTTTATAAAACCTTTTAAAAAAAAAAAAACTGTTTAAAACCCGCTTCGGGTCCAACCCGTATAATACTCGAGTCTTGGCCCGAGACTATTACCCCTTTCTATTTTTTCAAAATTTTGTTAAAACTTTAAAACTGGAAACACGATTTATACTCACGATTCACTTGAAGATGAACCCGAGTCACCTGTCTTTATCCCCGAGCTACCCTTCGAGTTAAATTCCATTCCCAAACTACTGACATCACAGGCCTATGTGCACCTGCACAGTGCAACAGTGACATTCCGATCACCCTTGCTATCGCCGCCGAGTCCACGATGACCCATCCTTTCATTTTCGATCAACCAAAGTTCGTCTGGAACCCAAATTCGAAATCGAGGAAATCTCGATTATCCGAGAACCTAAACCTCCGCCCGACATCTCCCTCGAATCCACGTCGCCGATCACCAGAGTTCGAGTAACCCCAGCCACACACTCGCATGCCTTCCCCACAGCTTTTCCCCAAGTCCTGCGCAATTCGAACCACCAGAGACATCGCGGTGACCCAAAATCCCAGCCTCGACACATCCTAGGGTTAAAACCTATTTCGACCCACCGCCCCCGCCACGATGATCTAGAAATTCACCAACTATTTTTCCCAAGTGCCTCGACCTCCGAGCTAACTCCAGCAACAACCCTGGCCTCTCCAGAATCTTCGATCACCAGGAATAGCCAAAAACCCATTTTGATCATTTCAGAAAATGCTCATTTAAAACCTTTACTAAAAATTGTGATTTTTATTTTAAAAATCCTACTTTCCGAAATAGATTCAGGCTATATACTGGAATCAACAAATCATTGTATTTGATTTTAATCCTGTTCTGAAGTTTTTTTCCACTGTTCTTCTTGTTTCCAGAAAATTTCAAACTTATATCACATAAACATATTTTTAACACCTTGATTCTACTTAAACAAAGCTACTTGCTTAAATTCTTCAACCTATAAGAGATTATTCGAAGAGCACTTAATTTTTCTTTGTTCAAAATTTTAGTCTGTTGGTAAGAAACAGAGACATACCAGGTTTTACAGATATGCACTCTTGTAATTCAAACTTATATACCCAAGCACACTGTTTTTTTTTCATGCAAGCCAAAATCAAGACATTTCTACTATCAAATCTTACATACACAGTTATAAACTAGCTTTGGCTTCAAAAAGTGAAGTTTACTCACTGGTGTGAAGGAAAGAAGAAACTGGGTTGGTTACTCACAGGCATTTTCAAAATAAACATAGGAAACCAGGTTTGGAATACTCACTTTTCTTTGAATAGGGGTGTTCTGAGATGCTTTGGTAAGTTACAGGTTATCAATACCCATATATACATGCATTCCCACATTCTAGATGCATATATCTCCTTCCAGGTCAAAGATTGAGCAAATAACTCATTTCTTAAGAGTGTACAAAAGGAAATGGTAGCTAATAAAGTGTTAACTCACAGTTATATTGATACATATGTATAGATCAGAGATCCATTACAAAAACCCAGTTATAAGGATATCTATATGCTTATATACGATAACTTGGAAACAAAATAGGAGTTTACTCACCTCTTATGTTTGAACAGAGCAGTTTAAATGTCTGTAAACTGGACTTGATGATCCCTGAACTAGTTTGCTTCCAGTTTTACTCAAAAAGTTTTGAGATGATCAATCTTGTTTAATCTGAGATGGATTCTACTTGATTGTTATAAGTTGCAGCTTTTGTTGTTTGTTTGCAACTGAGATGATTTGCTTTGCTTTGGGTTTTCCAGGCTGAAAAATGCTTAAGGTTTGATTTTTTTTTTCTGTTTTCTTTAGCTGGTTCTCCAGTTCGAATGCAATATGAGGGCAGAGCCTTTAATAAAGGAAGTGGAGGTGTATAGTGTAAGCTAAGGCTGATTTAACAAAAAGGTGGTTTACTTTTCATAAGCCTTGAATTTGATTTTTTTTTTCATGCAGACTTGACTTTGATAATTTATTTTGTGTGCTTAGATTTGATGTTTAATGTGTTTGCATTAAATGCAAATGTCCTTCATGTTTACAATTTATTCTTTCCTTGCCTGCAAAACAAATCCTATAGCTACATATATACAAAGCCTGACACATTTCTCTTGTTTTATAAACGTATTTATCTTGCCTTGCTTTACAAAACTACTAACAGGTTTCATTCTCATCTTATTTGCCTAGTTTGTATTTATATCTCAAGTAAAAATATACTTTTATACCTTGTCTTAGTTATTAGTTATTTGTTTATAAAGCTTTAACCTATGATTTAATTTTATTTCTAATACAAGTACTTATGTTTATTTCTTTTCAAAGTGTAATTATCAAAATTTAATTTACTTATTTATTATTATTTATTCCAATTTCATAGTTTCTTGTGTTATCTATATTTACACTAATAACCATATTTTTATTTTACACTTAAGTTTAAATAGTTGTAAGATATATTCTATGTTAACTATACAATCCTTTTAAATTAGATTCATAAGTTTGACTTACTTATATTTATATTTTATTTTGATAGAATTTGGTTTTATTTCAACATTATGATCTATATATAATATTTACCAAATGTAAACAAGGTAAAGTATTTTAATTCAATTATATAAGATAAATTTTATTGTAAATATTATTGAAATATTTTATTCTAAATTTCCAGGATCAAATTTCCCTTTTTAAAAAAATTCGAATCCATACAAATAAATGGGCAATTATTCCAAAAGTCATATTCATTATAAAATTATAAGTTTACTAAATATTTAAATTAGATTAAATATTTATTAAAATAATAGGGCCAAAATCCAGGGTCGTCACAATATTAATTCAACATAAATTAATTTATTTTAATTAATTAACATTTTAATTAATATATTAATTTAATATAGCATTTATATTAAATATTTATTATACTATAGCCTTTATAGTATAATACATATATCATATATATGTGTACGTTATTTAATTAATTAACATTCAATTAATTTATTTAATTAAACAATTTTAATTAAATTGTATTAATTTCCAAAAATCATATTATATACATACTTGTATACTTATGATATTTTTAACATTTTAAAATATCATAACATATATAAAAAATATATAATACAAGCATACATATTTTTCTTTAATTAACTTATTTAATTAATTTATTTATTTATTTTATTTATTTATTTATTTTATTAATAAATTTAGAATTTTGAAATTAATTTATATTAGTTTTCGAACATTTTGAAAATTTTAATTATATTATAATTTTTGTAATATATATGTATTACTTTAAATTTAACTTTTAAAATTAAAATTTCATATCTTTAATGTTCAAACAATTTTGAAAATTAGCTTAAGGCCCAATTCAAATTTGGGCATTTTCTATTAGGGACAACCTTTAGGTTATGAGCTTAATAGTTAATCATAACATAACTAATTTAGACCGCATATGCTATTGGGCTCTAATGCCATTGTTAGAACCTGGCCAACACACAACAGAAGTTATAAGTGGATTTCAATTTTTTTTACCATATTGGATCTTTGTTGGGCATACGAAATCTAGTTTATTTAAGATATTTATAAATTTTATTTAAATATAATCTTTTATTTTGTTTAAATATGTAAATGATATTGTATTATTTAAATTATATTAAATATGTGTGTATCAATTACACATATCTAAGTGTGTGCATTATAACATATCAATCCGTACATGGTATAACATACCTATATAAGGATGTTGAGATTTACATCACAACAGACACGTTAGCTAATCCAATATGTAAATATATTATCCAAATGTATGTATGTATGTATGTATATTTTTGCATTTATAATAAAATATTTCAAAATATATATGTATATATATAAATTAAAATTTATTTATTTATAAGTTTGTATAAACATATAAGTATTTATATATGAATATAAATATATAATA
Organism: Allium fistulosum; assembly: GCA_030737815.1. Lineage (NCBI taxonomy): Eukaryota > Viridiplantae > Streptophyta > Magnoliopsida > Asparagales > Amaryllidaceae > Allium > Allium fistulosum. The sequence continues at coordinate 797,925,969 of CM060905.1, read as the reverse complement.
TTAACAAAATATATATTTTTTAATTACTGTATAAATATGTTTATATTATTTAAAATATAATAAATAATTTTTTTTCGTATTATCAAAAATAGTACTTATACAAATACATAAAAAAGTGGAAATTAGGCACAAGGGACTCTTTAGCAAGTGGAATTAGTTTCTAGGACACACAACTGAAATAATTACTTTCGAGTACAAAACGTAAAATAATTAGTTTCTAGGGCCTAAAAACCTATGAAATTATGTCCTTGAAAGTAATTGGACTGCTGACTTTGTCCTTGAAAGTAATTATTCTGCCGACTTTGGCCTTGAAAGTAAATTCTTTAAATGTGTGTCCTAGAAACTAATTGGACTGCAAAGTTTGTCCTTCTAGTGAAATGCCCGTTAAAAAAATTTGTATATACATTTATATACATATAAATGAATATGTTAAGTACTAATATATAAATATGTATAGTATTATATATATATATATATATTTTTTAATATAAATAAAATTATAAAATAATTTTTTATTTAAATATATTTGTTGAACTGGTCTTGTGCATAAACCAATTTTTTTTAACTTTTAAATTTTAAATATATATATATATTTATGAATAAAGCCGTATAAAATTATTTTAAAATCGAAAATATTATTTTTCGAAAATAAATTTAAGTTTAAAATTTCTAGAAAATTTTACATGAAATTTTATAATTTGAAAATTTAATATATAATTTTATAATTTAAAATGATTTTAAAATTCAGTTTTAAATCATTGGTTTTTAATTTAAGTATTTAAAATAAAAAAATGGTTTTTACTTTCTTCCAAGAGTTTAATATGCATTAATAAATTTTTATAAAATATACACTATATTTTATAATTGATATATGAATTTATATAATTATTTATATGATGATCTGATTTAAATATTATTCAAAAATAATATATAAATTAAAAATTATTTTCTTTCTACCAAAAGTATTATATTTATTAAACATGATCTATAAAAATTTATTTTCATATTTTACGCATGTACAATATAGTATTTAAATTATGAACTATACAAATATATGTGTATATTGTATATTACACTAACTAAATTATAAAAAATATTTTTTTAAATTCTAAGTCATGCTAAACAGATGAATAATCACAATTTCTTATATAGTCATATATATATATATACATATAATCAACTAAATTTGTGACAATATATCTACATATTTGAATCATCACCTAACTAAAAATATTATATACAAATAAAATAACATTATAAATTAATGTTTGTAATTAAATTAGAAATGTACCTTGTAGCCATAGCCCTTAAGCACACCTTGAAACGATGTTATATGGTCCTAGAAATGATTTCCGATCCAATAGTTTACTAGTCCTTGAACCGTCGACCACCGCCTATCGAATAACATTTGAATTGACTCTATTTGGGCTTGATTAAATGGAGAGGCTAGAGAGGTTTTTTGGCTAGCAATGATTAGAGATAGAGGCACAAAAAGATCATAATCAAATAGAGAAAGAGATGCTTAAATAGAGGATCAAAAGGAGAGAATTTATAATCTTATCTTTTACTCTATCTCCTTTAATTTATACCATCCATTATCAAGCCAATCTTACCCATGTTTTGGGCCATCTATACCCCCTTATTGCTGCTAAAATGTCCAACCCTTATGATGGGCCTTGAATGTATTTGAGCCCAAATAAAATATTATGCAATTAAATCCAATTTAATGCTTATCGATATCGTATATCGATTAATATATTTATATTTATAATTATTATAAATATATTTAATAATATTTATTCATCAAATCAAAATCATATTTTATAGCTAATATTTAATAAATATTAATTAATTAATACCAATTAAAATTAATTAAATCGTTTTGTCAAAGGAGAATTTATTGTTTCAGTTGTGTGATTCGTCGGGTGTAAATTTGATCAACAATTAATATTGAACTATTCGAATATTAACATTCACACGTCATTAGTAGCTGGTGTGACATTTTGGCCAAACTTATCACTTACTTCGTTTTGGTAAAATCCAATTTTACTTTATTATGCTTTACCCGGTTGTGACTATTGTTTATACCAATTCTTTCATTAAAAATATATCCCTTTGAACTTATGGAATTTGGTAATGGTCAAAATTCCAATATCATCCACATTCAATTCTATGTCCAAACACAAAGTCCTTTGTTCAATAATAATAATTATTATTAACCGAAATGCTCTGGCCATAGACTTAAGTTGACCATGATACTAACATCATATAACTGAAAACGAATCCTCTCTTGAATTGTGCTTCACTTCTAATACTTCCAATCGACCCAACTATAGTCACTCGATGGATGTTGTGCCATGATTTGACTATAATCAAAGTAGAGCTTTCATATTGAGGATCAACGGTATTCTCAAGTTGAGAGAACTGTGTAAATCAATCACATCGATAATTTCTGTTAAATCTTAGTTGTATTAACCAACAGAAAACTATCGAGTGAGTCATGTTATTCTATAGTTATAAGATAACTATCAGCATGTAATCTCTTAGTGCCCTTAACAGCCATGAGTAATACATTGTCCAACATTTGAAGAGCATTATGTACTTTATTCTCAATGGATGTGTCGATATTTGATCTCGATACATCTTGACTAGGAATATTTAAAATGGTATATTTATTTTCATTGTGATAAACTACACATGATTACAACACTTTGTAACTACTATCGCAAAACATTTAATTTACGGATTTTCTTCTAAATATAATTATAATCAAATTAATTAATTAATACAACACATTATATCAAGTATATAATAGAAGGAAAATACCATTTATTTCGAACAAGATTGGTTATCAAATTAGATATATGTAACAAATTACATAATTATGCCTAGGGCATACCCCTAACTCTATCAGTAATGTTGTTTTAAAATGTTAAATTAACATAAGTATACATGTATGTATGTAAATGAATTTCAAAATTAATATAAATTTAACTAAAACTATTTAATTAAATATATTTAAAAGGTTAATTAATTAAATAATATACAGGTAAACATGATATACGTGTTTTACTATATAAGGTTATAGTAAATAATAAATATTTAATTTAAATGTTATATTAAGATAATATAAAATTGATTAAAATGTTAATTATATAATTAGTTAAATAAGGTTTAATTAATTTAATGTTATACATAAGACTATTATATAAGTAATATGTAAAAAAGTTATATAATAATAAAACTTATATAATATGAATGTATAAATAAAGGTGGAACATTAAGAAACCATGAATAGACTTAAGGAATAAATACATATGTAGATTTACATATACTTGATTTTCGATGTGTTTGACACTTGAATCATGAGGGTATTTGTGATGACCCACCTCCTCGACTCTCAAAAATTGACACTAATACATCCTCGGTTTTCACATGCCGTAAATCCAAGTGCCGGAGAGGCAGATTATCATCGGGTAAAGAAATAAAGATAGAAGATACACAATAATAGAATCTCACATTGTATTAAACACATAATTATACATATGAGTAGTACATGCAATTACTCCAAATTGTTCCGTCAAAGTTATGATAGGTACTAACCCAACAAGGATAGTTATAACGACCTATCCTTACAGTGCTGGTAAATACTAATAAATAATACAGATACAGCGGAAAGTGACAGATGACTTCAACAAAAGACCCAAAATGCTCCATGCTCCATTATAAAATGCTCCAAGCTTACCTAACTAGTTGGCTGCCTAGGAAAATAGGGCACCTAGAGTTTAAGGGGAAAAGAAAATAAACTCCGGGTCAGTCATAGGACTGGTGTGAGAAACTCAAAATACGATGTTTGAAAACAAAAGGTATCTCATAAGACCACACCGCACATAAACACGGAACGGGTTTTTACCTTATGATAACCAAAACATTTTCTATGTAGAATATATGGATATTATTTTTAATGACATTCTTTTGAAAACACTTTTCAAGTAATTATACATAATCTTAGCCGAAATTGTTACATTATTAAATTCCAACATACTAGGCTCTACAATCAAATCCGAAGGCACTTTTTGGAGAATGGATTTCCATACAATGACAAGGTAAGGGACAACCTTCCGACAGTGCATCTCTAGAAAAATGCACCTAAGGCTCCAACCTCTACCAACACAGAACCGACCTACCTTTACCATAGACAGTACCGAATATGTCATCACCCCGATCATTCCCGACCTACCCGAGAGCTCTCTTTGCATACACTACGTTAATTTAAAACCCGACGTCATAGCAGGAATAAATATATCTAGAAAGGTGATGACTATACCCTAATGGGAGAGACCCACTTAGCTCTGCCGCATCTACCCTATTTTTGTCATTTCTGGATGGTGAGGCTCGAGGTAACGATTACCTTACTTATAGCACATTCCACTTTGAATGCCACATTGCCAATCCATAATCAATGAAATGATTTCTACAAAAGTATAACTCCTAAGCTCGTATGTCTCAGGAAAGGGTGTTAAGCTAAGAGAAGTTGCCTTCTCCACCACCAATCATATGATAAGTTCATAGAGATCACCAATGTAATTACAATCGCAACGTCAGACATTCGTCCATGCAAGTTGTCTAGGAACATGACAAACCGAAGGTACTCTCCTACCACATCATGTCGGGAGATACTCCTAGGATTAGAAGCGATTCGTCCTTGCATTGGATATTTCACAACGAAGAGACTACTGCTACTATATGTATATTGGGAGTTTATCCCAAATGATCAACAAGCAGTCCTTCGATATGAAAATCCTAAATATCATATCCATGTCTTCACTTCGAATACGCAAATTGGTTTGAAGTGGTCTTCGGATAGGAATTACCCAAATCCGACCTTGGTTCCTCCGAACCAATCATCGATTAAAAAGATGTTAAATTCATATGTGATTATCAATCATCATTCAATTTAATTCATATTTCTATTCATTCATAGATATATCTTAGAGATATATTCATTGAAATATTTCTTTATCTTTCTCAAAGTATATGGAATCATCAAGCCTCATTATCAAATCCTTTTGAATAATTTAAACCTTTTTAAATCATGGAATAATTCCAAACCCTTTCATATTTTACTTAGAAAAATATTTCCAATTCAGTTCATTTAAATCTAAGCAAAGATTTCCTAATTCAAAACTCATAATTTTAATTCGATTAAAAGCATGTTATCTAGGATGTTAATCTAAAACCAGTAAATGTTAAGTGAGCAGAATCTATAGAAATCATCTAATTCTACTCAATATCAATTCCCGTATTCAACAAATATTATGGGTGGAATAACGGTGAAAGCACCCTTTAAATTCCACGAAAACTATGAGTTCCCTCTCCGGGCTTTAACACCGAGTACAAGAAGATTATCTCCATAAAATTCAAGTTATTTATATTTGGAGAATTATATCCTTTAATTTAGGAAAATTTTGATCCGAGTAAATCAAATTTACTATCTCATCCGTCGGTCCAGTCCGAAAAGCCAGGGAGAGCAGAGAACTGGTTTTCCAAACTCAAGCCTAGACACCACCTCTCTGACACTCATAAGGCGGTCAAGTAATTTGATCGAGTCTAAATCATTTAATATTTAACCATTCCATAAATCCTTCAAATCATATTTAAAATACTTTATTAATCATTTGAAAGTATTTACAAAAGATTTGGAAAAGAACGGTTGCGTTTAAAACTACATTTTAAAAGTTATAGAAAAGTGCTGTGGAAAGTTCATTTTAAGCTATATTGGTCAAAATGACTTTTTTTATCATTTGGAAACTCATTTTTATAACTAAAATAAATTTTAAAACATTTTAAAATATTTTTAGAATTTATTTTATATTTTTAAACAATTTTAAAGAGGTATAACATTCCATATACACTAATTCATTAAATAAAGGAAAGTGATTTCCTTTGTGCTTATCGACGTGTATTTCCATGACTTGCATATATATTCAACATTCATATTAAACAACCATCATCAATAATCATAATCAAACATATATAACATCCAATAGCATATAATACGATAGTTTAGGAGTTTACTCACCTCGGGTTTAAACGACTAACTAAAAATTGGCTATAGCTTTGCTAACTCGAACTTTTAGCTCGCGATCACTTGGATTATTGCTTCTAGATGGCTCGGCCTATGGATGAGAGGATGGAGGTGATGGAAGCCATTAAAGTAGAGGTGAAGAAGAAGATGGAATTAGATGTGTGAATTTGTGTAACGACCCGTATTTTATGGATCAAAACATTGTAAAACAGTTGTTATTTGATCGTAGTATGGTTAAGATTGTTCAGAGCTTAGGTCGTTTGTTAGTTTGGGATGACCTATAGAATTTGACCGACTTAAGTGGTTAGGTCGTATAGAAGGTAAGTCGTGTGATGACTTAGGTCGTGGGGTAGTTAGGTCGGAGTAGACGACTTAAGGAAGTGGAGCGACCTAAGGAAGTTGGCGACCTAAGGGTTTTGGGATAAGTCGTGTGGAAGTTAGGTCGTGTAGTGATTTAGGTCGAGTGAACGACTTAAGGGGTTTAGCGACCTATAGAATTGGACCGACTTAAGGAATCAGCGACCTAAGTTAGTAGACGACTTAGGAGTTAACGGCTTAAGTTATGAGGCGACTTAAGTAGGGTAGCGACTTAAGAGAGTTAGCAAGTTAACGACCTAGGAGATAGCGGGCTAACGACTTAGTAGTTAGGTCGTTAGATGACCTAAAAGTGTTAAGTTGTTAGGTCGCGTTGTGAGCCCTGTGTGTGTTAGGTCGCTAAGAGTTAAGTCATAGGTCGCGCAAAGAGTTAAGTCGTAGGTCGCGCATTAGTATTGAGTTTTAGGTCGTGGAAGCGCTTATGCAGTTAGGTCGTGGAGTGTTAGGTAGCTAAGTCGCATGCATGTGCTAAGTCGTTGAGTCGGAAGCTGTTATGTCGCGTTGAGTGTTAGGTCGGGGAATCTGGTAGGTCGTGGGTTGTCTTAAGTCGTGGACGACTTATAGGGGTGGACGACCTAAGGGGAAATCAGCTTATAAATAGGCGGGTTCTTCTTCATTTTTGGCATCCGAATTTCGAAGCGACGAAGTGATGCCATTTTGAGAGCTCGAGTTCTACATTTCTTCACTTCTTTTCTCCACTCTAATCTTGTGATTCCTTCCATCCAAATCGAAGATCAAGATCGAAGATCCGAGAGCTAAAGTAGAAGATCTTCATTCTTCGAAGAGAGATTTCATCGTTTGAAGCGGAGTTTTGGTAGATCGAGTTAGATTCCTCGCTGTCCAGATCTGAAGTGTGTTGCTTTTGAGGTGTTTTAGGTGATTCGGTGAGTGGTGATTATCTCTCACACGGATCCAAAGGAGTATATCGGATTGTTGGCTTGATTTGGTGTTAAAATAGTGATTTCCATGCATTTTCTTAAACTTAAGTATAGATCTATTGTTCACGATGATTTGACATCCATTTTACTACATGATTAACCTATGCAAGTTCATTCATCACATTGTAGAGATATTGCTTATGATTCATACTTGTTAGATTTAGACTCTTTATTTACAAGATTGCCATTATTGTTATAATTGTTTATTTGATCATATTTGAATGCTTGATTGCTTGGATTAATGATTGACTTGATTGATTGTTGTAAATTAGTTGATTGATGAATTGATTTAGACAAGATGGTCGAAGATGATTCAAAAGCTAAGGGAAAGGCTCTTGAATTGGGAAAAGCTGCTCGTGGCATATGTAGCGGATGATGAAGCTCATATGGATAGATTTGATGATGTTGATGTTGAGATGAGGCTTTGCTATGATGAGATGAAGCGAGGCATGGTATGAGATAGCCTTGGTTTAATCCAGACGGGATCATTCCAAGCATGTTGATAACTCGGTGAAATGGTTCGAGTTGAGGATAATGGTTGGCTCGAGAGGCGCTTGAGCTAGTATGGAAATAGTCGTCGAGGAGGATGACTAGAAGGCTGAGGTTTCATCGTTGTTGAAGGTTCTAGCATGCTCAAAGCAAGAGTACGTTGGGCAGATTCGATAGTCCCTAAAGACTATGATTGTAGTTGAGTACTCTGGGCAGATTCGATAGTCCTAGGCACGGGCTGCGACGACGTGCAGAGTTATGTCTAGAACCGGGGTTTCCATTAGCCCTTGACGGACGGCTGAAATAATGTGCCGGTCATTCAATTAACGGTGGTATCGAAGCAATGATAACAGTGATAGCCAGAGTCATGGATGTTTGGTTGTATCGTCATTCGGTCTCAAGAGCGATGTTTTCTGGATGCTTATCTGATCTTGGTTTAGGCCTTGGGGGTTTGTACTTGGAAAACACCGACCTTGACTCGAGTGATAATTGCTTTACTTTGAATGTCTGCTTTGCTATGTTTATTTCTGCTTAGTGTGTCTGGGGGCTATCACTGTAGAAAGAGGTGGAGTGAGAGGTTTGGATTCCTATTCCTTTTTCCTTTATGCTCTTTTGGTATGTTGTTAGTTAATTTACCGCTCACTAAGACTGTTGTCTGACTCAAGGCTTTATGTTTAACTCTTATTGCCTTGGGCTGTTCATCCGCTTTGGGATGGGCAGACTAGGTAGCAGGTGACAGGTGCTGTTCTTAGTTTCCGGCGATGCTGATGACGAAGACGAGCTGGAGGCTTGCATATTATTTTCTTACTATGTGTACTGGATGTTCCGCTGCTTTGTATATTCTCTGAGTGTTATGTAGTGAGGCTTGTTGTATTGACTATTCAGATGCTTGTATTCAACTATTATAAAGTTTAATAGAGATTCTGTTCTGTAAAGCTTCACTATATATATTTTCTATCGTATTTTTATCCATGCGCTGTGAGTTTTACGATAGATTCTGCTGTTTTTAACTTACCCTGATGATCGTCCATGGCTGCGTGGCACACTTTACAGCGCACTATGTCTAGGTTCAGTGCAGGGGTCGTGGGTGGTCCTCACAATTTGTGAAGCCTTAGGGTCTTATTTATAGCCTTAGGATAATGTGGCAAATTACTAAATTACCCTTAGATATTATCAAAATATCTCTTACACCACATCATTTCAACATCAAATCCTTTTCACCATACTCAAGTGCATGCATTAATGATATGTAATGTGATAAGACATATTGCAAAAATATCTTAAGCATGGAATGACATGCATTAATGGTGGATTTGATGTTTGCTTTCCATGTTTTAATGGTTATTATATGTTACCTTTTTCACTTACTTTTTGTAAAAATATCTTAGATATTTTCTTTAGCTTTGATTTGACTATTTGTGATACACATATGTGTGTGTATGTGTATGTGTGTGCATGTACAAACAATGTTGCAACAACCTAAAACAATTTCCGTTTGTCAAACCGTTGATATTTTGGGATCCAATTTCCGGTCATATTTTCAGTTATTAATTCAAACTATTTATTTATGTATACAAAACTTGAAAATAAATTTCTTATCATCTTTAACTAATTAAAACAAGTTCATTTAACTTATAAAGCTATATTTAAAATTAATTAAATATTCCATTTTCAAAGTGGTAAACTTACGGGTCGTTACATTTACTTCCCCCCTTAAAAGAATTTCGTCCTCGAAATTAAGGATAAGAACAAGATAACTAGAAGAAAAATATATATATATATATATATAACAAAGTGATACACATGTATAAGATATAGCAAGTGACATCACCACAAGCCGGTGAGTACACCATACACATACAACTATGTATCCATTCTAAACTCAGGGTAAGCTTTATGCATTCTTTCCTCTGTCTCCCATGTGCAGTCTTTTGCGTCACCACTCCATTGGACTTTAACCAATCTTACAACCTTCCTCCTTAATTGCTTCTCGTCGTGATCTACGATTCGCATTAGTCGCCTGATAACCGCCAAATTAGGTTCAACTTCTAAATCTTCTTGGGCAGCTGTTTCTATAATTTTCTCTGGATCATGCACATTTTTCGTAGATGAGATACGTGAAAGACATTGTGCACACCAGATAACCTTTCGGGCAGTTCCACATGATAAGCTAATGGGCCAATCCTTTCAGGAATAGGAAAAGGTCCAATAAATCGAGGTGATAACTTCCCTACCGACCAAATCTTACCATTCCTCTCATTGGAGAAACTTATAGGAATACATAATCTCCAACTGAGAACTCTAAATTTCTTCGCCTTTGATCAGCATATCTCTTCTTCCTACTCTGGGCTTCTTTCATTTTTTTTCTAATTATGTCAACCTTTTCTGAAGCTTCCTTAATCATGTCAGGACCTAGTACTAATCGATCTTCGGTCTCGATCCAACATGCTGGGGATCTACACGGACGACCATACAAAGCTTCATACAGGGCCATGCCAATGCTAGCCCGATAATTATTATTGTAAGAGAATTCTATCATATGAAGTTAGCTTTCCCATGAACCTTCGAAATCTAAGATGCAAGCTCTTAGAAGATCCTACAACACTCGATTTACTCTCTCAGTTTGTCCATCGGTCTGGGGGTGATAAGCGGTGCTTAAGTTTAGCTTAGTTCCTAAAGTTGTTTGCAATGCCTTCCAGAACTTATTGGTAAAGATATGGTCTCGATCACTGACTATACTAGTGGGGACACCATGCAATCGAATTAATTCCCTCATGTATATTTCTGCCAGACTTGCAGCAGTTCTCGTTTGTTTTACTGGGATAAAATATGCGCTCTTGGTTAGTTCATCTATGATAACCCAAATGCATTCATTTCCCTTTCTTGATCAGGGTAAGCCATCGATGAAATCCATCAATATTTGGTCCCATTTCCAAGTCGCAATTTCAAGAGGTTGGAGTAATCCAGCGGTCTTTTGTTGATCACTTTTGATCTGTTGACAATTTGCACATCTGCTAATATGGATAGAGATATCCCTCTTCATGCCATCCTACCAAAAAGTTCTCTTCATATCTTGATACATTTTAGTTACTCTAGGATGTATAGAAAGTCCAGAATTATGACATTCTATTAAAACTTCTTGCCTTATCCCATCGACATTGGGAACACATATCTTTCCATTCATTCTCAAGGTTCATTGCTCATCTACTTTGAACCCTATCCATCTTTCCGATATTATATTCTCCTCTATTTCCCTAGCTATTCTTGAAATGATTGGATCCTTTAACCGACTCTCTTTTATACGATTAATCAAGGTTGGATGTACCACTAAATAAGCTATAACGACATGCCTTCTGCTTAGCGCATCCGCCACTACATTGGCTTTCCCAGGTGTGTATAAGATATCAAGAGCATATGATGCAAGAAATTCTAACCAACATTGTTGTCTCATATTTAAGTCCTTCTGAGTGAAAAGATACTTCAAAGATTTGTGATCCGTGAAGAGCTCGAACTTTTCACCTATTTAAAGAAGGAACGTTATTTACTAGGGTCAATCAAAGTTTATTTATAATAAACTATAGAGAATTCTTACCCAGTAGATAATGCCTCCATATTTTTAATGCGAACACAACGGCTAATAATTCTAAGTCGTGTTTTGCATAATTCCTCTCATGAGTCTTTAGTTGTCTGCTTGCATAAGCGATGACCTTTCCATGCTGCATCAGAATAGCACCTACTCCTTCCCCACAAGCATCACTATATACAGTTAAACCGCTGCCTTCATCAGCAATAGCTAGGACTAGAGTGGTAGTTAACCTTCTCTTGAGTTCCTTGAATGCTTCTTCACATTTTGGTGTCCATTCAAATTTAACATCCTTCATAGTCAATTTTGTTAGATGGGAGGAAATTTTGGTGAAGTCTTAAATGAATCTCCGGTAATATCCTGCCAATCCTAAGAAGCTGCGGATGTCCTTCGGGGTTTGTGGTTGCTTCCAATCTTGTATAGCTAAATTTTTTTCTGGATCTACTGAGATCCCTTCTCCTAACACAATATGCCCAAGGAATCTTACTTCTTTCTCCCAAAAGTGACATTTCGATAATTTAGCTTTAAGTACATTTCTCCGCAATATTTCCAACACAATCTCCAAATGCCTTTCGTGTTGTTCCTTGGTTTTGGAATAGATAAGAATATCATCAATAAAAACCAACACGAATTTGTTTAGCACATCTTTGAATACTCTATTCATAAGGTCTACAAAGTAGGTGGGTGCATTAGTCAACCCAAAAGGCATAACTAACCATTCGTAAAAGGAATCCAGGCCCCTAAATGCAGCTAATGGAATGCCATCCTCAGCTATTCTTAGTTGATGGAATCCTGTGGCTAAATCCATTTGTGAGAATACTCGGGCACCAAGAAGCTGATCAAATAAATCATCTATGCAGGGTAGAGGATACTTGTTTTTAATCGTTTGCTTATTTAGGTCTCGATAGTCTACACAAAGCCTTAGGAAGCCGTCAAACTTAGCTACAAAAACTACCACTGCACCCCAATTTGAGCGACTAGGTCTAATTAGACCTTTTTTTAACAACTCATCAGTTAGGTTTGCCAACTTAATCTTTTCCTTCGGGGCCATCCTTCGAATAGGGTAAATAACGGGTCTTGTACCAGGAATTAAGTCAATTCGGAACTTAATTTCCCGATGCGGGGGCAAACTTTTAACTTCCTCAAAAACATCCTGAAATTCCTTGACAACTGGTATTGTCTCCAAATCGTTTTGAGATGGGTCTAGTGCATACATGAAACTATCCCTTATCAGACTAGGTTCTTCACAAGATATTTCTATAAACTTCCCGAAGCTGGTCCACAAAGTTACCGTCCTTTTAACACAATCAAGGACAGCTTTATTCTTGGATAACCAATCCATACTGAGCAAAACTTCAAACCCAATAAAGTCAGGAACAAATAGGTCGCATGAATTTTTTTAGGAGAGGTGAGTAACTCAGATGTTTTCACAAATCATACAAAGATTAATTGTACCGCCTATAGGATTTGACACGCAAATAGGGGTATCTACTATATTTGTGATCAGTTTTAATCTATTAACCAATCCTTTAGCAATAAAACTATGGGAAGCCCCAGTATCAAATAATACTTTAACTAAATCGTCATTGACATAAATATTACCTTCAAGAACTCCCTTGCCTTTTACATCAGTAGAGGTTGAAGGCTTGTCTTTGATAGCATAGACCTTAACCTGCTCCCCTTTCTTCATTAACGGGCACTTGTTCTTCCAATGGCCAGATTAATGGTAGTTATGGCAGAGGCTTTTCTGCACCATAGGAGAGACGGTTCCTTGCTGCTGCCTTTGAACCTTGGGACTCCTGCAGTACTTTGAATAATGTCCTTTCTTTCCACAATTAAAACATTTAACATCTTTAAAACGATTTTCCTGAGATCCTCCTCCGGGCTTGCCTTGCCATGGCTTCTTTTCATTGTTATTGAACTTCCTCTTGTTGTTGTTGTTTTGGGTTGCGACTGGATTCCACTTATCCAAAGCTTCATAACGGAAACCCATATCTATTAAATCCACAAAGGTTCATTTAACATGGGCAGTCATCCTATCCTGATACTGCTCCTTCATCCCAGAAATGAACATCTCGTTCTTCTTCAGAGGCGTGTCTATCGATCCAGGCCCAAAGCGAGACAATTCATTTAATTTGTGCAAATACTCTTCCACAGACATCACTTCTTGTTTTAGATCCATGAAACTTCTATAGAGGCGGGATTTGCTAGTGGTGGGCATGTATTGTTCTTCAAAAACTTCTTTAAATCTTACCCAAGAGAAATTATCTTCAGTTTCATTAAGAGTAACAGACTCCCACAAAGCTAGAGCCCCATCCTTCAATTGCCAGGAGGCCATGAACCTCTTTTGATTATCATCAATGTCTAATCCTTTAAATATTTTTTCATAGGATCTTAGCCAGGCTTGAACTTCAATAATAAATTCTGTGCCTTGGAATGGCTTTCCTCCCAAGCTGGTTTAATCTTTGCAAAGAGTGGCAAAGTTAACTTGAGGTGGCACGGGAATTACCGCTTCCTCTATTACTGTAGCATTTGATCGACTGTTAGTGGTCGTAGTGTTGCTACCTCCCCATCGTCCTCTTCTATTACTCATCTCCTACTATCTGCATATAGTAAGGGAACATCTTTTAAAAATATAGACGAAATTATTTTAGGGAATTGGTATAAACTTGAATAAACTTATTCGGATAAAATTTTCAAATATGCGCTCTCTCAGACTAAACTCATTCTAGGGTAATACTAACCCTATCTCTAATCATTTGACCCCATCTAGGCTTAGGTATTCACTCAACCATAAGCTCTGATACCAAATGTGATAACGCACCTCCTTGACTCTCAGAAATTAACACTAATACATATTCGGTATTCACGTGCCGTAAATCCAAGTGCCGGAGAGGCAGATTATCATAGGGTAAAGAAATAAAGATAGAAGATAGACAATAATAGAATCTCACATTGTATTCAACACATAATTATACATATGAGTAGTACATGCAATTACTCCAAATTGTTCTATCAAAGTTATGACAGGTACTAACCCAACTAGGATAGCTATAACGACCTATCCTTACAATGCTGGTAAATACTAATACATAATGTAGACACAGCGGAAAGTGACAGATGACTTCAACAAAAGACCCAAAATGCTCCATGCTCCATGCTCCATTCCAAAATGCTCCAGGCTAACCTAACTAGTTAGCTGCCCAGAAAAATAGGGCACCCAAAGTTTAAGGGGAAAAGAAAATAAACTCCGGGTCAGTCATGGGACTGGTGTGAGAAACTCAAAATACGATGTTTGAAAACAAAAGGTATCTCCTAAGACCACGCCGCACATAAACACGGAACGGGTTTTTACCTTATGATAACCAAAACATTTGCTACGCAGAATATATGGATATTATTATTAATGACATTCTTTTGAAAACACTTTTCAAGTAAGTATACATAATCTTAGCTGAAATTGTTACATTATTAAATTCTAGCATACTAGGTTCTACAATCAAATCCAAAGGCATTTATTGGAGAATGGATTTCCATATAATGGCAAGGTAAGGGACAACCTTCTGTCAGTACATCTCTAGAAAAATGCACCTGAGGCTCCAACTTCTACCAACACAGAACCGGCCTACCTTTACCATAGATAGTACCGAATATGTCATCACCCCGATCGTTCTCGACCTACCCAAGAGCTCTCTTTGCATACGCTACGTTAATTTAAAACCCGACGTCATAGCGGGAATAAATATATCTAGTAAGGTGATGACTATACCCTAATGGGAGCGACCCACATAGCTTTGCCGCATCTACCCTATTTTTGTCATTTACGAATGGTGAGGCTCGAGGTAATGATTACCTTACTCATAGCACATTCCACTTTGAATGCCACATTTCCAATCCATAATCACAGAACTGATTTCTACAAAAGTATAACTCCTGAGCTCGTATGTCTCAGGAAAGGGTGTTAAGCTAAGAGAAGATGCCTTCTCCACCACCAATCAGATGATACGTTCATAGAGATCACCAATGTAATTACAATTGCAACGTTAGACATTCGTCCATGCAAGTTGTCTAGGAACAAGACAAACTGAAGGCACTCTCCTACCACATCATGTCGAGAGTTACTCCTAGGATTAGTAGCGATGCATTGGATATTTCACAACGAAGAGACTACTGCTACTATATGTATATTGGGAGTTTATCCACAAATGATCAACAAGCAGTCCTTCGATACGAAAATCCTAAATATCATATCCATGTCTTCACTTCGAATATGCAAATTGGTTCAAAGTGGTCTTTGGATAGGAATTACCCAAATCAGACCTCGGTTCCTCCGAACTAATCATCGATTAAAATGATGTTAAGTTCATATGTGATTATCAATCATCATTCAATTTAATTCGTATTTCTATTCAATTATAGATATATCTTAGAGATATATTCATTGAAATATTTCTTTATCTTTCTCAAAGTATATGGAATAATCAAGCCTCGTTTATCAAATCCTTTTGGTTAATTTAAACCTTTTAAATCGTGGAATAATTCCAAACCCTTTCATATTTTACTTAGAAAAATACTTCCAATTCATTTCGTTTAAATCTTAATGTAACATCCCGCCATTTTGGACCATTCAAATCGACAATAAAACCACACATGTCAGACTTGAATAATTCAAAACAACAGATTGTTAATAAAATTTGGGGCAAATAAAATCAACCACAGAATCACAGACACAGAATATTAGAATAACTCACAGAGGAATAAATAACTATAGTAGTTCATGAAGCTACTAGATATAAAGTCTCAAAACTAATACATAATGCCAAAGTTTGAAACCAATACATTTGCAAATTCAAGGTACATAAGTTATCTACTACAAAAGAAAACGCTGAGTGGAAATAACTGGAATAGAATTATCAGGTAGACAGCTAAATCTTCGGCGGATCTCTAGCTCCAAAAGGATGAAACCAAAGCCGTGAAACTCAAGCTGACCCGAGCGTAAAGCAAAACACAAAACACTCGAGTCAGGACATACATACTTATAAAATGTAAATCAACTCAAGTGAACTGTAAGGAAATGCATCGATAACTTAAAAAATGCTTGGGATCGCCCATCCTCTAAGGATCCGTTAAACTATGTACTATGTAGTAATATACGCTATTATAATAGGGTCTAAAGTAAAGTATACTATTTAAAAATAGCGTCAAGGCTTTACATTTTCCACCTTAACACATTTTAGGTATGCCAATAGTCTATACAGTACCGTAACTCCCAGTAAACTGGAGCTGCCAGAGGATACCACATAGGTACGACATAAAACAAACTCGTAGAAGGCACGCTAGGGTGGGTGACACGGCACGACTAGGCAATGTCAGGGTAGATATACCAATTACGCATCCGGGCTGTTGGTAACGCATAGCCGCAACTACCGCCCAACTCAATCCACACTCCCGAATCAAAGGTGCGCACCAAGTCAATCACAAAGTAATAGAATGGCTAACGATGAAGTGTGTCCGATTAGAGGAGCTACCTCCTTGGCCCGAGAATCTCTCCTGTTTTAGCCACCTTATGCTAACTCATGGGAGTTAGGTCCACGTAAATATACCTTTAGGATCGTCGCCACCATCCTACTTCATTCTGGAATCTCCACTGCGTACACAGTTGTTAAAGTGGTTTTCGGTATCGATAGAGAGTATGCCCATATCTGATCCCGGTCTCTTTAACAACCAATCGTTATTATAACCCATGGTTATATAAATTTCAATTGGTTTATATTTCATATCAAACATATTCCTTTTAAACCATATAAATTCCATATCATTATTCTTTTAAAATAATATTCATTTTCCCAAAGTAGTAATACTTCCAAATTCATTTAATTATAACCCTTTTTAAACATAAAAGTTTAGAGATCATAGCACTTTAAGAATGTAACTTTTAGAACCATACATGTAACCTTTAAGAAAATTGTAGTATTCAGAAAATGTCACCTTTAAGAAAATGCAGCAGTATAGAAGTGTTACTGTAAAAATTCGCAGCAGTGCAAAACTGTTACGGTAAGAATTCGCAGCAGTGCAGAAGTGTTACTATAAGAATCCGCAACGCAGTAGTGCAGAAATGTTACAGTAAGAAACTACAACAGTTTTGAATTGCTAGCGTAAGAAATCGCAGCAGTTTTGAATTGTTACTGTAATACTTCCTACTACAATAGTCTATAAAATCAAATATTATATATATATTTACAGTTTTTATCAAAATCATTCTATTCTTCCTATTATATTACTCAAATTTAAGCTATTTAGTCATTTAAAGAAATCACACCTTGATTTAATAACTTTGTCACTAAAACATCAAATTTTAAAGCATAAATCTTTATACCAAGTTAAAAGTATTTTTACTTACCTTTTTATTTCTTTTCAGTAAATGACATTTATCATTTTTATTTCCCAAATCATACCATTTTCATTTTTTAAAACTTACATGTCAAATGTACGTTTTAACTTACATTTCTTTTCACAAAATATTTATTTTAATCACTATTACATGAAATAAAACTTACAATTTATAGGTTAGAATAAAATAGTATTATTAAGTCAAATCGGCTTATAAAATTTCAATTAACCTTCATACTGTAAATTAGATTCCAAAATTTACAATTCCAACTATTTATTTCTTATAAAATTTTAACACATGTAAACAATTTCACAGAAATTATTACAGTAAATTTTAGTTGAGATTTTTATATAAAAATCCAAAATACTTAATAATTTTTCGAAAAATCATTTTAAATCAAACACGGAGTCTGTATAAAATTCTCTACCCTAGGGTCAAGTAAATACGAACATATATCATTTCAATCCGTAATTTATTAATTTTCCGTGTTTTATATCATTTCAAACCCGCAATCCCAAGTCAAATAAAATTTCTCAAGCCTATTATTTCAGCCCATAACAATTTTTCCTTAGTCTAAAGATCGTTCGGGTATGTATCATTTCAACGCATAGTGAAGGAACTTGCAGTGTGATTCCAGAATATTAAATGAACATAAAAATATTCAACATATCATGACATATGATCAAACAGACATAATATGATATTAAATAACAAAATAAAATCATATGAATGACATAATATAAACATATGAAATAACATGATATAAACATATGAAGTAATATGATTTAAACATATGAAATAACATGATATAACACATGAAATAACATGATAAAATCATAGGTGAAATGTCAAACTTGCATATATCCTCATAATTTAATTGTCATCAATTCATCAAATAAATAAGTACGTATGTCAAGAGTAATTACTCACCTTTCTTTGATTGGAAAAGTGATTCAAATCGCAACACAAAAATCAACAAACTACGGACCGGTTTGAGTGAGAGGAGAATCCAAATCCGACGCTTGAAAAAAAAATTCCATACATAAACAAATAATTTTACATAGAAAAAAAATAAAACAAAAATAAAACAAAAATATAGATATAAACATGTGAAGAGGGCTTGACTAGGGGTGCATAGGCTTGGCTATAGGCTAGTTTATTAATGTTTGGGTTCGGCCATAGGGATTTTAGGTGAAGGGGTTTTCATCCTAGGGTTAGGTTTTTTGGTAGAGGTGGGCTCGGCCTAGGGTTTGGTGATGGAGGAGGTGGTCATGGCCAAAGCAAGGGGAGGGGAAAGTGTTGAGGAGGTTTGGCCATGGTGCTTTGGAGGAGGTTTGTAACAACCCGGAGTTTAGTAATAATAAATTATCGTCGAATGACGATTAAATTGTTTGTTAATTGCTATTGGAATTTTAATCGAGTGAAATTCTTTGAGAAATTGGTTAGCGTTTATATGGGCTTTAAAATTCAATTGGCCCACGTTTCTTTTTAGTTGCAGTGTTAATTATCTAACCGTCCCCCTTTACTCTTTATCATCCAACCCTAACAAAACATACGAAAAGAAAAATGGCGGCCTCGATTATCTTCTTTCGTTCGCCTCTGAAATTAGGGCTTCGTGAAATCAAGGGCACCGATTTTGATTATCTCGATCGAATGATGTTTTATATCCCTTAGCCCTGTCGATTGATGCTTTCTTCACTTGCGCTAGTTCACGGCTGCTCCTCGATTTGATCGAGTTCGACTTCAATTTCTCGACCGAATGAAGGTGAGTGATTTATTTCACCCACATCTAATTCTATTGCTTTATTTCGTGATTTGGGTTTTAAATTGATTTAGTCGATGATGATTTGGTTATTTAGGGTTTGAATCCCTGTTTTCTCGTTCGTATATATATGTGTTGAATTTGTTTATCGATTTCTCTGGCCGATCGATGTTGCAAGATGCTTGAGGTTTATCAGACTTTGATTTATGTTGTTTTCTTGAGGTGATTTTGAGCTTTTCGTTCTTCTTGGTCACCACAGTTTCGAATTTCTGGCATTGATGATTTCATTTTGACGTCGGCCACTTTGATTCTTATCACCTGTCTTTGACGTGTGTGCAAATTCCTGTAGTGTTGCGGTTAGGTCTGCATTGCACTGCTACTATTTTGTTGCAGCCTGTACCTGTGCATTTTATACATATATGCATATACTTATGTGCATTCTTATATGTATATACTTATGTACATTGTTTGGTTCATGTTGCTGTTGGTCTTCATTGCTCTTGAGTTCTCTGTGTACTACTGCTTCACTGTTTTGTTCTGCACTTGTATTCATGTTGCAGTGACCTTTGTGCATTTCGCTGTGTTCATTTGAGTTGGGGCTGCTGCACTTGTCCTGTCTACTTGTGAATTGTAGTTTGAATTTGTGTGCACTACTTTTGCACTTTGGTCTTCATATGCACACTGCTGAGTTTTACTTTCTGGACATTGCTCCATGTATACTTGATGTTGTAGTTTCTTTCCTTGGAACTCAACAGTTTGCATTTGAGTATATGAGCAGTTCCACTTTGAGTTGTAGCTGTCTTGACCATTTGAACTTAGTTGATGGTTGGTTTTGTGATTTCTGGTTCATGGCAGTTTGATTTGAACTGCATTTTTCTATTGGCATCAGCTTTGACTTGCAATTCTTTGTGTATTGGCTTCGGCCTTATATCTCTGACCTTGATGGCTTCGGCATTTTCATTGTCCATTGGTCATGGATAGTTTGATTTAGGTTGTTGTACCTTGTACTAGATCTCTTGTATTCAAGTGGTGGCTGCAGTTTCTTGTTTGCAGTTTGCCCTTGTATTCAAGTGAAGGCTGCAATTTCATTTTGTATGAAGTTTTGCCCTGGTTGGTTTGTATTGCACTGAGTTAATTCTCATGTGTACTGATGCATCATTCATCTTTGAAGGATGGTTAAGATTGGGTCGTGCATTGCTTTGACATGATTGAGCATTTCTGAGTTTGTTTCTTTTTACTGTCGCATTTGTTTGGGTACAACTACCCTTGTGCTTCTAGTTGTCTGATGTTCCAAGTTACCACCTCTGATCAGTTGCATTGTTGACATGTTGTAGCTTGTTCTTTGGTGCCCTTGGTCACTCGAGCCTTGGCGCTTTGCATTTGTGTTGAGTTACCTTTGTTTCCAGTCTTTGGTATACGCGAATGAAATTTTTATCTGTCTAGCCATTCCTTGTTTCAGATCTATGCATATCTTCTTGTATGCTTGGAGTCTCTGTTCGACCATATTGATGGTATTTGGTCTGGACATTGTTGTATTGTGACTTGTACATTGATTTGTACATTGAGTTGAATCCAGCTTAATCGCTCGGATTTGACCTTATGCTGAGTTCTATTTCATCACTGTAGTGGCGAGGCAGTGCACGCGAGCGTGTACTGCAGCCACACAGTATTGACTTTGTTTTTAAGTGATATTTCAATTGCTTGAATCGTTTTGTGGGTTCAATTCGATATTTTGAAATTGTATTCTGATTTGGTTTGATTGATTATTTTGTTGTTGTCTAATTATCTATTGATAATTAGATTATGAGTTTCTAATTATTTATTTAATAATTAGATTTTGTTGTTAATTGCTGTTTAGGCAATTCTATGGTTTTCATATTATCTCCATTGATAATCCTTACTTTTATCTTTGTTGATGATTTGAATTTGCTGATTTGTTGTTTAACACCATTTAGTGTTATATCTACCGTTATCCGATTCTCTTATCGAAGAGTTGGATATACGAGATTTCTATGACTGTCGTCTATTGATTATTTAATTATTACTGCTTTCGTGCATTAATAACTGAGTTTGAATTAGACTGACCCATGTATTATTTTCTTTTGAATTTAATACTCGGGTCAGACCGAGTTATTACAGGTTGTAGATATCTTGCTTTGGGTTGCTGCTTGAGCTATGAAGTCTTTTCATATCTTTTGAAGTAGTCTTCGTCATTTTGTAGTAGTCAGTGTATCTGATTTAGGTTGATATGTATTCATGTATATTATTCGATAATGTACTTGTATATATAACTTCCAGAGTCGACAGTTGTAGTTGTATCATATGTATTGTGTCAAATGTATTGTAACTGACATAAGTTATATATATATATGAGACTTTTATTATCTGTGTTCCGCATTTTTATTATCTGTGTTATTATTATATATATTGTCCTAAACTATTATGAACCATCATAGTTCGTTTTATACTAGAATTGGGTATGTCGATGGGAGAAAATAAATAAGAGATGAAAAATAAAAATATACATCACTCCTATCGAGGTAACCAATACTAGTGTAAGGCCCAACTATGGATGGCTGCTCCTATCCAGCCTTATTCTTCGTAATAACAGACAGTATTTCTTTTAATACTCTTTGTTATTGTGAGCATAGAGATGGGGCATCACAAGGTTCGGCCATGGGAGTTTTGGTGGGAAGGAGAGGTGGTAGGGCCGAGCTTTGTAGAGAAGAAGGAAGGGAATAGGAGAGAGGAGTAGTGTGTTTTAGGCTAGGGCTTTGTGGTTAGAGGAAGAGGAGATGGTGTGGCCAAAATTTGTGGAGAAGGAGGGGGAAAATTTGTGGAGGAAGAAGAGGGAGAAGTCTAGGGTTTTGGAGAAGGAAGATGAAGGAGAAGAAGACTTACACTTTTCAGTGGAGGCACAAATGAATGGATGCGGAGGTTAACTAAAACCCTAGGAGATGTTATATAGGCTATTCAACAGGTGGCTTCTCATCTACTGTAGGGGTTCTCAGCCCATTAGTACAAGCCCACATCAAAATATAAATAAGATAGAGGTTAAGAGAAATCAACTACATGTAATACGCTGAAAACAACAAATTTGGAGAAGTAAAATCAGAATTTCACGAAACGAAAAGCAGAGAAAAAGTTAGAATTAAATCCAGCATCATAAAAAAAGAATAAAATTTAAATTTTAAATTTTAAAATTTTCAACAGGAAGTCAAACTTTGACCAAAGTTGACCAAAATTTAAATTTTTAGAAAAATCTTTATTTTGTTAAATTTGGAAAAACATTTCACATCAAATCCCAAAATATTACAATAAAATTCCAAATTTATCAAACTTTAAAATAATTATATTCAAAGTTTCAAATGAATTTTTATTTAAAAATATTTTCTAAATTTGCAGGTTGTTACACTTAACAAAGATTTCCTAATTCAAAACTCATAATTTTAATTTGGTTAAAAGCATGTTATCTAGGATCTTAATCCAAAACTAGTAAATGTTATGTGAAAAGAATCTATTGAAATCATCTAATTCTACTCAATATTAATTCCCGTATTCAACAAATGCTATGGGCGGAATAACGGTGAAAGCACCCTTTAAATTCCACGAATAGTATGAGTTCCCTCTTCGGCTTTAACACCGAGTACAAGAAGATTATCTCCATAAAATTCAAGTTATTTATATTTGGAGAATTATATCCTTTAACTTTGGAAAATTTTGATCCGAGTAAATCAAATTTACTATCTCATCCATCGGGCCAGTTCGGATAGCTAGGGAGAGCAGGAAACTGGTTTTCAAAACTCAAGCCTAGACACTACCTCTTTGACACCCAAAAGGCGGTCAAGTAATTTTGCTTCCCGGTAACAGGGTCGCAGGTTCGATCCCCGTCTGCCCTACTCCCATTCAAGGCGCGGAGTTGGGCCTCCAGCTTACCCAAAACTGGGTGGGGGGCAAAAAATCTATGTGCTGGGCTGGCTAACCTCCTACCTGTATGTGGTCGGACCATGCAGGTGGGGCTCCCTTCGATTTCATCAGGGAGTTTTAAAAAAAAAAAAGTAATTTAATCGATTCTAAATCATTTAATATTTAACCATTCCATAAATCATTCAAATCATATTTAAAATAATTTATTAATCATTTGAAAATATTTACAAAAGATTTGGAAAAGAACGGTTGCGTTTAAAACTACATTTCAAAAGTTATAAAAAAGTGCTGCGGAAAAGTGCGGCGGAAAGTTCCGCGGAAAGTGTTTTTAAAGCTATATTGATCAAAACGACTTTTTTTTATCATTTGGAAACTCATTTTTATAACTCAAATCACTTTTAAAACATTTTAAAATATTTTTACAATTTATTTCATATTTTTAAACAATTTTAAAGAGGTATAACATTCCATATACACTAATTCATTAAATAAGGAAAGTGATTTCCTTTGTGCTTATCGACGTGTATTTCCGAGACTTGCATATATATTCAACATTCATATTAAACAACCATCATTAATAATCATAATCAAACATGTATAACATCCAATAGCATATAATACAATAGTTTAGGAGTTTACTCACCTCGGGTTTAAATGACTAACTAAAAATTGGCTATAGCTTTCCTAACTCGAACTTTTAGCTCACGATCACTTGGATTATTGCTTCTAGATGGCTCAGCCTATGGATGAGAGGATGGAGGTGATGGAAGCCATTAAAGTAGAGGTGAAGAAGAATAAGAAGATGGAATGAGATGTGTGAATTTGTGAAGCCTTAGGGTCTTATTTATAGCCTTAGGAAAATGTGGCAAATTACTAAATTACCCTTAGATATTATCAAAATATCTCTTACACCACATCACTTCAACATCAAATCCTTGTCACCATACTCAAGTGCATGCATTAATGAGATGTAATGTGATAATACATATTGCAAAAATATCTTAAGCATGGAATGACATGCATTAATGGTGGATTTGATGTTTGCTTTCCATGTTTTAATGGTGATTAGATGTTACCTTTTTCACTTACTTTTTGTAAAAATATCTTAGATATTTTCTTTAGTTTTAATTTGACTAATTGTGATACACATATGTGTATGTGTGTGCATGTAAAAACAATGTTGCAACAACTTAAAACAATTTCCATTTGTCAAACCATTGAAATTTTGGGATCCATTTTCCGGTCATATTTTCAGTTTTAAATTCAAACTATTTATTTATGTATACAAAACTTGAAATTAAATTTTTTATCATCCTTAACTAATTAAAACAAGTTCATTTAACTTATAAAGCTATATTTAAAATTAATTAAATATTCCATTTTCAAAGTGGTAAAATTACGGGTCGTTACAGTATTTCATAAGAAATACATTATCTCATAAGTCGATATCACTTAATATAATATATTGAAGATTATGAATCTTCAATATAATGTTATCGTATGTTATATATATATATATATATAACTTGCATATTCCTTAATTATCGAGCAAATTCAAGATAGGGATGTTATTGTAGTATTATTAATATATTGAATAGACGAAGTAAGATAACTATATGTATTTGTTAAGAAAACTCAAGGTACATATACTATATTTAGACAATTGTGATATGAGTGAATAATTTCATTTTTATTTGTTAAGAAAACTCAAGGTCGAAGTGAAATTAGGAGTGGGTACCAAGGGTTGGGAATTGTAGGTACAACCAATAATGAGTTATCCATCGTCCATGGAGCTATGACTTGTTAAGCAAACTCAATATCAGAGTTTCAAGACGGGCGAGTCCTAAAACCCGCTATGAAGTCAAATGACTTCTATGTTTTGACTTAAGGTTTGGTAAGACATAAAAGAATGTGGGAGCCACTACACCAAAAAATAATTTTAGTAGCGCACAAAAAACCCTACCATAACTTATGAGAGCATTTTAGTGAACGCCGTTAAACAACAAGCAACTAAAAATTCAAGACTTTCTATTGCATTTTCATAAAAAACTACAGAAAAGCAACTTATTGCAGTGCTTTTCAAATACCAAATTTTTTTATCGCGATGTTGTATAAATACCACTAAAAAGTATTGTTGATGCTATTAAAAAATGTTATAGTAGCATTTTTTTTCCGCCATCATATATATTTTAGCAGCATTTATTAAACACTACTAAATATTATTGATTTTTTATGCAAATTTCACACGCTATCGTAGCTCGCTCAGTATCCATTTCATTATGTTCACAATATATATATATATATATATACTGTAATAATTAACATATTTCAGTATGAAACCAATAATCACTCATATAATTATCATATTCAAACAACCATAAAAAGTATTAATTACATAATGAAACATGATATACATACAATTCAAAATAAAATATTTATAACAAATAGAAAAATAATCTTGCTGTATTCATGAATATGACTTAAAAGCAAGTAATCCATACTTCTTTCCCTAAGTAAGTTGCTACCTCTAAGGATCATTGTTTAGTTTATTATGCAATATCTAGTATATCATAATCATGGGAGCTAAGATTATATTTCTATATTTTATGAGAGTGCACAAATACAAAATGGCATGATGTCTATATAGGAATATATTGTACATGCAACATATACCTGCATAAATGTTGAGAAAACATCATCCTCTTCCAGCTTTGAAAATTCTACAACCCATTTAGCCTCTTCGTCGAATAATTTCCTTTTCCTTTGAGATCCGAGTAATATCAAGTCTCTATAAAGAAATCTCTACCAAATTTGACGTACATTGGCCAACGTGGATTCAAATTCACTCTTATTAAACACTTGTATGCAATAGAGGTATTGAACAAAAGGGAAACAATGCATTGCTATGAAGAGTGATGATATATAATTAAGATATATATATATATATATATATATATATATATATATATATATGTATATATATATATCTAGGATATGGAGGAATATCATCTTCAGCAACTCTGACAGTAATATTTTATGGTATATAAAGCATTTTAAATAAAAGAAGCATTTTTATTTTTCGATTCATGGACCCATGGTATTAAGATAAGTGTACAAAGTAACAGGTAGGTTACTTCCAATTATATGGTATCAAAATGAAAGTGTACAAAGATAATTACTGGGGAACCGAAGGGATGATTGAACTCACCTTGTATATAAAAGAGGAATGACATTGGACCTACTAGCCTATGTGATGAATGTCAGGTTGCAAAATTAACCGTCTCCATTTTGCATATAGCATCATCTTCGAATTCCGCATCAAGCTTTATGCCGGTTTAAATAATAATTCAATTGTGCATCCACCATTCAACTATTTAAAAATTAATAAAACCATGATGACCTTGATGTGTTAATAAATCATCACACAGCCAATAGCCATGATGACCTAAATAGATTCATATGATCAACATTACATACTTGATACGGTTGTTTTCCAATCTATAAAAACCAATGCTTCTCATTGTATATTTTACAAAAAATGCTACTCTAATTTATTTTCAACTATATCATCCTCCATGAATTCGGTTATAAATAAGGAATATAAAAATGGAAAACTAAAAAAATTTAGTCATAAATAAGGAACATAAATAATGGACAACTAAAAAAATTCGGTCATAAAGCTATTACATGTCTTAAGCTTTGAACGATTCAAAAACTCATTTGCGAACTGAGTAAAATGAAAAACTTGACAATCTTATTATAAATGACTGAAAGATATTAATAATCATCATACCATAATGATGGACAATAGTGTATATTTTGATCACTGTTAGTTTCTAACCTGAAAGCAACGATTCTAGTTCAAAATTTTCATCAAATATTGAATAAGAAAAGCTACGTAAAATGGGGCTGACTTGCCAGTTTTTATATTTATAGACATTATCCCCTACTACACGACATCTTTCAAAAAACAAACTGAACAATTAGAGCATGCTTAACAACTATTTATAAGTTATTTATGTACATGAAACTCTATATCAAGTTTTAGAAATATATCTACAATATATGAATATATCAAAAACATAATTGTACCGTTACTAGTATTATTTCAGAGGCAGAAATATCATAGTATCATGCTTGTAAGTCCCTATAAATGACGTTCAAGTAAAATGTTATTTATGACAATAGACTATGTGTTACTTAACATGGCTCTGGATACATTTATAAAGAAAGTAAATGCAACAAATTAAACTCTTTTAGACTAAAAAAGAGATACTGATGGATTTTAATGATACAAGCAGTGATACACTAGAAATCATTGTTATCTTAATCCCACATAGAATATCAGGAATTGGAACATATTATTCAAACACAAAAACTAATTTTAATAAAAGAAAACTATTAGATATGTATTTTTTTTTAATTTAAAGTCGAAAGTCTAATAAAACATATAGTTTTTTTGTATTAAAAGACGCTCATATAGAATGTTAATTTTGCTTTAATAAACACTCAAAATCCAATAGTATAATACTTTCCCATGAATTCTACTTAGACATGTGTTTATGAACTCGTAAATATCCTACGAGAACCAAATAGAAGCAAGTGTGCAACAAGAAAAGTTGATTTTAAGTTATTTGGTAATATGGTGGATTGTCATTATGTCATGTAGAAAAAATGAACCATACATCACAAGCTAATAAATTGTTCATTTATAACAAAGGAAATTAAAAAATACGCATCCTCTTAGTACAAGGTGTGTAGTAATCTAGAAGTCTTTGTATAAGAAAATAAAATACATTAGATTGACATATAAATTAATGCTTTCCCTTCCATTTCAAACATATAAACATGCTTCTTAAGTTGTTTTCAACTTCTTCATTACCTCCAAAAATTATCATTATAGCGAACTCTTCAAACCCAACCAATCCATCTCTAATTAAGTAGACAAATTTCAATTCTAATATCATGAATATTTTTTCAGACCTCATATTTGAATTTGAATGTCAAAATTAGTTTTGAAATTAAATAAAATATATTACCTAAATTGCACGTGGTAGAACAGCTAAACCCTAGATTTCGTCTGCTACTATCTCGTGCACCTTTCCTTGCAGGATGTAGCCACAAGAAATCAATTTCGATTTAGGGCAAGGAAAAGATTTGGATACCTAAACCTGATTTAAGTTGAGTAATAGAGTTATGAATCTATGAATAACTGAATACCTAATTGAGATTACATATCACCGATACGAGGAAGTGCCGAAAATTAGTCAGTGACGTCAATTGGTGGTGATGCACAAAAAAGATGCTGAAACGATGTTAAATCAGTGGTATTTTGATAATAATAATCTAATTTTGTTTTATTGGTGATAACGACCTGTGTACAACAAATATTTTAGAGATTTCAGAAAAGGAGTCGGAATCGATTAATTTTGGTTGAAGGTTTTTATTTTCTTTTGGAGGTAGAGTTTGAAAGTATGAAGATAAGATGGAATAGTGGGTGGGAAGTGAAAACAAAGTCCGCCTAGAAATATTACATAACATATCTAAATTAAAACGCTACCAATATATTAAGGTTGGTGAAACAGTTGCATTTAGCGCTCAAATGCTACTATTTAATGCTACTAAAATCATATTTTCTTGCAGTGAGCCTTATTAGAAAAATGAAATGATAATATTTAACATTTCTAATATTGTAAGACCATATGCTATATAATGTTATAATATTCTACATTGATATATTTTTGCATTCAATATGATTGATAAATGTTTATCAATTAATATATACAATTGAACTGAATTAAAGATTGATAAATAGAAACATAACATATGCTTACTAAAAAATGCTTATTGCAAGTTAATGTTTCAACACCCATGCAAGTGCCTGATTTTACAACTACTAAATACGTTCATAATTTGCTCTCTTACGTGTTTATTTTTGTATATTGCATTCTATGAGTTTCAAACTCAAAAACAATATAAGACTAGGGATATTTGATCCATATAAAATCGCATATAAATGTTATATGATGAACGATCATAGTTCGTAGTGTATAATATTTCAATGAAATTATTTCATTCAAAATAAGCAATAAACCGTACTGTGAGATCAAGTACTCAATTTGATTGATTACAGTAAAGATTGTATTATGTTAAATGTAACATTAGACCAAAATTATAAGTTAAATCTAATAACTTGATCGCTGACATGTCAGTTTGATCAATTTACGCAAAGTGCAACATATTTAATGTCCTTAGATGTTAAGGATGATCGAATGCACTTTTGTAAAGAGTTCGTTATAATGTTGTATTAAGTCTATTCTTTTGAATGGTTCGACCATTTAGAAAGAAAAAATGAGTACAAGCGTAGATGTGATTTAAGATAAAGTTGGGTTGAAGAGAGTGAATAGTCACTTTTGCTTCTTAAAGAAACATCATAAAGGAGAATTGTAATAATAATAGTTAATATTTAACATTGGAATGAGAAATACGATTTCTATTTCGAAATGTATTTTCATATAGAAAATTGTTTTCTTTGAGTTTATGTAACAACCCAGAATTTCAGTCATTTGAATTTGGAATATTTAATTAATTTTAAATATTAAAAAGTTTACTTTATAAGTTAAATAACAATAATTTCGAATATAGCGATTTATTAGATAACCAAAATTGTAAAATTTAATATTTGGAATAGTTTAAATAATTAAATATTGAATTTAATATGAATGAAAATGATTTTGAAAGTTGAATTAAATTCTATTTGACTAAGAAGGAAGGTGGTAAACTTGTAAATTTAAAAATAAAGTGATTTAACTAATTTTGGAAATTACTCATTTTAATTAATGTGTAAAAATTGCCTTCTGGGGCACTATCTCGGATTTTGATGAAACTAGCTTAATTGGATCCATAATAGTGAATTAATATATGCCTTCGAATTTCATGGCAATTGGACGTATCGTTTGGTCATGCGAGTTCAAAATGCATAGAAATTATTTAAAGGTTAAATTAATATAATTTGATTTTGAAAAGTTAGCTTCTGTATATGATAGAATTGGCTCCCGATATATATTCCATTGTGTTCGAAATAAGGGTATAACATATAGAATGTCAGGCAGCACGCTTCATTTGGAGTTCGAAATTTTGATGGAAGAATAGTGCCGCGAATATTTTCTTATATAAGGGCCTTAACGTTCTTATTATCAAAACCAAACCCTAACATAATTCATAGCCGCCATTAAAAATAAGCTCGATCCAATGGCCTATAATCGTCCGAGCTGCTATGAGCATTTTCAAGCCTTAGACCCAACATCAAAGTTGCTCGTCTCGACAAGAGGAACTTATCTACTGGTTAGATTGATGTAGTTCAGCCTGAGGTAGTGGCGTTTCAGTTTGAAAGGTGGCAGTTTTTTAGGTTTCAGCGATCCGCGTTCGCATGCGACGACAGGCAAGGTTGGCGAGGTGGAGCAGGGTGCGGAGGCGCAAGGGTAAGGCAGCGGCAGCGTTGGTGGTTCGTGCGCGATCGATGATAAAAAAAAGTAAATAAAGTAAGCCTGGCTGCTATAAACGTGCATGAGCATGAGGAAGATGAAGAAAGGTTTAACTTTTAAACTTTAATTTATTAATTTAATTTTTAAATTTAATTATTCGTACGATCGTTAATCCATAACTCATTCATATCAGGACCAAATCGAGCACGACGAGTTGCGTTGCGATCGTATCAGCGAGCACTACGAATGAAGTCAGAGTGAATGGATTCAGAGCTAGTGGAAAATTTGGGTTAAATTGAACGACCGTTTAATTTTAATTCAAAAACAGAACGTTTGTCGAGACTAAAAATTAATGTGAGTTAATCTCACCTTTTTGGTTAATCAGAAATATTATGTAGTCAATATAATTATTTATTAGATGTGTGGATATTTTATTGTTGATTGTTATTGACTGTTTGGATAATTTACTAAATTATATTGTTGGTTTGGATGTATTCTCGCCCCAGGAGCGAATGAGATCCTATTACGTTTCCGCGTAAGATCGGATGACCCTTTGTATACGAATCTCGTCTTGAAGCGGTTGATTTATATTTTTATGATTATATTCTATATGTGATCCAAGGGGACAGGTTGGAGGGATCCAACGAGATTCCTTACACTGTTGATTTATTCTCATACAAATTGATATATGATATGTTGGATGCTATAATTGATGGCATGGACACGATTTTACCTAATTAGTGCTTTAGTGACACTGGGCCTTATTTTTGGTATTTTAAATATTATAAGATAGTGATTTGATTTAAAATAGGATTTCAAAATGATTTTGGAAATTTTATGTGTTTAAATAATTTTTCTAAAATAAAAGGCATGATTTTGAGAAATTATAAATTTATAGCTTTATAAAATATTTTAAATAGAAATTTTGAATTGTGGATAAAGATTTCAAAATCTTAACAAATAGTCCATGTTTTATAATAAAATAATACGGTTTTAAAAAGAAGAAGGTGATATTTGGTATAGAAAGTTGTTAGTCGTTTTCTATAGTGATATGTATATTATATATACATATATTAAGATTATTTATAAATGCGGTAAATTGGTAAAAGCGATCTTTTACAAATAAGGTGGAGATTTGTAAAATCGTATTTTGTTAATGAAAGTATAGATTCATAAACGGGGTTTATAAATTAAGGGAAGCTATCGTCATTTAAAAAATTGGTGAAATAAATCAAACGGTGGATTTATTATAAGATGTGGAATGGTATTTTAGAAATATGTGATTCTACTTTGGAAATTGAAAGTGAGGGTAAAATTTAGGAATGTTAAACGATATTTTATAAATTAAAAGGAATTTATAAAGGAAATTTTCACCTATGGAAGCAAGATCAAAAACGATTGAAATTATGTTTTAAATTGGATTTATGAATAAGTGAGATTTATAAAGGAATGAAGTTATAAACGGTGTTCATAAATAAATGGATTTTATGAAAGGAAGTTTCATAAAATAGGATAGATTTTATAAATATATCTTTATAAATATGGGAACGATTTGTGGAAAGTTAAGTATGGATTTTTATCAAAGAAAAACATTTATGTTTTAAAAGTTGAATATTTATACTAATATTGTTTTTAAGTGGGTTATCAATATTTTAAAATAATTGGAAGTTAACTATTTAAATTATTAATATGGTTTGAAATTAAGTATGATTATTTATTAATATAGTTTTGGAAATTAATTATTTTTATTTATGAAAATGTTGAAGATAAAGTTGTTATTGTTTATTAAAATGTTTTGAAATTTATCAATTACTATTTGTAAGATGTTTAAAGTTAATACTTATTTATTTATAACGTTTATTATTATTATATAATAGTGTTTTAAAGTAAATGATTATTAGTTGTTTATAAATATTTTTGAAATTTATAAATAAGGGTTTTTAAACAGATTTGGGCTTATAAGAGAAGTTTATAGAATGTTTTGGAGACTTAAAGGAGAACCATTTATAAGGTATGAAGAGAGCTGAAACGAGCCACAACCGCACCTGATTCGAGCTAACAATAAACCACACATGTCTAACCAAATTGAGCTAAGATGCGAATAGTTATGGGAAAGAAAGAAGGGAAAAGAAGAAGAAGACGAAAGAGAAATTAAAACAAACACAGAATCTCACAATCGCAGCAGAACAACAAATAATATAATATCAATGAGCTTTACACAAGAGAAACTGTAATATAATTTACATACATCCATCAAAGTACAACAATCAAATCACAATCTTCAGCTAGATAATTATAATAACATGTCCTCACAAATGCTGATAATTTAAACAACAATGCAGCAGAAAATAAACATATACGTGGAATACGACCTGAAGACCACTAGCTCGTCTGCTGAAGCTTCAAAGCACCAAATCTAAATCTGTAAATATGCTCAATTTGACACGAGCATTGAAAAGGAAGAACACCTAGATCAGTCTAGCAAACCAACATGAGAAAACGCATCTCAACTGAATTTTAAAGTTATAAAAGCTTTTCTTTATCAAAATAAAAGTATCTCGTAAGACCACGCCGCACATAAACACAGACGGGTTAGTATCTTATGATAACTAAAATATTTCATATCAAATCATGTTATACTATACTAGTGTCCGGTATACAAACAATATTCAAATAGCCGAAATTGTTACATTGGTAAAATTTGACTGCGTAATAGGTTTACAAACAAAATGGCAGGCACGTATTAGAGAATGGATTTCCATGCAATGGCAGATAAGGGACTACCTTACGTATAGTACATCCCTAGAGGAATATACAAACAACGATAAAGAGGCCGTTAACTTCATATGGAAACCAAGTCTCGTAGACTTATCACGTTTCCAACTCTCAACTTGCTATCTTCAACCAAGAAGGAAGCCAGATAAATTGGAGTACCATAGACACTCCTCACTACTCGAATCAACATTCTTAATCCAAATGATAATCAAGCCTACTCAGTAGGCTTCGTGCTAAGTGCACGACTAATCAGTTCCCACATCAAGTCAAGGAACAAAAATGGCCTAATTTGATAGTCAGTTATTTAACTATCAAAGCAACAAAAAATATCTAGCACATAAGCGGTCACTAGACCCATTTAATTAATCTTTTATTAATTAAATCAATTTCCAAATATTTACTTCAAATTATAATTTAAAAATATATATCCTCAAAACCATTTCAATCATTCGATATTGGAAAACATTTCTGTTTACTTATATCAACGGTATAAGTATATTTTGAAACGACCCAACTTTCTACTACCAGAAGTTGCATCATCTTTAAGAAAGAAAGAGGTGAGAAATAGAAAAGATAAAGAAGAAAGCAGAAAACAACATCAGAATCTCAATAGCGGAACGAATGAAATATAATATATCACATAAGAGATTACATAGTATCATATACATCAGAGTTACACAGATAATACATCACAGACTAGACAGTTATAAACACCTGTCTAGTTAATACAACTCGATACAACTCAAGTACAACACAGAGATACCGACACAGTGGAACACTATACATATCTATATCGCTGAAGCCTCCTGCTCCATTGCTCCTCCACAAATCGTCAAAGCTAACCTGAATCCCTTGGCTACTCGTAAAAATTTGAGTACCCGAGAGTTTAAGAAAAACAAAAATAAACTCCGGGTCAGACATGGGTCTGGTATGAGTAACATGTTAAAGTTGCTTAACTTTAAAAATCCTTTGAAAACAAAAGGTATCACGTAAGACTTCCCACACATAAACATGGAAAAGTTTTTACCTTACGCTAACCAAAACTTTGATAGGAAATTCAGTGATATTATAATAGGTATAGGGTTTTCAAGTAAATAAGAAATAGCCAAAATTGTTACATTCATTAAATTCCAGCATACATAGGTATACAATCAAATCCGATGGCACTTATTGGAGATTGGATTCCATACAATGGCAGGGCTACCGGGCTATCGCCCGTCACAGTACGTGGCCTAGATCACCGTACCGAGGACCCACCCTAAGTCCCCTACAACACAAGGCCGGAACATCCCTAACTAGATAATTCCTGGACAAGAAACCCCGCGGTTAGCGCGACCAACCACACACTAAGTCGAATAAAAAGGGACTCTAGACAGGGGAAATCTCATCCTACTTGGGGACTACCCACTAACCTTGCTGCACCTCCCCTGTTTTAGCCATTCCCGGTTGATGAGGCTTGAGGCTACGATTACCTTTAGAGAACACATCTCTTAGAATGCTCATCGTCCACCTAACGATGTTCTGAAAGCATTCAATCCATACAAGTTCGTTCCGGGTTCGAACGAAACCGAAGGCATTATCTCGTTACACTCATTTTGGAATCACCTTCAGAGTTAACGACAATAACCCTTGCATTCTGAATCTTCATCTTCACTTCAGATTCACGACCTATCGTTAATTTGGATCGATGTGGTTTTCGGATATCCAAATCTGGAAACCCGATCCCGGTCTCATCGAAATCCAAACCGTATCTTTTAAGGCCAAGTTGTTTTAAAGTTAAAACAATTCATTTCAATTCAATTCAATACTTTGAATTCACACATCATTTAACACAGATAAATATCACACATTTATCACAGATATATCCCATATCACATCATAGAATATCACTACATATCATCCAATAGATATCATCCAATTCAGATATAAACAAGGATTAATAATCACACCATTTATAATTAATTTAAAATGAATTAAATTAATTACTTATCTCTAATTAATTTAAAGTAAATTAAATTAATTATTTCATCATTATAAATCCTGCTTACATAACCATAAATTAATTACAAATCAATTAATTAGTCATTCTCAAATTTCCTTCTTAATTAATCATCTTTGATTAACTGACCTTTAATTACATTCAAGTAATTATCCATTAATTAATTTCACAAATTAATTATCTATAACCAAATATAGTAATTAATCTTTAATTACTTCATTAATTAATTAACTATATTTAATTACATTAATGCTTAATTAATTATATTAATTAATTACCCAAATCACTTATTATTGATTAATTAGTTTAATTAATCGACCTTTAATCTTATCATCAATTATATTAATTAATGATCCCTAATTACATTTTAATTAACTATTCTATTTGAATCAATTACATTGAGTTATTAATCTTTACTTAACCATAATTATTAATCATCCTTGATTAATCCAATTCAGTAATTAACTACCCTTAATTACTTCACTTAATAAATTAATTACTCCTTAATTAATTTTCTAAATTAATCCCTTGATTAATTTCACAAAGTAATTTAATCCAAATTACTATCATACTCAAATCATCTTCAACCAATTACATACAGTAATTATCATTAATTACTTCTAATTTCACTTCATTAATTACATTTCAGTAATTATACTAATCAAATCATCCAATGATTTATTTAAATTAATTAAACTTGATTAATTAACTTAAACAAATCATATTTAACTCAATTAATTATATTAAGTAATTAATTCCTTAATTACTTCCATTAAGTAATTTCACTTAAACATTCTCACAAATGTTTATTTTTAATTAATTTATCTAATTAATTATTAAAATTAATCACATTAATATATTAATTATTTAATAGTCTTAAGTTAATGACCTTCATTAACTATTACAATTCTTAATTTCTTTTCTTAAGAAATAAAACTTAATTAATCAATATTAATTACAATTTAATTTATCCTTAACCAAATAATAATTAACCACTAATTATTTAATTAATTTAAGTTTTTAACTGTAACTTAATTAACCTTAAATTACTTGATTAATTAACATTTAACCATTAGTTTAAAATCTAATCTTATCAAATTAATGATCTTTAATTACAAATTAATTTTTTCTAATTAATAATTAACTTAAACCTAAATTAATTGGTTTAATATCATAATTACTTAATTAATCCAGTTATTAATTAAATTTATCAATCCATTTTAATTAACTTAATAATTTAATGAATCCAAATCATTAAATTCAAATTTAAGGATTTTAGACTAAATTCCCTTTAAATTTTCAAATCATTAAAGTATACTTTAACCTTTATACTTATTTACATCATTTAAAGTTACCAACTTTAGTCCATTTTCAAAACCTAAGATTCAAATTCAATTTGAATTCAGATTTAAAATTCTGATTTAATACTTGGTTTTAAATTACGTTTCAGATTTTAAATTATACTTTTAAAATCAAGAAAACTGCCAGGCTTGTTTTTAAATTCTGAAAACCCTCTTTTAAATATTTTAAAACTTTTGGTTCATTCCAGATTAGGATTCAAAAATACATTTGAATCCACACTTCAACTGGATTTAAACTTGGGTTTAAATCTACTACATAAACTAACTTCATTTGAATTTAATTTAAACTCAACTCACTGCCAGGTTTTCATTTCTCAAAAGCCTGGAACCACACTTACTCGAATCGTACCACGATTTGTAACGACCCGTTATTTTCAACCATTCGCATCCATTATAAGTGTATAGGTAGACACTCATGCCGGAATTGAATTGCTCAAAATACCACGTTGTAAATAAAAATTTGGCAAATCCCAGAATATACAGTAAATAAAATCACAGATCACAGACACAGAGTAAAATAATGCAGCGGAAGTAAAAGAAATAGTAGTTCATGAAGCTACTATGTAAATATATCAGAGTTAAATAAGATACAATAGAAGAAATAAAGCACAGCAGAAGTCTCAATACAATAACCAAGTACAAGCTGAGTAGAACAACGGAACAGAAATAGATAGGACTAGACAAGCAGACAATCTCTAGCAATTCAAATCTCCGAGAGAGTGGAAATCCAAATCTGTGAATAACTCAGGCTGACCCGAGCGTAAAGCAAAACACAAAACACTCGAGTCAGGACAATATATACTTATATAATGTAAACCAACTCAAGTGAACTGTAATAAGGTACAAGTAACTTAAAGAATGCTTGGGATCGCCCATTCTTTAAGGATCCGTTAAACTATCTACTATGTAGTAAGATACGCTATATACAGTAGTGTCTAATTAGTAAAGTATAATCATATAGAAAATAGCATTAAGGGGATGAAGAACCTTAACGCGGTCGGATCTTAAAATCATAATCGTAGTAAAGCTCGATATGGTAGGTGACACGGCACAACTAGGCAATGCCAGGGTAGATATACCAATTGCGCACACGGACTGATGGAGCGCATAGCAGCCACTACCGTCCACCTCGGACAACACTCCCAAATCAAGGGTGGCCACCAAAAATCACAAAGTAATAGAATGGTATCGAAGAAATGTGTCCGAGAAGAGGTGCTACCTCACTGGTCCGAGATCGCTCCTGTTTTAGCCACCTTATGCCAACTCACGGGAGTTGGGTCCACGTATATACCTTAGGATCATCGCCACCATCCTACTTCATTCTGGAAACTCCACCGCGTACACAGTTGTCAAAGTGGCTTTCGGTATCGATAGAGAGTATGTCCATATCCGATCCCGGTCTCTTTAACAACCAATCGTTATTATAACCCGTGGTTATAACTTTTAAAACAATACTTTACTTCAAAATAAAATATCATTTCAAAACCATATATTTATCAAAATAAAGATTAAATCAATTCCAAACCATTTCCATATATTTAAAATATCATATCATTTCAAAACTTCATTTCAAATCATTTCAATATATCAAAATATCATATCTTTCCAAAACTTCATTTCAAATCATTTTGATATATCAAATATCAATCTTTCCAAATCTTCATTTCAAATCATTTTAATATAATAAAATATCATACCCTTACAAATCCAAATATTCAACTTTAAATATCTTTTAAATTCAAAGATATCGTTCATTTACTATCATTTCAAATCACCTTTAAATAGTTTATATTCCAATCAAAATAATTCATTTAAACCTTTTAAAAGTGTAATTATTATATTTTCAAATCAAGTATTCAATTTCCAAAGTTTCAAACCATTCTGAGTTCGTATACTAAGTCAAAAACCATAATTATTAAAATTTCAGCCTTTCGCAGCATTTAGAAAAAGCTGTTATAAGTTATACTTGAAAACTTTTTATTCAGCAAAGACAGCATTTAAAACTACTGTTAAAACTCAGTTTTTAGTTAAATTATAGTTCAAAACAGAAAAGACAGCATTTCAGAATTGCTGCGGTAACTCAGATTTCAAAACAAAGGTTTTAGTTGATTTCAGCAAAGACTGCAGACCACTATAGCATTTCCAAAGAATGCTATAATAGACCTGAGTTCAATATTAGCCTATAAGTTCAATTACAGCAACCACAGCATTTCAGAAATGCTGTAATAGCTCTTTTTACACAATTTTAGTTCAATTCAGAAACTATAGCATTTCTGAATGCTATTAAAAGTTAATTCCAGATTTTAGTGTATTTCCAGCAACTAAATAACTTCAATTTAAAACACATAAACATTTTAAAAATCATATTTTAACATTTAAAATGTTCATTTACATATCATTTAACATATATCCTTTTCACAATAAATTTCTTATAATTAAATCCAATTTTCAACAATTTACTTAATAAATTTAAGTGTAAAAGTTTCTAATTCTTCACATTTCAACAAATAACTTAACACTTCAAATTTAAATTACCATTTCACAAATTTAACTAAATTTCCAATTTTATTTAATTAACTTAAACCTTAAAAAAACCAAATTTCACATTTCCAAGTCAAGTTATATTTTAAAAGATCACTTTTAAACATTCATTTATTTAACCACTTAAATTCATAGAAAAATCAATAATACTTTAATAAATCACTTAAATTCAAATTTAATCAAATTATCATATTTACCATTTCCAAATAAAATTTAATATCCATTTTATTTATATAACTTAAATATTATTTTTAACCAAAATCCCAAATTTCCAACTCAAGTTATATTTCAAAAATCCAGTTAAACCATTCATTAATTACATTTTTAACACATAGAAAAATCATAATTTCTTTAATTCAAAATATTTCAAAATCTGTTTAAATCAAATTTCATAAATTTTTATTTTTAAAATACTTAAAAATATCCAAAAACACTTTATAAAATAACCACGGGCCTGTTTATAGTTTTCTAACCTAGGTCAAGTGATACGGATATGTATCATTTCAATCCGCAGTTTATAAAGAAAAACCGGGTTCTATCATTTCAAACCCGCAATCCCAAGTCAAAATAAATTAAGTAAAAACCGTTCTGGCCTATCATTTCAGCCCATAACGATTTTTCCCTATTCTAAAGTCCATTCGGGTATGTATCATTTCAACCCATAGTGATTCTAGTCTACAGGGAACTTGCAGTGTGATAAACAGATATAAATGAATAGAATACATTATATGACAGTAACGGATGATATAACAGGTGTATAAACATCATATGATCATAACATAGACAAGTATAACATGATAATATATTTATATAGATTCACAGGGTGTCAATTTACTAGTTATATAGGTACATATTGTCTGGTGAGAATAACTCACCTGTTAAAGCTGGAGATTAGCGATCAAAACACACGGAATAGATTCCAGAAAGCACAACAAGCACGATATAGCATGACTTTCGATTTGAATGAATGGAGAGCCTTGATATTTATCTTGTAAACAATAACCAAACAAGACAATATACTCATAAATATTCAACGCAAACAATGTTGAAACAATGAAGATAAGAAGCAACAATGGAATAGATTACTTGACTGTGCTTTAACCATTCAAAAGCTCGAACAAGGGGTTCATTTTCTCAGCCATGATGATGATGAGTGTGGGAGAGACAATGTTAACTTCCTCGAATACATAAGACAAAACAATACAAACAATATAAGTTTGCAAATGCACAACACGATAGAATAATATAGAATCAACTGCACGAATCAAAGTAGAATTTCTTTGCACTTGCTTCCAACAACCTTCAGGTTCAGCCATATGGTGTACTATAGGTCTAAGGCAAGATTTGGATCAGGTTTTGGTTGCCTAAGGGTCGGCCAAACATGTTTAGAGGATAGCAAAAGGTGAGTATGCATGAAACAACACAACAAGGCAAAACAATGTCACTTTAACATGGATTCAAGGCAATTCAAGGCTCGGCCAAGGCTCATGGGGCATGGCCAGAGGAGTGGGGTCCAAGGTGATGACGTGACAGAGGGTCCAGGTGGTGCTGGAGGTGGTGGAGGTGGTGTTGGTGGCGGCCATGGGTGGTGGAAGGTGATGGTACCAAAACTAGGTCAGCTTGAGTGCATAGGTGATGGATAGTGCTAGTTTAGATGGATTTTTGTGGTGATCTTCATCATGGCTTGGCTTGGCCTGAGGAGGAGAGGTGTTAGGCTGTGTGATGGTCAGAGAAAAGTGGTGGTGGTGGTCAGCCACAGCTTGGAGGAAGGGGAATACAGCTATGAAGGTGGAGAGCATGTGCAAATTCAAGTAGAAAATCATAAAAAGACAAGAAGAAGATAGAATTTTTTTACCTAAGCTTCACAAGGAGAATAGCCGTGATTTTTTTGTGAGAGGAGGAGAAATGAATTTCGTGAAAGTGAAAAAAAATGCAGCTGAAATGAGTAGATTACACGCCCAAAACAATTAAGAGAAGAGTTGGGAAAATGAAAGGTCGGGAGATGGAAAGCCTTAGGAGTTTCAAGAGTTTAAAACTTTTCAAATTTCCTCTATTTATTTTTAATAAGTTTAAATATCTGAAAATACATATAATTTCAGTTAAAATTCGAAAATGTAACAAATAAAAAAATATATAAATAAATAAATATTAATTATAAATAATTAAATCAAGAAAATAGCAAAAATTGTCAACTAGGCTAGAAAAATTGAAAATAAATGGTATAAACTTTAGAAAATTCATATGAGCTTGTAATATATTTTTAAACATAAATAATAACATAAAATAAAAATACATTCACAAAATAAATAAATAAAATTAATTTAAATAAAATTTTAATGAAGAAAATAGCAGAAAATAAGAAAACAGCCTTTAAAAATAGGAAATCAACACAGTAAACATTGGAAAAATTCTATTATTATTTTTGAATATTTAGAGATGAAAATATACATAAATTAACATATTGACACATATTAAATAAAATATAAGAAAGAAAAATATGATTTATAAAATTTAAAATAGGCAAAATTGCACAATAAAACAAATTATACTAAAAATTGAAATGTACATAACTTTTACATTTTATCTCCGTTTCCAACGAAACGAAAAGCGGTATTCAAGTTATTAAATCTATTTTCATAATAAAAGATAAAATTTATAATTTCAAATATTTAAAATTTAAATTTCAAAGTCAAAGTTTGACTATTTTAACCAAAATTCACTTTTCTGGAAATATTAAATTTAGTCATATTTGAAATTCTAATCCACATACAAAATCAAAGTTTTTTTTATATTTACAATAACAAAATTTATTATTTTCATAAATAAAGCTTTTAAATCTGGAAATCAATTTAAAAATAATTGTAAAATGCAGGGTTGTTACACTCTCCCCCACTCAAAACTTTTCGTCCCCGAAAAGGAATGAGGTACGGGAAAGCATATAAAAAGATAGAATGAATAGAATTAAGACAAGATGATAAGAAGATTGGAATTACACCTGATAACTATTGTTATAGGTAAGTTTAATAAGATGGAGGTAATTAAATCAAGAGTACAAGTACGAAAGAGAAAAAAAACCCTCTAAAGTCTGAATCTCCCTTTCACTTGACCGACGGTCTATGAATGGAAAAACAGTGTTCAGATCCAGATGAGTAACAAAGATTATCAAAGATTACAGAAAGATTTCTAAATAGACTGGTATAAGTAATAGCATTTCCATTCTGTAACAAGATAAGGGAAATAAGGACAACCAAAAGATAGTTTGGAAAAACAAAATAAGATAATAAATTTGAAACCATAATGCTTTGAAATCATAACAATTTAGGGATGTTTATCATTTGGAAATCATACTACTAAAATCATAACACTTTGGAAATATTATTCTTTAAAAAAAAACATAATACTTAGAAAATCATACCACCTTTTAAAAATAATCTTTATTTAAACCATTTTAATTCAAGGTCAAATAATATTCATTTTAAAGTTGTAACATTTCTAAGTTCATTCAATTTTAAAAATTTCCAAAACATTGTATTTTCAAAACAGCAGCACTTATAAAATGCTACAGTAGATTATATTAATATTTCAAATCAGTTCAATTTCAGAAATAGTCATTTGGATATCATTTAACTTATGACTTATTAAAACAAACTTTTATGAATGGAATATCCAAATTAAACTATACTTCGTTTATTAAGTCAAAAGTTCACTATTTTACTTAACTCTTAATTTAACACATAGCCTAACTCTTTATTTAAAATACCCATTTCATAAATAGATATTCCTTTAATAAGTTACACTTAAAATTCCATTTGAAAACCAAATTCTCAATTATCAAATTTTAGTGATGTTAAAATACATTTTAACTATTTAAATCATAATTATTCATTTTTCAAGACATATCTATTTCATAATTAAAATATTTATCATAGCAAATATAATAATCAAATTTCTTTACACATTTATTCATTTAGACATCAATTACTATGAATTCAAGTCAAATAAACTTTATTACAAAATGTCCAATTCAAATGTATTTTACTTTATCTATTCAAAGATACATTATTTATTATACAACATATTCATTTCAGGAAGTAACCTTTATTAAAATTCCTAGGTTAGACTTAAGGTTCCATATTAAATCAAATTTGATTATTAAGTTATTTAAATAAAATCTCTTTAGATTCCTTTTTCAATATTTACCTCTGTTAATCTTTTATAACTAAAATTTAAGCGTATAACATTTATTATAACCACTCAAATTTTATTTATAAAAATCCTTTCTATATTGTATATTATCCAATTTCATATTCAACTTCTGTGTAATTTAGGTAAGTTATATTGGAATGAAATTGTATGTTATACAAATAAAACTTTCCGATTCAATTATCTCAAGTTTGAATCATTATCCAATTTTTTTTTTGATTTTTCTTTTTATAATTGAAATTATTCTTTAAGAAGAAAAATGTAAGAATTAATTTCCGATTTCCTTCAAACCAGTTAGAGATAAATAAATATATGTACATAATATGTCAAATCAAATTTAAATCATATATCTATATATATTATAAATCAAGTCATATTTTTAGAAATCCATATTAATTAAATTCCCCAAAACAAAGCTATAGCAAGACTACGGAATGGTTTCTTCCCTTCGAAACTCGAAAAAGAAAGTCGATGATGCTGCAGTCATCACCGAAATTATTTTCCAGCGACAAAGAGAAGAGCACAAAATTTTAAACTTTAAAATTCTTTGGAAACAAATTCCTATTCAAAAATACTTTAAATAATATATCCTTTTAAAGCTTTAAACACAAAGTTTGAAACCATCAGAAATTAAATTCTCAAATTCTTGATTTAAATTCATTTCATTTCCCAAATCAATTTATAAACAACTATTTATAAATTCATTCATAGAACAATAAATGATAAATCAAGTATTATCATTTTAAATAATCAATTTAAATCAATTTATTAAGTTCCATAAATTTACTTATATATCAAAATTTATTTCATTAACCAAATTTTAAAATAATATTGTATCGGTTTGTTCTGTCAAAGTGTTTTAGAAATCCTATCGATAGCTTTGATCAGACGAATCGATCGGAAAAGCAAATCAACATCAACAACTCAAACAACACAATATATAATAAAATATAGATTAAAAGTACAATTCAAAATGTTGGAGATAGTT
This sequence comes from Allium fistulosum, assembly GCA_030737815.1. Taxonomy (NCBI): domain Eukaryota; kingdom Viridiplantae; phylum Streptophyta; class Magnoliopsida; order Asparagales; family Amaryllidaceae; genus Allium; species Allium fistulosum. Next base: position 797,881,065 of record CM060905.1, on the reverse strand, counting down.
TAGAAACAAAGACAAGATGATTAATTAACAAAATATGAAGATGGATAAGCTTAGATAAATCGCGGGCAACCTTAACCGGGTCAACCGTGACTTAATGAATAAGAGCAAATGTGGATTTTCCTGGGGTAAATCTACATCCGATCTCAAGAGATAGAGTTTGGAATAACAAAAGATATTAGCATCTAAACTAAGGTAAAATATAAATCTCTGGTGAATCGATGCAAATTTGTAAAGGAGTTTTCCCCCTTTTACAAGTCATTAGAATATTGGCAAGACCACCAATTCACTATAAAGCTCATTCGAAGCGGAGTTATGGGATACTCCAGAATCAAAAGAAGATGAATAGTGAGGGACAAGAATGAATTTTGGAACCGCAGGGAACGTTCCAAAAATTCAAAGGAAATCTGAATCAAGAGGAAAAGATTCAAACTCGAACGAAAGTGATTCTGTAAATAAATCTACTCCATATGCTGAGTTTTGGCTCAAAACCAAAGCTCTGATACCAACTGTAACGACCCGTTGTTTTCAACCATTCGCATCCATTATAAGTGTATAGGTAGACACTCATGCCGGAATTGAATTGCTCAAAATACCGCATTGTAAATAAAAATTTGGCAAATCTCAGAATATACAGTAAATAAAATCACAGATCACAGACACAGAGTAAAATAATGCAGCGGAAGTAAAAGAAATAGTAGTTCATGAAGCTACTATGTAAATATATCAGAGTTAAATAAGATACAATAGAAGAAATAAAGCACAGCAGAAGTCTCAATACAATAACCAAGTACAAGCTGAGTAGAACAACAGAACAGAAATAGATAGGACCAGACAAGCAGACAATCTCCAGCGATTCAAATCTCCGAGAGAGTGGAAATCCAAATCTGTGAATAACTCAGGCTGACCCGAGCGTAAAGCAAAACACAAAACACTCGAGTCAGGACAATATATACTTATATAATGTAAACCAACTCAAGTGAACTGTAATAAGGTACAAGTAACTTAAAGAATGCTTGGGATCGCCCATTCTTTAAGGATCCGTTAAACTATCTACTATGTAGTAAGATACGCTATATACAGTAGTGTCTAATTAGTAAAGTATAATCATATAGAAAATAGCGTTAAGGGGATGGAGAACCTTAACGCGGTTGGATCTTAAAATCATAATCGTAGTAAAGCTCGATATGGTAGGTGACACGACACAACTAGGCAATGCCAGGGTAGATATACCAATTACGCACACGGACTGATGGAGCGCATAGCAGCCACTACCGTCCACCTCGGACAACACTCCCAAATCAAGGGTGGCCACCAAAAATCACAAAGTAATAGAATGGTATCGAAGAAATGTGTCCGAGAAGAGGTGCTACCTCACTGGTCCGAGATCGCTCCTGTTTTAGCCACCTTATGCCAACTCACGGGAGTTGGGTACACGTATATACCTTAGGATCATCGCCACCATCCTACTTCATTCTGGAAACTCCACCGCGTACACAGTTGTCAAAGTGGCTTTCGGTATCGATAGAGAGTATGTCCATATCCGATCCCGGTCTCTTTAACAACCAATCGTTATTATAACCCGTGGTTATAACTTTTAAAACAATACTTTACTTCAAAATAAAATATCATTTCAAAACCATATATTTATCAAAATAAAGATTAAATCAATTCCAAACCATTTCCATATATTTAAAATATCATATCATTTCAAAACTTCATTTCAAATCATTTCAATATATCAAAATATCATATCTTTCCAAAACTTCATTTCAAATCATTTTGATATATCAAATATCAATCTTTCCAAATCTTCATTTCAAATCATTTTAATATAATTAAATATCATATCCTTACAAATCCAAATATTCAACTTTAAATACCTTTTAAATTCAAAGATATCGTTCATTTACTATCATTTCAAATCACCTTTAAATAGTTTATATTCCAATCAAAATAATTCATTTAAACCTTTTAAAAGTGTAATTATTATATTTTCAAATCAAGTATTCAATTTCCAAAGTTTCAAACCATTCTGAGTTCGTTTACTAAGTCAAAAACCATAATTATTAAAATTTTAGCCTTTCGCAGCATTTAGAAAAAGATGTTATAAGTTATACTTGAAAACATTTATATTCAGCAAAGACAGCATTTAAAACTGTTGTTAAAACTCGGTTTTTAGTTAAATTATAGTTCAAAACAGAAAAGACAGCATTTCAGAAGTGCTGCGGTAACTCAGATTTCAAAACAAAGGTTTTATTTGATTTCAGCAAAGACTACAGACCACTATAGCATTTCCAGAGAATGCTATAATAGACCTGAGTTCAATATTAGCCTATAAGTTCAATTACAGCAACTACATCATTTCAGAAATGCTGTAATAGCTCTTTTTACACAATTTTAGTTCAATTCAGAAACTATAGCATTTCTAAATGCTATTAAAAGTTAATTCCAAATTTTAGTGTATTTCCAGCAACTAAATAACTTCAATTTAAAACACATAAACATTTTAAAAATCATATTTTAACATTTAAAATGTTCATTTACATATCATTTAACATATATCTTTTTCACAATAAATTTCTTATAATTAAATCCAATTTTCAACAATTTACTTAATAAATTTAAGTGTAAAAGTTTCCAATTCTTCACATTTCAACAAATAACTTAACACTTCAAATTTAAATTACCATTTCACAAATTTAACTAAATTTCCAATTTTATTTAATTAACTTAAACCTTAAAAAAAAACAAATTTCACATTTCCAAGTCAAGTTATATTTTAAAAGATCACTTTTAAACATTCATTTATTTAACCACTTAAATTCATAGAAAAATCAATAATACTTTAATAAATCGCTTAAATTCAAATTTAATCAAATTATCATATTTACCATTTCCAAATAAAATTTAATATCCATTTTATTTATATAACTTAAATATTATTTTTAACCAAAATCCCAAATCCCAAATTTCCAACTCAAGTTATATTTCAAAAATTCAGTTAAACCATTCATTAATTACATTTTTAACACATAGAAAAATCATAATTTCTTTAATTCAAAATATTTCAAAATCTGTTTAAATCAATTTTCATACATTTTTATTTTTAAAATACTTAAAAATATCCAAAAACACTTTATAAAATAACCACGGGCATGTATATAGTTTTCTAACCTAGGTCAAGTGATACGGATATGTATCATTTCAATCCGCGGTTTATAAAGAAAAACCGGGTTCTATCATTTCAAACCCGCAATCCCAAGTCAAAATAAATTAAGTAAAAACCGTTCAGGCCTATCATTTCAGCCCATAACGATTTTTTCCTATTCTAAAGTCTGTTCGGGTATGTATCATTTCAACCCATAGTGATTCTAGTCTACAGGGAACTTGCAGTGTGATAAATAGATATAAATGAACAGAATACATTATATGACAGTAACGGATGATATAACAGGTGTATAAACATCATATGATCATAACATAGTCAAGTATAACATGATAATATATTTCTACAGATTCACAGGGTGTCAATTTACTAGTTATATAGGTACATATTGTCTGGTGAGAATAACTCACATGTTAAAGCTGGAGATTAGCGATCAAAACACACGGAATAGATTCCAGAAAGCACAACAAGCACGATATAGCATGACTTTCGATCTGAATGAATGGAGAGCCTTGATATTTATCTTGTAAACAATAACCAAACAAGACAATATACTCATAAATATTCAACGCAAACAATGTTGAAACAATGAAGATAAGAAGCAACAACGGAATAGATTACTTGACTGTTCTTTAACCATTCAAAAGCTTGAACAAGGGGTTCATTTTCTCAGCCATGATGATGATGAGTGTGGGAGAGACAAGGTTAACTTCCTCGAATACATAAGACAAAACAATACAAACAATATAAGTTTGCTAATGCACAATACGATAGAATAATATAGAATCAACTGCACGAATCAAAGTAGAATTGCTTTGCACTTGCTTCCAACAACCTTCAGGTTCAGCCATATGGTGTACTACAGGTCTAAGGCAAGATTTGGATCAGGTTTTGGTTGCCTAAGGGTCGGCCAAACATGTTTAGAGGATAGCAAAAGGTGAGTATGCATGAAATAACACAACAAGGCAAAACAATGTCACTTTAACATGGATTCAAGGCAATTCAAGGCTCGGCTAAGGCTCATGGGGCATGGCCATAGGAGTGGGGTCCAAGGTGATGATGTGGCAGAGGGTCCAGGTGGTGCTGGAGGTGGTGGAGATGGTGTTGGTGGTGGCCATGGGTGGTGGAAGGTGATGGTACCAAAACTAGGTCAGCTTGAGTGCATAGGTGATGGATAGTGCTAGTTTAGATGGATTTTTGTGGTGATCTTCATCATGGCTTGGCTTGGCCTGAGGAGGAGAGGTGTTAGGCTGTGTGATGGTCAGAGAAAAGTGGTGGTGGTGGTCAGCCACAGCTTGGAGGAAGGGGAATACAGCTACGAAGGTGGAGAGCATGTGCAAATTCAAGTAGAAAATCATAAAAAGACAAGAAGAAGATAGAATTTTTTACCTAAGCTTCACAAGGAGAATAGCCGTGATTTTTTTGTGAGAGGAGGAGAAATGAATTTCGTGAAAGTGAAAAAAATGCAGCTAAAATGAGTAGATTACACGCCCAAAACAATTAAGAGAAGTGTTGGGAAAATGAAAGGTCGGGAGATGGAAAGCCTTAGGAGTTTCAAGAGTTTAAAACTTTTCAAATTTCCTCTATTTCTTTTTAATAAGTTTAAATATCTGAAAATACATATAATTTCAGTTAAAATTCGAAAATGTAACAAATAAAAAAAAATATAAATAAATAAATATTAATTATAAATAATTAAATCAAGAAAATAGCAAAAATTGTCAACTAGGCTAGAAAAATTGAAAATAAATGGTATAAACTTTAGAAAGTTCATATGAGCTTGTAATATATTTTTAAACATAAATAATAGCATAAAATAAAAATACATTCACAAAATAAATAAATAAATTTAATTTAAATAAAATTTTAATGAAGAAAATAGCAGAAAATAAGAAAACAACCTTTAAAAATAGGAAATCAACACAGTAAACATTGGAAAAATTCTATTATTATTTTTGAAATATTTAGAGATGAAAATATACATAAATTAACATATTGACACATATTAAATAAAATATAAGAAAGAAAAATATGATTTATAATATTTAAAATAGGCAAAATTGCACAATAAAACAAATTATAATAAAAATTGAAATGTACATAACTTTTACATTTTAACTCCGTTTCCAACGAAACGAAAAGTAGTATTCAAGTTATTAAATCTATTGTCATAATAAAAAATAAAATTTATAATTTCAAATATTTAAAATTTAAATTTCAAAGTCAAAGTTTGACTATTTTAACCAAAATTCACTTTTCTAGAAATATTAAATTTAGTCATATTTGGAATTCTAATCCACATACAAAATCAAAGTTTTTTTTTATATTTACAATAAAAAAATTTATTCTTTTCAAAAATAAAGCTTTTAAATCTGGAAATCAATTTAAAAATAATTGTAAAATACAGGGTTGTTACACGATTGCTTCCAGTCATGTACTCGAATAACTCGAGTAAAACCCGAGAGAAAACTTCGTCTTCCCCAACAAAAAAACAGAGTTGATAAAACTTGCACGTGCACGTGTACTTCGCCAACGATCATTTCCAACCGACCCCACGTCGTCGAACAAGTCGACGTTCATACTCACATCCATTCCCGATCACCAATCTTCGACAAAATCTCGAAATCCAAAAATCGAGCTCCAACCCAAAAACTGGAACAAAGACGAACCCTGGAACCACCCACGTTCTCACGTCTCCGATTATCAGAGAGGCAATGCCTCCGGCCACGCTCTCATCTACGACCAAGCTTCCGACTCCTAAAACCTAGTTGAACTCGATCACTCCTACAGGTCGTGCCGACCAAATCAAATTGCCGAGTTAAAACTAGGGTTACAGGAGACAATTCGCCACCGCTGCCTCCTCGACGAAGTTCAACACCACTCACCATTTTTTCCTTCAACACTGATCACTCCTCCACCATCACTAAAAATTCCAGACCTCCAGAGCAACTAGATCACCAGAAAACCCCATATTTCCATATCCAGTTCATCACAGAACTGCACACTCATCCCATCATTTTAAATGATGATTTTAGCTTCAAAAATCATGTTCTAGGATAAGAAGACAGTTTACATTCTTGAATTCATAAATTAAGATATTTGAATTTTTTTCTTCTTATATTAAGTTGCTTAGTTTTCCTTTCTTGATTCCCAGTGATATTTCCAATTTATTTAACTTAAATCAATTTCTACTAAATTTTTGATGGAACACACAAGTTCCTTTGAAACTTAAGTTTTTATCAGAGATTAAACAAAGGGGTTTTGAATTTAAATCGAAACCAGAACATAATCTGGAAACAGAGATGTCACATACATCATACAGCAGGAATTTAACCATATATCTACACAACATAACTATAAATATACACAATTACAATATTTTCCACACCAATAACATGCAACCATAAATTTACTTTAAGTTTGAAAGTTACTCACCTTGTTTCAGAAATGAACAGAGCATTTAATTTTTGAAACAGGCCTTTGAAACCGCTAACAAAAATCACTCTTTAAATATGATCTTCATTTTGGCTTTGAGTTGAATTTGTTATAAGGCTTCAGTAGTTAATGTATTTACTGGGATGCTAAGTTTATTTGCAATGAAAATGAAATGAGGCAGATAGATATATGTGAACAAATATACAGGTTTTTTTTTCTTTTGGTACAAACATGTTCAGAGATTTTTATCTCTACTAGGGGCTGAAATGATCTACATAATGTACTAGAGATATAAACATTAAATGCCTTCGTCCTTTATGTCTACAACCTTCCTCATATTTAAATCTTCGTATGTACTTAGACATCAATTTCCTTTATATATATTTCTTTTCAGGTGTACATATTATTTTATACTTCCTGTTCAAACATCATGAAGATATCTTTTCCCTTTTATACTTTGTTTCTCAGCCTACATACTTACTTTACTTAACATATCTTACTGTCTTCTTATGCAAGCCATAGATTTTTATATTCTTGTTTGAATGTCTACTTTATATTATAAAACTTATCCTATCTATATATCTGTTTATACAAGTGTTAATTGTTATTATTTTGTTACACATTTCATACTTATCTTATTTGTTCGTATTTAAATATATTCCTTCGCTATGGTCTTATTACTTTATAATAGAAATGAAATCCTATATTTATTATGTTGTTATATTTTAGCTATGAGTTTTACTTTATACTATATAATTCATATAATTTATCTTATATATTTCTATTCCCATTTTTATCTTAAATATTTATTTCTACTTTTATATTTATTACCTTGTATTTCTATACATATATATTTATGTATTGTTATTTCTATTTAAAGTTTAAGTATCAAACATTTACTTTATATACATATTTTATTTTTAAGTTAAAACTTTATTCTTATGAATTACTTTTTAGAGAATATAAAATAAACTATTCATATATATATAGAACAATACATAAATAATGTTATTTGAAAATAATAATTTGTCACATTTAAATAATTTATAAAAGAGATTATAGATTCCTATTAGCATTAAATAGGTTAGTATCTCATATTTATTAAACATATTTCTAAAACAAACCCTTTTAATAAATCTTAAACTTAAGCTAAGATATAATTTAATCAATTAACATTTATCTTAAATATTTTAAAACCATATAGTTATTTATTTAATAGCTTAATATTAAATTAAATCAAATTTCCAAATTATCAAAAATATTAAAATTAGAAAACAAGATTTACTTATTTCTTAAATTTTAAACAAAGCTTATCAATTTACAATATATATACATTTATATACATTATAAATAGAAAACAATTTATTTAGCTTTTAAAAGATAAATTCTCAATTTAAATGTTTATTAAAAGAAGAATTATTAAATCAATTTAAATTTATCAACAAAAATTATCAAATCAATTTAATTTTAAATGCAGATTATTAAATTGATATTGTCAGAAATTCCGGGATGTCACATTCCTCCCCCCTTAAAAGAATTTCGTCCCCGAAATTTAAAACAAAGGTAATTTAATAATCTCATTAATGATTTAATTTTAAAAACACAAGCATATATTAATTATATGCTAACAACCATAGCAACCAACTCATCCAATCAAACAAATCTAACTATCCAGACGAAATCAAGATAGGACTATTTGGAGTTTCCCAAGTACAAACACCCGGGATACTCGCTCTACAGAATCCAAACAAAACTACACTACTAAGCTACAGAGCTCCTACTCATCTAGATCTACACAACTAGACAAGATATCAGACTATAGACAAGTCTGACTCAACATCCAAAACTCACGAACTGTCAGTTTCAAAACCAGAGATGGATCATACACGTACTCCCTCAGAGATACGTGGAACACAACGAATCCCAGTTATCCAAACTGACATTCAATCCAGAAGAACAAACACTTATCCTCATTAGAACACAGAAAATCCAAGATACCTCAGAGCTGACTTCCCAATCTTACCAAACTTAAAGCTCCTTCGATCTGAGAAACTTACTCAAAACCAAATCCCGACTTCGAAATCCAAATTCCTCCGTCTCTTATCCACAAAACTCATCTGACTATCCAGGGCTGCCTACATCCTACTGATCAGCTCAAACTTCGCTAATGCCTCAAAACAGCTCATCAAAACGATCCACTCACAAACAATCCAAGAACACAAACTCTACTCCTCAAACACCAGAAGACTGAACTTACTTTTCTAATTCGAAAAGATAAAACAGATGCACTTCCAACTGCTTCCGCTGCTCAACTCTGATCCGGAGAAGATGAAAATGCTGATGATACACATGGGCGCAAATTGGATAACACATTCCAGAAATATGGTTCAACCGATCCATAAAGAGAAAACTCAGAAATCCCGAAAGATCTCAGAAAAACCAAGAGAACACTCAACTATCGCAAGTCACTTTTGCGATCAACCCAATCTAATATCCAAAGAAAACTGTTCTCTCTTTACCAATCAGAACAGCCTATGCTTATCTAGCCAATCCATCAAAGAAAATGGATCCACGCTGTTGCTTCTGAACTTCACTTCTAGAAAACTGCTGACAAATAACCTCCTTGCCTGGTCACAGAACAATCTGAACTGCGACGCTGCCACCAATGCCAAAGACTTCCTAATCCAATCTCCTCAAGAAACTTAGGCCTCAAAGCCAAACACAAATCCCCAGCTGAACTCAGCCTCAACACCGATGCAAACACACTTCCTTAAACTTGTTCCAAAGAAACATCTTCGGAGACATCCATAGTCACTGCGCCTCATCACACAACTACTAATTCCTGAGGTATCAAGATACCATCACTAGCTTCTGTTCAACCGACAGAATCCAAATTCCACTCATCCAACTTGCACTTCACAAAATGGACTCCGAACCCTAACAAATTCCCTTCAGAGATTGGTGAAATCCTTACACCACAACAAAAATCACTCGAGATGGTATTGGGTCTACAGTCTCGGCAGATACACTTCCAACCATTTGTAGTCGTGTTACACACACCACTACCCTATCTACCTTTATATCTTATATTGGGAAACCCGAACAGGTAACCCAACCGATAGGTAGAAATAAATAAATATATATATATATATATCAAATTACAAATACGCTCTCTCAAGATAGACACCATTCCAGAGCCTAGGTATTCACTCAACCTATGCTCTGATACCAAGTGAAACGACCCAACTTTCTACTACCAGAAAGTTGCATCATCTTTAAGAAAGAAAGAGGTGAGAAATAGAAAAGATAAAGAAGAAAGCAGAAAACAACATCAGAATCTCAACAGCGGAACGAATGAAATATAATATATCACATAAGAGATTACATAGTATCATATACATCAGAGTTACACAGATAATACATCACAGACTAGACAGTTATAAACACCTGTCTAGTTAATACAACTCGATACAACTCAAGTACAACACAGAGATACCAACACAGCGGAACACTATACATATCTATATCGCTGAAGCCTCCTGCTCCATTGCTCCTCCACAAATCGTCAAAGCTAACCTGAATCCCTAGGCTACTCGTAAAAATTTGAGTACCCGAGAGTTTAAGAAAAACAAAAATAAACTCCGGGTCAGACATGGGTCTGGTATGAGTAACAGGTTAAAGTTGCTTAACTTTAAAAATCCTTTGAAAACAAAAGGTATCACGTAAGACTTCCCACACATAAACATGGAAAAGTTTTTACCTTACGCTAACCAAAACTTTGATAGGAAATTCAGTGATATTATAATAGGTCTAGGGTTTTCAAGTAAATAAGAAATAGCCGAAATTGTTACAATCATTAAATTCCAGCATACATAGGTATACAATCAAATCCGATGGCACTTATTGGAGATTGGATTCCATACAATGGCAGGGCTACCGGGGTACCGCCCGTCATAGTACGTGGCCTAGATCACCGTACCGAGGACCTACCCTAAGTCCCCTACAACACAAGGCCGGAACATCCCTTACTGGATAATTCTCGGACAAGAAACCCCGCGGTTGGCGCGACCAACCACACACTAAGCCGAATAAAAAGGGACTCTAGACAGGGGAAATCTCATCCTACTTGGGGGCTACCCACTAACCTTGCTACACCTCCCCTGTTTTAGCCATTTCTAGTTGATGAGGCTTGAGGCTACGATTACCTTTAGAGAACACATCTCTTAGAATGCTCATCGTCCACCTGACGATGTTCTGAAAGAATTCAATCCATACAAGTTCGTTCCGGGTTTGAACGAAACTGAAGGCATTATCTCGTTACACTCATTTTGGAATCACCCTCAGAGTTAACGACAATAACCCTTGCATTCTGAATCTTCATCTTCACTTCAGATTCATGACCTATCGTTAATTTGGATCGATGTGGTTTTCGGATATCCAAATCTGGAAACCCGATCCCGGTCTCATCGAAATCCAAACCGTATCTTTTAAGGCCAAGTTGTTTTAAAGTTAAAACAATTCATTTCAATTCAATTCAATACTTTGAATTCACACATCATTTAACATAGATAAATATCACACATTTATCACAGATATATCCCATATCACATCACAGAATATCACTACATATCATCCAATAGATATCATCCAATTCAGATATAAACAAGGATTAATAATCACACCATTTATAATTAATTTAAAATGAATTAAATTAATTACTTATCTCTAATTAATTTAAAGTAAATTAAATTAATTACTTCATCATTATAAATCCTGCTTACATAACCATAAATTAATTACAAATCAATTAATTAGTCATTCTCAAATTTCCTTCTTAATTAATCATCTTTGATTAACTGACCTTTAATTACATTCAAGTAATTATCCATTAATTAATTTCACAAATTAATTATCTATAACCAAATATAGTAATTAATCTTTAATTACTTCATTAATTAATTAACTATATTTAATTACATTAATGCTTAATTAATTATATTAATTAATTGCCCAAATCACTTATTATTGATTAATTAGTTTAATTAATCGACCTTTAATCTTATCATCAATTATATTAATTAATGATCCCTAATTACATTTTAATTAACTATTCTATTTGAATCAATTACATTGAGTTATTAATCTTTACTTAACCATAATTATTAATCATCCTTGATTAATCCCATTCAGTAATTAACTACCCTTAATTACTTCACTTAATAAATTAATTACTCCTTAATTAATTTTCTAAATTAATCCCTTGATTAATTTCACAAAGTAATTTAATCCAAATTACTATCATACTCAAATCATCTTCAACCAATTACATACAGTAATTATCATTAATTACTTCATTAAGTAATTTCACTTTATTAATTACATTTCAGTAATTATACTTATCAAATCATCCAATGATTTATTTAAATTAATTAAACTTAATTAATTAACTTAAAAAAATCATATTTAACTCAATTAATTATATTAAGTAATTAATTCCTTAATTACTTCCATTAAGAAATTTCACTTAAACATTCTCACAAATGTTTATTTTTAATTAATTTATCTAATTAATTATTAAAATTAATCACATTAATATATTAATTATTTAATAGTCTTAAGTTAATGACCTTCATTAACTATTACAATTCTCAATTTCTTTTCTTAAGAAATAAAACTTAATTAATCAATATTAATTACAATTTAATTTATCCTTAACCAAATATTAATTAACCACTAATTATTTAATTAATTTAAGTTTTTAACTGTAACTTAATTAACCTTCAATTACTTGATTAATTAACATTTAACCATTAGTTTAAAATCTAATCTTATCAAATTAATGATCTTTAATTACAAATTAATTTTTTCTAATTAATAATTAACTTAAACCTTAATTAATTGGTTTAATCTCATAATTACTTAATTAATCCAGTTATGAATTAAATTTATCAATCCATTTTAATTAACTTAATAATTTAATGAATCCAAATCATTAAATTCGAATTTAAGGATTTTAGACTAAATTCCCTTTAAATTTTCAAATCATTAAAGTATACTTTAACCTTTATACTTATTTACATCATTTAAAGTTACCAACTTTAGTCCATTTTCAAAACCTAAGATTCAAATTCAATTTGAATTCAGATTTAAAATTCTGATTTAATACTTGGTTTTAAATTATGTTTCAGATTTTATATTATACTTTTAAAATCAAGAAAACTGCCAGGCTTTTTTTTAAATCCTGAAAACCCTCTTTTAAATATTTTAAAACTTTTGGTTCATTCCAGATTAGGATTCACAAATACATTTGAATCCACACTTCAACTGGATTTAAACTTGGGTTTAAATCTACTACATAAACTAACTTCATTTGAATTTAATTTAAACTCAACTCACTGCCAGGTTTTCATTTCTCAAAAGCCTGGAACCACACTTACTCGAATCGTAACACGATTGCTTCCAGTCATGTACTCGAATAACTCGAGTAAAACCCGAGAGAAAACTTCGTCTTCCCCAACAAAAAACAGAGTTGATAAAACGTGCACGTGCACGTGTACTTCGCCAACGATCATTTCCAGCCGACCCCACGTCGTCGAACAAGTCGACGTTCATACTCACATCCATTCCCGATCACCAATCTTCGACAAAATCTCGAAATCCAAAAATCGAGCTCCAACCCAAAAACTAGAACAAAGACGAACCCTGGAACCACCCACGTTCTCACGTCTCCGATTATCAGAGAGGAAATGCCTCCGGCCACGCTCTCATCTACGACCAAGCTTCCGACTCCTAAAACCTAGTTGAACTCGATCACTCCTACAGGTCGTGCCGACCAAATCAAATTGCCTAGTTAAAACTAGGGTTACAGGAGACAATTCGCCACCGCTGCCTCCTCGACGAAGTTCAACACCACTCACCATTTTTGCCTTCAACACTGATCACTCCTCCACCATCACTAAAAATCCCAGACCTCCAGAGAAACTAGATCACCAGAAAACCCCATATTTCCATATCCAGTTCATCACAGAACTGCACACTCATCCCATCATTTTAAATGATGATTTTAGCTTCAAAAATCATGTTCTAGGATAAAAAGACAGTTTACATTCTTGAATTCATAAATTAAGATATTTGAATTTTTTTCTTCTTATATTAAGTTGCTTAGTTTTCCTTTCTTGATTCCCAATGATATTTCCAATTTATTTAACTTAAATCAATTTCTACTAAATTTTTGATGGAACACACAAGTTCCTTTGAAACTTAAGTTTTTATCAGAGATTAAACAAAGGGGTTTTGAATTTAAATCGAAACCAGAACATAATCTGGAAACAGAGATGTCACATACATCATACAGCAGGAATTTAACCATATATCTACACAACATAACTATAAATATACACAATTACAATATTTTCCACACTAATAACATGCAACCATAAATTTACTTTAAGTTTGAAAGTTACTCACCTTGTTTCAGAAATGAACAGAGCATTTAATTTTTGAAACAGGCCTTTGAAACTGCTAACAAAAATCACTCTTTAAATCTGATCTTCATTTTGGCTTTGAGTTAAATTTGTTATAAGGCTTCAGTAGTTAATGTATTTACTGGGATGCTAAGTTTCTTTGCAATGAAAATGAAATGAGGAAGATAGATACGTGTGAACAAATATACAGGTTGTTTTTTTTCTTTTGGTACAAACATGTTCAGAGATTTTTATCTCTACTAGGGGCTGAAATGATCTACATAATGTACTAGAGATATAAACATTAAATGCCTTCGTCCTTTATGTCTACAACCTTCCTCATATTTAAATCTTCGTATGTACTTAGACATCAATTTCCTTTATATATATTTCTTTTCAGGTGTACATATTATTTTATACTTCCTGTTCAAACATCATGAAGATATCTTTTCCCTTTTATACTTTGTTTCTCAGCCTACATACATACTTTACTTAACATATCTTACTGTCTTCTTATGCAAGCCATAGATTTTTATATTCTTGTTTGAATGTCTACTTTATATTATAAAACTTATCCTATCTATATATCTGTTTATACAAGTGTTAATTATTATTATTTTGTTACACATTTCATACTTATCTTATTTGTTCGTATTTAAATATATTCCTTTGCTATGGTCTTATTACTTTATAATAGAAATGAAATCCTATATTTATTATGTTGTTATATTTTAGCTATGAGTTTTACTTTATACTATATAATTCATATAATTTATCTTATATATTTCTATTCCCATTTTTATCTTAAATATTTATTTCTACTTTTATATTTATTACCTTGTATTTCTATACATATATATTTATGTATTGTTATTTCTGTTTAAAGTTTAAGTATCAAACATTTACTTTATATACATATTTTATTTTTAAGTTAAAACTTTATTCTTATGAATTACTTTTTAGAGAATATAAAATAAACTATTCATATATATATATATAGAACAATACATAAATAATGTTATTTGAAAATAATAATTTGTCACATTTAAATAATTTATAAAAGAGATTACAGATTCCTATTAGCATTAAATGGGTTAGTATCTCATATTTATTAAACATATTTCTAAAACAAACCCTTTTAATAAATCTTAAACTTAAGCTAAGATATAATTTAATCAATTAACATTTATCTTAAATATTTTAAAACCATATAGTTATTTATTTAATAGCTTAATATTAAATTAAACCAAATTTCCAAATTATCAAAAATATTAAAATTAGAAAACAAGATTTACTTATTTCTTAAATTTTAAACAAATCTTATCAATTTACAATATATATAAATTTATATACATTATAAATAGAAAACAATTTATTTAGCTTTTAAAAGATAAATTCTCAATTTAAATGTTTATTAAAAGAAGAATTATTAAATCAATTCAAATTTATCAACAAAAATTATCAAATCAATTTAATTTTAAATGCAGATTATTAAATTGATATTGTCAGAAATTCCGGGATGTCACATATTTAATAACACTACCATTTTGGTGACACGCCAAATTGATTTCTATAATCGTACAACTCCAGAGTTCGTACACCTCTGGACAGGTGTTAAGTATAAGAAGCAATGCTCCTATACCACCAAGCCTTTAGTACGATCATAAGAACCAATTCGTGTATTTCACTGTGGAAGGTCAAAACACAAATCATTGGGTCAAAACGAATGTTGCGTAAAATATCGTTACGACATCCCAAAAACATTAGTATAAGGATTTGATTATTTAATATATATATATATATATACATATAACCCGTATACTATATAAAACATTTCCTTTTAGAAATCATTTACTATAACAATAATGTTATAGTCCATGCCTTCCAAACTTCTTTGAAAACGTCTATTACAACAATAAATGTTGAAATCTATGTTTTGTATCTTTTGATACATATCACATTTTGAATCATTTTTCAAACTATTAAAACTCGATTTGAAATTATTACTTTCAATCATTTCTTTAAAAACATAAATTACTTTTCAAAGCCATTAACTTCATCGAAAATATTTACTTTCAAAACTTTCCTTTATATAAAAATCCATATTTAAATCTCAACATAAATCATTTCCATATTTATAAAACTATGTTTATAAATCTCCTTTCTACTTTATAAAATTTCTATTTTATAAAATTCTTTATTTATAAAATTCTATCCATAAATCAGTCTTTAACAAATACTCGTTTACTATCAAAATACAGGTATAAATCCATTCCTTTATAAATCTAATTTATTTAAAAAATCCATTTATAACTCCATTTACCAAATAAATTTCGAATCCATTTACAAAATATTTACAATTCTGATTATAAATCTATTTCTTTATTTATAAAATATCGCTTTTATTAATCCTTTCATATAAACTTATTCAAAAAATACCAAATCAGAGTATTTCTCAATACTATACTTTTATAACATCAAAAATCATACTTTTTATTTATTTAAAAATAAATTTATTCCTTTTAATAATATAAAATTTATTAAAACATATATACTTCCAAAGTCACTTTAAAAATCATTTTAATTCAAAATCACTATTTTATAGTTTTTCAAAATACTAAAAATATGGCCCAATGCAACCATAGCACTAAATAAGCAAAAACATCTCTCTGTCATCAAATATAGCATCCAACACATTATATATCAAAATGTATGAAAGTAAAATCAACAGTGTGAGGAATCTTGTTGGATCCCTTCAACTTGTCCCCCTGCATCCTATTCAACATATAATCAAATAATATAAAAATCAACCGCATCGAGGCGGGGTTCGTATACAAAGGTCATCCACTCATACACGGGAACATAATAGGGTCTCGTCCGCTCCAATAGGCGGGAATATACCCAAACCAACTAATAAATATAGTCTATCATCCAAACAAGCGACAATTAGCAAAAAAAGAAATTATTCCCACTTGTATAAAAATTCTAGAAATCGCCAAAGTGCTCCGGTTTGAATTAAAATTGAACGGCCATTCAATTTAATCAAAAATTTCCACTAGCTCTGAATCCATTCAATCCAACTCATAGCGTAGTACTCGCTGACACAATCGCAACGCAACTCGTCTCGCTTGAAATCGACCTCATACGAGAAAGTTACAAATTAACGAACATTTGAAATAATTAATTACCATTAACTTTAAAATTCATAAAATTTAAACCTTTCTTCTTCCCTCCTATCTCGTTTTCCAAGCACGCTCGTTTATTTTTTTTCAATCGATCACACATAACCTCTAACTCCATAGCACCTCCACCTGCGTTGCCACCTGCCTCCGCTGCCATCGCCACGCCATCACGCGCGCATGCGAAATCGAAGCCAAAACCCAAAATGCTACTGCGAACCCAGCTCGATTGTCGCCTCCTCTCTCCACTTCAACTTGATCCAACCGGTAGATAACTCTGTATAGTCAAGCTCCGCATTTTATTAGGTGAAGTCGTGGCCTAATTTCTCCTTTAGAGACTCCGATGAACTATCTTCGTTGATTAGGTTTATGTTTTAATTGCGGCTGGTGAAAACCAATATAGAGTTTTACAAATGAGAATGTCGCAAGTCCATTTATAGAAAAATTTCGCAGCACTGTTCATCCCTAAAAATTTCGAACTTCAAACAAAGCATGCCGCCAGGCGTTTTATATGTTGTACCCCTATTCCGAACACAATGGAATATATATTGGAAGCTATTTGCATCATATACAGAAGTTAACTTTCAAAATTAAATAATTTTAATTTAATTTCCTTTAATTAATTTCTACGTGTTTCGAACTCGCACGACCAAACGATATGTCCGATTGCCACGAAATTCGATGGCATATAATAATTCATTATTATGGATCCGATGAAACTGGTTTCGTCAAAATCCGAGACAGTGCCCCAAAAAGATATTTTTACACATTAATTAAAACTAGTGCGTGGCCCGTGCTACGCACACGGGCAATGTCAGGATATATTTACTAACGTAGAGTTGTCGTCCAATGTTCTTATTAGTTGGGTTTCCACTATGTGTAATTCTTATTAGTTATATAATTATAGTTTAGTAGGTTTAGTAGTTAATCTATATGCAACGTTCAGTTTTCAGCATTTCAAACCTTGTTTGTAGTGGCTAAAATTTATTAATTCTCCATGTTGCTTTCCACACCTTTTGTAATACAGATTTAAAAGGACTTAAGAATCAAAAATCAAAGTAAATGGATTCTAAACTTTTCTAACCAGTAAGGTTTACATGTAAAAGAAATGAAGTAGAAATATGTACTAATGCATAAGTCATGGTTAGCAATTGTTGCGCTAATGTTTAAAAGTCAAAATTAGTCGGTTTACCACGGTAAAAAGATTTTGTAATGAAAGGCAGAAAAATAGCATTATTTTTTGGCATATAAAATGAATACCATCATGAAGTACTTTGTACAAAAAGGTAGAGACATTGATTATATATTGGCATTTAATTGCGTCAGTAGTTATGTCGGACAACACGTACATTTGGATGCATTTCAATGTGGATAGTTGCATCCGCAACGGAAATCAATTTTGGATACTAGATATCATTATCCGTAAATACAGACAAATATATTATATAGTTATTACAGTCGTCAATCATCGGTAAATCAAGAAAAATAAATAAAAAAATTGTTTTAGCCTATTTTTTTTCAATTTCATTGATCATAAAATTAAAATTATTAAACATGATAATAAAGAAAAGGTAAAGTGGTTAATATGCATTAAATAAAAGTAACATAAAAGGGACAATCTATTGAGACAAAAAATATAGACGTAATTGATGACATAATGGATTTACACTGGTGTATTGCTCCCTGATTTGCACCATCCATATAAAGCAAAAAAAATTTCAACAATTAAGCTCTTTTGTATGACCAATCGTGTCTAATTTTGTGCTCAAATAGTCGGCCCTAATATAAAATACTAATTTGATAAAATAATAGATACATATCTTTTATTGCGTGAAAATACATATAATATAAAATATGATCTTGATAAAAACCAAAATAGGATTTTCAAATGAGGATGTCTTTGTATCATAAGCAATATTTGTATTTTCCAAATATCAGCTATTTAGCCATTTTCCAAATGCGGATGCTGACCGTTTTTGAATATTTTAGGGGTTCATTGACAACCTTATTAGCAGTCGTTATTATGTACTTAATATTTGTTAAATTTCAAACATGGTAATAGTAATAAATCCGAACAAACTAAAAACTAATTCAAGATTCAATAATTATACATACGACTGCGAACCCTTGCTACGCACATGGAATTCCCCGTATAATTTGTTCAACATTATAGTTTAAGTTGGTGATGAATGCCTAATATTGTTAGAAAGAGTGTTGTTGCCAAAATAGTCCATCAATGGAGTTTGTTTTTCTAAAAGGGAAAAAAGATTTTCCTCATTTATGCAAACATCATTCCATATACAACAGCAGATATCCATACAAATAGATAAACAATAAGAACGTAGTACATTTTTACTTCATAATTGAGAACTAAATATATATCAATAACCCATACCATTTATGGAAACTAACTGGAAATTAAATTTTTGCTTTGCCACTCCAATATATAGCTGTTAACTAACACATATTGCAACGATATATTAGTACCAATTTAGTTACTAATTAGTATTGTGAACTTAGATATCAGAACTAATCGTGGTTAAAATTTTATCTTTATGAAGTTGCAATAAATTTAAAACTAATAATAACGCAAAAAGCCACTCAGTTTATACAATGTGTTGCCTGCTGTTTACAATGCTAACAATTAAGTACTATGAACATAAACAAACTAAACAATTAAAGAAATATAATACTTTATCATTTAAGCAACAGTTGCAAAAAATGACACCATAGTATATGATCATATGATGGAATAGCAAAAATGCTAAAAGTATATGATCATGACGTGAAGTATCATATCACTTGTGCAAGCAAAGCAAGTAGTTACCCATAGGTTTGATGCGAAGACTTTGTTTCTTGTACCTATAGTTGCTGCAATTGAAAAAATATCACAATGTTAAAGAAATGTTCAAATATACTTTTGGAAGACAATGTAAAGAACAAACTACTTCAATTACTCAGACGCGGATAATTATATAGTTTGTATTTAAGCTGTTGTAACCTGTGTATTAAATGTGTATTGCGTATTAAATGTGTATTGCCTATGTACCTATTACTTATAGCACAAATTATTTATAAATATTTGAGATATATATCTTATTTCAGTAAGCAATGACAGTTAGTAACCTAAATATTATGTTTGCTAGAAAAATAGGGTAAATCACTACTAGAAAAAGCTCAAAAACCGGCAGGGTAGGGCGACGGCTCCCGACGGCTTATTTCCGACGGCTTCCGACGGGCCGTCGGAAGCCGTCGGAAAATCGTGAATATCTGGCTCCAGCCGAGCCTTCTTCTTCTCCATTTTCATATGAAAAAAATAGGTTTACTTCCCTCAATTCTCTTCCCCAGCCCTCCAATCAGCAATTTCGAGATTTCAGGTTCTTCCCGGCTGTGCAATTAACTTCTACTGCTCTCTAGAACAGGTATAATCTCTTATTTTAGCCAAAAATTCAGTTTTTATCCTAATTCTAGATTTGCATAATTTGATAAATTAGGGGTAATTGTTGATTGAAATTGTTTACAATAGTGTTATAATAGTTTCTAGCATTCCATGGTATTCCTATTTCGTCTGTTATCGTGAAATTGCGAAAAACATGTATAATTTATATTGATTATATATGTGTGTAGCACTGCTATCATTTTATTGTGTTAGTTGAAATAAGATAAAATGAACGTACGAGCTAGAAATATTATATTGTGCACGTATTGATTTATCCAACAAAAAATACGTCGAACGAGCCTTAAGTTAATGCGTAATACGTCGAATAAATGTGTTAAATTAATATATATTTTTGTAAATGTGAACAGTGAGTAAAACTGTATTTTTTCGTAAAATGCGCGCATGTAACTGACAAATGTTCCTTAGAGAGTTTTTGGCCCCGTCTGACGAGTGTTGTACATGATCGTTGTATAAATAGTCGTTCTTTTTGAAAAACGACCATTTATATTCATCTGGTACAATGTTTGTCGGATTTGTCCCTGTATTGGACAAGTTATGAACACAGTAAGCATTTACATTTTGTATACTATTTCGTCTCAAACGGTTCATAAAATTTCGGCCTAACTTTTCTTTTTTGTTTCCTGCGTACACGCATTTGTGTACAATGCAGGGAACAAAAGGAAAATGCTGTCGAAATTTTGTTGAATCGTTTGAGACGAAGTAATATACGAAATGTAAATGCTTACTGTGTTTGTAATGGGAAGTAGGATGCCTGACCAATGAAAAATATATATATATATATATTTTTAAATCGTTACGTTAAAAAATAAAATGTGCCCTATTTGAAAATATATAAATTTTAAATAGGAACTTCTCATTTTGTCAAATAGGAATTTTGAAGTATTTGTCAAATAGGAAATTTTGAAGTATTTGTCAAATAGGAAATTTTAAATATAAATTTTAAATTCAAAATAAATATTAAATTTTGAACTTCTCATTTTGTCAAATAGGAAAAATGATTGATTATTTTGTTGATCGGAGGAGATGGATGTACCAAAGAAAAGGACTGAGGGGCTCAATAAAAGAAGATTTTTATAATGGTATAAACGTGTTTGTTGAATTCGCTTTAAGTAATAACGGAAACGATCCAGAAATTCGTTGTCCGTGTAGTAGGAGTAGACATTTGAAGTATTTGTTACCAGATATTGTAAAAGTTCATTTGTGCAAACACGGTTTCACACCCGAATATTATGTTTGGGATCGGCATGGAGAAGTTGTAGCAAATACTTCTGTAGAGCCTGAAAGTGTCGTTAACGAAATAGTTTCAACGACCCGTATAGAAAATATGGTCGAAGATGCAGCACGATCAATGTTTCCTATGGTTGAAGTTGACGACGATGATGGAAATGTTGAAGAACTAAATATTGAAGCTAAAAAAATTTATGATTTACTAGATGCAGCTAAGAAACCTATTTGGGATGGTTGTAAAAGCGGCACTCAGCTGTCAGTAATCGCAGAATACATTGCGATGAAGTCAAAATACAACATCACTGAAGCTGGGTTTACGGCTGTTGTACAAGCTGCAAAAAGACATATGCCGCCCGATAATCAAATGTGTGAAAATCACTACGAAGTTAAAAAACTTATGTCGGCTTTTGGTTTACCGTATCAGAAAATAGATACATGTTTAAAAGGATGCATGTTGTTTTGGAAAGAAGACGCAACCCTTAGAAATTGTAAAGTTTGTAACCAGGAGAGATACAAACCAAGAAAAAAGAAGGGGAAGGAAGTTCCGTACAAGCGTATGCACTACTTACCCATAACTCCAAGACTTCAAAGATTATATGCATCTTCTGTAACTGCGTCTAATATGAGGTGGCATAGCCTGAGAACAGAGGAAGAGGGTACGTTGAAACATCCGGCCGATGGAGAAGCATGGAAGCATTTCGATAAAACGTATCCAAATTTTGCAGCGGAGAGTCGAAATGTTAGATTAGGATTATGTATGGACGGTTTTTCTCCATTTTCTCAATTTGGTTCTAAATATTCATCCTGGCCCATTATCGTCACACCGTATAATTTACCTCAATGGATGTGTATGAAAACGCAATATATGTTTCTTACTGTTGTCGTTCCTGGCCCCGACGATCCGACACAAGGAATCGATGTATATTTACAACCGTTGATTGAGGAGTTAAAAATACTGTGGAACGAAGGAGTAGAAACATACGATGTGTCCAAGAAGAAAAATTTTCGTATGTTTGCTTCTTTGTTGTGGACTATAAGTGATTTTCCTGCCTATGCAATGCTTTCGAGATGGAGTACTGCCGATCGTCTAGCATGTCCATATTGCATGGATGAAACACGAGCGTTTTCTTTACCTCATGGTAAGAAAATTTCATGGTTTGACTGTCATCGATATTTTCTCCATGTAAATCATCCATTCGGAGGAGACAAGAAAAACTTTTTAGCTAATAGAGTAGAAACCAGACAACCACCGACGATATGGTCAAGCGAAGACATATATGAACTTGTTAAGGACTATCCAAAGATATATGAAACTGGCAAGCAAACAAAAATTCAAGGCAAATCAGTTGTTCATAATTGGTGCAAACAAATTATTTTTTGGGAGTTGCCGTATTGGAAACATCTTCTGCTTCGCCATAACATAGATGTGATGCACAATGAGAAAAATGTATTTGATAATGTTTTTAACACAATTTTGAATGTGAAAGGGAAGACGAAGGATGATTTGAAATCAAGATGTGATATAGAAGAATTATGCAAACGTCCTGAGCTTCATATGAAACCAAATGACAGTAAAAAACCCAAAGCATGTTACGAATTAGATAATAATCAAGTTAAAACTATGTTAAAATGGGTGGAAGGGTTAAGATTTCCTGATGGGATATCATCAAATCTTCGTAGATGTGTTGACTTTAAAAATGGTAGATTGAGCGGAATGAAAAGTCACGACTGTCACATAATGATGGAAAATTTATTTCCCGTAATGTTCAAAGAACTACTGCCGTTAAAAGTTTGGAAGGTAGTAACGGAGCTTAGTATGTTTTACAAAGAGCTTTGTTCGACTACTTTAAAAGTGCAACGTTTACGTAAACTTGAAGTGGACATTCCTATATTGCTTTGCAAATTAGAGAAAATATTTACGCCAGGTTTTTTTAATGTGATGGAACATTTACCTGTTCAACTCCCATCTAAAGCACGACTTCGAGGTCCTGTCCAATATGGATGGATGTATCCATTTGAGAGGTATGTAATATGTTATAACGTAATTTAATTGCATTTGAAAGATGAAGTTAATATAAATTAATTTTTCATAGATATTTGAATCACCTGAAGAAAAAAGTGAGGCAAAAAGCACGAGTTGAAGGTTCGATATGTAAATCTTACATCGAAGAAGAAGCTTCATTCTTTTTCTCTCACTATTTCAGTGACCATGTGAATATTTCATTTCAAAGTGTTCCTCGTAATGACGAAGGCGACGAACAAGAGTCCTCTCAAGCAATGTTATCTATTTTTAGACAATATGGTCGGCCTTCTGGAAAATGTGTAGAAATATGGTTAGATGATAGAGATCTTCATGTAGCACACACTTATATTCTTCTAAATTGTGCCGAGGTTGCACCGTTTGTTAGGTAATCTGAAATAATAATTTGTGTTTTATTCTTTTCTATAATGCATGTGCGTGTATAACCTAATGTAATAATTTGTTTATATAAACAGTGTTTATGAACGTGAACATCCGAACGGAGATCTTAGTAAAGAATTTTCCGGTTGGTTTTCAAATTACGTTTATGAGCCGAGAAATTGTGTTGTTAACGAAGGGTTGAAACATCTTGCGATGGGACCAAAAAGAGTGGTCAAGACATATCCAATATATTTCGTCAATGGATATAAATTTAACACCAAAGAATACGGTGCAGAAAAATTAACAAATAATACTGGTGTATTTGTTAAAGGTAGTGACGATCCAGAAAATCATTTAAATGATTTTTATGGCGTTCTGACACAAATTTTGCAACTGACATATTTCTCACGACCCGCGGAGGAGGTGTTTCTATTTAGATGCAATTGGTTTAGCAATGTTCCAGGTTCTGGAATTAATGTGCACAAGGATTATAATCTTATCGAAATAAAGCATACATCACACTATCACAAGTATGATCCTTTTGTACTAGCCAAACAAGCATTGCAAGTTTATTACGCTCCTTATCCGTCTTTAAAAAGAGATAAAGCAGATTGGTCTGCAGTTTTTAAAACAAAGGCCAGATTCACATTCGATGGGAAGAATATTCTGGATGAACAAGCTTAACAGGCAGATCCTGAGCAAAATAACGAAATAATAATTACAGACGATCATACAGATTTTGGTCCTTTGATCGATGAATCAAATGTTTTGGTAGAAGCGTTTGACAGTGCGGAGGAAAATATCGTCGAAAACGAGACCGAATCTGAATCAGAAGACGATGATGACTGATATAAATCTGAATCTGTTTTTTGCAATTGATGTAACTATGTTGAATTCTTGATGTATTATGAAATTGATGTAACTATGAAACCAAATCCGTTTACTATTGTTTGCATGTTTTATGTTATTTCCATTTGTCATTTATTTAGCAATTTTTATTGAAAATGCAATGAACTCTGCTTATCGTTGGAATAGTACACCCATTATGAATCAGGTATAACACACTTCCATTTCTATTTCCATTTCAGTCATTAATTAAGCAATTTATACCGTTGATATCATTTTCATATGAAATGTATTAATTATCATGTTTTTATTCTCTTATATAATGATGTGTATATGTCACAGGTTTATCAATATGTCATGTAGAGGTAGGAGCTCTTCCCGATCGTCAGGAGGCGATGGCAATAGCCCATCGCAAGAGCCACAGCGTGCAGTTGTATCGTTAGTCCCTAGAGCAGATGGGTAAGAATTAAATTTTATTCAGCATCTTATTTTTTCTATGATATACGTGCGTACTTATCTATATCGTACTTAAAAACAGTGGGTTCGACCTACTTCCCTCTAAGGTTGTGTTGGACGTCTCTAGAGCTGCCTATCGCAGTAGGATGAGTGCTTGCTGGCCGAAGTGGGATAACATCCCTCCTCACATCATAGAGTGCATATGGCAGGATGTCCTAGTATGGATATTTTTCTGTTTTTCATTTTTAATTTGTTTTTGTCGTTTTTCTACTGTTTATATCGTTTAAAGTGTAATCTTTTTTTTAACACAGGCTGAGATAGACATCCAGAAAGACGATATAATGCTGGTACGAGCATACTGGATGAAGAAGATGCGCAAGAACTATAGGGATACGATACCTGAGATTAAGAAATCTGGTAAGAAACCACGGTGGATGGGAGAGAGCGTGTGGCAAGCTTGGTTGAGATACTGGGAGATGGACGAGGCGAAGGCAAGTATACTAATTTTTTTTGAATTATTAATTTGACGTGATCGAAAAATAATGTATCAAATTTTGAATGTACAGGCAGAGTCGGATAGAAACTCTGCAAATAGAAATAAGAATCCCGTCACTCATCGCGGAGGATCGAAGTCGTTTCAGCAGTATCGGCAGGAGTTGGTAAATTTACTGAATAATAAATGTAAATAGTTTATACTATATGATTTTAAATGTATAATAATTGTATGTAACAATCAACTTCAGGAAGCCGAGTCACATGGTCCTGTCAGCTATATGGACGTGTTCACCCGTACGCATGCTGTCGAGCATGTTAATCCAGACGGGACTGTTTCGTACATATGGCAGGACGATAAATCCAGCAAAAGCCATGTAAGCATATTTCATTTTATTCAGTATTAGTAATTGTTTTAATTGTTAAACTATGATGACATAAGATATGATATTATTAATTTGTTAATGCAGGAGAAGTTTATGGAGCAGCGACAGAAACTTCTTGCTGACACGGGTCGAGATCAGCTGACGACCAATGAGGAAGACGTTATTTTTGAGTCCGTTATGGATCCAGCAGAGCAAGGTCGACGATACGGATTTGGCAATTTAGCGGTAAATAATTTACTTTTTCTTAAAATACTTAAAATATGATATTTTCACCTTTTCAAAACAATAAACTTGGATTTTATTTATTTTATTTATTTTTCAATTATTGCAGTCCAGTAGTCAGAGTAGGGGACGGCGGAGTAGACCTCAGAGCGATCTTGCAGATATAGAAGAATTGCGGACTAGAGTTGCCCAGTTGGAGGAGCAGAACCACCAACAGGCCATGCACACCGCACAGTTGTTAGAGTATATGCAGCAGCAGTAGGGTGGTGGTCGCTTTCCTTCCTCGGCTGGCTCTGGATCTGCAGGAGATTGATTCATTACTTGCTTTCTTGTTCGTTCAGGTATGTTTTGTTTTAATTTAGAATGATTTGGTAGACGGCGTAGGTAATTGTTGATTTATGTATAATTATATTTGACACATTTGGTTCTATGGTTGTATGAGGACGTGTATGAGAATATTGATGAATTTGTGTATTAACAACATGGTAGAACAGTTATTATTAGGATTATTGTTAATGTTGGAATGGTTATTTATATTTTGATGTAATTTTATTTATTGTGTGTTTATTAAATATTTTGTAGTTTGGGTTTGGATATTTGGTTGGATTATTGTATATTGGATTGTGCAGTATTGATATTATAGTGTTTGGAAGAGAAATGTGGTTGGAAGGCTTAATTTGCAGCAAATTAAAAAAAACAGCAGATTTCCGACGGCTTCCGACGGCTCATTGGTCAAAATTTCCGACGGCTCACGACTGATAATGGCGGCCTGTAAGTTACCATTTCCGACGGTTACCGACGGTTTCCGGCGGGCGTCGGAAACCATCGGAAATTGTCGGGAGCCGTCGGAAGTGGATACGACAGCGTCCGTCGGAAGCTGTCGGAAATACTGCTTCTCGACAAAGTCATTTCCGACGGCTTTTTCCGACGGCGGACGACGGTTTCCGATGGCCGCCGACGGCTTCTGGCCATCGGAAAACGTGTTTTCCCTTGTAGTGTCATTGTTAGAAACAGTCATTTTCTCAATGCGCTCAATAGTAGTCACATATTTTCTGAATGTGTTACTGAATTACCTAAAATACGGTTATCATGGTTTGTATCTGTTAGCTGCATGAATCAGTGCCAATAATGATAATTATAGTACTTTGACTACAAAATAGAATAACAATACCTATTTTAACCTGTGTATTGATTGTGTACCTACGGCCTTGTTAGTACAAACTATATTAAATATAATTTAACCTATGTATTAATTCAGCTGCAATGAAGTAATTCAAATATAGAATAGTGTTTACATTGTTTAGGAAAAGTTCTCCGTGAGACCTTTCACTAAGGAGGAAAGGGTTAAATCCAGATAAGGAGGAGAAGAAGGGATAGTATTCATTTTATAAATGATACAATTAATAATAACTCAGGTAGAGCTAAGTGCAAAAAAAAGGTTGGCATTAGAGTGTACCTTTTTGTAGAATTCACACTTGCACCCAAGAATGAGTAGGGTTCAAATATGCTCACAAATTTTGCACTATCTATTGTAACAACTATCGAAGAGTTGTCAATTCCAACTCCAATCCATTTGGTAATTGTTGAAAAATAAAATGATAAAATACCAAATATACAATTGATAATGGTAATACAAATTTGAAAGTGTCAATCAAATTTGCAATACAAAAATAGGTTATTATTTTAATCAACAGTAACGAAATATTAATACATGATTACATGATTTTATAGAACAATCGAGCAGAAACAACAATTACAAAATTCATGTTTTTACCATAATTGCCTATATCAACAACTATCTGAGTGAAGAAGAATAGAGAGGTAAATGATGTATAACTCGAAAGAAAACAATGGTTCTGTAGAAAAATATTAAAGTCGTTAAATCTTATGAACTAAATTATTTAAATACGTTGCAATCAAAAATGAACAAAAGAAGATGGAAAACAATTCAAATTAAGCAAATTAACCTGATAGTTGTATGGCACTATGAAATCAGATATAGATTAACTAAAATATTCATAATTAGCAGAGAAACCAAAATTTTAGGTGAGTATATTTACCTTATTATTTAAACATCTAAAGCAAGCTTGATTTTATGTGAATTCAGTTGGCAACCAAAAGATTTTATTCTACCAGTGCAAACATGTTTTTAGGATATGAGAGCTAAAATATACAAAAATCATGAGTACAATATTCAAAAAACCCGTCTATGATATATTTTTTCTTTTGATTATGGTTAAAAGAGGGAGACTGGATTAATAAATTTGTCACAACCTCTTGTAAACCAATACAATTAGTAACATCCAATGACGTCAACATTGGAAACTACATAGCGGTAGAAAATCAGTTTGTCCACAAATGATAGGAACTATAACATATAAGGATAATTTAATGACTTATGGAGATTTTTTTAATGTAGATTGCCTCTAGTTCAAAATTAATTTAATCAATAAAAGCAATATTCCAACTTACGGAGATATAGTTTCCTTCTTAATCTCATTTTTTTTGTAAAATCGGAAGTGGTAACAAATATTGCATTTTGTTACATAGTCCAATAGTTAAATTACACCGCCCAATGTAGAAAGAATCGTGCATACTGAATAAAAAACTCTTAGCTCAAAATAGGCTAGCCTGTAAAAAGTTGATGATACAAATGTATGAAAAAAATTATTAAAGAATAATTTTGATATGTATTAACATGTCTCACATCTTAAGTTAAAAGTTTAAAAGAAGAAACTTGAAAAAAATGTATAAAAGGGTGGAATGAAGCAATTGGTTATGACCTGCGAGATGCAAGATCCTTCATTACTATTTTTCTTGTCGTTAAGGTATACAACTTGAATGAAAAGTAAAGTAAAACAATCGTTCACTACGTAACTGCCTGTCATGCCAATAATTGAGCAACTAAAGTTATTGGTTCTAATAGCTGATAAACTTGCAAATATTTTAAAGTAAATCTTCAATAATATTAATAAACTTGAAAAATTAATGTCCGCGGGTGCGGCGTAGTGGGAAGGAGGCTTGGGTTCTGGTAAAAAGATCCAGGTTCGATTCCTATCATGCACTTTCCTATCCTACATAAATTTACCCGGGGTATGGGGGCTTGGATCAGTGGACGGCTTTACTATACCCTCCTCAGAAGTTTACCGTCCTGCCGGGTTCTCTTGGGTTTTCAAAAAAAAACTTGAAAAGTTAAAGAAGAATAACCTATACTTATGTCTAAACATGAAAATGTTAATTTATAGCCTAAACCAGTTATAGAAAGAAATCAATAAATCTCAACAGTTTTAAATATCTGAAACAAAAGGGAACAATAGCTTCAAAACCCAGTAAAAATCATAACGATCAAGCAAACACAAAATATTGTATACATGCTTATAGTATATTTAATCTTGATAGCCTAATGAAATATCTGAAGAATATTAGTAAGAAGAGATATAGAAGGTTTTCTGCCTGGATAAACAGAAAACAAAGACAACACATGAATCTAAGATCAAAATCCATAAACCATAGCTAAGTGATATAAGTTTGAAACACTACATGAAGCAGATGAATGCGATAAAGTATTAAAGGCAATGCGATAAAGTATTAAAGGCAGGAAAACTGGATATGAGTTATATTTTAGAAGATGAACATGGTGAAAAGTCGAAAAAACAAATGTGAAAAAATAGTATCTAATATATATGGATTGTTTTTGAGCCAAAGCCCTTAAACATGGAATTCTTTAGAATTTTAATCCTTACAAAGATAAAATAAAGTACTATGAAAGTTGCTGTCCAAATTCTTCATATGAAAATAAAAAACATAATAAAAGTTCAGAAACAACATCACAGACTATGAGTAAAGAAATAAAATGTGTAAAAGGACCAGAATACCCACATATAGTTTTTATATTATTACGATGTGTTATAGATTCATGGGTTGTTTTGGAAACAAATAATCCCTACCCCTTAATAGAGTTGAGAAACAATAGGGTGAGAGGGAAAAGTCAACACCATATTGTGCTTTATATATAATAAAATAGATTATTCAAATTAACTCAGCCTTTTAGTTGAAAAAATACGTTAACTATGACCCGCGATATTTGATCTATTTGCAAGCAGGTAAATTGGATTATTAGTTATTGATTAGTAAATTGTACGTTTACCAACAATTTATTAGAACATGAATTAATCGTTAGAAGTTAATGGGCCATAAATAAATAGTACTTATCATCAAAAAAGGCAATAATGTTTGGTTTGAAAGAGAAATAGATGTGGAAATAGGCATGCAGAAATTAATAAATTAAATTTGAAGTTAGTCAGTACAAAGCCATTTAACACTGCCTTTTTAAAAAAACAAATAAAGTAAAGAGTACAGCCTGCAGATTAGCCATGTTGTCACATAAGCAAAGTAATTGTATAAATTAATTTACTATATGATAAAACAGGAAACAGCTTGAAGAACCACCCAAAATGCTATAATAGGTGATATTCGTACAGTAATGATTCGTGCAAACTTTCTCCTTATTGCCACCCCTATCCCTTAATAGTGGGACTTATTTGCAGCAGTACTTGACTTATAGAACAAATGATTATTAGTTAGCCTATTACAGTAAAGTGATTATATTTTAACCAAAATGAGAAGGAAGACAGCAGTAGTTTTTATTCAGGCAAAAGTACATACACAAAGTGAATACTGAATGTGGAAACAAAAAACGAAGAGGAGATGCAGCAAAAAGTAGGAATGTTTGAGGCATGGAGTGCAACAGAGCTGCTGCGAGGGAAAAAAGAAAAAAAGGTATAAAAAAATGGTCTTCATTAAGCAGGCAAACTTGTTACCGCAAACCCAAGTACATCCTTTGTCTTGTGCCAAGTAAAATTCAAAAGAGTAGTTTGCGTACATCTAACCAGACAACTGTTGATCGATGATAATTCAAAGTTTGAGTTATTGAAAGGCAGGGTTGGTAGAATAAAATATACATTATTCTCAAAAGTTTTTATTAAGTTATGTGACAAAAAAAAATAGTAGTCACAAATCTTAGCCGTATATATTTTAAGAAATCCTTGAACAGAAACCGTATACAAATGAGTTTCACGCCACTTGTAAACTGAAAGCTGTCAATGAGTTCAAAATTGTTACACTGTGATAACCAACATATTGAATTTTGTCACAATGGAGATCTACATAAAATGAAAGATCTATAAAAGGCAACATGGTAATATGTTATTAAACCGATGGTTGTACAGGTAATTGTTGGTACTAATACAAATATGGAGTGCTGTTCATTTCTAACATAAATGATTTATAATATATATGTATGTATGGCATGCATGCATGCATGCTGCTTACACACACACAACAGTATGCTGCTTACTGGAGATGACAAAGTCAATGTACGCTAGAAATTGAATAAAAATATATCTGTGGAGGAAGAAAATGATTAAAACTGATAATAACCAAATAAAATCCGTTTCTATGAAATTCACAGTAACAGCTGTGTTTAAGATCAAATATAATAGGAAAAATCTCAGTATGAATAGGTTTAGAGTGAAAGTGACAATGAATAAATACCTTGGTAAGAGTTAGAAGTCTCCGCTGTTTAGCATAAAATATCATCCTACTTGATTTCCTGAAAAACAACAGGGAGTATATTACATGGCTATATATGCTATGCCCAAAAAGATACCAACGAATATATTATATTTCATTTAAATGTATTGACACATGTAAATAGGATAAATATTGAATAGGAAAGTAAAATGTGAACACGCACGGGAAGGCTTCATGTTCCCAGTCCTGTCTACACTCTTTGCAATGCATCCCTTAACAATATTATTCAAGTTTACGATGGACATCCTTACTGTAAGCCTAAACATATATACTTAGTACTATTAGAGAGAAAGAAGAAGGGAAGTCAAATGTATATTTGTCGATTGTAACAGTGAAATAACTATAACCACTTAAACCATTTTAATTTATAGCTCAATGAATAATTGAACATCAGCAACCGTTTGTCATTTACTCCTAAATAACTGCAGCAGATGTTTGCTGTCAGTACAACATGGAAGCACAAATGTTGTGGAGGATAGGTGCATTTGTTTGTTAAGAGAAATAATATCATCATGCAACTGGTTCATTAACAGATCTTAAGCGAAATACATAATCGTTGTAAACTATTTTTATGTTCAACAATTTAAGGTACAAAGAGGGGGAAAAAATATTGACGAATCACGTAATCGTCTTCCACAATCCTGGTTTACCACTATATGTTTCATGTAACCACCTAACTTAAGGTGGGAATAAAAAAGCTGCCCAATATACACATGGTATCTCATATTTCCTTATACGGTACACATATATGGATATAAAAAGGTTGACATAAAGAACCTCACTCGTTTGCATCTCATACCGCAGTAAACCAATATGAAAGGCAGAACAATGTAGAGTAAAATAAACATGAGTTGAACTAATGGATGAGTGGTAATCAAATATTTTGGATCATATTAGGGGTTTAAAATCATATTCATACAGAAACCTATAGACATGAATACTGTACAGAAAATAAATATAGGTACATTTATCTCCTATTTCAGACTCATAAGCATAAATTGAAACACAACCTCATAAGAAATATTAGATAAGGTATACTGAAGTAAATACCTAAATGTATGAAAATAAAACAATATCGAACTGTCCTAAGAATAGTGACTATGTGTTGTGTCCAAAAAGAAATTGTTTCTTATATTGTTACTATTTCGAATAATCCTATGAATACTGACCCTATGTTGTATCCAAGAAAAAAGTGTTTGTCATATTGTATGAGTGATAAATACCACTGCCTCCCTACTCAACTCACTTACAGTAAGTCAAGGTGGTTCGCCTACAGAGATAAAGTGAGAACAAACTTCGACAAATTTACTTCCAACTGAAAAAATTACAGCGTTGAGTGAAAAATACAATTGCCTCCCTACTCACTTACAATAAGTCAAGATGTTCTACTTCATAGATAAACTGAGAAAAAATTCTGACAAATTTAGTTCAAGTTGACAAAAACTACAGTAGAAGTAAAATACGTAAATTCAGAGTTATCATGGTTGAAATTCAAAGGATTTAAACCTACCATAACCCTCGTTCAAATGTAGTAAAGAGCAAACGGTGAAGAGCGAAAAATCAAAATTCAATTACAACGATCAAAATGACTGACATGGAATAGCTCTAATTTCAGAAATCTTCTGTATTAGATGCAGTGAATAGCGAAAACCCAGAATCTAGGTACAGACGATAAAAATACTAACCTGGAAAAGCCCTAATTTTGAAAATCGTCGGTAAGACGGCAGAGGACCAACATCGACGCTCGCAAGTGTGTCGAAGAATTAGAGGGCAGGAAAAGTGAGAATGGCAATCTTCGAATTTTCACACGGTTGCGGAGAATGGTGGTGACAGCCGATGCGGTTGTTGGGAAAGAGAATGTCCAGGGACGAAAGGCGCATTTTAAATAATAATGCTATTAACTGATTAAAACAGAGCATATTGCTTACAAAAAAAGACAGATTGGCGCGATAATGACATTTTGGTTTCTCTTTTCCTATTTAAGTAATAGATGAGTAGTTTCCAAAATTAGTTTAATCACTTTTTAAATCCAATTTTAAAAGTTTACTATCTTCCTTCTTATTCAAATAGAATTAAATCAACTTTCGAATTCGTTTTCATTCACATTAAACTCAAGGTTCAATTATTTAAATAATTCCAAATATTCAAATTTTAACCATTTAATTATCAAATAAATCATTATATTTGAAAGTCAAGCTATTTAACTTATAAAAATAACTTTTCAATATTTAAAATCATTTAAATATGCCAAATTCAAATGGCTGAAATTCTAGGTCATTGCAAATTCCCCTCCTTAAAGAATTTCGTCCCTGAAATTACCAAGTAAAATAATGCCACAAACCATTAACTTTTCAAAACAATTAGGTTAAATGGATTATAAAATTCTTTTAACCTTTTAAAATCAATTCATAGTTACTAACTATTACCATTCCAAATTATAAAACCAAAATCCAAATTTTAGTTATAAAAAACTTTTTCCAAAATTCCCAAAAATATTTCTAACACCTTAAATTTATGGAAAATTTTGCCAGCGTCTCCTTTGGGCGGTTCGATCAAAAAAATTTACAATATATATATAATCACAAATATACATCTCATCTTCAAGGATGAGGCATCTTATAGGGAAAAATATAAAAGTACGATATGTAATCCGAGATGTGTACCTTTTATTATACTAGCAAGCATATATAATCAATATAGTGCGAAAATGAGCTCCAAATGCGAAGAATACGCCATCCGCACCTAATAAACACTCAATAACCATTGAGAACAAGTATATGGAAAGTAATACCAATATATAACATTTACTTATACAATATCTATATGTGAATGTAACGAATGCAACTAGGGAAACCATCGAACAATTTAACATTCATCCAATTAATTCATAACCATATCAATTTACATTTTCCAATGTCAACATTTAATTTATCAAAACCTGTACAATGTACCTATACCATCCGTATGCAAAACCATACCTGATGCTCGCTCGATCACATAGTTTCACTTTCGAACTAGTATCGTTCACACGACCACAATAATGCAAACTCAAATTCGATTCCTTGATTAGAAACCGCTATTCTTCTTGCATAGCCATATACTATGACAGAGGATATCAGAATCAATCAAAAATCCATATCTAGTCGCCGTCAAGAAATCGAGTTAAAAATCCTAATTCGAATCGGTGTAAATCATCTCGAAATCGTTTATTCGAATCTGGATCAAACAGTTATGCGAATTAAATAACATACATACAAATTATATATTCATTTCAATTGGTTTCTTATTATATCCCATTCCCTTATATTCATTATTCATTATATTCATTTTCATTGCATTCACATTCAATTAGTTCTCATTCAATTAATTTACCTTCAATTTATTTACCTTTAGTTATTCACTTTTGATTGATTAACATTCATATATTAACATTCCTTTATTCACTTCCATTTTTCATATTCATTTTATGTTTAAAAACATTTCATTCCATACTAAATTCATTCATGAATCATTTCATAAAACATTACTTAAGTTTATTATAAACAATTTATATACAACACTTATATTTATTTTCAATTTACAACTTAATTTCATATTTATTTCTAGCTACCAACATTCTAAAACATATTCAATTCATTTTACAACTTAAGTTGAATTTCATTTTATAACTCAAGTTTATATCCATTTCATTAATTTATTTCATTATTGCATTTCATTAATTCGTTAAAAATCATATTCAATTTCACTTAACTTTGTTTGAGTAAAATTTCATTTCAAAATTCATTTCATTTGACTTAACTTAAGTTAAATTTCATTTCATAATCCAAATTATAAATTTACTTTTCTTAATATTTATATTAAATAAATTTAAAATTTGTTTTAACTTACTAATTCCCAAAAACTATAAGTTATAAAACTTAGTTTCTTATGTTTCAGCAAAATATTTAGATAACACTTTCATAATTTAAACACCCATTTTTTATATATATTTCAAATCATTTTGAAATCATATATATACATAATTTCTTTTTTTATATCAAATCATATTTTGAATTTCAAACAAACTTTGCTTTCCAAAACAAAACCTCTATAGCAAATCACAATAGTAGCAATCCATTACTTAGAAACTCAAAAATGAATACGAATGATGCTGCAGTCATCACCCGAATTATTTTCCAGCAACTGAAGTGAGTTTAGTGTTTTTTTATTTCTATAAATCCTTTTTATTTAGAAATCATATTAATAAATTTTTCTTATATATAATTTCACTTTGGTTATATAAAACCACTTCTTAATTGTTTATCTTTGTTTACATTATAATAATAATTTTTATTAGAACACAAATAACAAATAACAAATGATAATAATCAAACATTATCATTCACTTACAACCAAACACACCATATAGAACTATAATAATTTACACCACATAGAGCTATAATAATTTCTGAAAAATTATTCCTTTATATATAAAATATAATTTAGGTAAAATTATTTCATTTACCCAATTTTAAAACAATAATGTGTCGGTTTGCCTTGTTCAAGCATTTAGAAATCCCTATCGATAACATGGGACCCCATGCATTGACCAGAATTCATAAGCCACTCAATAGATAAATTAACACAATATAAAAGATTTTTATAATCACTAACAAATACGCACTCATATACACACACACATACACTCTCAAACTCATTTTAGGGTGCTACTGACTCTATCTATAATGAGTACCAAACCAAAGCCTAGGTGTTCGCACAATCCTAAGCTCTGATGCCAAATGAGATGAATCACAACCACACTCGATTCGAGCTGACAATAAACTACACATGTCCAACCCAAATTGAGCGAAGATGCGAATAGTTATGAGAAAGAAAGAAGAGAGAAGAAGAGAAAAGAAGAAGAAGAAAGGGAAACTAAAACAAACACAAAACCACACAATCGCAGCTGAACAACATACAATGTATCAATGGGCTTTACACAAGAGAAACTGTAATATAATTTACATACATCCATCAGAGTACAACAATCAAATCACAATCATCAGCCTGGAAATTTAACATAACCTGCCCCCACAAATGCTGATAACTTAAACAACAATGAAGTGGAAAATAAACATATACGTGGAATACGACCTGAAGACCTCCAGCTCGTCTGCTGAATCTCCAAATCATTCAAATCTGAATCTGCAAATATGCTTGGTCTGACCCGAGCATTGAAAAGGAAGAACGCCCAGATTAATCTGGTAAACTAGCGTGAGAAAAAATATCTCAACTGAATTTTAAAGTTATAAAAAAAATTATGAAAACAAAAGTATCTCGTATGACCACGCCGCACATAAACACGGACGAGTTTTACCTTACGATAACTAAAACATTTCATATCAAATCATTTTATATTATACTAGTGTCTTGTATACAAATAATATTCAAATAGCCGAAATTGTTACATTGGCTAAATTTGACAGCGTAATAGGTTTACAAACAAAATGGCAGGCATGTATTGGAGAATGGATTTTCATATAATGGCAGGTAAGGGATTACCTTCCGTATAGTACATCCCTAGAGGAATGCACCGAGGATACATAAAAAATCCTCCGCATCTGACAAGACCGATCTATCCCTATTTGGCACTCATACATGGCCTGGACATAAACCAATTATGTCATCCCCTGGTCGTTATCGACCTATCTAAGAAGTCTCATAGCATACATCACATACCCGATATATAAAGGGTTATCTAGAAAAGTGATGAACATACCCTTATGGTAGCGAACCACATAGCCTTGCGGCATACCCTATTTAAGCCATTACCGGGTGATGAGGCCTAAGGTAATGTTTACCTTTCACATTGCACATTTCAGTTTGAATGCATCACTGACATTCCTTCAGTCACTATTGACTTTCACGAAATACAACCTCTAAGCTCATACGTTTCAGAGAAGGGTGTTAAGCTAAGAGAAGTTGCCTTCTCCGCCACCAAACAGATGTACGTTTGTAAAAGTCAACGTTATGATTTCAGAAATGCAGTGTTAGACATTCGTCCATACAAGTTGTCCAAGAACAGGACAAATCGAAGGCACTCTTCTACTACATCTGTTGGGAGTTACCCCTATAATTAATAGCGAGAAGTGCTTCCATATCATAGATTTTTATAACAAAGCACTATTGCCACCATACATACATGATATGGTAAATTTCACCCTAAGGGACTAATGGCAAGTAGCCCTACATCATGAAGATCTCCGTCTTTAAAATCATCATCATAAAATTGCACTTATGAATGCATATATTAGTCCGAAGTGGTTCTCGGATAAATCCGACCCGGTCTCTTTGGACCAACAACGATAGTGAGGTCCTTAACCTCATACGGAAATCAAGTCTCGTAGACATATCATGTTTCCAACTCTCAATGCTATCCTTACCAAGAAGGAAGCCCATATATTAGAGTACCATAGACACTCCGCACTACTCGAATCAACATTTTTAATCCAAACAATAATCAAGCCCACTCGGTCGGCTTCGTGCTAAGTGCACGACTAATCAGTTCCTACATCAAGTCAAGGAACAAAAATGGCCAAATTTGATAGTCGATTATTTAACTATCAAAGCAACAAACAATATCTAGCACACAAGCAGTCACTAGGCCCATTAATTAATCTTTTATTAATTAAATCAATTTCCAAATATTTACTTCTAATTATCTTCTAAAAAGATATATCCTTAAAACCATTTCAATCTTTTGATATTGGAAAACATTTCCATATACTTATATCAACAATATAAGTATATTTAATAACACTACCATTTTGGAGACACACCAAATTGATTTCTATAACCGTACAACTCCAGAGTTCGTACGCCTCAAGACAGGTGTTAAGTATAAGAAACAATGCTCCTATACCACCAGGCCTTTAGTATGATATAAGAACCAATTCGTGTATTTCACAATGGAAGGTTAAAACACAAATCCTTGGGTGTGTGTGTGTGTATATTAATCCCGTATACTATTTAAAGCATTTCCGTTTAGAAATCATTTACTATAACAATAGTGTTATAGTTCATGCCTTCCATACTTCTCCAAAAACGTCTATTACAATAATAAATGTTGAAATCTATGTTTTCAATACATATCACATTTTTAATCATTTTTCAGTCTATTAAAACTCCATTTGAAATTATTACTTTCAAACATTACTTTAAAAGATAAATTACGTTTTAAAGCCATTAACTTCCTCGAAAAACAATACTTTCAAAACTTTCCTTTATATAAAAATCCATATTTATAAAACTATGTTTATAAATCTCCTTTCTATTTTATAAAACTTCTATTTTATAAAATCTCCTTATTTATAAAATTCTATTTAAAAATCAGTCTTTTATAAAAAAACTCGTTTACTATCAAAATCCAGTTATAAATCCATTCCTTTATAAATCTACTTTATCTAAAAAATCCATTTACAAATCTGTTTACCAAATAAATTTTGAATCCATTTACGAAATATTTACAAATTCTTATTATAAATCTATTTATTTATTTATAAAATATCGCTTTTATAAACCCTTTCATATAAACTTATTCAAAAATCCCAAATTAGAGTATTTCTCAAAACTATACTATTATAACATCAAAAATCATACTTTTTATTTATTTAAAAATAAATTCATTCCTTTTAATAATTTAAAAACTATTAAAATGTATATACTTTCGAATCACTTTAAAATTCATTTCAATTCAAAATCACTATTTATTTTTTAAAATACTAAAAATATGGCCCGGTGCTACCATAACACTAAAGCGAAAACATCTCCATGTCATCAAATATAGGTCCACTACATCATATATCAAAATATATGAAGTAAAATCAACAGTGTAAGGAATCATGTTGGATCCCTCCAGCCTGTCCCCCTGCATCACATACACCATATAATCAAATAATATAAAAATCAACCGCTTCGAGGTGGGATTCGTATACAAAGGCTCATCCGCTTATACATGGGAATGTAATATGGTCTCATCCGCTTCCATAGGCGGGAATATATCCAAACTAACTAATAAATATAGTATATCATCCAAACAAGCAACAATCGTCATAAATAAAATTATTCCCACTTACATAAAAATATAAGCAGGCTAGAGAGGAGATGAAAATATCAGAAATCGCCAAAACTCTTTGGTCTGAATTAAAATTGAACTGTCGTTCAATTTAACCAAAATTTCCACTAACTCCGAATCCATCCAATCCAACTCCATAGCATATTACTTGCTGATACGGTTGCAACGCAACTCATCATGCTTGAAATCGACCTTGTATAAGAAACTTACGAATTAATGAACATTTGAAATAATTAGTTATCCTTGACTTCAAAATTAACAAGATTTAAACCTTTCTTCTTCCCTCCCATCTCGTTTTCCTGGCATACTTGATTCTTCTTTTTTCCCAATCGATCGCGCGCAACCTCCAACGCCACCGCACCTCCACCTGCGCCGCTGCCTGCCTCCGTTGCCATCACCTCGCCACGCTCTCGCACGCGTACAAGAAATCGAAGTCGAAACGCAAAACGCTACTGCGAATGCAGCTCGATTGTCGCTGCCTCGCTCCACTTCGACTCGACCAATTAGTAGATAGCTCCACATAGTCGAGCTTTACATTTTGCCAGTTGAAGTCATAGCCTAATTCGCCTCTAGAGGCTCCGATGAACTATTACCGTTGATTTGGTTTATGTTTTAATTGTGGCTGGTGAAAACCTAGCTAGGGTTTTACAAATGAGAACGTTTTAAGTCCTTTTATAGAAAAATTTCATGGCACTATTTATCCCTAAAAATTTCGAACCCTAAACAAAGCATGCCGCCTGGCGTTTTGTATGTTAGACCCCTGTTCTAAACACAATGGAATATATATCGAAAGCCAATTCCATCATATACAGAAGTTAACTTTCAAAATCAAATTATTTTAATTTAAATTCCTTTAATTAATTTCTAACATTTCAAACTCACACGACCAAACGATACATTCAATCGCCACGAAATTCAACAGCATATAATAATTACTTATTACGCATTCGATGAAACTTGTTTCGTTGAAATCCGAGACAGTGTCCCAAAATGCTATTTTTACACGCTAATTAAAACAAGTAAGTTCCAAAATCAGTTTAGTCACTTGTTAAATCCAATTTTAAAAGTTTACTATCTTCCTTCTTATTCAAATAAGATTTAAATCATTTTTCAAAATCGTTTTCATTCACATTAAACTCGAGATTCAATTATCTAAACAAATCCCAATATTCAAATTTTAACCATTTAATTATCAAATAAATCACCATTTTTGAAATTCAAGCTATTTAACTACTAAATTTAACTTTTCAATATTCAAAATTATTTAAATATTCCAAATTCGAATGACTGAAATTCTAGGTTGTTACAAGAGCTTTTCTAATGGTTTTAGATAATTATAAAGGAAAATTATAAATGGGTTTATAGGTTTATAAGAAGAGCCTTATACATAGTTGCAAGATTTATATAAATGGTTTTAAAGGTTATAAATGTTTTAGGTTGGTAAGGGATCTGTAAATGATTTTTGAATTGTATAGAAAGGAATCTTTCTTAGTTTTGTGAATATACTAATAGAATTGAGATAAATGTATGGATATTTCTCTAAGTATTGAGAAATAGGGATTTGTGAATATATATATATAAGGATTTTTATTCGAGTATTTACAAAGTGAAGTTAATAAATGAAAGATTTTTAAAAGAGGCTTAGTGTTGCTTGGTGCTTTACCAAATGTTGGTTTTCCCTATGGAATTAAATCCTTGATTGAATTTTTATTACTTGATAGTTAAATAACCGACTATCGAATTTAGACCCAAACATAACTTTGGAAATATTTAGGAGAAACACATGAGTTATATGGAACAATCAACTCCGACGATGTTGTACTATACGTATAAATCTCATTCGTTCTCTTAGGACAATGCCAAGGAAATCCGTCCACTAACGGTTAGGAGGTGATCTTCGCTCTTATCTTTGGCTGTTTATTTCCTAAAAAACTGGGGTTGAGTTTACTAAAAACTATC
The DNA here is from genome assembly GCA_030737815.1 of Allium fistulosum. NCBI lineage: Eukaryota > Viridiplantae > Streptophyta > Magnoliopsida > Asparagales > Amaryllidaceae > Allium > Allium fistulosum. The sequence continues at coordinate 797,838,668 of CM060905.1, read as the reverse complement.
GAATGTTATTTCGAAGAGACCCGAATCAGATATGTTATTCGAAAACCACTTATATCCAACTTAAGCATTGCAAAGTGAAGACATCTTGAGGATGATGGGAATTCAGAGATGGAGCTCTCAAGTGTTTCGTTCAGTCCCACAACGAACTTGTATGGATGAATGTTGGCATTGCATTGTTGCCTGGAGGGCAGTGTTAGCATTTCAACCGAGAAGTGCTATATAAAAGGTAATCGTAGCTTCAAGCCTCACAACCCAGAAATGGCTGAAACATGGTAGATGCGGTAGGGCTATGTGGGTCGCTTCGATTAGGGTATATCATCATCTTTCTAGATCATCATATTATGGATTTGGTTGTGCATGAGGGATGTCGATTATGGTTAGAAAGAAACCGAGGTGATGACATACTCAATACTATCCAAGTTCAAGGGTAGGCCGGTTATGTGTTTGCAACGGTAGACCAAGTTCAGGGTCTGACCCTAGGTACATTTTATCTAGAGGTGTATTATACGGAAGGTAGTCCCTTACCTTGCCATTGTTGGAATCCATTCTCCAGTAAGCGCCTTCGGACTTGATTGTATACCTACTATGTTAGAATTTAATAATGTAACAATTTCGGCTATGATTAATACGTATTTGTATTCTAGACATTATTATAATATCAGAGGATTTCATATGAAATATTTTGGTTATCGTAAGGTAAAAACTCATCCGTGTTTATGTGCAGCATGGTCTTACGAGATACCTTTTTTTTCAAAGTTTTTTTTGTAACTTTAAAATCCAATTGGGTGTGTTTTCTCACGCTGGTTTTCCTGACTGACTCGGGTGTTATTATATTATACTGCTCGGGTCAGACCAAGCATATTTACATATTGCTTTTGGATACATTGGAGCTCAAGAGACGAGTTGGAGGTCTTCAGGTCATATTCACATATATGTTTATTTTCCACTGCTTTGTTGTTGAAATCATCAGCTTTTGTGATGATAGGTTGTTATAACTGTTCAAGATGATGATTGTGATTTGTTATTGTACTCTGATGGACATAAGTATATTGCAATTTCTCTTTTGTAAATATCATTGTTATTATATTATATATTGTTCCGCGATGATTGTGAGATTTTGTATTGTTTCTAATTTCTTTCCTCTTCTCTTCGCTTATTTTTTCTTCTTCCTTTTCCATAACTATACATCTTTTCGTTCAATTTTGGTTGGACATGTGTAATGACCTTAATTTTTAGCAATATTATTTAGGGAATTTAATTAGCTTAATTAAATAAAATAATGCGATGGTTAGGGAATTAAGATTTGATTTATAATTAGGGGTAGCCGTGCCATGTAACCAAAGAACTAAAGAAGAGTTAAAATGAAATAGAGGAAGGGTAAAATAGGAAAGAGGTCATTCTAATACCCTAAACCCTTAGGACTTTCATTCATACGTTCATTTCATACCAAACTAAATTTGAGGCCGGCTACCATTAGTAAGAGCAAGAGGAAAAAGATAAAGGAAAAGCTAAGGAAGAAGACTAATCAAATTCATTCAAATCTCAAATCCTTAATCTCTAAGCTAAGGTGAATAATTACTACATCTTATTTTCTTATGGTTTTCGGTTTTAAGGGTAATCCGAGGTATTTTGCATGATTATGCCATGGTTTTGAATGATTAAATGTTTATATATACTTGTTGATGAATTATGCTTGTTTGATATGAAACCCCTATTAAATGACATCTAAATGCCTTGTGATTTTAGATTTAGATCAAAAATGATATTTTAGAGATGGATTTCAATTTTCATAATTTTCTGAATTAATGTGGATTTTATACTAATTTTGATTATTTGGGTTTTAAATTATTTATGACTAAATAATTATAATTTTGGGTCTGAAATTAATATATGTTAGAAAACATATTAAAATTGATTTTTTGGAATTTTTGTAGAATTTTCCTAAGTGTTTGGATGAATATATAAAATTATTAAAGGTATGGGACTTAAATGTTTTATATATTTATAAAAGGAAAAGGGGGTAATTTGTAAATAAAATTAATTGTTTATTTCTTAAATCTTGGCAGAACTTTTAGAAAAGAAAATTAGTAACCAATATATTTTGACAAACAAGGCAGGATAGTTGAAAAGTATTTCTCTTTTAAGTTAAAAACAAATTTTACATGCTTTTTGCATGTTACGCCTCTTTTGGCACCAGGGGTTCCGACCTAGGTGTTCTGCCACCATTTTTCTCGAAACCAATATGCATGGTATCAATACACTTGGTACGTAGCGAATTAGATAAAGGCGGAAGATACTGGGTCAAAACGTTCGCTTCCGATGGTGTCGAAACGTGCCTTTGTTTTAAAATGAAATAGCGCCTACTTTCCTTTCGAAGGAAGTGCTTCGACATGGTTGGCTTTTGACATGGTCAAATGTATTCAAATGAATGGTTTTGAATGGGTTGCGCCTTTTGTTTTAAGTAAATGCTTTCGAAGAGGTCAGAACCCCTAGCTTCCGCTTTTCTTACCTTTCGAAGTCAATGGTTTCGGAAGGTATACTTTGTTTTTAAACATGGCCACTTCTCCAATGCTTTCGAAAGGTATGGTTTCGACACCATCACTTCTTTGCTTAGGAATTGGTTTCGAAAGAAAGGCTTTCGACTTAAATGGTTTTAAATGGCCCTTTTGCTCTATTGAAGGTAGAACCCAATGGTTTTGAAAGCGATGGTTTCAAAAGGTGCTATTCCATATTTTTAAATTGAGCCCAAGTTCTTTCGAAAGGTTGGTGTTTATAAAGGTTTCGATACTTTCAAAAGGTTTTAAAGAATGGTTTCGATGGGGTGGTTCCCTAAGGGTTCCAAAAGGTTTGAAAGGAAAGGTTTTCCAAAGGTCTCGAAATGCAACGTTTAAAGATTTTAAAAGAAAGATGTCTATGGTTTAAAGCTTTCGAAGGGAAGGTTTTTCAAGGTTTCAAATAAATGGTTTCGAATGGAATGTTTTGGCCTTTCGGCCTAGGTTAAAGGGTTTATATGGTTTATAAAGAGGTACTTTCAATGGTTTCGAAAGGGATACTTCCAATGGATTCATCAATTAAGGTTTGGGTAAAGTGTGTGTATATATATAGATATAACATGGCAAGGTGATTTTGAGTAAAGCATAGAGTATAAGTATTTTCCTTGTTTAAGTTTGATTTAAAGGTTTTAAATCAGTTTGGAAAGGTTTTCAAGGAAAATTTAAGGGAATGTTTCCTTAAGTAAAATGACTCAAATTTTTAGAATACCAGATGGGACTAGTATAGGGTCGCGCCTTATACATTAGCTATTAGCCCCAGCTAATTTAGTCCAAAATTCCAGTGTGTAGGGCTTTATCACAGGTAAGACTAAAATTATGATTACACACAAAAGGTTATATATGTTTGTATACAGATAGGTTATTGTGAGCCCCAAAACCATTAGGATCAAGTGACCCTAGGAGATATTAAGTTAGGAACAGACCATCCAGAAGAAGAGTATTTAACAAATAGTTAAGGATAGACCGTCTAGAAGAGGAGTGTCTAACCGATGTTAAATTATTTTGATTATATTGTTTGGTAGGCTCGAGTGAACCAAAGGTTAGTAGTTAGCCAAACAAAATTATAGTGTTCAAACAGGTAGTTCATTTATTATCTGATATGTATGTTTACATAATGTTGCTTTACAGTTTTAACCAGTTTGGTTGCAGGAAAAGATTTGTAGAAAGATATGTTTTAAAAGAATGTTAGTGAAGGGAAACCCGTTCCGCTAAGCGGTGTGGTCTCACTTAATGTCAAATAACCAAGATGTATAGTATTATTCACACCAGGCTTTATGTCTTACTCGAAGTTTATGTTTTCCCCTTAAACTCTCTGGTGCTCAAAATTGATTTGAGTAGGCTCAAGGTTGAGGTTTTCAGTTTAGTAGGATAACGAATAAAGCTACCGATAACGGATAGCTATTTAGGAGTTGCAGTTTGTTGTTTATTCCCACCGTGTTGTATTATGCTAGTTATGGCAATATATTACTCTGACCATCTAAGGGGGCATCATTATATGTCGCTCTTGGCGTAGTTTTGTAATAATATATTTAATCTGTACTTGGGAAACATTATGGGATTGTGTAATTTGAATATGGAACATGTGTTTTGAAATGTAATGAAAAATGCTGTTTTGAAATCTGTGATTTGTTTCATATTCAAGTGCTTCTGATATTATAGATATCATTAATATAGCCGTATTTAGTCATCGGAAGTTAATACTATGGATGACTTCTCGTTTGTTGGTTAGAGACCGGGGATAGGTTGGTTCTTGGTCCAGATTTAGTGAGAGAAGCTGTAACATCCCTAATTTTTGATAACATTATTCAAAAGATTTAATTAGATAGATTAAATAGAATAATGATGATAAGGGGATTGAGATTTAAATAAATTATAAAATGGGCCATGCTTAATAATAAAAATTTAATGGGCTTAAATTGGTTTATAGGTTAATTAAACTACACATATGCATATTAGTAAATAGCCATTATATGGAACACGGCTATACACTTCTTACTCTTGCCCGTTCACGTTTCATTTCTTAATTCCACAAATGCAAATATAAAACCAAAAATAGAACCAAGCATTACCAAGGAAGAAAGGACGAAAATTATCTAAAGTTAGGAGGGATTAATCAACAACAAATCTCAAATTCCTTATAAAATCTAAGGTGAATAATGATTTTATACCATCTCTCTTTTATTCTATGATTATGTATTTTCGGATTTACGATTAAATTCGTTTTTATAATGATATGAATGATGATATGCTTGAATCATGTTATATTCGAATTATTTTTATTCATATATATATATATATATTAATTTGCACGGTTTTAAGGAAACACCAAGGGTTTAAGATTTTCGAATGCCATGGAAAAATTTTAAGTTAAACAAAACATGATTTTGGAGATGGTTTTTAATTTTCAGAATTGTCCAAGCTATGGAAATTTTATTATGAATTTTTAATGAAAAATATGATGTAATTGGGTTTAAAATTTAATTTGAATATTTTAGGGAGAAATTGGGTATGAAATTTTAATATGTTCGAATACATGATGAAATTGAATTTATGTGATTTTTGCAGATTTTTCCTAATTGATTTACTAGGGAAAACAAATTTTTTTGAAAGAGGGAATTTTCTACAATTATTGCTTTTGTTATATGGAAGGGCTTAAACGTTACATTTCTTTAATTTTGATCTAACTAAATGCGGTATTTTTTGATGGTAAAGTGTTTGAAAAGTTTTAAAGTATCCAATCAATGAATTACAACAGGGAGGTTAGTATAAGTAATTATCATATTTAGCTAAAATCCAACATCTTTTAGAAAAAGGTGGTTCCGCCTATTTCGGAGGTTCCTTTCAACTCCTTTACCTTCACATCAATCCGGTCGAAACACTTAGAGTCGAAACCAATGTGCATGGTATCAATGGTATTGGCATGAAGTGTATTGGTAAGTAGCGGAAGGTAGGGTGTCGAAAGTGATGCTTTTGTCAGGGTCGAAACCAAAGTCTATTTTTAAAAGATAAGCGCCTACCTAGTTTTTGAAGGCTTTCGACCAAGTCGATACCCTATAAAGTCGAAACCTTATTTTTCTTCAAAAGTTAAATTCCTGCCTTGTTTACTTAAAGCTTTCGATATAGTAGAGATTCATGCTTTCGAAAGGATCCTTATAATTAGCTTTCGAAGGGGTACTTTTTCTTTAAAATGGTGCTTTCGAAAGGAGTGGTTCCGACCTAGTCGAAACCTAGCTGCTACTCTACCTTTCGACTATATTGACCAACAATGCTTTCGAAAGGATATTCTTGTTTTTACTTAAGTTAAGCCACTTCCTAAATACTTTTAAAGGGGTTAAGGGTTTCGAAGGCAATGGAGTTGAAAGGGGGTTTCGACTCTATCCTTTGAAGTTTCAATTTAAAGGATTTGCTCTCGGCTAGATGGTTCCGATACCATCAACTTTTCCCCAAAATAATTTTACTTGGTTTTGAAAGAAATACTTTCATATGTAACCATTTTGACTCAAATGATGTTTTTAAAGAGTAAACCCAATACTTTGGAAAGTGATACTTTCATTTGTTTCGAAGCTCTATAATTTAAAATATGATTTGATACCATCGAAAGGTATAATTACTTTCGAAAGAGAATATTTATCAAGAACTTTGAAATGTATGTTTACTACGTTTTGAAAAGAAGTTTTTTCTTTCGATGGAAGCTATCCAGAGGTTACGAAAGAGATGTTTTAAGATTTCAAAACATAAACCCAATCACAATTTAAAGGAATAACCATGGCATAGACAAACAAAGGGTTTTGAAATGAAGAAGTTTTCTTTGATTAAAAAGGTTAAAGGATTAACCAGGATATGTGTGTGTGTATATATATAAAGAAGATATTAAACCATAGGTGTTGGTATTATTTGTTGTTATGTGTACTTCTTCAAATATTTATTCACTTTGTTATGAACCCATAATTGTATTTGGGGAAGGGCAGAATAACTAGTTAGGTTAACCCAGTAGTGAATATAAAACCTTAAAGCTAAAGATATTGGCAAGGGCCAATAGGTTTACAGTAAGCCCATGAAAATTGTATGATATTGGCAGGGCCAATAGGTATATAGCCAGCCCATGAAAACTATGATTTGATATTGGTAAGGGCTAGTAGGTTTGTAGTTAGCCCATAAAAACTATATTCAGATTTAGATATTGACAGATAATTAATAGGTTGCTAGTTAACCCATGAAAACTAGGATATGTAAAATGATATTGGAGTTACCAATAGGTTATTAGTGATCCCATGAAAACTATGAAATTGGACAGATAGTCCATACACATTTAACAGGTTAATAGTAACCCTTAAAACTACAATTGAGACAGATAGTCAGAATGAATGTGGATGGGTAATCCAGATTTGAGTACTTGTTTTGCATATCATTATAATATTTTTGAATACTATATTTTTAACCATTATGGATGCAGAAGCACAATATATGGTTTTATAAAATGTTTAAGGATACTAGTGAGGGAAAACCCGTTCTGCTAAGCGGCGTGGTCTCACTAGATAACTAAATGGTTTGAGATGGTAGATTATTATTCATACCAGGCTTTATGTCTGACTCAAAGTTTTTGTTTTCCCCTTAAACTCTCAGGTACTCAATTGATTTTGAGTAGGTTGAGAGTTAAGGTTTCCATGTGTTCTTTTAGACGAATAAAGCTTCTGAAGGCGTGCAGGAGGCAAGCTTGTTACTGGAGTTATTTTATTTCAGCTTTGTGTTTGGTTGTAAAGGCAAATTGTTCTTGTGCCTTATTATATACTCTGTTCAATGAAGGGGCATCTTTATATGTCGCTCTGGCTTATTTTGTAATTATTATATGTTATTTGAACGTGGTCTGTGAGTTCGGATTATGTAATCAATTTGGAATATTTCTGAAATGGAATGTCGAATTTTTTTGTTGTTTAATTTTTTTCCATATTCTTGTGTTTTTGTGTATCAATGTACCTAATATCGCCATATTTGATCACCGAGGATTAATAACTATGGATGACTGCAGCATCCGTAGCCATTAGTTTTGGGCCTTTAAGTAGGGTGATGTTACAAGTTGATATCAGAGCATAGGTTTATGAAAATTTAAAAGAAACTTAAATCTAAAAGCTTTTTCAAGCATAATCCAATGAATCAGATAATAAGATAGGGGTTTGGCTTAACGCTATAATAACGTACTTGTATATTTGATATATATAGTTATACATATAAGTACGTATTCCTCACTCACTTAGACCGTTCTTCTATATCTTACTAAGGCTCGTATGCAGATTTAAGAGAAAGGAGATATGGAAGAAGGAAAAGCAAGAGGAAATCTCGGTGAGGAATCACCACAACTAATGGAAACGCTCGACCTACTACCAGGGGAAACCCGGGTCGACCGGCTAATGCAAGTAATCAAAATGTTGATGCCAATGTAGGTGCTGAAAATCCACCAGTAGATTTGGGGGTGATATATCAGTTCTTTGTTAGCTTGATGCAAGCAAGAGCTACTGCTGGTGTTGTTGGAAATTTAGGAGGAGCTAATCCTATGGCTCCAGTCGGGAATAACTATGCTTTGTTGAATAGAGATTACACCAGTTTATGTGGGAAGCCATTCTTGCGAATTGAGTGATATAGAGGTTCGGAATTGGTTGTTGAACTGTGAGCGAATATTTACTAATTTTGGTTTAAATGATTGGAAAAAGAGAAGGTTAGCCTCTAGACAGTTGCAGGGTTCAACACTACTTTGGTGGAATAGTGTTACTGTCGGAGTGCTGGAAGAGCAGTTAACTTGGGCTGATTTGAGATTTGAGAAAAAGTTTGTATCTGGGTTTGCTAAGTCTAAGCTGATGAGGAAGTTTATGGAATTTTTTCAAAGAGAGATGTCAGTAGTCGAGTATGCTACTAAGTTTGAAGAACTATCTCGATATGGATATGCTGTTATAGACACTAACATCAGAAGAAATGAGAGGTTCATTCGGGGATTGAGGGCCGAGCTTGCTAGAATGACCATGACACATGTTCGTGATCCATGTAATGTGGTAGTGGAGATGGCCATTCGCCATGAGGAGTTACTCACTGATCAGGCTAAGGAGAAGTTAGTGGAAACTTAGGGTTCTCAAGAGAAGAAAAGGAAGTTCTTTAAAAAGAAGGAAGCCCAGAAGGGAGATACCCCTAAGAAGTCAAAGGATGAGGTAGTTTGTTATAAGTGTGACAAGAAGGGTCATTTTGCGAATGTGTGCCGGTTAGGAAATGGGAAGAAAGCTGCAAACAAGAAGAATGTGAAGTGCTTCAACTGTGATCAATTTGGGCATTATAGGTATCAATGTCCAGAGCCAGTCAGGGTGGATAAAGGAAAGGTCTTTGCTATTGGATCAGCTAGGCCTACTGCAACAGATAAGAGAAAGACTGTGATGGAAGGTACGCTTTTGATTCAAAGTATTCCAGTTAGAGTACTTTTTGATACCGGTGCATCACATTCATTTATATCTCAGTGTTTGGTTGATAGATTAAGTTTAGAACCCACCTACCTAGTTAATTCCTTAAGGGTTGTGAATCCAATAGGAGGGTATGCAACTCTAGGGTTAAGATGTGACCAGTTAAAGCTTGAATTGTTAGGTCATAAATTTGCTTGCAGTTTGTATGTTATTGATTTCATAGATTTCGGGATCATTTTGGGAATGGATTGGTTAGGTAGGTATGAGGCTAGAATATTTTGCTAGGATAGGGAGATATCACTGAGACATCCTAATAGTTATAACCGAGTGATATTCTCGATAGAGAATACTGACGGAAGTGTTAGTGCTTTGCTAAATGCTATAGAGATAGGAGATGAGTTAAGTCAGGTTCGGGTAGCAAGAGAGTTTGTAGATGTCTTTGAGCTAGTCACTGGACTACCCCCTAAAAGAGCTGTTGAGTTTAGAATAGACCCGGTGCCCGGAGCCGAACCTGTGAGTAAACCACCTAGCAGGATGGCATCAATTGAGATGAAGGAATTGAAGGTGCAGCTAGTGAATCTAGAAGGTAGAAATTTTATTAGGCCAAGCAGTTCACCTTGGGGAGCGACCATGGTGTTCGTAAAGAAACCAGATGGGTCGTTAAGGATGTGCATTGACTATCGTAAGTTAAAAGAAAGGACTATTAAGAATAAGTATCCTTTGCAAAGAATAGATGATCTGTTCGATCAGTTGAATGGAGCCAGAGTGTTTTTCCAGTTGGATTGGCGATAGGTTTCCATCAGTTAAGAGTGGCAGAGGACAGTATTCCTTTGACAACATTTTGGACTAGATATGGTTCATATGAATGGTTGGTGATGCCATTTGGATTGATGAATGCACCTGCTTTCTTCATAGATTTGATGAATCGAGTTTTCCGAGAGTACTTGGATAAGTTTGTGTTGGTGTTTATAGATGACATTCTAGTATACTCTAAGGATGATAAAGAGCATGAAGTTCATCTTAGAGTGGTGCTTGAGATGCTGAGGAAGAATCAGTTAAAGGCGAAGTTTACCAAGTGTCATTTTTGGAAGAAAGAAGTTAAATTTCTTGGTCACATGGTTTCAGATAAAGGAATATTGTCAGTCGATCCAGATAAGATCGAAGCTGTGAACAATTGGAAGAGACCAAAGACGGTGACTGAGATCAGAAGTTTTCTTGGACTTGCTAGCTACTACCGGAGATTCATTAAGGATTTCTCACAGATAACAGCACCCCTAACTAAGCTAACCAGAAAGGAAGTGAAGTTTGTTTGGTCTGACAAATGTGAGGAAGCTTTCTCTTAGTTAAAGCATTTGTTGACCAATGCACCCTTTTTAATAGTTCCGGATGGAAACCATGGGTTGGTGGTATATATTGATGCATGTGGGACTGGACTAGGAGCAGTATTGATGTAGAATGGTAAGGTTATTGCCTATGCATCCAGGCAGCTTAGACCGCATGAAGTAAGGTATCCTACTCATGATTTGGAGTTGGCAGCAGTGATCTTCGCATTGAAGATTTGGAGACATTATCTCTTAGGGGAGAGGTTTTAGCTTTATACCGATCATAAGTCTTTACGGTATTTATTCTCTCGGAAGGAGTTGAATATGAGACAACGGAAATGGCTGGAGTTTTTGGCAGCTAATATTTTGGTATAGAGTATACACTAGGAAAAAGTAATAAGGTAGCAGATGCCTTTAGTAGAAAACATCATAATGTGGTGTTAGCTATGTTGGCTGAATGGAAAGATGTAGAAGGTTTAGCCAGTTGTGGTGTATAGCTAAGGTCGATTGTCGGTTCTAGTCAAAGTTCCACCATATTTTCCCGTTTAGAAGTTCGACCAGTATAGATTGAGAGAATTGCTTCTAAGCAAAATGAGGATCCAGTACTAGCTGAGAGGATAAGAAGAATTGAGGTTGGAACAGAGATCGGTAATTTAAAGCATTTTAGCCTTGACCAGAGAGGATGGCTAAGAAAGAAGGGACGGTTGTGTGTTTCGAATGCGGAGGACTTGAGGAAGGAAGTTCTTGGAGAATGTCATCGATCCAAGTTTATGATTCATCCTGGAGGAACCAAGATATATCAGGATATGAAGAGGAGCTTCTATTGGGAAGGCATGAAGAGGGATGTTGGCTTGTGGGTTAGGCAGTGTGCAAACTGTAAACAAGTGAAAGCTGAACATCAGAAACTGAGTCGGTTGCTTCAGCCTTTATAGATTCCAGTTTGGAAATGGGATTTGATATTCATGGATTTTATAGACCGGTTGCCAAAGACAAATACAGGTAATGAAAGTATATGGGTTATAGTGGACAGATTGACTAAGGTTGCCCATTTTTCATCCAGTTAAGTCTACTAGGATGACACATATTTTAGCTAAGTTGTTCCTGAAGAACATAGTTAAACTGCATGAAGTTCCTAGTAGTATAGTCAGTGACAGGGATGCTTTCTTGACTAGTGAATTCTGGAAGATTCTACAGGAGGTAATGGGTACCAAGCTTAATATGAGTACTACATATGACCCTCAGACAGACGGGCAGACATAGAGAGTTAATAAGGTACTCGAGGATTTATTGAGAGCTTGTGTATTGGACTTTAGTGGATCTTGGGAGGATCATCTACATTTGGTTTATTCTTATAATAGTAGTTATCTCACTAGTATAGGAATGGCGTCGTTTGAAGCTTTATAGAGAAGACCATGCAAATCACTAGCATGTTGGTTGGAGACTGGAGACAGATTAGTCTTAAGTCTAGATTTGGTTAGAGAGGCATCAAAGAAGATTGAGTTAATCCGAGAAAAGATGAAGGAAGCTCAGCCCACACTGAAAAGTTACACAGATAAGAGGCGTAAAGACCTAGAATTCTCAATTGGAGATAAGGTTTTCGTTAAGATATCACCTATGAAGGGTGTGGTGTGATTTGAAAAGTCGGGGAAGTTAGCCCCGAGATATGTTGGTCCATTCCAGATTATAGAGAGGGTTGGAAAGCTCGCATACAGAGTTGAGTTGCCGAGCAGTATGGCAGGTGTCCATAATGTATTTTATGTGTCTCATCTTCGTAAGTATGTGTATGATCCAGAGACTACTATTCCTCTAACAGGGTTGGATGACTTAGTGGTAGAGCCTAATTTGACTACTGTTAGATAACCAGTTCGAGTTGTAGCTAGAGATGAGAAAAGATTAAGGAACAAGATAGTCAGGTTGGTAAAAGTTCAATGGAGCGACAACGAGAAGGACTGTACTTCGGAGACAGAGGACAGGATTAGAGATACTTATCTTGATCTTCTTTGAGGGTATGTCTATATTATATTTATATAGATAGTTTCTAGTCAGTTGGACTAGTATGGTTGTTAGGAGTTGCTACAGATGATTGCTATGTTTAGTATTTGGTCATTAATGAATTTCGAGGACGAAATTCTTTAAGGTGGAGCCTATAACATCCCTAATTTTTGATAACATTATTCAAAAGATTTAACTAGATAAATTAAATAGAATAATGATGATAAGGGGATTGAGATTTAAATAAATTATAAAATGGGTTGTGCTTAATAATAAAAATTTAATGGGCTTAAATTGGTTTATAGATTAAATAAACTACACATGGACATATTAGTAAATATGCCATTATATGGAACACGGCTATACACTTCTTACTCTTGGCCATTCGCGTTTCATTTCTTAATTCCACAAATGCAAATCTAAAACCAAAAATAGAGCCGACCCTTACCAAGGAAGAAAGGACAAAAATTTATCAAAAGATAGGAGGGATTAATCAACAACAAATCTAAAATTTCTTACCAAACCTAAGGTAAATAATGATTTTATACCATCTCTCTTTTATTCTATGATTATGTGTTTTCGGATTTATGATTAAATTCGTTTTTATAATGATTTGGATGATGATATGCTTGAATCATGTTATGTTCGAACTATTTTAATTCATATATCTATGAATTTGCACGGTTTTAAGGAAAAACCAGGGTTTATGATTTTCGAATGTAATGGAAAAAATTTAAGTTAAACAAAACATGATTTTGGAGATGGGTTTTAATTTTCAGAATTTTCCAAGCTATGGAAATTTTATTATGAATTTTTAATGAATAATATGATGTAATTGGGTTTAAAATTTATTTTGAATATTTCAGGGAGAAATTGAGTCTGGAATTTTAATATGTTTGATTACAATATGAAATTGAATTTCTGTGATTTTTAGGGATTTTTCACAATTTGTTTACTAGGAAAAATAAATTATTTTGAAAGAGGGACTTTTCTGCAAATATTGCTTTTGTTATATGGAAGGGCTTAAACGTTACATTTCTTTAATTTAGATCTAATTAATGCGGCGGTTTTTGATGGTAAAGTGTTTGAAAAGTTTTAAGTAACCAATCAAGGAATTACAACAAACAGGTTAGTATAAGTAATTACCATATTTAGCTAAAATCCAACATCTTTCAGAAAAAGGTGGTTCTGCCTATTTCGGAGGTACCTTTCGACTCCTTTACCTCTGCATCAATCCAGCCGAAACCCTTATAGTCAAAACCAATGTGCATGGTATCAATGGTATTGGTACGAAGTGTATTGGTAAGTAGCGGAAGGTAGGGTGTCGGAAGTGATGCTTTTGTCAGGGTCGAAACCAAAGTCTATTTTTAAAAGATAAGTGCCTGCCTAGTTTTTGAAGGGCTTTCGACCAAGTCGATACACTATAAAGTCGAAACCCTAGTTTGTTTTCAAAAGTTAAATTTCTTCCTTGTTTACTTAAAGCTTTTGAGATTGTCGAGATCCCTGCTTTCAAAAGGATCCTTATAATTAGCTTTCGAAGGGTACTTTTTCTTAAAATAGTGCTTTTGAAAGGAGTGGTTCCGACCTAGTCGAAACCTAGATGCTACTCTACCTTTCGACTATATTGATCGGCAATGCTTTCGAAAGAATATTCTTGTTTTTACTTAAGTTAAGCCACTTCCTAAATATCTTTATAAGGGGTTGAGGGTTTCGAAGGCAATGGAGTCAAAAGGGGGTTTCGACCCTATCCTTTGAAGTTTCAATTTAAAGGTTTTTGCTTTCGACTAGATGGTTCCAACAACATCAACTTTTCCCCAAAATAATTTTTAGTTAGTTTCGAAAGAGATACTTTCGTATATTACCATTTTGACCCAAATGATGTTTTTAAAGAGTAAACCCAATACTTTCGAAAGGCATACTTATATTTTTTTTGAAGCTCTATATTTTAGAAGATGATTTGATACCATCGAAAGGTATAATTGTTTTCAAAAGAGAATATTTATCAGGAGTTTCGAAAGGTATGCTTACTATGTTTTAAAAAGAAGTTTTTGCTTTCGATGGAAGTCACATAGAGGTTTCGAAAGAGATGTTTTAAGATTTCAAAACATAAACCCAATCTCAATTTAAAGGAATAATCATGGCATAAATAAACTAAGGGTTTTAAAAAGAAGAAGTTTTCTTTGATTAAAAAGGTTAAAGGATTAACCAGGATATATGTATGTATATAAAGAAGATAATAAACCACAGGTGTTGGTATTATTTGTTGTTATGTGTACTTCTTCAAATATTTATTCACTTTATTATGAACCAATAATTGTATTTGGGGAAGGGCAGAATAACCAGTTAGGTTGACCCAATAGTGAATATAAACCTTAAAATTAATGATATTGGCAGAGGCCAATAGGTTTACAATAAGCCCATGAAACCTTGTATGATATTGGCAGGGGCCAATAGGTTTATAGTTAGCCCAGTAAAACTATGATTTGATACTAGCAGGGGTCGGTAGATTTGTAGTTAGCCCATAAAAACTATATCTGGATTAAGATATTGACAGATAGTCAATATGTTTCTAGTTAGCCCATGGAAACTAGGATATGTAAAATGATATTGGAGTTACCGATAGGTTCTTTGTGATCCCGTGAAAACTATGAAATTGGACAGTCCATACACATTTAATAGGTTAATAGTAACCCTTAAAATTATAATTGAGACAGATAGTAAGAATGAATGCGGAAAGGTAATCCAGATTTGATTTACTTGTTATGCATATCAACATAATATTTTGAAATACTATGTTTTTAACCATTGTGGATGCAGGAGCATAATATATGGTTTTATAAATGTTTTAGGATACTATTAAGGCAAAAACCCATTCCACTAAGCGGCGTGGTCTCACTAGATATCTAAATGGTTTGAGATGGTAGATTATTATTCATACCAGGCTTTATGTCTAACTCGAAGTTTTTGTTTTCCCCTTAAACTCTCGGATAGTCAATTGATTTTGAGTAGGTTGAGAGTTAAGGTTTGTGGGTGTGCTTTTAGATGAAAAGCTTCCAAAGACGTGCAGGAGGCAAGCTTGTTATTAGAGTTATTTTATTTCCGCTCTGTACTTGGTTGTAAAGGCAAATTGTTCTTGTGCCTTATTATATACTCTTTTCAACCAAGAGGGCATCTTCATATGTCGCTTTTGGCGTATTTTGTAATTATTATATGTTATCTAAATGTGGTCTGCCAGTTGGGATTATGTAATCAATTTGGAATATTTTTGAAATGGAATATGGAATTTGTTTGTTGTTTAAATTTTTTTCCATATTCTTGTGTTTCTATGAACCAATGTATCTAATATCACCATATTTGGTCGCCGAGGATTAATAATTGTAGATGACTGCAGCATCCGTAGCCGTTAGTTTTTTGCCTCCAAGTAGGGTGATGTTACAGAAGCTGTAGAGAAGATTGTGTTAATTCAAGATAGAATGAAGGAGGCTCAGTCTAGGCAGAAGAGTTATGTAGATAGAAGAAGGAAGGACTTAGGGTTCTGTTGGAGATCATGTGTTTATTAAGGTTTCACCAATGGAGGTTGTGATTAGATTCAGAAGATCATGGAAGTTGGCACCGAGATTCGTTGGATCTTTTCTTATTGTTGAGAGGATCGGGAAACTCGCATATAGAGTAGAGTTACTGAGTAGTTTGGTAGGAGTCCACGATGTTTTCCATGTTTCTCATCTTAGAAAGTGTGTTAGAGACCCAAAGACTACTGTAGCACCGACTATGTTAGAGGATTTAGTAATAGAGCCGGGCTTGACTATTGTTAGAAAACCGGTTCGTATAGTCGCAAAAGATGAGAAGACGCTAAGGAAGAAGACAGTCAGATTAGTGAAAGTCCAGTGGAACGATGATGAGAGAGACTATAGTTGGGAGACTGATTGTAGGATTAGAGACACTTATCCTGATTTGTTTGATGGTATGTTTTACTTTTTTGATTGATTTGTTTTGTACTTTACCGTAATTTCGAGGACGAAATTCTTTAAGGAGGGGAGTCGGTAATGACCCTAATTTTTAGTAACATTATTTAGTGAATTTAATTAGCTTAATTAAAAATAATAATGTGAAGCTTAGGGGATTGAGATTTGATTTATAATTAGGGGTAGCCGTGCCATGTGACCAAAGAACTAAAGAAGAGTTAAAATAAAATAGAGGAAGGGTAAAATAGGAAAGAGATCATTATAATGCCCTAAACCCATTTAATACGTTCATTTCATATCAGACTAAATTTGAGGCCGACAACCATTCGTAAGAGTAAGAGGAAAAAGATAAAGGAAAAGCTAAGGAAGAAGATTAATCAAGTCAAATTCATTCAAATCTCAAATCCTTAATATCCAAGTTAAGGTGAATAATTACTACATCTCATTTTCTTATGATTTTCAGTTTTAAGGATAATCCGAAGTATTTTGCACGATTGTGCTATGTCATTGAATGATTAAATGTTTATACATACTTGTTGATTTATGCTTGTTCATATAGATTTTATAATATGTTTTGATATGAAAACCCTATTAAATGACATATAAATGCCTTGTGGTTTCAGATTTAGATCAGAAATCATATTTTAGAGATGGGTTTCAATTTCATAATTTTCTAAATTAATGTGGATTTTATACTTATTTACTAGTGAAGAAAATGATTATTTGGGTTTCAAATTATTTACGGTTAAATAATTATTAGTTTGGGTCTGAAATTAATATATGTTAGAAAACATATTAAAAGTGATTTTCTGGAATTTTTGTAGAATTTTTTTAAGTGTTTTGATGAATATATAAAATTATTTAAGGTATGGGACCTAAACTTTCTATATATTTATATAAAAGGAGAAGGGTTATTTTGTAAATAAAATTAATTGTTTATTTCTGAATTCTTGGCAGCACTTTTAGAAAAGAAAATTAGCATCAATAAGATTTTGGCAAACACGACAGGTTAGTTGAAAAGTGTTTATCTTTTATGTTAAAAACAAAATTTACATGCTTTTTGCATATTAGCGCCTCTTTTGGCACCAGGGGTTCCGACCTAGGTGTTCCCCATCATTATTATCGAAACCAATGCGCATGGTATCAATACACTTGGTACGCAGCGAAGTAGATAAAGTCGAAAGATACTGGGTCGAAACGTTGGGTTCCAAAAGGGTTGAAACGTGCCTTTGTTTTAAAATGAAATAGTGCTTGCTTTACTTTCGAAGGAAGTGCTCTTGACTTGGTTGACTTCCGACCTAGTCAAATGTTTTCGAATGAATGGTTTCGAATGGGTTTCGCCTTTTGTTTTAAGTGAATGCATTTGAAGGGGTCGAAACCCCTAGTTATCTTACCTTTCGAAGTCCATGGTTTTGGAAGATATACTTTGTTTTTAAAATGTGGCCACTTCTCCAATGCTTTCAGAAGGTATGGTTTCGACAACATCACTTCTTTGCTTAGGAATTGGTTTTGAAAGAAAGGCTTTCGACTTAAATGGTTTAAATGGTCCTTTTTCTCTATTGAAGGTAGAACCCAAATGGTTTTGAAAGTGATGGTTTAAATGGTTTTGAAAGGTGCTTTTCCACATATTTTAAATTAAACCCAAGTGCTTTCGAAAGGTTAGTGTTTATAAAGGTTTTGATACTTTCGAAAGGTTTTTAGGAATGGTTTCGAAGTGGTGGTTCCCCAAGGTTTCCAAAGTTGGAAAGGAAAGGTTTTCTGAAGTTTTCAAAAGGAAATGTTTAAAGATTTTAAAAGAAAGATCTCTATGGTTTAAAGCTTTCGAAGGGATGGTTTTTCAAGGTTTCGAATGAATGGTTTCGAATGGAATGTTTTAGCCTTTTGGCCTAGGTTAAATAAAGTATTTACATAGTTTAGAAAGAGGTACTTTCAATGGTTTTGAAAGGGATACTTTCAATGGATTCGAAAGGGGTACTTTCAAAGGTTTAATGATTTCATCAACTAAGATTTGGGTAAGGTACACACACACACAAAGATATATATATATATACATATATATATATATAACATGGCAAGGTGATTTTGAGTAAAGCATAGAGTATAAGTATTTTCCTTGTTTAAGTTTGATTTAAAGGTTTTTAATCAGTTTGAAAAGGATTTCAAGGAAAATTGAAGGGAAGGTTTCCCAAAGTAAAATGACTCAGATATTAAAATACTAAATGGGACTGATATATGGTTGCGCCCTATACATTAGCCATTAGCCCCAACTAATTTAGTCCAAAATTCCTGTGTGTAGGGCTTTGTCATAGGTAAGACTAGAATTATGATTACACACAAAAGGGAATATATGTTTATATACATATAGGTTATTGGTGAGCCCACAAAACCATTAGGATCGGGTGACCCTGGGAGATGTTAAGTTAGGGACAGACTGTCCAGAAGAGGAGTATTTAATAGATAGTTAAGGACATACCGTCCAGAAAAGGAGTGTCTAATAGGTGTTAGATTATTTTGATTATATTATCTGGTAGGCCCGAGTCAGCCAAAGGTTAGTAGTTAGCCTAATAAAACTGTAGTGTTCAAACATTTAGTTCATTTATTAACTGATATGTATGTTTACATAATGTTGCTTTATAGTTCTAACCAGTTTTGGTTGCAGGAAAAGATCTGCAAAAAATATGTTTTAAAAGGGTGTTAATGAGGGGAAACCTATTCCACTAAGAGGCGTGGCCTCACTTAATGTCAAATAACCGAGATGTATAGTATTATTCACAGCAAACTTTATGTCTGACTCGAAGTTTATGTTTTTCCCCTTAAACTCTCGGGTGCTCCAAATTGATTTGAGTAGGCTGAGGGTTGAGGTTTTCAGGTTTAGTAGGATGACGAATAAAGCTACCGAAGATGAGCAGAAGGCTAACAAATAGCTATTTAGGAGTTGCAGTTTTTTTTTGTTTTTTTTTGATGTGTTGTATTATGCCAGTTATGGAAATATAGTACTCTGGTCATCCAAGAGGGCATCATCATATGTCGCTCTTGGCGTATTTGTAATAATTATATTTGATCTTTACTTGGGAAACGTTATGGGATTGTGCAATTTGAATATGGAACATGCGTTTTGAAATATAATGAAAAATGCTGTTTTGAAATTTGTGATTTGTTTCATATTAAAGTGCTTCTAATATTATAGATACCATTAACATAGCCATATTTAGTCACCGAAAGTTAATACTATGGATGACTGCAGCATCTGTAGCGCTTAGCTTTGGGCCTTTAGATAGGGATGTTACACCATGTGTGGTTTATTGTCAACTTGAACTGTACAGAAAAGCAGGTTATTACAGTTTATTTCTTTGAGTTTAAGATATTTGACCTAAGAACTCTTCACTGTAAACTAGTTACAGTATATGAAATAAATAATTTATATTAAGTGAATGATGGACATCCGAATTTAGTACTCTATTATATTAATGGATCCAATAGTGGAAGCATGTCATATACCACTTATTGATTGCATCAAATGATAGAAATCGTTCTCGTAAAACATACCAAACATTATTTATGAAATAATAACTAATTTTCTGTGTTCGAATGAAATATATACATAGTTATATTTCAATGTGGATATTATGAATATTCGTTATAAAATAAAACTATAATGCGGTATTTGTTTTCATAAATAAAGTGATGCATTGGAAAGTGCATAAGTATCATTCATCCCGAGAGAATATTGGGAACGTCATTAGATGACTAATCTATGTTGTGAACCTAAATATATTGTGAACTAAAGAAAAATCAGTTTTAGAAAAGGCAACTCATAAAATGGTTATGAATGCCCATTTCGTTGCACTGAGAAACAACTGTTATTTCAAGAAATACCAACTTCGTAGTGAAGGAAAGTATAGAAGAAATTATTGGTAGAAAATGAATATGGATATGATCCAATGATAAATTGATTACAAGGGATGAAATGAAATTGACTGAACCTAAATGAACATAATACATTAGAATATCTAATAAGTATTGTTATACATTAAAGATTAGCTGTGAGTTTCTTGTCAATGTCAAGAATAAATAATCCTCGGTTGTTTAATTAAACCATTAAGAAGTATTGACTCTATGAAATGGTACATTGCGCAAATCCGAAATAGATTCCAAGCACATTATCAAAATATTATTTTGATAGTTGTAACCGAAAGGATATGATCCATCGACCGTAACAGTGTCTTTAAGAGAAAGACAAATGCAGATGGAATATAGTGAGCCACATTGATAAGAATAACACTATAAATTTCATTTAATGAAATTAATGTAACAGGTTCACCTTCGGTGTGTTTAAGTTAATTCGAATTTTACTCCCAAAATTATCGCATAGTATGACTTTATATTCTGGTACGTATTTGTTGAACCAGAAAATTCTAAATTATGATTTGGTGCAAAGTGTTTACACATAATAACCAAGATGTCTCGAAGTTTGTGGGAGTGATATTGAGTTTTCGGATATGATCCAAGAATAGATTCGAACGTGTCATTTGTAAAGCATCAAAAATTGAACAAAATCTTTAGAAATATCAAATAGTTTTATTGTCAATAAAATATAGAGAAAGCGTGTGCTCACAAGAAAGAAAGTTAAAAGGTATATAAATATTTCTAATCCATAAGTAAAAAACATTGCTGATTGTTAACGATGTACTTGTGTTAAAATCAGTTTTAGTTGTTTTAATACTCTACATTGGATTTGCAAATGATGTCTTTTATATTAAGTATAAAAGGTATTGGGAATGTCCTAAACGGCATGCAAGGACATCTTATAAAAATGTTTAATATAGAACATGTAAGATTGATTCCTTATGTGCTGGCAATAGGAATTGTCATACATATTATGTTGTCTACGATATCGTGATTTGTTTATGTATTTGATACATAAAGAAAATGTTAAATCCAAATTGGTATCACTAAATAGCTGTTTGAGGTATTTCCATGTATTTATCTATGCAATTAAAGTGCTTAGCGGTTCCATAGCGATGGAGGTACAAAACGTTATAGCGGGGATATAGCAGGGAATATCGAAGGTACAAAAAGCTTCATTAGATATAAATTCAAATATTTAAAGTTAATTTATTCTCATTCACACATCATTTGTGTAGGAAAATGAAATACTATTTAATCTTATATAATAAAACCGAAGAATATCATGATTTATTTAGAGAGATTTGGTGATCGCAATGGATTTCTAACTTATATTGAGCATCTATACCATAAAATTAGGTCTTTACCCTAACTTTGTTGATTTGGTTTAAAAGAGAACTAGTTAAAACAAGCATTTATATTACTATTGCTAAAGCAGGTACTAAAAAGCCTTGATTTAGTGAGTGGAGTAGCAAATAGCGGGGCATAAAGCGGATCTACTATTTAATAGCGCTAAATTGAAATAGCGTAGCAGTCGAAGAGCTCTATCCGCCATAACGGGGATTTTGTGAGGCTTTAGCGGGTCTTTAACTACATAAGCATTTATAAAATACTAAAGAATTGTTTATTAAATAACAAACTCCTTATGAAGGAATGTTCGAGTTCAAACCTTCATAAGTGATATTGAGTAAAATATGTCAGTAATAAATTCAAGTTAAGAATCTTTAAGTCAGGAATGTTCAAATGAAAACTGTGGCTGATTCAATGAAAAAGGCTAAGTACATCGTCTTGAATAGTGCCGTAATAAAAGCATTATATATAGTTCATAAAGTTATAACCGAGTTGAGGGGGACTCCAAATGTCTAGAATCTCGTAACGTTATTATATGATAACAATGTCATGATATAGTTGATAATATAACTTGGAGGTCACCGGAACCCGAGAGACAAAACTTCGAATTGTTCCACATGTAAAGATAGTTTATCAACGTCGGAGAGAGTTAATTGACAGAGGAGATAATTAAAGCATAATAGCATACCTGTTCACTGATGGACTGACCCAAATGAATTTGAGAAAACCAATTGGAGAATTTGGAATAAGGTTTCATAATTGAACCCAAGTGAAATTGGGAGATTGATACAGTTAGGGTATGCCCCAAGGGCAATTTTGTAATTTTTACATATATCTAACTTGATAACCAATTTTATTCGCAATAAAAGATGTTTTCTTTTTGTTACATACTTGATATAATGTTTTATATTAATTAGTTTAATTACAAGTATGTTTAATAGAAAATCCATAAATGGTATGATTTGTGATAGTAGTTACAAAGTGTTGTAACCATGAGTAATTTACCATAATGAAAGTAAACATGTCTTTTTAAATGTTCCTAGTTGAGATGTGTTGAGAGTGGATATCGTTACATCCTATAATGACCCGCAAGTTCACATAATTCAAGCTGATAATAAACCATACATGTCCAAATCGAATTGAACGAAAAGGTGAATAGTTAGGGGAAAGAAAGAAGAAAGCACATAAGAAAGAAGAGAGAAGAAAACCAAACTAACATAGAATCTCACAACACAGCGGAACAACATATAATATAATATCAATGATCTTTACAAAAGAGAAACTGTAATAGACATACATTAAATCAAAGTACACAAATTACTAATCATTAGCTTGGACAGTAATAAAAATCTGTCCTCACAAATGCTGATAATTTAAATAACCAATGCAGCGGAAAATAAACATATACATGAATACGGACACATATACATGAACATGACAAACCGAAAGCACTCTCCTACTATATCCTATCGAGAATCAACCCTAGGATTAGCATTGAACAGTCCTTGCATCGAAGATTTTCAGACTAAATCACTATTGCCACCATATATATATAATACAAAATCACGGGGCTAGTGGCAAGCAGCCCTACATCATGAAGATCTTCATCTTCAAAAATCACCATCTTCAACAAATATGCACTTTTGAACGCATGCATTGGTCCGAAGTGGTTTTTGGATAAATCTGATCCCGGTCTCTCCGGACCAACAATCGATAAGAGGCCCTCAACCTCATATAGAATCCAAGTCTCGTAGACTAATCCATTTCCAACTCTTTACTTGCTATCCTTTAGCCAGGAAGCAAGCTCGGTAAATTGGAGCATCATAGTCACTCTGCCTAACTCAAATTATCATTCTTAACACCAAACGATAATCAAGCCTACTCAGTTGGCATCGTACTAAGTGCATGACTAATCAGTTCCCACATCAAATCAAGGAACAAAAATGGCCAAAAATACAATCTAGCACACAAGCAGTCACTAGACCTGTTTAATTAATCTTTTATTAATTAAATCATTTTCCAAATATTTATCTCAAAATATATTTAAAAAGATATGTTCTCAAAACCATTTTAATCTTTCATATATGAAAAACACCTCCATATACTTATTTCAACGGTACAAGTATATTCACAAACCATTGCATTTTCAACGCTTAGAAAATATCTCTATATACTTAAATCTATAATGAGTATATTTATAAATCTTTTGAGGAAAGCTTCATATTTTCCAAAACACGCTTTATTGGGTCAGAACGAATATTGCGTAAAACATCATTATGACAACTCGAAATAATAGTATAAGGATTCAACTATTTATATTTATGTAAATCCCCTATGCTATATAAAACACTCCATTTTGGAAATCACTTACTATTGCAACAATGTTATAGTCTGTGCCTTCCTTGCTTTCTCGAACACAGCTATCACCACAATAAATGTTGAAATCAATGTCTTCATCCTTTTGTACATTTTAAATCAGCTTTAAAACCATTTAACTCCTTCTGAAAATATTTCCTTCAAAACATTCCTTTAAAAGATTATTTTAACCTTTAAAACGTGAGTGTATTTCCTTTATAAAAATACATATTCAAATCTCAACATTAATCTTTTCCATATTTATAAAACTATGTTTATAAATCTCCATTCTATTTTATAAAACTTCTCTTTATAAAATATTTTATTTATAAAACTCCATTTATAAATCCATTCTTTTATGAATCTCGTTTATTTATAATATCTCGTTTATAAATCCACTTATAAAATATCAATTACAAATCCATTTTTAATATTTACAGAACTCCATTTATAAATCTATTACTTTATTTATAAAATTTTACCTTCATAAATCTTTTATATAAACCATTTGAGTACTATTTGTTTCAAACTATTTCTATCTTCTTTAAAACTTTATTTCCTTTATAATAAAAGATGGACTTATTTATTAAGTTTTTAAAACCTTTATAATACCGTTCAAAAATCTCTATTTAACTTATTTCACAAACTATCAGTTTATAATACCAAAAATCATACCTTTTATTTTATTAAAATAAACTACTTTTAGTAAATCAAAAATAACTATTAAAACATATGTTATTTCAAAATCACTTTAAAATCCTTTTGAATCAAAATCTTCACTTTACAATATTTCGAAATATACAAATATAAGGCCAAGTGTTGCTATATCACTAAATAAGCAAAATCATGCCCATATGATCAAATATGTCATCCAACAAATCATATCATAATATATAAGAAAAGTAAAATCAACAATGATGAGGAATCCCATTGGATCCCTCCAACCCATCCTCTAGCATCACATATAATATATAATCATATAATAAGGGTCATCCGCAACTAGGCATGTATATATAAAAGGTCATCCGCTCCAAGGGCAGGAATAAATCCAAACTAACTGATAAAATGGTAAATCATTTAAATAAGCCACAAACAAGCATCAACAAAATTATCCGCACTTACATAAAATATAAGTGGGCCAGAGAGATGAGTTTAACTCACCAAAATTCCAGTTATTGCCAAAGTGTTCCGATTTGAATTAAAATCGAACGGACGTTCGATTTTAGCACAAATTAGTACAAGCTCCAAACTACTTCATAATGTATTATTCATCGATACAAACCTAACGCGACTTATGGCATCCAAATCCGATCTCGTATAGACAAGTTACAGACATTAGAATATTTTAGATTATTTAAATTTTAATTAACTTAAATAAATTAAGTTTTAAATGTGCCGATGTTCTCAACTTATCACCGCAATTTCTTGCATGCCGCCGCCATTGTGGACTTCCGCTGCCGCCGCACCGTTCCAGTCGAACGCCATGACCTCGCCGACCCCATAGCCACCAGAGCCGCCACCTAAAATGTTGTCGTTGATGTGATCTATCCACATAAACTACCTCCCTTCAACTCGACTTCTCCGCCACCATACACCGATTTAGCATGATCCAAACAAATATTTGTTACATCTTTTCGAGATGTCCAACTTCGCAGTTAGGGTCGAGGCTTAAAAATATCTTAGGTGGTCATAGTTGATAACGATCGTTGGATGCAGCTATTTAAAATTGGTGGCAAGGGTTTTATTTTTAGTGCTTTAGCAAATGGAAAAAAGTGACGGCCCTTTTATAGAAAATTTCCAAACACTATTAATGCCTAAAAATTTCAAACTCCAAACGAGGCGTGCCGTCTGGCATTCTACACTAAGTATCCTAATTTCAAACACAATGGAACTAGTATTGAGGCCTATTTCCATCATATACAGAAGTTAACTTTCAAAACCAAATTATATTAATTTAAATTCCTTTAATTAATTTCTACGTGTTTCGAGCCTGCACGACTAAACGATACGTCCGATTGCCATGAAATTCGTTAACATACAATAATTCACTATTACAGATTCATTGACACTATTTTCATTAAAATCTGAGACAGTGCCTCGGAATGATAATTTCACAGGTTAATTAAAACAAATTATTATTGAACAAGTTTAATCACTTTCAATTCAAATTTAAAAGTTTACTATCTTCGTTCTTATTTAAACTGAATTTAATTCAGCTTTCAGAATCATTTTTACTCACATTAATTCCGTATATTAGAAATTAAGATGTTTGACTTATAAAATTAACTTTTAAATATTTAAAGTTAATTAAATATTTCAAATTCAAATGACCAAAGTCTTAGGTCGTTACACATCCGTTAAGACTAAAGTACAAAACGCTCTCCAAATGTTGGGCAGTATATTGCTCATAGCTATTAGGGGCACCAAAGGGATTCGTACTGATAGTTATTGGATAACTATGGAAATACTCATTCGGTAGTTTACTGTTGGTTAATATAATCAAGGTCAAACAAAAAATATCGACGTGACAAAATTACACAGTTCTCTTGATTTGAGAATACTATTGATCCTCAATATGGAAGCTCCGCTTTGATTATAGTTAAATCACAGCACGACATCCATCGAATGACTATAGTTGGATCGAGTGGAAGCATTGGAAGTGGAACACCATTCAGGAGAGGATTCGTCTCCTCGGTTATATGAGGTTAGTATCACGGTCAACTAAAGTCAACTCGAAGTCAAAGTCTACAGCTAGAGCATTTCGATTAATAATAATTTTTATTGTTGAACCAAAGACTTTATATTTGGACTATAAAGTTTAATGTGGATGATATCATAAATTTGACCATAACCGAATTCCATAAGTCAAAAGTGATATAGTTTTGATGAAGAGAATTGGTGCAAATAATAGTCACAATCGGGTAACACTTAACAAAATAAAATTGGAATTTACCGAATCCAAGTAAGAGAAAATTTAGCCATAATGGCACACCATCTTCTAAGTGACATGTTAATGTTAGTACTCAAATAGTTCGATATTAATCATTGACCAAATTTACACCGAATGGCTCACACAACCGAACCGATGAATACTCCTTCGACCAAATGATTTAATTAATTTGTAATTGTTATAAATTAATTAAATTAATTAATATTTATGAAGTTTTAGTTATAAAATTTTATTTTTATTTGTTGAATAATATTATTAAATATATTTATAATAGTTATAAATATGTTAATCGATAATATGATATCGATACGCGTTTAAATTGAATTTAAATGCAGAATATTTTGTTTGGCCTTTAAATGGGTTTGAAGCCCATACAGGTGCAGGTTGGTTTGGCCATGATGAGGGCACGTAGGTGTGCAACAATATGATAGCAAGTTTGACTTGGTTTGGATGGATAAGGGATAATAAATTGGTAAGAGAAAAAAGGGATCTAGATCCTAACTTGTCTTTAATCCCTATATAAGCATCGCAACCCATACGTAATAGAGGACTTTTTTGAAGCCTCCTAATCCTCTGCCTCTAGCCGAATTCTAGTCCTCCTAATCTCTCCATTTCAAAAGTTAAATCAAAGTGAAATAGATGCTATTCTATTGCTGATGGTCATCGATTCAGGGACTAGCACTCTATTGGATTAGAAACAAGTTCAAGGAGTAGAACTTATCGTTTCAAGGTGTACTTGTAGGCATTGGTGACAAGATAAATTTTCTTATCTATTAATGATTATTAATATGTAGATAATATTCATATCATGTATAATGTTTTGTTAGTTGGGTGATGATTCTATAATATCAATGTATTATCATAATCTGATTGCCTGTATGTTTATATATTTGAAAATAATGATAATAAATTGTCATTATCATGCATACATATTGATTGCAGAAAAAATATTTTTTTAATTTAAAATTAATTTAATATTCATTTTTTTATTTATATAAACTTTATAATTCAAATATTAAATCAAATATTGCATAAAAGATGGTTTTAAAATTTTGTATAAGTAATATCATACATAAAACATTTTGGGAAGAATTAAAATTATATATATATATAGGTATGTATGTATATTATTTAAATATAATTTGTTACATGCATCTTTTTCAAGCTATGTTAAATATAGGCTAAACAATGTACGAGGCTAGGAGAACTGCTCTCACAGTAAAGGTTAAGATAAAAAGAGAAGGAATTGAAGCAATCTAATCGATCATGCACGATAAGTAGGGAAGAGAAGCGAGCAGCGTAAGATTACGTTCTGCTATTTAATTGAAGCCTCATTGCTGGCATCAAGACTGACTACAAAGTATGGCAGCCAACCAGAAGTCATGACACTTGACTCAACTAAAGGAACTGCAGCCAAAAAAAGAGAAGTCACAACGACATACAATAATGGGCTCGTAAGGAAGGCTACAAAGATATCAGATCTACACCCATCCCTTAGTTTCAATATTACATTATGATACTAAAACCAAAATTTGATGGTTACAAGAAGCAGGCAACGGTGTACTGCGTTCACGAGCCATAATAAATGGATGATTGAATTGCGCTATCAACATCTCCAAAACTTATCCTTTGTTAACCCTTACAAGAGCGCATCTTTACCATACATACTGAAGGCCACCTAAGCATTACCGCACGTAGTCAAATCCCAAAGTGCTACACGCAGGGCCACACAAACAACAGTACAACGCAAATTCACACTTATAGGTAGATAGTAAAGATATAAATCACCATTATCAATAACTCATGCATATTAGCAACAAGGGCAACACAGATCACAGTCATCTCACATCGTAGTAAACTCAGATCACGTTCATATGTGTATTGAAGTAACTCCCATGTTAAGGCGAGGAAGCATGACTTTATTTATCTTGACACAATATCAGTCAACCAAGTATAAACTAGATGGACAACAAAGGCAAATGCATCCTGTAACAGCAAATCACACACCCTGAAGCCCAAACCAGCTCAGGATGATCACATCTAAGTATCAAGCAAGCATTGTAGCATCATGCAAGTATCCTACATCAACTAGTACAGCCTCACTCTAATTACATTGGCAGTGCCCCAAAACTAACGAGTAACTCTTAGTGTCCTTCTAGGGCAGTATGCAAACACTTCAATTCTTAGATCAGGAATATATGACCTATTAAAGTCGAGTTTCCCGCTCCAATTTCAAACATTCCCACTTCAATTTCAGGAGTTCCACCTTCATCTCAAACTTCCTGCCAAAGACCATAATTCAACCGCTCAAATCATGGCTTTTTGCCAAAGAAATTTCAGCAATCTAGGTACATCAAACAAATAATGCAGATAGGAGACACATGGCATGATCCAAAGGCGGAGGAAGGATAGCAATCCACGTGCACCCTCTACAAAATAAATAGGAGATGACCTAGAATATTTGGGGGCTTTTTCTCTTTTATGAATGAAGAAAATTGTGTCTTTCTATCTTTTTCTTCAAACCTATGTATCATGAGAAAAGATATAAGAAAAGGACTTGACCCATGGATGTAGGATCCAAAGGAATCTGAAACACATAAAAAATTCTATCTTCTTACTTTCATGCACTATTATCTATTTTTTGCATTAGATTGTAACTCATTAAGCAGATACTAATTAGATTTGACATTCTAACAAACTGTTGGAGTGCAACTACACAATTATGAAAGCATCCGGCAACACAATTACTACCTAAAGAAAGCTTAATACACCATAGGTCGGTTGATTCAAATTAGTGAAAGAACGTTAACAACTAGTTTCCTAATCAATTGCGGGTTATGGGATAAAAAATCTCATCAACATTTTTGGCATTAGAAGAAGGGCCTGAACCTCCATTCCCTTTTCTAATCTCTAATAAATCTGCCTAACCTTCGTTTCCCAATTTCCAGTAAGCTCTTCCTACATTTCCTCTACCAAACTTGAATCTCACTGACTCCTCAGTTCCCTTCACTCAAAACCGTCGTTCAAATTTCCAAAGCATAAGCAAAGGCGAAAGCCTCCGCTGAAACCCCCATCAATCCAGTCCTAGCCATGATTCAGACCTTTATTAAACCAAGGAACCAACAGGAAAAAGGGCCGATGGAAATGATGGCTTGAAATAATGCTCTCAAGAAAACTCATCCCCCACCATCCACAGCTCACCGCCTTCATTTACTAGCTGCATTGACTATGCAGAAGGTAAGTGGTAACGACACTCTCAGAAATGAGAATGGAGAAGCTGACCCAAAAATTAAATCTAGCCCATCTGACATTAACCCACTACTACTTGATAGAAGGACTCAATATACGGTGTTACATGGTACCAATTTAAAGGGTTATTACCACTCGGGGGCCGTCTTCAATTATCAATTAATGACTGCAAGTTGGAAGAAAGCACATGGGTATTTGTTGATTTGGACAGCTATTCCAATGATGGTAAGAAACCTAAATCTGGAATCTAAGAATCCTCATTAATGTGCCAAGAGAATGAAGAAAAAAATCTCTCGCTATGGTCATTTTGGTAATGACATTTGCACATTTTGCTCAAAAACTGGGAGATTCAATTGCCATGCCTTTCAATGATGATCGATATTCGGGTCAAATAGCAAGCTGAAGTGATTGGGATGCACACTAATTTAGAAGATTTGCTACCATCCTTAGAAAGAATCAAACCCAGTTGATAATGCCTGGGTTATTGATGCTTCTCTCCTTATCTAGAAGAAATACCTATATTGGAGAGATAGCCAAGATAGGAGGAGCGATGGATTCAAAATTTAGTAAAGGAAATAAAGTTGAGGCGTCAACCATAGCCGCAAAAGATAAGTGATAAATACTGCATTGGGTATCCGAGACCTCATTCCCAATGATCTACAAAACTTATGTAATAAACATTATAATTATTATGTGAAGTAGTAATGCAATAAAGTAGACATAGGGATATTAGACGGTCCGAACCAGTATAAAAATCTCTTTGTTTTAATTTCTTTGATACGACAACTAGACATAGGGATATTAGACTGCCCGAACCAGTTATCAAAATAGAGCTACTTATAACACAGCTTGGCTTCTTTAACCAACTAACTGGATAAAGGGATATCGGACAGCCCGAACCAGTATAAAAACCCTTTTATGTAAGTTCAGCTAACATAGCACACTAGACGTATGGATACTAGACAGCCGGAACTAGTACAAAAAACCATATTCATTATTTAAAAGGTTGTAAATACATGATCTAACTTCACAGTCAAACCTTAGTCCTCCCCAAAAATGGTTGGGAAGACCATGCCAATTGCACAAATATGACACTGCACCCTAAACAAGGGGGCAGATCATACTAGACATGCGACAAAGCATGGGGACTACAAATCAGGTTCACGAAGCATGAACTACACAAGAAATTAATTTAAAAAATAGCAAGAAAAAATGATGCATGGAATGTACCGTAGCTCACAGATCAGTTGTAATTCCAGAAATTAAAGCTTGCCAGGTAAACATCAGAAACTAAAATTTCCTCAATGTCACTTAGTTCTATTTTTACTTAATGAAAATTTTGTGTGTGATTCAATATGCCTATGCATACTTGACAAGGGAAAATAAGTAAAAACAATCGCAATACGAGGTACACTAAATTCACAAATTTACACCTCATAGCAAAACATAAACAATGCTAAGAATCTTACTTAGGCTTAAAAGAAGAGCTATATATGATCATTCTATGGTGGAATAATCTACAGGAATGTGATGTCAGATGTTGAGGAGAACAGAACATTAGTTAGAGGATAGGTGGTGGAACATTAAATTTAGTAATAACAACTGATGAATGAACAGGAGTAGTACAGTCATAAGCAGTACCGCCATAAGTCGTACGAGGGCCAAATTGGCGCCCACCTAAGTAACATCATAATCTTGCGGGTCACACTAGTAATTGGCGCGATTATATAAAAACGATAGGTCAAGTCCAGGCTGAAAACATTTGAAAACATTAATCCCATGCCTCCTATTGATTTCACCTATTGCGTTCTTTACCTTGTCACGTGAAGTTGCTCTAATAAGGATGCATGCCCTATCCATCCCACCTTGAGAGACAACAATCGAGTCTAGGAGAGCTTCGCATTCTAAGTTGAATACCTTATTCTCAAGGGAATTCACATGCTACATAGCCACCCTTCTAGTTCTTTCAATCTCACCTAAAAGGTGTTCCTTTGTTTTCTCTGTATTCCTAGAGAAGGGGCCAAACAGCTCCTCTACAATAGAAATGAAGGAAGAAACACGAGCGCCCTGTGTACCCAATTTTATCTTATGATTATCCTTCATCTCATTAAACTTGGCTTTGTAATAATTTATCAAATCATTCTTCCACTTAAAAACTTCGTCCGGGTCGGTCCTGGAGAGGGATATGGGAGTAGCATATAGTTTAGAGGAGTACCTACCGCCAAGGTGGCAGAGGGAGTATCTTCTATGCTAATTCACCTAATAATCTCCACGTACAATTCTTCAACTTTTTATTGTAAGGCCTTGATTTCATCGTGGAGTATGATCTTATATACATTTTTGACATCTTTTAACAAACTTTGTAATTCTTTTGGGGCCAAGGAAGAATCAAGCTTCTTCTTGAGAATGACCACCTCTGAATCTTGGTCGAAAGAAGCTGGCTGAAACTAAACAATTCCGTACAATTCAAAATTAAGGAAAGACATGAACTTCACAAAAAAATTAATGAAGATGATGAATAATTCACCTAACATAAGTACAACTCCAAATATATTATCAAACATTATGAATTTACATAATAATTATTGATCCCAAGGTCCACGAATTAAACACAACAACAAGATACATAAGAAATATTGGGTAAAGGCAAGGCTTAGCTAACGAAAAAATTCCTTTGGGGATCATAGAAAGCCCCAGCCCAGTGATCCGTAAGTTGTTCGGTGGACACCTCAAAATCCACTATATTGCATAAAAAACCCCGATGCAGTATAGGATAGAAGAACTATAAGACATCCTTGGCGTGCTATAGGAAAACCTCCCTCTCTTACTTTTAATTTTCTTCTTAAGTTTCTCCAAGTAGGAAGCAATCTTGCCTTGAGCATCATATAGGGAATCCTCGAGATCATGAATCTTTAATGCAACCTTCTTCTTTGTTTCTCTAAGGTGTCGATTAGCTTAGCCTTAGTCTTCTTAGTTCCTCCTGAAAAAATAATAAAAAACATATGGGGTTCGGTTCTCCATCCCTCATCCCACGAATGGGAAAGTACCCCTCGACTCCACTACCCTCGTCCGATCAGTTGCTGGAAAAAACCTAGAACCCACAGGAAGAGCAGGAACCATGTCCGAATGAGGTACCGCAAATGCCTTCCCACATTCAACAACTTCATTTTCTCCAATAAGGCGAGCAATCTCTGCAAACATATCTTTAATAATTTTCTTATATTTTGTAATCTCAATCTGATAAGTAATACCATAAAGCTTTTCATCATCTTTCATAGATTCATGCATTCCCTTCAACTTTGATGCAGCTTCCCCAGCCCATGCGCGCAACTTAGTGTTATATTCATGTTGGAATGTGAGCGCATTTGTAGCTTCTTTAAGTTCCTTACGAACACGTCCCAACTCATTCAAGACTTCCATTTTAAACTTTGAGGATGCTAGCCTCTACCTTAATGGTAGTAGAAGGGTCCTTTATCTCAACCCCAAGTTCAGATACACCTATGACATCGAGACCCTAGACGACGTGGAAATAAGGAATGTTAGGTCTGTAGGCTTCATTAGATCCAGGAAAAGATTTAGGGTAGCTAACCTAATTAGTAATAAGAAAATTTGACTCAAAGACAATCGAAATACAACGAATAAAGATCTGATATTAAACACCCATTATTCACTGCATTAATTTAAACAAACCCACATGTTAAAGAAATACATATATAATAACAAGAATAGTAAGATTTCGGTTCTTTTATAGATTTCTAAGCCTAAGCCACTCCTAGTAGGGTCTATCAGGTGGAAAAGAGTCACTTTCTAAGGTGTATCGTCAACGATGTAACACAAAGTCGCCGAGGGATTCCTTTTCTTGAACTACATAGTCAATCCTGGAAAGTAATCCCTAGGTCTCATCTCTATGTTTTGTAAAAGACTCATCTAATTCTTTTTCACGCTTGCGAATATCTACAACACTAAGACCAAGACGATCCACAGTCTGAGTTTTAAGCCTGGCTCGCTCTCCTTCAAAAGTTTTGTAAACATGACTTCTTCAGAAGACTAAAACAAACAAAATAATATAAACGACATGATCATTCATAAAATAACAACCAAATAAAATAACAATAAAAAATGAAAGACAAGTTTCATTACATATTAAAAAAGATCCTGCAATTCACATACAAAAAACTAGACATATTTATGAGGGTTTAAACTAACCTCAGTTCTGGTTGTCCCCTAGGCACCCTTAGACGTCAAGTCTTCATGATCATCCTCCACCTCCTCATCCTCAATAGTGTGTACTAAATGGCCAGGAGCAGCACCTTGCTCAACAAACTCTTTATCCCACTTGTCCCGGCAATATTGGTAGACCGAGTTAACCACAAACCGTTCATCTATAAAGCTAAGGTTAATCTCTTTCTTAAACTGATGCTTGGCCGAGACATAAAGATTGTAGACCATGTTAGAAATGCTCATCCTAAGCTATTCGTGTGAATCGACTGGTTCTTTTTCCACCTTAGCCAGCTCTTTTCTCACCTTGGCTAGCTCCCTACTTTCTCCTATAACTCACATTATTTTGAGGTTAGGTTGTCCACCGTAGACTTGGCCTCCCTCTTGGCCCTCTCTCGGTGCACCCTGAAGTCTTCCTCGATCCTAGCCTTTACAGAAGTGAGGTTGGCTTTCTCAACATTAGATAAGGCAAGGTCTGCTTCAAGTTTAGTCACCTGATTAAGAGTGGCGACCTGTCTGCCTTCCCACTCTCGCACCTCTTGCATTAAGGCAGCATGCTAATATATATATATATATATATATATATATAAAGAGAGGGAAAATTGCTTACGTAAGACCAGGAACGCTCTAGCTTGGACATTAGTTCGGAAGGGGAAAGCTTAGGAAGTGAAAGAGGAAGGAGAGAGGATGGAGAAGTCGGGGCAATGCGAGATTGCAAAACCAGCGGGAACTTCCCTACTCTCTCCGCTAGATTGGGTTTAGCCCCATCGGGCACTGGATAGCAGGCATTGGGGCAGGACTACTCTGCAAAGGAGGGACAGGAAGTGCCATTGAATTATATAGAGAAGGGACATCTAGAGGAGGAGGAGGGGGAGAAGTAGCCACCTTTTTGGGATCCGGTCAGACTCGTGGACCTTATCGTGGTCTCTTTTCCAAGTAATCTTTTGCATTGGCTTTCTCACTGACGAAGTGCAGATGTAATAGAAGCATCCATTGTACCTATATTGAAGGTTAGGAGAAGCTCCTAATAGAGAATAGAATCATAAGAATATTAAGTCTAAAATCTATCATTGGTGGTGTGGGTTGCGGAAATATGGATCTTAAGACTAATTAATCACTAGAGGGGGTGATTAGCATTATCTAACTTATGCAAATCAATTTAATTTTCTTTCAAGATTAATATTAAATTATAGATTAACAACATAGGATTATACTAAGAACCAGTCATAGATGCAATCACAGATATGAATGAAAGCCGTAAAGTAAAGTAAGGGTTAGAGAGATGACACTAGAGATTTTATACTGGTTTGGATTTCTCCTACACCTAGTCCTATACCATTGCTTGTACAGATTTCTTTCCAAATGTCAATCTTTAACTAGGTAGAACGCAAACCCAAATATGATCTTAATTTGGAGGCTATGAGACACGTCCTCCTGTGTCCGAGTCCGGGGCAAACTCACTTGATTTAACTGGGCTACAAGCATATCCAATAGAATTAAATGGGTAACTAAACACACCCACTTGATTTGAACAGGCTACAAGCACACCCAAGAAAACACAAATAGAGTTAATAGTTTTTCCAAAGACAAATCCATGTACTTTGGATATAGTGGATCCTGTAGCCTCTTGGATAGCACTTTGATCTTTGAATTGAGAGATAGTGTTTCCAAAATAGTAAAAAAGTAGTAGAATCAATACAATGAAGAATGAATTAATTCTATATAATTTTAAAGAGAATAGAGTATATTTTTCAAGAAAGTGAGGAGCAAGAAGAAAGTAAGTAATTAGATAGGAATTTTTTTGTACTCTCCTTTACAAAGTAAATTAACAGATGTGTCCATTTGTGAAGAGTTGTGTCGAATAGATACTTCAATTCAAATTTGAAATACCATTTGGCAGCACGTATGTCGACCTATCCTAGATATGTATGTCGAGATATGCTAGTGAAAAATGAAAATTGTTTTCTTTGCAATGATTTGAAAATTATATACTTCTGTAAATTAATTTGAACATAGTATTTAAATATTTTTGGATTTAAAAAACTTTTGCAAACTATTTTAAAAATATATTTTGCAATTAAGATAATGTGTTTTTGTTTAAAATATCAAAGATCAGAAATTGGAGATAGTAATCAAAAACTGCTATCAAGGGCTTTAACAATATATACTAATGGCTCTATATAGTAAATTATAACCTTGAGATCTTCATTTCCTTATCTTTGAACTCATGGGCTTTCATATCTTTATCTTGAGTCTGTATACTGTACAGTCTTCGATTCAGCAGGTGTGTAACATTCTGCACTATATACTATATAACTTGGCAAAACATTAGTATCTATATTTTATATGGTTATATAAGGTTGTTGTCATCAAAATCAATAACCGAGGTATTAACAATCTCCCTCTTTTTGATGATGACAACAATTAAATATTCCTGTATATAAAAATGATATAACTCGCCCTGAGTTATATAAATACCATAAAACATAAACATGTGTATAATTTATATTTTCGCATCCTTTATCATCGATAAAAATGGATGAAAAACTCACCCTAGAAAAATATTTATAAACTACAAAGTCAAAATCAATAATAAAAAATTATGTAATATGCTAATCAAATGGGTTTAACTATATAATTATGATTTGGAATAAATTAATTAAAGTAAAAAATTAAAACATTTAATGCGATATATAAAGATGCAATATGAGAGACATAAAAAACTAGATAAGATATAATCATGGCATATACTATTATATACAATAATAAATCAATATACACTAAATACTATAACACACTAAATCAAGTAAAATCCAAACCTATGAGTTTTAATAAATGTACATACTATGAATTAAAATAGTAGACATTCCTAAGGATTTCAACCCAACCTTTAGATCCAAAGGTTGGATTTGCTATAATGGCATCCTAATCTTCATTATATTTCGTGTTTGAGCATTCTGGGTTGTTGGTTTGATTATCTTTGATTAGGGAAGAAATTAACCATCAAAGGGCATCAAATTGCTTCTCTTATTCTTTTATCATTTCCATTTAGCTTAGTTTTAAATGCCTTTGATTCTTTAGAATAAAAAAGAGAATATCTTTTAATGATTGGAGTGTCTCTTCAAGATTTTCATAAAGTTTTTGGTGGTTGGCTTGAGGAGGCCATTGTTGAGGTTGTTGAAGATATAAGAGAGTGAAGAAACATTTTGAATATTGAATTAAAGTGATTGAATGAATTGAGAGAGGTAGGATGATTTAATAGAGAGAGAATTAACATCTCAGTTTTGTAAAGATGCCATTTCAGTTCTTGGAATAAATGCAAAAGAGAGGGAAATTCAAACTAAATTTCAAAATTCTGGCATGTGTGTCAACATATGGGTTATGAGTATGTCGACATAAAATTAAAACTAAGATAAAGTATTCCTATTTATATATATCTATATGCTTGTATGCATCCAGTATTATTATTAATCTATATTCTGTTCGTAAACTAAATACTAGAAAATAAAAATTATTTGTAAAAAATACCACTTTTTGCTCCTTTCTTTTGACCTTATTTCGGTTAGTCTACTATTACCATGAAACACATGTTCGTATCCTCGGTATTTGGTTCATTGTCATTTGAAGTAGTATTTGAATCATCTAATGTTTCTGTGTAAGCCCTCATTTTTTATGGATGAATCAATAACTAGTGAGTTCCTTGATTCATTCTGATGCAGACAGCCTCTTTGCAGATTACCATTTCTAAGTGCTACCATTTCTAACAATGTACTGTATTTTCCAAACACCACTATATCTGCAATAACGTTTTCTGAGTGCTGTTGTTTCTGAAAAGACAATATTTTTGAAATACTACTATCTGAACAGTAACGTTTTCTAAGTGCTGTTGTTTCTGAAAGATGATTTCGAAATGCTAATATATTATTATCACATTTTCAAGTGCTACGAATGCTAAAATTACAATGTTTTGAAATTGTTATAATGGAATGAATGAACTTAGAAATACTACAACTTTGGAAATGAATATTATTTTTGAAAGATATTAACATCGAATTTAAAGGGTTTAAAATGAATGTGTTTGATTTGAAATATAAACCATTTTGAAATTTATAACCACGGGTTATAATAACGATTGGTTGTTAAAGAGACCAGGATCGGATATGGACATACTCTCTGTCGATACCGAAAACCACTTTAACAACTGTGTACGCGGTGGAGATTCCAGAATGAAGTAGGATGGTGGCAACGATTCTATTTTGAGGTATAAACGTGGACCCAACTCCCGTGAGTTGGCATAAGGTGGCTAAAATAGGAGCAATTGACGGGCTAATGAGGTAGCACCTATGATCGGACACATTCCATCGTATACCATTCTATTACTTTGTGATTGATTGAGTGCACCCCTTGATTCGGGAGTGTGGCTCGAGGTGGGCGATTGCTGCGGCCTTGCGTTACCACCGGCCCGGAAGTGTAATTGGTATATCTACCCTGGCATTGCCTAGTTGTGCCGTGTCACCTACCCTAGCATGCTTTACTACGAGTTTGTTTTGTGCCATACCTATGGAGTGCCCTCTGACGACGCCCCTTACGGGGGAGATTACGGTACTGTATAAACTATGGGAATATATAAAATGTGTTAAGGGGGATATGGGTAACGCCTTAACGCTATTTTGATAGTTTACTTTACTTTAGACATTATTATAATAGCGTATCTTACTACATAGTAGATAGTTTAATGGATCCTTAAAGGATGGGTGATCCCAAGCATCCTTTAAGTTATTAATGCATTTCTATTACAGTTCAGTTGAGTTGATTTACATTTTATAAGTATGTATGTCCTGACTCGAGTGTTTTATGCTTTTCTTTACGCTCGGGTCAGCCTGAGTATCACAGCTTTGGATTCATCTTCTGGAGCTAAAGATTTGCTGGAGTTTATCTGTCTATCTAGTTGTCTATTTCCATTTCAGTTATTTCCTATATAGCTTTGTTTATGTATTTGTGAACTTATGTATTCAGACTTCTGTTGTATCTATTTTTTAGACTATGGTATTTTGTATCTGTTTCGAGACTATGTATTGTAGTAGCTTCATGAACTACTATGTATTTTATTTCCGCTGCGAGTTATTCTGATATTCTATATCTGTGATTGGTTTTATTTGCTCCAAATTTATTTACAATCTATTGTTTTGAATTATTCAAGTCCGACATGTGTGGTTTTATTGTCAACTTGAATGGTCCAAAATAGTGGGTCGTTACATTTGGTATTAGAGCTTTGGTTTTAGGCAAACCTTAGCCTATGGAGCAAAAACTCATTAGAGATAGGGTAGAAATACCCTAGAATGAGTGAAATCAATCTTAGAATCATTTCTTTGTGAGAGAACGTATTTTTAAGTATAAAATGATTTTCAAATGATTTTAAAGGATTTTAAAAGACTACTTTAGATATAAAATTTTCTTGTTTTAAAATCTCATTTTTTCTTAACTTCATTCCTTTCGAATCCACCTTGTTTATTTGAATTCTTTGATTAGGATTTCCATTCTAGTTGAATCTTATATTTGTCTTTCTATTGTACCTTTGTCCTAAAATTCATTCTTGATTTTTCCAGGATGAATCGTAGGAATGCCAGAGGTAGGGGTCGTGGTATTGCCCCAGTTCCCGAGCCTGTTGCACCCATCAGGTTCACCAATCTCTGTAAGGAATTCACTCAGCTTGGTGGTACCAAGTTTACTGGATCTGAGAGCATCGTAGAGGCTCAGCAGTGGTTGAGGAGTCTAGAGAGGATCTACACTGGTTTGGAGATTACTGAGGCTCAGAAGCATCAGTTGGCAGCTTGGCAGTTGCAAGAGGCAGCCCAAGATTGGTGGGAGTCTGTCACAGCTCAGACCGTGGAGGCAGATATTTCTTAGGAGCAGTTTAGGTATCTTCTTGTGTTAGTCTTGTGTTCGGTTCAGTTTTCTCTCTTTGGAATCAATCTTAAGCTTATCTATCTTTTTCAGAGAGGCTTTTGTGGCAAAGTGGATGCCCGAAGCCGGGAAGTCCCAGCTATACAGGGAGTTTATGGATCTTAAGCAAGGGAGCATGTCATTTTCTGAGTATGAGCGGAAGTTCAATGAACTTTCCAAGTTTGGTCCTGGCCTGATTGACACCTCTCTTAAGAAGAATGAGAAATTTATAGCTGGAGCTCGCCCAGAGTATTATGATTGTCTCATTTCTCATGTTCATGGTACCTTCACGGAGTTGATGGACATGGCCATTAGATATGAGAATCCCACTTCTAAGGAAGCTTTTGTTCCTCGTGCTTCTCCATCTCAGCCTGGTTCTGGCAACTCTAAGAAAAGGAAGCCTAACTTTCTTCAGCAGAAGCAGAATTGGCTCAAGAATCCTGGTTTAGGATCTACTCCTCGAAAGCATCCTATCGACATATCTTCCATCACTTGCTTCAAGTGTGATCAGAGGGGACACTATGCAAATAGTTGCCCTACTTCAGTTGGTGCTGTAGTTCCTCCACCTCGGGATACCAGGAACAATCTCTGTTATGTCTGTCTGTAGCCTGGTCATTTTAAGAAGGATTGTCCTTAGTATCAAAAGGGCAAGACATCTGGAGCCTTTGCCATGACTTCATCCACGCCTTCTCCATCTGCTCCTAGTGATGCCCAAGGTACTCTCCAAGGTACTTTTTCTCTTTTTAATTTTCCTGTTCGTGTTTTATTTGATACTGGAGCTTCACATAGTTTTATTTCTGTGGATCTTTGTGATAAGTTTGAGCATCTTCTTTCACCCATGTTTGCGGTTGTGCCTTTGTGTGTTACTACTCCTATTGGGGGTCCCGCGAACCTTACTAGAATTTGTAACCAAGTGAAACTCTTCTATTCTGGCCATCAATTTTTTGGTGATTTCTATGTTTTGGGTTTTGATGATTTTGATATATTGCTTGGGGGTGATTGGCTGAAGAGGCATGAAGCCGCTATCTCTTTTAAAACCCGAACTATTTCTCTTGTTGATGATCGAGGTAACCCTTTGGTGATTCAGTGTCGTATGCCTCAATATTTTACTGGCAGTTTTATTTTCTCTTTGGATTCTTCTCCTGGTGATCTTGATTCAACCCCTGTGGTTAAGCTATATCTTGATGTATTTGGTGAAGTCACTTCTTTACCTCCTAAGCGGAAAATTGGTTTCCGTATTGATCTTATTCCAGGAGCTCGACCTGTAGTTCTTCCTCCCAGAAGAATGGCACCCCGTGAGAAGGTTGAGTTAAGGAAGCAAATTGAGGACTTGTTCTCCAAAGGTCTGATCAGACCTAGTCATTCCGAATGGGGAGCAGTAGTGGTTTCGTCACTAAGTCAGATGGATCTTTGAGGATGTGTGTTGATTATAGGGAGCTGAACAAGCTCACTATGAAGAACAGATATCCTATGCCTCGTATCAATGATATGTTCGATCAGCTTTATGGAGCTACTGTTTTCTCTCAACTTGATCTTGCCACAGGTTTCCACCAGCTCAGAGTTGCTGAGGAAAGTATTTCCAAGACTGCTTTCCGTACTGAGAATGGTTTCTATGAATGGTTAGTTATGCCCTTTGGTTTGACTAATGCCCAGCTTTCTTTGTTGATTTGATGAATCGTGTTTTTCGTGATGTTCTTAATAAGTTTGTTCTGGTCTTTGTTGATGATATTCTGCTATTTTCTAAGACCAAGGAAGAGCATGAATCTCATTTAAGCTTTGTTCTGGGGACTCTTAGGAGTCATCAGTTGAAAGCTAAATTCTCTAAATGCTATTTCTGGAAGGATGAAGTCCGATTTCTTGGACATATTGTTTCTAGTAATGGAGTTTCTGTTGATCCAGTCAAGATCGCTACGATCAATGTAAGTCTACCTTTTCTCACCTTTATTTTTTAATCCAATTTTTCTATCTTTGTTTGTAGTTCTTATTTTTCCCTATTCTATTTCAGGATTGGGAAACTCCTAGGACTCCATCTGATATCCGTAGCTTTCTGGGCCTTGCCGGTTATTATCGGAGATTCATTGAGAATTTTCACTACAAGAAATGTTCTATTAATAGCAAGCAAGGATTGCATGGAAACTCAACTTGCTATGGTTAGATAGTTAATGGTGATTTAGGTTTAAAAGATAGCTTGTGTTCATGCCATCGTTAAACCAAAAGAAAATTTGGTCGTCCAATATTACATTTCCCTCCTCCTTTTTCCTTTGCCGCCAGACATTCCCTCTTTGACTTAAATTCCAAATCCAAAATTACGAGACTCCTTCGCTCATGAACCATCTCTTCACTCACAAATCCCTCTTCAACCACGAATCCTTTCTTACTCCTAAAGCTCGATTTTGCAACCGCTCGATTCCTTAAAGCTCGATTTCACGTGATTCCTTAAAGCAGTCAATTCCTTCACAAAGCTGAAGCGTGAATCCTCAACGAAGCTAAATCGAGATTCTTTAAAGAAGGGAAGATGAATCGTACTTCATGTCATGGTTATTAGCATGTTGCCCTCCAAAGAAGGGAAGCCTGTGAGCATTTAGGTTGACGATTTCCTTGTCGGTTCCAATTCTCAATATATGAAGGTAGTTCCTAATACTATGTTTTGGATTTTACCCAATTATTTTTTGTATTAGTGACCGAACATTCAGATTGTAATTTAAAAAACTAATGAATACAGCTAATACATTTGAAGTCGACTTGGAAGATACTGCTGAAGAAGTGGTTCAATGTATCCTGATGAGGGTTCCTAATGCAAAGCCGAGGAAGTGGTTCGATGTAGATTTGGCACTTAGTTGATGTGGAACTGGTACCAGATCTGAAGCATAGCATAAACATATTAAGGTTATGTAAATTTCAATTTGACAATGCATAAACATACTTATATATTGAAATCTATTATCATTTAGGATGTGTATGTTGGAGATGGAAACAATATTGTGCACTCATGGCTTCTACTTGCATTTGTTTCCCCCTTTCACTTACTCTGTGCTTGTCCAAAAAGGCTTTGAACTAGATGCAAAAACTATTGAACTAGCCAAGATTGCTGGAATCAGCAAAATAGAAATAGCAAATGATCCCAAAGAAGCAGTGAAGGGAGCAGGCATAGTGTATTCAGATGTCTGGGCTAGTACGGGGCAGAAAGTAGAGGCAGAATTTAGGAAGCAGCAATTTCAAGAGTTTTAGGTATTTGCTTTTCTTTTACTTATGTACGTGAATTCTTTTTCCTTATTTGTTATTGTACAAACATTACATAGGCATTGATAATCAATAGTTTAATCTGTTGATATTATGTGGACTTTTGATCGAGTTACCCATGTTTGATGTCTCTCTCTACTTTATTTAAAACTTAATCCATCCCTTTTGTCAAGAATTATACTTTTGAAAGAATGCACAGTAAATAATAACAATTCAATAGTTCAGATTAATTATAATTTTGTCAAGAATTGTACTGTTCAAATTGGGTTATGTCGTTCCCTTTTATACTATAACAATAGTCATACATTATCTCTTTTGAATGCACAAGAGCATGAGATATAGACTGTTTGTCTGCTTCTAAGAATACTGGTTAAATCAAAATAAAATCATCTTAAGCTGGTTCTGTTAAGAAAAATATATAATCACTGATGGATATATGACTTAACATAAAAGGGGATACATGAGTTAAATTTTGTTATTTTGAGAATTTACTAGGAATCAGTCGAGGTACTTACAGAGATCACCTTTTTGATAAGGCATTATAACAAGGGTATCATAGTTATTGTGATTTTCCAGCATTCATAAGTATTGAAAGTAACCGACAACCCAGAGTGCCTATGAAAGCATTGTAATAGCCTACTCTTATAATCTATACTGTGATACATTGATGGTTCCATATCCTTAAATCATTGTTTA
Source organism: Allium fistulosum (assembly GCA_030737815.1). Lineage (NCBI taxonomy): Eukaryota > Viridiplantae > Streptophyta > Magnoliopsida > Asparagales > Amaryllidaceae > Allium > Allium fistulosum. The sequence goes on along the minus strand of CM060905.1, from coordinate 797,794,496 downwards.
CTCATCGAGTGGATCAGATTTTTTAAGTTAATGCTCGATAATTGTGTGAATAAAACTATGTTCAATGCAATTTTTTCTCTCACTATTACTATGCCTAAATTCTATAGTTCATCACTGCGACTGGCATCGTTGTTTTTTCTTTTTCTTTTGGTTCTTGTGTTTATCATTTATTACCATTTATATGTATTCTTACAAATAACTTTTTTATATAATGCATCTAATAGGCTTGATTAAAGAGTGCTTCTATACGTATTCTTACCAATAACTTTCTTAAGCAGTGGAAAATTCGTTAGTGGTTCTGTAGGAATATCAAAATTGTGTCAGAAAACTTATGTTATTATTTGGATTTTATTTATCTCTTGTAAGTGGGTTCTTAACACATTTCTTTGCATTGGTTTTGATTTATAATCATACAGTTATGTTTTTTTTCTACATAGGCATATGCTTCTGTGGAGGGAGATGAGTTATTTTGGTGTATGTATTAGTTGTTGAGCTTCTGAATGTTTGTATTTTTCTTGCACATGTTATTGTGTGGAGTACACGGGTGGTCAATTATTTTCTTCCAAAACTGTTAATAGCTTACCTAACATGTTTGCATATAATAATAGTTAACAAGTACACATAAATGAATAATTGAGAAACGGTGAGGGGATTTAAGTGTAAGTCCGTTAAACTACAAAGTTCCATATATGTCTAGGATCTATTTAATTCATTTAATTTCATAAATTTACTTCTTGAATAATTATGAAGTGAATATCTGGGCATTGGGATATCAAGATCAGCATGGATATAATTGGTCATTGGCTAGATTTGATTAATATAGATGGATTAAATTAAATTTAGGCGTAGTTATCTTTCTATCATATGTCAATTAAATTTAAAATTATGGAATGAAGGATTTGGAGCAATTGGAAACTGAACTGAGAATGGACATAGTGCACTCAGTGTTGAAGACAGAAGGTCATTTGAGCGTGAATTTAAGCGTGGTCGAACTATCTGTTGCTCTTCATCATGTTTTCAACACTCCTGAGGATAATATTATATGGGATGTTGGTCATCAGGTACATAAATAGTACCATTCAATACGAAAATCTAATTATGAACTATACTGAAAATTGTTATCGACAATATAGGTTTGATTAAAAGACACCAAACTATGAATAAAATCCAAATTTTGATATACTTTGCTGATTCTTTTTATTCAAAATAAGTTTATTCTCGTTTTGGACCACTTCACAAAAGTGAGTGCAAAAACATGGTGGCCAGAAGGGTGTCCAGGCCAATGGCCTGGCGCCTGAAGATAGCAGCATGTACTGCTTCTATTTACAGCAACAAATTGCTTCTGTGTTGGCAGCAGTTCACTGCTGCCATGCGACAGCAGGGGATGCTGCCCCACAATAGTGGTCGGAACTTGCAATGATGTAGCTTATCACCTCTTCAGTCTCTTTGTTTTGCAAATTTACTTCATACAACATTTATTACTCGTGAGCCGTCGTGAACCGTTGAAGGAAAGTGCTTTGTAGTTCATACCCTTTTCAGCTCAAGCTGAATTAAATACATATTTGGGTCTTGAATTTTGTAGGTCTCGGTTGTTGTCTAATTGGTTTAACTATTCTTGTATATTATAATAAAAAGAACGTTTAAATTTACAAATAATAGATAGTAATATATGTACCTACAATCGTTGAAGTTTGTTACTGTTGTTTAAATGTTGTATTGTGTTAGCACATATGTACATTAAAAGAAATATTTAGTCAGAATGTTAAGAAGAAGAGATTTAACTCATAGTTATGCCATTTTATTATTGGACATATACTGAATATTGACCTAATGGATATACACTGCAAATTGAAAGTAAATTGTTGGTTGGTACTCAATTATATTCTTGTATTGTATCACATTCATACCGGTGGTATTCAATTTTTTCTTTTCATTGTCATCTTTTACGACTCAAAAGAGTTATATATAAATATGAAGCATTAACGTCTGAGATATACACGATTCGGTACTGATCCATTAATAAAAGAGAAAAAAGGAAATTTTAACATATTCATAAGTTTTTATAAAATATATGTAATAATACAACTTTTGCTTTAGCAAAAATATTACCAAAATATCCATAAAACTTGAAACATGCTTGTTCTGAATCTCCTTGAAAGTGTTCTGTATACTAACTTTAACTAGAGTGAGCAGAAATACTTGCTGTTGCTTGAGAGCAACTGAGCTGCTACTTTCTTTGTCATTGGATAGGATATTAGTAGCAAGGCCCACTCTTAGATTTATGTAGAAGTTTAAATTTTGGATTCAACATATCTTGCAGCAAGTGTAGGCAACTGCACATGTATGCTGATTGTGATTGGAAGACCTCTTGAGTGAGTAGTAAAACATAGAAGTGTTTGGATAAGTAAATTGTGCCAAAATTCAGTTTTAAAATTTTGGAATAGGTCAGGACTAAGTAATTGTTTCTGACATATTGACTTATATGCTGCAATTAGTGCAACAGATTAAGTTGTTGCCAAGCACTTTATAAGTGTTGCAGTGGTTACTTCAAATTATAACATTAATCGTTATTTCTTGCAGAATGCAACTCGTTTAGACTGTGAGATAATTTATAATAAGGACTTCGATTATGACTATTTTGGTTTCAAGACACTGGAGAGATCTTACCTCTTGAAAGTATGTGGTGTAGTTGTAGAAAGACCTCGACACATGCTTATGAGAGTTGCTATTGGGATTCACAAACATGATCTTGAGTCTTCCATCAAAACCTACCATTTAATGTCTGAAAGATGGTTCACACATGCTTCTCCCACTTTATTCAATGCCGGTACACCTCGCCCTCAGGTATGTTGACATTATAAGACAAACGATGTCTAATTTTTACTCTTATGGGAAGTACGATTGTATTCTTCACACAAAATTTCTCCAAATAGTGATCTGAAACAGTTTATGTTATCATAGCAAAATTTGAGCAGTTTTTTGTGTATATTGTAAAATTAGGCTTTTAAATTCAGCAATTGAACTTATACCAATTACGTGAACTATGTCTAACATATGAATCTGTTTGGAGCAAAGCATATCAGGAAAATAACTTGGATTATACCAACTATGCTGCTTAAAATGGTTATCCGAATATATGTTTTAAATTTAGCATCCATCAATGTATATTTGCTCTACTTGATTGATTCTTTTGCTTTGATATAGTTTAAACAGAATTTGCAAAATATTCAATTTGAAAAGTTGAGTCCTCACCATTGTTATAGTTTAAAAGGAATTTGCGAAATATTCAAAATATAATTTAAACAGATAGCATCATTTGCAAGCTATTATGTAGTTATATTCTCTAAAAGAATTTGTCAGGGGATTTTTTTGTAACTCTTTGCATATGCTTGGTTAAAGTTAATAGTTTCTATTACTTTGGTAATAACTTGATGAGGATTTAGAATTGCTAATGCTGCATAACAAGTTTTTTCACTTGTGTTGTGTAGTTTGCTTGTTGCTTCCACCATTGTCATTACTCATTACCTGCAAAAATTAAAATATGTTAGTTTCTCATAACAGTACACCTTTATTATGCTAGAAATTCTCTAATTTTTCTTTTAAATGGTTATAACTATGTCAGGTACGTTCAAACTGAAACTTCAGTTTACTGAGGATTATCCAAACATGTCACCAACAATGCACTTTGTTTCTCAAATGTTCCATCCAAATAGTAAGTTGTTAACATCTATTTATTTAAATAATTTATATGTTCTTTATATTAATTTTTATTATATTCAAACGCTGTAATCTTGTGAAACGTAAATGCTACTACTGCCCATGATAAGTACATGAGAAAGATAATAATATGTTTCATGTTATCTCAAGTTTAACTCAATTCGATCTTCACTACTTGGGAATCAATGTTTGGTTAAGGTAATTTGGCAATCAAATTCGGTTCTTGCTAGTGAATTAGCAGACACACGACCCAATCTGAGAACCTTTCATATATTTAGTTACCAATAAAATTTTGTTCAGTTAAACGGAGTTAGAAATACACTCCACTTCACTGTCTTGCATGTCTTCACCATGCCTTCTCATCTCAATGCATGTCTTCCCCATGTCTTCTACATGTTCTTCATTCTCCAACTTATACATACTTGTATATATTGACTAACATATGTATGTTTGTGTTTCTTCTTCACAGGTGTTGTATGATGCTTTTGAGGTTGATACATGATGTCGCACTCTTTCTCCTTTAAATCGGTCATGCTTATCGACGGTCATTAAAATATTTTTAGTATGTATCGTTTTGGTATGCTACACTCAATTTGTGTACTTATGTTTAATTTTTATCACAAATATTTATGTTTAATTCTTCATGTATGAAATATTATGGATATATATATATATATATTTTGTGATTTGGCTTATGACTCAATTTGTGTACTTATATTAATGTGATGAATGTGGTTTTTTAAGTTATAATATATAAGTAGAATTGAAAATTATAGCTTTGAATGTTATGGCAGCAAAAAATGTGCAATAGAATTTTTTTATAGCGTTCTAACTATGCAATAAGACAATGCTATAATAGATAGTAATGAATTTTCTATAGCATTTCAATGTGTCATAAAAGGTTGACACGATGATTCCATAGCGCGTTCAAATGCTATAATAATATAGCATGTCGACATATTTATAGCAACTAAAATGCGTCATAAAAAGTTCTATAGCACATTTCATAATGCTATAGAAAAGCAATTGCACCAATATGGCCTATTTTAGATGGCAAGAAAAATACATTTTCCATTGCAAGTATGACACGCTATAGTATCTACCAGACTTTTTACAACATGTTGATCTATGGTGATTATAGAATCGCTATAGAAAGTTTTTATAACGGTTTTTACATGCTATAAAAAGTCATTTTTGTTGTAGTGTTTGCTCGGATTGCTGCACCTCTCACTGCTTTGACTTGTACGAATGCTAAGTTTATATGGAATGATAAGTGTGAAGCTGCATTTAATGAGTTAAAGCGCAAGCTTACTTCCGCACCAGTTCTTATCGTTTCAAATGGAAATGAGGGATTAACGGTATATACTGATGCTAGCCGTGAAGGTTTGGGAGCTGTTCTGATGCAGGATGGGAAGGTCACTGCTTATGCCAGTCGTCAGTTGAAGACCCATGAAGCCAATTATGCTGCTCATGATTTGGAATTGCTTGTTGTGGTTATTGTTTTGAAGCTTTGGAGGCATCATCTTTTGGGAACTAAGTTTGAGCTTTTTACGGATCATCAGTCTTTGAGGTATATTTTCACCCAGAAGGATTTGAATCAGAGACAAGTTAGGTGGCTAGAGTTCCTTGCTTCTTATGACCTTGACATCAACTATACCCCTGGGAAAGCTAATGTTGTGGCAGATGCTTTGAGTCGGAAGAAGGCGATGTTGTGTCAGCTAGTTGTTTCTTCTCCTCTTTTGGATCATATCATGGCTAAGCAGGATGAGGATCAGATGCTTAGGCTTGTGAAGGAGAGTTTTCGTAGCAGGGTTGGTGGTAGTAGTCTTGATGGTAGTGGAGCTCAGATCGATGATAGAGGGATTTTGAGGATTAATAATTGGATTTGTGTCACGAATGTTGATGGATTGAGACAGGAGTTACTTCAGGAAAATCATCGATCCAGACTTTCTATTCATCCAGGAGTGACGAAGATTTATCAGGATATGAAGAAGTTGTATTGGTGGAAGAGTATGAGGCATGATATCTCCGGTTTTGTTAGTAGGTGTGCGACTTGTCAGCGAGTTAAGGCCGATCATCAGAAGACCCCTGGTTTGTTGCAGCCCCTTGAGGTTCCCAATTGGAAATGGGAACTGGTTTTTATGGATTTTATTGATGGATTACCGAGGACTAGGAGAGGTAATGAGAGCATTTGGGTTATTGTGGATAGATTGACCAAGTCAGCTCATTTCATTCCGGTCAAGTCTACCCGTTCTACTTCGAGTTTAGCTGAGATCTATATGAGGGAGATTGTTCGTCTCCATGGTGTTCCTGTCAGTATTATTTGTGATCGTGATCCCATCTTTACTAGTCAGTTTTGGAAAGCTTTTCAGGAATCTTTGGGTACTCATCTGAATCTAAGCACTGCTTACCATCCGCAGACCGATGGTCAAACGGAAAGAGTGAATCTGATTTTAGAGGATCTTCTTCATGCTTGTGTTCTTGATTATGGAGGATCTTGTGAAGATCATCTCCATCTTTTCGAATTCACCTATAACAACAGTTATTAGGTATAATCCTGAATCTTTTATTTTAATCTTGTTTTAATCTCTTATCTACATTTTCACCTTTTGAATCCAGGCTAGTATTGCAATGTCTCCGTTTACTGCTCTTTACGGACGACCTTGCAGATCCCCATCTTGCTGGATTGAATCCGATAATCATTTGGTTCTTGGTCCTGATATGATTCTGGAGGCTTCTGAGAGAGTTGAGGAGATTAAGAGGAAGATGAGTAGTGCTCAGGATAGATAGAAGAAGTACGCTAATAGGCGTAGGAGGAGTTTGGAGTTTGCTGTTGGTGATATGGTTTTCCTTAAGGTCTCTCCCTTAAGGAATGTGATTCAGTTTGGTCGTAGAGGGAAGCTTGCTCCTAGGTTCATTGGTCCTTTCCGCATCTTGGAGAGGATTGGTTCTTTAGCTTATCGTATGGATTTTCCTGATAAGTTTTCTGGAGTGCATAATGTATTCCATGTTTCGCATCTTCGTCGGTATCTTCATGATCCATCCCTTATTGTTCAGCCTTCTACTCTCGAGAGTTTAGATATTGAGCCTAATCTGACTGTCGAGAGGAAACCACTCCGTATTGTCGATAGAGGTATGAAGCAGCTGAGAAGGAAATCTGTCAACCTGGTCAAAGTGCAATGGAGTACTGATGATCGAGATTGTACTTGGGAGATGGAGGAGAGCATGCGTGCTTCGAATTCGGAATTGTTTGTTTCAGGTACTATTCGTTATTCTATCTTATTCTCTATCTTTCTTTGTTTTTTGTGTTGCGTTCCTTTTCGAGGACGAAAAGCTTTGAGTGGGGGAGAGTGTAACAACCCATAAATTTTAACAAATATTTTAATTGAATATATTTGAAACTTTGATTTTTAAATCATTTAAAATTGAAGTTTTGGAAATTTCCAATGTATTTTTGGATTTTGGTTATAATTTATTTTCCAAATATAATAAAATAATGATTTTCTGAAAATTTTATATTTTGGTCAACTTTGATCAAACTTTGACTTTCAGTTGAAATTTTAAATTTCCAATCTTTTTCTTTTAAGCTGAATTTGATTTCGATATTCGTTCTGCTTTTCGTTTTGTTAAATTCTGTTTTATACTTTTAAAAATCTTAAAAAATTCAGCGTTTTACACGAAATTATTTTCAGTATTTTATTGTCTATTTTTCTAGGTTTATTTTCTATTTTATTTTGGTTTGGACTTTGATTTTGTTTGAGTTTGAGCTTGTTTTGTTTTGGGCTTGACAAATGGGCTTGGAAATCCCAAGAGACTTATGTTTTCTTTTCTTTAAATGAATGGATGCCTTTTCCTTTTCCTTGCCTTAGCCGTACATATCACTTTGCATTCCCATCTCTTTCTCATTTCATTTCCTAACAAAGCAAATTACAGTAAGTAAATTCATGGCATCCTCTTCTCTTTCTTTTTCTCTTTTCTTTTACTTTTGTTCTTATGCTACGTTCGGCCATCATCCCATCCTTTTGCCGACCATCTCCATCACTTCACCACCACCATGACCGGCCATCATCTCCCCATCACCATCCCTATGCCATGCCATGACCATTGATCCAAATCCATCACCAAAACAAGATTGAAACCATAGCCAAACTCCTCTAGATCACCTCTTCCTCTTTACTAGCCTCGGCCATCTCCTTGTACACCACCTTCAATCCCTTTGGCCGTGACCATCGCCTTGCTAAAGCCTTCATTTCAGACATGCCTTGACCTATAGCACCTTATGACCGAACCCAAAATGACCATGTGGCCGAACCATGTTGCTAGGCCGAACCCAAAGTACACATGACCTTTCACTTGCCTTGCCCCTTTACCTTCCAAATGACTTTTGCTTTGCCAACCCTTCACCTACCACATAGCCGTACCTTATGCTTGACCATAGCCGAGCCTTGTAGCATTTTTAATCCATCCATAGCCGTGCATAGTTGCCTCAAAACCAACGTGGCCGAACCCAATCTCATGTTGGCTAGCCTATTTTGCAAAGTGGTTGTGCCCACTTGTGTTTGTCTAGCCCATTTATTTTGTTTTGTTTAATTCTTTTATGTATAAATCATTTGCTTATGAATGTTTATTTTATTGTTTAAAAGATTTGGATTTGGGTGCTACATCTCCTTGAATTTGATTCGTGCTTTGTCGTGCTTTTTCGGAGTTTGATTCTGTGTCTTGAATTGTCATCTCTAGTTTTGGAAGGTGAGTTATCACTCTCGACTTCGTACTTATAAAATTGTGAAACAATGTCATGTGAATTGTATTAGTGATATGCCATATTGATAGTAGTTTCATATATGCCAGTGATATGATATTTGATGTTATAACCTGATTATATACCTGTTTCATCACTTGATATGACATGCTATGCTTTATTGTTTATTTTATATTTCTGTTTCTGACATTGCAAGTTCCGTCACTATGGGTTGAAATGATACATACCCGAACAGGCTTCAGAATAGGGAAAGGTCATTATGAGCTGAAATGATAAGCTCGAGCGATTTTTATTTGACTTGGGATTGCGGGTTTGAAATGATCAAACCCGGGATTTTATATTTTGGATTGAAATGATATATATCCGTAATCACTTGACCTAGGTTAGAAAATATTATACAGACCCATGGTTAAATTTAAATATAAATATTTTCTGAAATTTTAAGTATTTGGAATATAAAATATATGATATTTTAACTTAAATTGGATTTAAATGATTTAAATAAATTTTATAGTGATTTTATATAAGTTAAAATTGTATGAGTTAATAAATGATTGAAATGTAAAATTTAAAAATGTGATTTGACTTAATAATTGAAAATTTGATTTGAAATGGAATTTTAGGATTAAATTAGTAATTAAAATATTTTATTTATGAAATGGATATTTTAAAGTAAATAAAGTATCAATTTATTTGTTAAAAGTAAAGTTAAGAAATTTAAATGTAATTTTGACTTGATGAATGAATTATGGTTTAATTTGGATATTTTATTTATAAAATTTTATTTTATTTAATCATGAGTGAAATGATATCCAAATACATATTTCTGAAAAGTGAGATATGTTTTATAAGTTAAAAATGGTGAAAAACTGAAATTATAATGTTTCTGAAATGTTATAGTAAACCTCAGATTTGTATTGGCAGCATTTCTGAAATGCTGTGGTTTTAAGGTAGTGTTTTCTAAGTGCTACCATTTCTAACAACGTACTATATTTTCCAAACACCACTATATCTGCAGTAACGTTTTCTGAGTGTTGCTGTTTCTAAAAAGACAATATTTTTGAAATACTACTATTTGTACAGTAACGTTTTCTAAGTGCTGCTGTTTTTGAAAGATGATTTCGAAATGCTAATATATGTATTATCACATTTTCAAGTGCTACGAATGCTAAAATTACAATGTTTTGAAATTGTTATAATTGAATGAATGAACTTAGAAATACTACAACTTTGGAAATTAATATTATTTTTGAAAGATATTAACATCGAATTTAAAGGGTTTAAAATGAATATGTTTGATTTGAAATATAAACCATTTTGAAATTTATAACCACGGGTTATAATAACGATTGGTTGTTAAAGAGATCGGGATCGGATATGGAAATACTCTCTGTCGATACCGAAAACCACTTTAACAACTGTGTACGCGGTGGAGATTCCAGAATGAAGTAGGATGGTGGCGACGATTCTATTTTGAGGTATAAACGTGGACCCAACTCCCGTGAGTTGGCATAAGGTGGCTAAAACAGGAGCAATTGACGGGCTAATGAGGTAGCATCTCTGATTGGACACATTCCATCGTATACCATTCTATTACTTTATGATTGATTGGGTGCACCCCTTGATTCGGGAGTGTGGCTCGAGGTGGGCGATTGCTGCGACTCTGCATTACCACCGACTCGGAAGTGTAATTGGTATATCTAACCTGGCATTGCCTAGTTGTACCGTGTCACCTACCCTAGCGTGCTTTACTACGAGTTAGTTTTGTACCATACCTATGGAGTGCCCTTTGACGACGCCCATTACGGGGGAGATTACGGTACTGTATAGACTATAGGAATATATAAAATGTGTTAAGGGGGATATGGGTAACGCCTTAACGCTATTTTGATAGTTTACTTTACTTTAGGAATTATTATAATAGCGTATCTTACTACATAGTAGATAGTTTAACGGATCCTTAAAGAATGGGCGATCCCAAGCATCCTTTAAGTTATTGATGCATTTCTATTACAGTTCACTTGAGTTGATTTACATTTTATAAGTATGTATGTCCTGACTCGAGTGTTTTGTGTTTATCTTTACGCTCTGGTCAGCCTGAGTATCACAGCTTTGGATTCATCTTATGGAGCTAAAGATTTTCTGGAGTTTATCTGTCTATCTAGTTGTCTATTTCCATTTCAGTTATTTCCTATTCAGCTTTGTTTATGTATTTGTGAACTTATGTATTCAGACTTCTGTTGTATCTGTTTTTCAGACTATGGTATTTTGTATCTGTTTTGAGACTATGTATTGTAGTAGCTTCATGAACTACTATGTATTTTATTTCCGCTGCGAGTTATTCTGATATTCTGTGTCTGTGATTCTGTGATTAGTTTTATTTGCTCCAAATTTATTTACAATCTATTGTTTTGAATTATTCAAGTCCGACATGTGTGGTTTTATTGTCGATTTGAATGGTCCAAAATAGTGGGTTGTTACACCGACACAGCATATCTTGATATACAAAATGTCACTTTGATGTACAACAACTCCTATAACCAGACCAAACTATATTGAGTGGAGGTATAGAGACTAAGGAGTTTGTTCGACTAGAGTATGGGATGTGGAGATTAAGCAAACTAGTCGAAATCTCTGAATCAAATGAATTTCTTGGAACTTGAAGAATTGCTTTAGGAATTGAGAGCTTAGGAGTGTAAATCTAAGAATAGAGTTGTATTTCAATGTCTAGTGATTCAAGAATGGTTAGGGGATTATATAGTTGTTGTAGGGATGCCAATGTAGGGACGCAACCTTCCAAATTCGTCATTGATGAAGAGAAGTGGCTACAGGAGTGAAGAGATGCAACTTTTGGTGCGAAGAGACATAAAGGCACCAATTCAAAAAAATAACCGTATTTGTACTAGCTCAGTCGACTGAGGACCAAATTCAATCGACAAAAAGTGGCTAATCTTGGTCCAAAGAGCAGGGCTTGATTCAGTAGGCTGTATTTTATAAGTTAGCCAATTAGGCTGGTTCAGTCGACTGAGCGAGGATTTTAGTCGACTGAATCAAAGATTACTTAGTTCAGTGGTAAAGGCGTGAGCTTATCTCTCAGCCCATCAGGGTTCGAGTCCCAACTTCACATATTTTTAACCAGTTTATTTTTTAACTTTTCCATCATCGTTTTGACCTGAAATAACACAATAAACATATTATTAGCATTTTTGTATGGTTGTTATCATCAAAACTTCATATATATGGTTCTATCAAAGAAAACTCAGTGTCGGAATTCCAAGGCAGACGAGTCCTAACATCCACTAGTGAAGTCGAAAGACTTCTTCGTTTCGCCTTAAGGTTTGGTAAAACATAAAAGACTAGCGGGAGCCTTATTAAAAAAATTAAATGATAACATTTAAACTTTCTAATACTGCAAGAACATATGATATGTAATGTTATAATAATCTACATCGGTACATTTATGCATTTAATATGATTGATAAAATGTTTATTAGTTAAGTATACAATTCAACTGAATTGAAGATTGACAAATAAAAATATAACATATACTTACTAACAAATTCTTTATGTATATTAATGTTTCAGCACCCATGGAAGCACTTGATTTTAGGACTACTAAATATTTCATAATTTGATCGCTTATGTGTTTATTTGTCGAGGTTGTGTATTGCATTCTATGGATTTCAAACACAAAAACAACACATGACTATTGATATTTGAACCATATAAAATCGCATATAAATGTTATATAATGAACGGTCACAGTTCATTGTGTACGATATTTCGATGAAATTAGTTCATCCAAAATAAGCAAATAAACCATACCGTGAGATCGAGTATTCAATTTGATTGATTACAATAAAGATCATATTATGTTAAATTTAACACTAGACCAAAACTAATATGTAAATCTAAGAACTTGATCGCTGAAATGTCAGGTTGATCGGTTTACCCAAAGTGTAATTTATTTGATGTCCTTAAATGTTAAGGATGGTCGAGTGCACTTTTGTAAAGGGTTCGTTAAAATGTTATAGTAAGGGTATTCTTTTGAATGGTTCAACCGTTTAGAAAGGTAAACGAGTGTATAAGAGTAGATGTAATTTGAAGTAAAACTGGGATGAACATAGTGAATACTCACTTCTACTTCTTAAAGAAACATCAGAAACGAGAATTGTAATAATAATAATAAATATTTAACATTGGAATGAGAAATACGATTTCTATTCAAAATTTATTTTCATATAGAAAATTGTTTTATATGAGATTTATTTCTCCAAGATTAAGATATGAACTCTTCACTTTAAAAGGTTACCGTATATGAAATAAATAATCTCTATTAAATGAATAATGGACCTCTGAATTTAGTATGCTATTATAATAATGATGGAAATAATGGGAGTATTCCATATAGCACTTATTGATTACATCAAAATATGAAAATTGTTCTCGTAAAACATATCGAACATTACTTATGAAATAATAACTATTTTTTGATGTTGGCTAAAATATGGACATAGTTATACTTCAATGTGAATATTACAAATATTTGTTACGAAATAAACTATAATGTGTTATTTGTTTTCATAAAAAAGTGATGCATTAGAAAATACAAAAGTATCTAAAATTATTTATAATTACATTAGAATTATAGACTAAGCCAAAGTTTTGAGAGATAATTTTTATTATATGATTGTTAATCATATGATATTGGTTAATTATAACTCAAACAATTAAACACTATGCACCCATTTAGTGGGAGCGTCATAATAGTTGATGAACTCTTCGGATTGATATGTACAGGTGTATGAAATTGTAAGGTTATTAATACCAAAAAGTCCATGTACTTCGTCATATTCATCGACTAATTATCGTAGACATGGATATGTCTATTTGATATGCATGTATAAGTCTATGATAAGCTCATAGAATATAAAATGGAAGTGAATAAAATAACATGCGACAGAAATGGTTCAATTTGATCGGATATGTGATTATATTGGAAAGAGTCACTACAAGAAAAAAGAGCTTTTACAGCGTTTTAATAATGTTGTCATAATCATTCGCAACGTTTCGAAGAACGCTGCCTAATGTCATGCTACAATATAGTCAGGGAATACTGCAGCGTTTCTAAAATGTTGCTAAAACAGGCTATTGAAGCTTTTGCGAAACGCTGCAGTAAATAAATTTGCAGCGTCTTTGAGAATGCGGTCTAAGAGCATGTTTCAAGTAGAACCAGTAATATACTAGCTCTAGTGTGCAAAATTATTTTACTTGTTATTTCCTTTCAAAGCTTCCAGGAAGCTAGAAATGAAAAGAGTGAAAAAATAAACATTTATTAGTATCTACGATAACAATGGTAACGGTCACACATAAAATTCTCATAAAACCGATATCTATCTTTATCAACAGTAGGCAATTGTTAACACTAAACAATGTGAAGGTAGAAAATTATGTACTATGACCAAAGGTTGTGGCCATATAATCCAAAAACCTTAGAGTTTAACCAAGTTTACCTGAAGAGACAGATGCTGTCAGCAGCAAATAACATGATTTTAGCCATCTTTATATTGTGATGTTCACTCAAAACACATTGAAAAAAAAGATTGAAAAAAAAGTACTTGTATCAGTTACACTACCTACACTCATGATCAGCTCATGTATGATGTTTTTGACCAGTTCTTTAATATTTTTTAACACATTTAATTTTGCATTGAAACTGAAAACTGAAGCGTTTAATTTAACACTCATGATCAGCTTAATTTAACACTCATGATCAGCTCATCAAAAGTTTGGACAAGGCAAGCTTAAGTCAGTTCACAGTAAATACAATCCCTTCCAATTTGGATATGTTGCCAGATTTGAACCTGCCCTTTTCCTGCTCGAAGATGACATATAAGGAGTTTTTGTTGGATATGATAAGAACAATTCATGAGAGTATGCTTAAAATTTGGTCTATGTCAACAAAAGTTGTAGGATATTTGCAACCGAAGTTGCAAAAAAAAAACTTGTTTGTTCTTCTGTTGTTTGTGATACATTATGTGTTTGCATCCGTGTCTCTGTCTGTGTTGGTTGGGATACATTATGTGTCTGTGTCTGCGTCCCTATGTTTGTGTCTGACAAATTTCAGTTATATTAATGTATGATATATGATGTCGAGTTTGAGTGTTTTGGAACATGTAAAAAGGATAAACATGTGTTTATTCTGCTATTTGGTCGAGTGATAACATATATATATATATATATATATATATATATATATATATATATATATATATATATATATTTTGGAACATGTAAAAAGGATAAACATGTGTTTATTCTGCTTTTTCATAGTGGAATGGCTCAATCACAACGCATGTGGGTTGCTAACATGAGAAATTTAGGAATCTCACAAGTTATGAACAGAAATTTACAAAATCACAACGCATGTGGGTTGCTAAATGTACCGCATTATGAACAGAAATTTACCAAATTTCAACTAGTAGTGTACTGAGGACTAAAGGATAAAAATAAGGAAAATTTTATACTATGATCGAAGTGGAAGAGTTTTGGCGTAATAAATGACTATTGTGTCACTAGAATAAATAGAAATTTAGCATTATCCCGTTACCATAAAGTAAGATACTACAATCAAAATCAAACCCAATTATTCAGAATCATTGATTTGATATTTAATTTTTATTTTACTTTATTTTCGATCAAATGCTATATAAAAATTTCCCAAATAAGTAACAATAACAAATTTTAAATAAATTTCAATATAAAATGCCTATCAAATTATGCATTAAAATTTCTGATTCGCCAACATATTCTCCAAAAATCACAGTACATGAATAATCTCAGAAATGCAAAAATTAAAACTCCATTGCATGAAACCTTAACATAACAACAATTTCCATCAACATTGAAGCACATGCAAAGAAAATTTAACAAGTTAGGGCCCAAAAAATAAGAATAATGTGATAATGAATACAATAGCAAAAATCAGAAAACAAATGGAGAAATTAAGATGAATTAGTGAATTTAAAAACTTGCAAGCTTAGGCACAGCTCTCCAGCAACATTGACCATTAGTTAAGATGAAATTGATCAACTTTTTATCCTTTTCAGCACTCCATGGCCTTTTCTTCAATCCTATTTTATCGCAACATGGTTGCCTTCCCATTCTTTCTTCGTTTCTCTATCTATATGTTTTATCAAGAAACAGAACACATAAAAGTATAGAGTATAATTTTATGCTGAAATTGATATAATACCAAGTAATGAAATGACTAGCACCACAGGGTATGCTATCTATATTTATATGAGTAAAAGACAAGTTGTGTGCTTAATTTGGACAAACTATAACCTGCCCCAGTAAGAAGTTAAAAATATTAAAAGTGCTATTTACTTATAACTTGGGTCCATTAAAAAATAGAGGCAAACAAGACCATTTATTCAATCTGACCTTTCATCAGGTTTGATTGTAAATGGAAAATGTAACAAAAAATCACTAAAGTTACATGATATATCAAATAATCAGTTTTACATTATAGCCGACTTAACCAGAGACTTTGACAACAAAGACAAACTAGAAGGATGCAGTTGCTATTTAGAATTATGATTCTGGCATTGGAGCATCTATCTATGGGACAACTCATTCAATGCTGATTGAGATTTTTTGTCTAATGTAGCAATGAAATCAATAAAAATGTATGCTTATTCGTTAGCATTGATAAAATCACTGAATAGGTTACACTATGATGATAATAGGCTAGGTCAGCAACAAGTGTTTGCTTATTATTTCAATTATTATTCATCAAACTACCAATTAGTGCATCATGTAGCACAGAATAATCGATTAAACTAGAATTACAACGGTTGCAATTTCAGATATTAATACTTGAACAAATGAACTCTTCTAAAATTTACAAATAATTCAACCAGATTGGCAATGGACTGATATTAACAATAAAGTAAATTAGCAAATAGTGTTTGTTATTTTTTCATAAAATATGATACTTCTAACCTTTTTTGTGGACGGTGAACATAAACAATTAACTCTAGAAAAGTGAACATTTGAAGAGGAATAGAAATAATACAGAAATACACAATTTAACACACAGTAAAACCAGGATACGATTAACTCATAAGCAATCGTCAACCAAGTGAGAAATCAGTTTAACACAGGACATAATGGAACCATGAAATAATTATTCAAAATAGAGATTAACCCAGAATTTTACCTTCAGCTTCAAAGGAAAAGGAAGATGGAGTTGCGGCAGACTAATGAGGACCTCTGAGGCAGCGGCGAGATAGACCTATGGTGGAGAACGGACAAACTTAGAAAGAGGCGGCCCAAAACATAGAAAACCCAAATTTCAAATTTTAATTGAGAAGACGAGTTTAACGAGAGGAAAGAAAGAACAGGGAAAAAGGATTGACATCGCAACCTCTGGGAAAGAAATTAAGGTATTTTAGAGGGAAATGAAATTGGGGAAAAGGGGAAGTGTGAGGGAAAAGATATTGGAGAGAGGAGGGTTAGAAACTGGGGAAAAAATTGAAGCAGGCGTGGGTATAGAAAGAGGCACGTAGACGAGATATTTTGGGTAGAAGCAGCGTTTTAATTATATTTAATACGTTTTGAGATATAATAAACAGCATTTTATATAAACCGCTGCAATTTAATGCTGCTAAAAATGAATTTTCTTGTAGTGAGTTTTGTATGCACCTAATATATATAAAGATTTAGTTTCAAAGGTCACTCCTTCCTATAATACATAAAGATGTATTAATAAGAAGTAATCGAATGTTGTTGTACAAATCACGATTAATGATGAGTGAAGTTGAGTTTAACTCTTTTTATAAGGTGTGTAATTAAAAAAAGTACACAAGGTTAAAATTAATATCATCCAAAAATTATTTTGCAAAACCATAGGAGATAAGGGTTTATAAGAAACCCCTACATGTCAAGGAGATGCTGGTTGTGCGAGCCAAAAGACTGCACGTAATAATTGTGCGTAAAGGATCTAGTATGAATCGTCCCAAGAGAATTTACGCAACGATAGTCAGTAGATGACTAATTTATGTTGTGAACATAAATATATATTGTAAACTAATGCAAAATCAATTTCATTAAAGGCAATTCATAAAATGGTTATGAATGCATGTCCTGTTGCATTGAGCAACAGCTACTGTTTTAAAAAATACCAACTTAAATATCTTTAAGAAATTATTGGTGTAAAATAAATTTGGATACGATCCAATAATAAACCGATTACAATGGATGAAAGGAAATCGATCGAACTTAAATGAACACAAATACATTAGAACGTCTATTGTGATGACCGCCCATGACCCCTGCACTGAACATAGGAATAGTACGCTGTAAGGTGTGCCAGGCAGCCATGGACGATTGCCAAGGTTAAGTTAAAACAACGGTATCTATCGTATAACTCACAGTGCAAGGATAAAATACAATAGAAAATATATATAGTGAAGCTTTACAGAACAGAATCTCTATTAAACCTCAATAATAGTTGAATACAAACATCTGAATAGTCAATACATCGCCTCACTACATATCACTCAGAAAATATACAAGCAGCGGAACATCCAGTACATATAGTAAGAAATAATATGCAAGCCTCCAGCTCGTCTTCGCCATCAGCATCGTGGGAAACTAAGAACAGCACCTGTCACCTGCTACCTAGTCTGCCCATCCCAAAATGGATGAACAGCCCAAGGCAATAAGAGTAAAACATAAAGCCTTGAGTCAGACAACAGTCTTAGTGAGCGGTAAATTAACTAACAACATACCAAAAGAGCATAAAGAAAAAAGGAATAGGAATCCAACCCTCCCACTCCACCTCTTTCTACAGTGATAGCCCCCAGACACACACTAAGCAGAAGTAAGCATAACAAAGCAAATATTTAAAGTAAAGCAATTATCACTCGAGTCAAGGGCAATGTTTTCCAAGTACAAACCCCCAAGGCCTAAACCAAGATCAGATAAGCACCCAGGAAACACTGCTCTTGAGACCGAATGAAGATACAACCAAACATTCATGACTCTGGCTATCACTGTTATCATTGCTTCGATACCACCGTTAATTGAATGACCGGCACATTCTTTCAGCCGTCCGTCAAGGGCTAATGGAAACCCCGGTTCTAGACAGAACTCCGCATGTCGTCGCAGCCCGTGCCTAGGACTATCGAATCTGCCCAGAGTACTTGACTACAATCATAGTCTTTAGGGACTATCGAATCTGCCCAGCGTACTCTTGCTTTGAGCCTGCTAGAACCTTCAACAACGATGAAACCTCAGCCTTCTAGTCATCCTCCTCGACGACTATTTCCATACTAGCTCAAGCGCCTCTCGAGCAAACCATTATCCTCTAACTCGAACCATTTCACCGAGTCATCAACATGCTTGGAGTGATCCCGTCTAGATTAAACCAAGGCTATCTCATATCATACCTCGCCTTATCTCATCATAGCAAAGCCTCATCTCAACATCATCATCATCAAATCTATCCATATGAGCTTCATCATCCGCTACATATGCCACGAGCAGCTTTTCCCAATTCAAGAGCCTTCCCCTTAGCTTTTGAATCATCTTCGACCATCTTGTCTAAATCAAATCATCAATCACTAATTTACAACAATCAATCAAGTCAATCATTAATCCAAGCAATCAAACATTCAAATATGATCAAATAAACAATTATAACAATAATGGCAATTCTGTAAATAAAGAGCCTAAATCTAACAAGTGTGAATCATGAGCAATATCTTTACAACTTGATGAATGAACTTGCATAGGTTAATCATGTAGTAAAATGGGTGTCAAATCATCATGAGCAATAGATCTATACTTCAGTTTACAAAAATGCATGGAAATCACTAATTTGACACCAAATCAAGCCAACAATCCTATATACTCCTTTGGATCCGTGTGAGAGATAATCACCACTCACCGAATCACCTAAACACCTCAAAAGCAACACACTTCAGATCTGGACAGCGAAGGATCTAACTCGATCTATCAAAATTCCGCTTCAAACGATGAAATCAATCTTCGAAGAATGTAGATCTTCAACTTTAGCTCTTGGATCTTCGATCTTGATCTTCGATTTGAATGGAAGGAAGCACAAGATTAGAGTGGAGAAAAGAAGTGAAGAAGTGTAGAACTCAAGCTCTCAAAAAGGCAGCACTTCGTCGCTTCGAAATCCGGATGCCAAAAATGAAGAAGAACCCGCCTATTTATAGGCTGATTTCCTTAAGTCGTCCGCCCTTATAAGTCGTCCACGACTTAAGAAAACCCACAACCTACGACCTACCAGATCCCACGACCTAACACTTGTACGACCTAACAGCTTCCGACTCAACGACTTAGCACATGCATGCAACTTAGCTACTAAACACTACACGACCTAACTGCATACGTGCTTCCACGACCTAAAACGTCACGACCTAAGACTCAATACTAATGCGTGACCTACAACTTAAGCCCTTGCGCGACTTAACACCCTACGACTTAACATCCACGCGACCTAACGACTCAACACCTTAGGTCGTCTAACGACCTAACTACACACAGGGTTTTCCGACCTAACTCCTAAGTCGTCTGGACGACCTAACTACTAAGTCGTTAACCCACTTATCTCCTAGGTCGTTAACTCGCTAAATCCTATACCGCTAACTCTTAGGTCGCCGTTCTTCCTTAAGTCGCCTATTCCTTAGGTCGCCTATTTCCTTAGGTCGGTCAAATCCCATAGGTCGTCCCAAACTAACATACAACCTAAACCACTATGCACCCTAACTATCATACGACCTAAGCCTTACCTCGTCCAGTCCTTAAGTCGTCAAATTCTGTAGGTTGCTCCAATCCCTTAGGTCGTTCACTCGACCTAACCTACCCCACGACCTAAGCTATCACACGACCTAACTTCCAAATGACTTAAGCTCTAGTCGACCTAAACTCAGGATGACTCAACAATACCAACAGTCTAATAACAACTGTTTTACGATGTTTCAATCCGTAAAAATACGGGTCATTACATCTATGAGTATGCTTGTACATTAAAGAGAAACTGTGAGTTTCTTGTCAATATCAAGAATAAATAATCCTCGGTTGTTTAATTAAACTATTAAGTGTATTGACTCTATGGTTTGGTACGATGCGCAAATCAATATTTCAAGTATATTATCAAAATATAATTTTGACATTTGTATCTGAAAGGATATGATCCATTACCCACAAATTTGTTTCTAAGAGGAAGACAAATGCAGATGGAATATAGTGAGCCATATTGATAAAATTAATACCATGAATTTCAATTGTTAAAATTGACGTGACAGATTCACCATTCGATATTCTCAAGTTAGTTTAGATTTTATTCATAAAATTATCGCATGGTATGATTTTATATTTTGGAACGTATGTGTTGAAACAAAAATTCTAAATTATGATTTACAGTAAACTGTTTACACGTAATAACCAAAGTGTTTCGAAGTCAGTCGAAGTAATATTAAGTTTGTGAGTTTTTGGATATAATCTACGAACAGATTCGAAAGTGTCATTCATAAAGCATCAAAAATTGAACAAATGTTTTGGCACAAATATCAAATAATTTGATTGTCAATCAAAATGCAAAGGACGCATATGCTCATAAGAAAGAAAGTTTAAAGGTACATAAATATTTCTAATCCATAAGCAAACAACACATTGCTGATTGTTAAAGATGTACTTATGTTAAAATCAGCTTTAATTCCTTTAATACTTAATGTTGGATTTGTAAACGATGTCTTTTATGGTAAGTATAAAAGATATTAGGAATGTCCCAAAATATGCAAGGACATCTTATTAAAATGTTTAATACGGAACATGTAAGATTGATTTCTTATGCATTGGCAATATAAATTATCATACATATTAAGTTGTCTACGATATTGTGATTTGTTTATGTATCTAATATATTAGGAAAATATTAAATCCAAATTGATATCACTAAATGGTTGTTTGAGGTATTCTCGTGTATTTATGAAATACTAGAGAATTGTTTTTAGAAACAACAAATTCCTTATGAAGGAGTGTCTGGATTCAAACTTCCAAAAGTGATACGAAGTGTAATATGTCAATAATAAATTCTAGTTAAGAATCTTTAAGTTAGAAATGTTCCAAATGAAAGAACATGACTGATTCAATGAAAAAGGTTAAATACATCACCTTGAATAGAGCTGCAATAACAGCAGTGTATATAAATATAAATATAAAGGCACAAATTTATAACTGAGTTGAGGGGGATTCCAACGGTTGAGAATCTCCTAACATTGTTATATAATAACAATTTCGCAATATAGTTCATAACAGAACTTAGAGCTTACTAGAAACCGAGAGACATACTCTGAATTGTTCCATATGATAAAGGTAGTTTATCAACGTCGGAGAGAGTTGATTGACAAAGTAGATAATTGAAACATAATAGCATACCCATTCATTGAAAGACTGATCCAATTGGTTTTGAGAAAACCGATTAAAAAAGTTGGAATAAGATTCCAAAATTGACCCTAAGTGTAAGTAGGAGATTGATAGAGTTAGTGGTATGCCATAGGGGTAATTATGTAATTTATTACATATATCTAACTAAATAACCAATTTTGTTCAAAATAAAAGGTGTTTTCATTCTATTACATACTT
Source organism: Allium fistulosum (assembly GCA_030737815.1). Lineage (NCBI taxonomy): Eukaryota > Viridiplantae > Streptophyta > Magnoliopsida > Asparagales > Amaryllidaceae > Allium > Allium fistulosum. The sequence continues at coordinate 797,772,340 of CM060905.1, read as the reverse complement.
GATATAATGTGTTATATTAATTAATTAATTTAATTATAAGTATATTTAATAGAAAATCCATAAATGGTATGTTTTGTGATAATAGTTACACGGTGTTGCAACCATGAGTAATTTATCACAATAAACATAAATATATCATTTTAAATAATCCTAGTCAAGATGTGTCGAGATTGAATATCGATACATAAGTTAAGACTAGAGTATGTAACTATCTCCAAATGTTGGGCAGTGTATTACTCATGGTTGATGGGGCACCAAGAAGTACGTACTGATAGTTTTTGGATAATCATGGAATGACTTACTCGATATTTTTCAGTTGGTTAGTATAACTAAAGTCAAATAGAAAATATCGACGTGACAAAATTACACATTTCTCTTCTCTTAAGAATAATATTGATCTTCAATATGGAAGCTTCGTTTTGATTATAGTTAAATCATGGCCCATCGTCTATTGAACAACTATAGTTGGGTTGAGTGGAAGCATTGGAAGTGAAACACTATTCGAGAGTTCATCTTCTCGGTTATATGAGGTTAGTATCATGGTCAACTGAAGTCAACTCAAAGTCAAAGTCTCTGGCTAAAGCATTTTGGTTAATAATAATAGTTATTATTGAACCAAGGACTTTCTGTTTGGACTATAGAGTTAAAAGTGGATGACATTAGGATTTTGACCATAACCAAATTCCATAAGCCCAAAGTGATATGGTTTTGATGAAGAGAATTAGTGTAAATAATAGTCACAATTGGGTAACGCTTAATAAAATAAAATTAGATTTTACCTAAACCAAGTAAGCAATAATTTTAGCCAAAATGTCACATCACCTACCGAGTGACGTGTGAATGTTAATATTCGAATAATTCAATATTAATCATTGACCAAATTTGCACCAACGGGTCACACAGCCGAAACGATGAATACTCCTTTGACCAAATGAATTAATTAATTTGTAATTGTTATAAATTAATTAATATTTATGAAATATAAGTTATAAATTTTATTGTGGTTTGTTGAACAATATTATTAAATATATTTATAATAATTATAAATATATTAATCGATATATGATATCGATACGCATTTAAATTGGATTTAAATGCAAAATATTTTATTCGTCTTTAACTAGGTTTGAAGCCCATATAAGGGCTGGTTGGTCTGGCCACAATAAGGGCATGAAGGGGTGCGACCATATGATGGCAATTTGGACCTAGTTTGAATGGATAACAGATAGAGAATTGGTAAGAGATAAAAAGGGATATAGATCCTAACTTGTCTCTAATGTCTCCCCTATATAAGAATCTCAACCCACGGCTATTAGAGAACTTTTTTTTAAAGCCTCATAATCCTCTACCTCTGGCCGAATTCTAGTCCTTCCCATCTCTCCATTTCAAAAGTCAAATCAAAGTAAAGCATATACTATTTGATAGCTTATGGTCGTCGATTCAGAGACTAGCACTCTACTGGATTGGAAATAAGTTCAAGTAGTAGATCTCATCCTTTTAAGGTATACTTATAGGCATTGGTGATAAGGTAAATTTTCTGAACTATTAATGATTATTGATGTATATATAATATTTATATCATGTAAAATATTTTGTTCGTTAGGTGACGATTCTATTATATCAATGTACTGTCAAAATCAGATTGGTTATATGTTTATGTATTTAAAACTTAAAAGAATTGTCATTATCATGCATACATATTGCTTGCAGTAAAAAAAGTTATTTTTTAATTCAAAATTAATTTAATATTCATTGTTTTATTCATATGATCTTTATAATTAAAATATTAAATCATATATTGCATAAAATATTGTTATAAAGTTTTATATAAGTTATATCATACATAAAATATTTTTGACAGAATTAAAATTATATATATATATATATATTTCATTAAAATATTATCTAAATTATTTAATTATATAAATAAAAAATAATAATACATATTTATTTTATAAATTATATTTTAAATTTCATAAAATTAAATTTACATCTAATATTATTTTCGGTAAAAAAATTAAATTTTTACATAATATAATTAATAGCCGTAATCAATAAATTGTTTATAAAATTAATTTTAAATAATATATATTTTTAAATTTCATAATATCTCTGAGATTTTACTGGAATATTTAAATTTTAAAATATCTTATGAAAATAAATTTTTATTATTTTATATTAATGTTTTCATATGAAAATATCAACTTATTTATTTAAAAATTAAAAAAAATAATTCAATGAGCTATATAATAATATATGTGCGTGTGTGCGTGCATGTGCGTCTATAAACACACACACGCACATATTTATATATGTATGTATGTATATTGTTTTATGCGTATATTTTATTTAGGTATATATATATATATTATTAATTTTATAAGATATTCGTGCATACATACATGTGTGTATATATATAAGATATTTTAAATATAAAAAATATTGTTATTTCATATTTCGATTTTGAATTTCTAATGAAATAAATAAATAAATTTTAATGTAATTTATATGATTTTAATATTCATATATATGCATATATATATATATATACATATATGTATACTTTTTAAGTTTCATATATATATATATATATATATATATTAATAATTATATTTTAAAATAAAATATATATGTATATATATTGCAACATTTTGTATACGTGAAATAAAATATATAAACATACATTTTAAAAATGTAGTTATATATTAGATGAGCGAACATGAGCATGTTATACCTTACACGGATTGCTATGTTACACACACACATGTTTATGTATATACGAAACATGTGTGTGTATATATAATATAATATTAATTACATAATATAAAACTTTATTATAAATTTAAATAAAATAATGATTTTATTTAAAAGATATCTAAAAATGTTATAAATAAATTAGGCTTCATATGCCCAATAAAGATCCAAAATAGTCAAAGAATTTGAAATTTGTCCATTACTTCCGCTATAGGCTGGCCCAGTTCTAACGATTCTACATTTCAGTTTAATTGTAACGACCTGAAATTTTCAACCATTCGCATCCATACATGTCTGATTTGAATTGCTCAAAATAACAGATTGTTAATTTAAAATTTGTCAAAAGTCAACATATACAGTAAATAAATAATCACAGAATCACAGACACTGAGTAATATAACAATAATGCAGTGGAAACAAAAGAATAGTAGTTCATGAAGCTACTATATATATATAACAGAGTTAAACAAGATACAATAGAAGTCTCGAATACATAGATGTCTCAATACAGTAGCCAAATACAAGATCATAATACATAACTGGAATCAACTGAATAACAGAAAGCTGGATAGATAGCTGGATCCCCAAGCGAAGCTCCAACTCCAAAGGTGAGTCTCAAATGCTGTATCACTTAGTCTGACCCGAGCGTAAAGCAAAACACAAAACACTCGAGTCAGGATTAACATTCTTATATCAATAAATCCAACTCAAGTGAAATACCAACTGAAATACAAGTAACTCAAAGGATGTTTGGGATAACCATCCTCTAAGGATCCGGTAAACTATTTACTATGTAGTAATATTTGCTATTATAATAATGTCTAATAGTAAAATAAACTTACTTTTAAATAGCGTTAAGGCTTTACATTTTCCATCTTAAAACATAGTAGTCCCAGCAGTCTATCCAGTATCAGCATACCTCCAGATCGGGAGGCTACCCTAAATACTCCACAGGCTATGGCACAAAACCAAACTCATAGTAAAGCTCGCTATGGTAGGTGGCACAGCACAACGAGGCAATGCCATGGTAGATATACTAATTACGCACACGGGCTGGTGGAAACGCATAGCAGCCACTACCGCCCACCTCGGAACACACTCCCAAATCAAAAATCGAAGGGTGGCCAACAAATCCATCACAAGTAATAGAATACTATCGAAGAAATGTGTCTGATCAGAGGTGCTACCTCATTGGCCCGAGACCGCTCCTGTTTTAGCCACCTTATGCCAACTCACGGGAGTCGGGTCCACGTATATACCTCATATAGAATCGTCGCCACCATCCTACTTCATTCTGGAATCTCCACCGCGTACACAGTTGTTAAAGTAGTTTTCGGTATCGACAAAGAGTATGCCCATATCCGATCCCGGTCTCTTTAACAATTGTAGCGACCCGACCTTCTATCACCAGAAAGTCGCATCAGCTTTAAGAAAGAAAGGGATAGAAAAGAGAAAAGATAAAGAAGAAAGAAGAAACCACATCAGAATCTCAACAGCAGAACGAATAAATTATAATAATCACATAAGTATTACATAATATACAACATCAATTAGAGTTACACAGATAATACATCACATACTAGACAGTTATAAGCACCTGTCTAGTTAATACAACTCGATACAACTCAAATACAACACAGATGTACCAACACAACGGAAATACAGATAACACTAACACAACAGAACCAATATATATATATATATATATATCTACAACGCTGAAGCCTCCTGCTCCATTGCTCCTCCACAATTCGTCAAAGCTAACCTGGATCCCTTGGCTACTCGTAAAAATTTAAGTATCCGAGAGTTTAAGAAAAACAGAAATAAACTCCGAGTCAGACATGGGTCTGCTATGAGTAAACGGTTAAAGTTGCTTAACTTCAAAAATCTTTTTGAAACAAAGGTATCACATAAGACTCCCCACACATAAACATGGGTAAGTTTTTACCTTACGCTAACCAAAACATTCGATAGGAAATTCGGTGATATTATAATAGGGTCTAGGGTTTTCAAGTAAAATACAGAAATAGCTGGAATGCTTACATCTCACGTTCCAACATAGTTGGGCATAACTAATACGTACGACACTTATTGGAGATTGGATTCCATACAATGGTAGGGCTACTGGGGTACCGCCCGTCACAGTACCTGGCCTAGATCAGCGTACCGAGGATCCACCCTAAATCCCCTGCAACACAAGGCCGGAACCATCCCTTACTGGACAGTCCCGAACGAAACAACCCTGCAGTCGGTGCTCAATTCCAACTACCACTAAGCCGAATAAAAAGGGACCTCTAGACAGGGGTATATCTTGCTCTCAAGTGGGTGCTACCCACGAAGCCTTGCTGCACCTCCCCTGTTTTAGCCATTCCCGGTTGATGAGGCTTGAGGCTACGATTAACTTATCAGAACACATCACTTAGAATGCTCATCGTCCACCTGACGATGTTCTGAAAGCATTCAATCCGTACAAGTTCATTCTGGGTTCGAACGAAACCGAAGGCATTATCTCGTTACACTCATTTTGGAATCACCCTCAGAGTTAACGACAATAACCCTTGCACTCCAAATCTTCATCTTCACTTGTGATTCACGACCTATCGTTAATTTGGATCGATGTGGTTTTCGGACTTCCAAATCTGGAAACCCGATCCTGGTCTCATCGAAATCCAAAACGCCATCTTTTAGGTCCAAGTTGTTTTAAAGTTAAAACAATTCAATTCAATTATCTATATACACATAGATAGATAATTCATAATATCACAAATAGATAATCTACATTATCATTACAACAGATAATTCACTTCAACCAAAGCATCCATATAACACAGCATTATTTATCTCATATCTGAGATTTCAAGCCATTCAAGGCAAACAATATCATCCATCCATACATAAGCAAGGATTAAAAATCACACCATTTATAATTAATTTAAAATGAATTAAATTAATTACTTCATCTCTAATTAATTTAAAGTAAATTAAATTAATTACTTCATCATTATAAATCCTGCTTACTTAACCAATAATTAATTACAAATCAATTAATTAATCATTTCCTAATTTCCCTCTTAATTAATCATCCTTGATTAATTATCCTTTAATTACATTCAAGTAATTATCCTTTAATTAATTTCACAAATTAATTATCCTTACCCAAATACAGTAATTAATCTTTAATTACTCTATTAATTAATTAACTATAATTAATTACATTAATCCTTAATTAACTACATTAATTAATTACTCAAAATCACTTATTATAGATTAATTAATCTTAATCAATCAACCCTTAATTACATCATTAATTATATAATTTAATGATCCCTAATTACATTTTAATTAATTATTCTATTTAAATTAATTACATTAAGTAATTAATCTTTAATTAAACCATAATTATTAATCACTCTTGATTAATCTCATCCAGTAATTAACTACCCTTAATTACTTCATTAAATAAATTAATTATTCCTTAATTAATTATCTCAATTAATCACTTGGTTAATTTCACAAAGTAATTTAATCCAAGTTACTATCATACTTAAATCATCTTCAATTAATTACATACGGTAATTACCATTAATTACTTCACTAAGTTATTATACTTCGTTAATTTCATTAAGTAATTATGCTAACAAATCATCCAATGATTATCTTAAATTAATTAAACTTAATTAATTAACTTAAACTAATCAAATTTATTAAATTAATTACCTTGATTAATTTATTCCTTTAATTACTTTGATTAAGTAAATACACTTAAACATTTTCACAAATGATTTTCTTTAATTAATTAATCTAATTAATTATTAAAATTATCACATTAATTAACTAATAAACAAATCTTAAGTTAATGACCTTCATTAACTATTAACAATTCTTAATTTCTTTTCTTAAGAAATTAAACTTAGATTAATCAATATTAATTTCAAATTAATTTATCCTTAATAATTAATTAATTAAATTATTTATTTACTCTTTAATTATCTTATTAATTAATTAAATCTTAAATCATTTAAACTAAATTACTTTAAGATAAATCATTTATCCCATTAATTTCTTAATTATCATTATCATCTAGATTTAACATCTTATCTTGATTTACACTTAATTATATTACTAAATTAAGTTTTAAATTAACATAAAATAATTTTAACGTAACAAATTTAAGTTAACCAATTACATAACTTCTTAAATCAAATGTTTAAAGAATTCATTTACAAATGAATCTTATTTTAAGAAAAAGTCTTAAAACTTGATTTATTTAAATTTCAAAACTTTTGATTTTAAAAACTTTTAAAACTGGGTTTAGATCCTACTTCGGGTCCTACCCGAGTCCTACTCGAAACCTTCTTCGAGTCGACTTGCCGTTTACTCGTCTTTGTCTCGAGTCTTCCCCCCTTCTCTCTTCTTAATGTTGAACAAAAACTACAGTGATATAAACTCACGCGAACACTGTTCTAACCCGAGCCAAACACCCTTTACTTCGAGAACAACTTCGAGTCGATCTCGAAGTAAAACACAGACACGCGAATCATCGCCGTGCACGTGCACAGTGCCACGGCGAACTTCCATTACCTGAGTCGATCGCCAACAGGTCAACTACCGTTCACCCACTTGATCTCAGCACCCCAAAACTTTGATGGAACTCGAGAACGAGAAACGACAGTTCGAGGTTCAGATCAAAACAATGCTCCGACCAACTTCTCCTCGTTCAGGCGATACAAACATCCAGAAGCTTCGAAACTCCGGCAACACCACCGTTAGCCTCCACACTACCATTCCCTTGAAATTCGCGAAGCTCGATCAACCAGTGATGACCCAGTCATCTCGTTTCCGACCATAAAAAACAAGGGTGTTAAACCCTAGTTCATCAAAATTCCAACCCCACGGCAATCGATCACCACAACCATCATTTTTCCCAACCTCGCCAGACCCTACTTGTAACGACCCGTATTTTTACGGATCGAAACATCGTAAAACAGTTGTCATTAGGTCGTAGTGTTGTTAAGTCGATTAGAGCTTAAGTCATGTAGAAGTTAGGTCGAGTGGAAGATTAAGTCATGGAGCGACCTAAGGAAGTTTGCGACTTAAGGGGTAGACGACCTAAGGGGTTAGGTCGTGTGATAGTTAGGTCATCTGGAGGATAAGTAGTGTTGTAGCTTAGGTCGTCTGGTAGTTGGGTCGTGTGGTAGCCTAGGTTGGGTGGTAGTTAGGTCGGGTGAGCGACTTAAGGATTGGAGCAACCTAAGGGAAAGACAGCGACCTAAGTTAGTGAGCGACCTATGGAAGTTAGTGGTTGGCGACTTAAGGAATTGACCGACCTAAGAAGGTTAACGACCTAAGGAATGGAGCGACTTAAGAGTTAGCGGCATAGGAGTAGCGACCTAGTAGACTGTGTGAGTTAACGACCTAAGAAAGTTAGGTCATGGACGAGATAAGGCTTAAGTCATCATAGATAGGTCGTGAGATTCTGTGTTGGATTTAGGTCGTAAGTCGTTAGGGCTTGGCTCAGTGTTAGGTCATTAGACGACCTAAAGGTGTTAAGTTGTTAGGTCGCGTGTGTGTTAGGTCGTGACTTCTGTTAAGTCGTTAGGTCGGCATCTTTGTTAGGTCGTGTAGCGTTAAGTCGCTAAGCCGCTTTTGTTTGATAAGTCATAGGTCGTAAGGATTGTTAGGTCGTAGGTCGTGAGAGTTAAGTCGTGGACGACTTAAGGGGGCGGACGACCTAAGGGTTTCCAGCCTATAAATACACGTCTATTTCTTCACTTTTTGGGATCCGGATTTCGAAGCGACGAAGTGCTGCCATTTTGAGAGCTCGAGTTCTACACTTCTTCACTTCTTTTCTCCACTCTAATCTTGTGCTTCCTTCCATCCAAATCGAAGATCAAGATCAAAGATCCAAGACCTAAAGTTGAAGATCTTCATTCTTCGAAGATAGATTTCATCGTTTGAAGCGGAATTTTGATAGATCGAGTTAGATTCTTTGCTGTCCAGATCTGAAGTGTGTTACTTTTGAGTTGTTTAGAAGATTCGGTGAGTGGTGAGTGGTGATTATCTTATCATAGATCTATTGTTCATGATGATTTGACATCCATTTTACTACATGATTAACCTATGCAAGTTCATTCATCAAGTTGTAAAGATATTGCTCATGATTCACACTTGTTAGATTTAGACTCTTTATTTACAGAATTGCCATTATTGTTATAATGGTTTATTTGATCATATTTGAATGTTTGATTGCTTGGATTAATGATTGTCTTGATTGATTGTTGTAAATTAGTTGATTGATGATTTGATTTAGACAAGATGGTCGAAGATGATTCAAAAGCTAAGGGGAAGGCTCTTGAATTGGGAAAAGCTGCTCGTGGCATATGTAGCGGATGATGAAGCTCATATGGATAGTTTTGATGATGATGATGTTGAGATGAGGCTTTGCTATGATAAGATAAGGCGAGGCATGATATGAGATAGCCTTGGTTTAATCCAGAAGGGATCACTCCAAGCATGTTGATGACTCGGCGAAATGGTTCGAGTTAGAGGATAATGGTTTGCTCGAGAGGCGCTTGAGCTAGTATGGAAATAGTCGTCAAGGAGGATGACTAGAAGGCTGAGGTTTCATCGTTGTTGAAGGTTCTAGCAGGCTCAAAGCAAGAGTATGCTGGGCAGATTCGATAGTCCCTAAAGACTATGATTGTGGTCAAGTACTCTGGGCAGATTCGATAGTCCTAGGCACAGGCTGCGACGACGTGCGGAGTTCTGTCTAGAACCGGGGTTTCCATTAGCCCTTGACGGATGGCTGAAAGAATGTGCCGGTCATTCAATTAACGGTGATATCAAAGCAATGATAACAGTGATAGCCAGAGTCATGGATGTTTGGTTGTATCATCATTCGGTCTCAAGAGCAGTGTTTTTTGGGTGCTTATCTGATCTTGGTTTAGGCCTTGGGGGTTTGTACTTGAAAAACATTGCCCTTGACTCGAGTGATAATTGCTTTACTTTAAATATTTGCTTTGCTATGCTTACTTCTGCTTAGTGTGTGTCTGGGGGCTATCACTGTAGAAAGAGGTGGAGTGGGAGTGTTGGATTCCTATTCCTTTTTCCTTTATGCTCTTTTGGTATGTTGTTAGTTAATTTACCGCTCACTAAGACTGTTGTCTGACTCAAGGCTTTATGTTTAACTCTTATTGCCTTGGGCTGTTCATCCATTTTGGGATGGGCAGACTAGGTAGCAGGTGACAGGTGCTGTTCTTAGTTTCCGACGATGCTGATGATGAAGACGAGCTGGAGGCTTGCATATTATTTTCTTACTATATGTACTAGATGTTCCTCTGCTTGTATAATTCTCTAAGTGATATGTAGTGAGGCTTGATGTATTGACTACTCAGATGTTTGTATTCAACTATTATGAAGCTTAATTGATGAGATTCTATTTTGTGAAGCTTCACTATATATTTCTCTATTGTATTTTTAATCCTTGCGCTGTGAGTAATACGATGGATTATGCTGTTTTAACTTACCTTGGCAACCGTCCATGGCTGCCTGGCACACTTTACAGCGCACTATTTCTATGTTTAGTGCAGGGTTCATGGGCGGTCGTCACATTTGGTATCAGAGCTTTGGTTAATCGATTTTACCCAATGCTCGTTGACGTAACTACGTATGAGAGACGTAATTGTATTTTGATGGATGATTACTATATATAATATAGTAGCTTAGAAGGATTTGAATCCCTTATGTAGTTGTTCTCAAGGTGTATTAATCATTTCTTTTTATAGATATTAAGAATGAGTCGAAGAGGGAGACCAACTGCTAGGGAAGGCCGTGCTGCTGAGGGGGCTGCTGATTATGCTGCTATGTTCGAAGCTATGATGACTTCGATCATGAGAAGGATGCCAGCTCCGGGGCCAGCAGTAGATGTTGGAGTTCAAGTTCAAACTCCAAAACCAGTGGATTTTGCTAAGCTGTGTAAAGACTATACTGCTCTTGGAGGGAAGGTTTTCTTGGGGACAGAGTCAACCATTGAAGTCCAGAGATGGATAGATGCTTGTAGAAGGATCTTTGGTGATTTGGGAATCGAGGATGCAACCAAAAGGAAGCTCGCATCAAGACAGCTTCAAGGAAGAGCTTCTGATTGGTGGAACTCTATCACCATTGATACTCCGGAGGAAGAAATTACTTGGGAGCAATTCCAAGCCAGATTTGAGGCTAAGTTCATTTCTACAGCTCAGAAGTCTGTTCTGTTCAAGAAGTTTGTGGAGCTCAAGTAAGGAGGAAGACCAGTTCTTGAGTATGTTTCTGAGTTTGAGGCTTTGTCCAAGTATGCCCGGTCATATATTGATCTTCGTATCAGAAGAATGAAAAGTTTGTGACAGGCTTGGACAGTTATCTTGGGAGGCAGTTGGTGGATCATTTGGACGATCCATTTGAGAAGCTTGTAGAGAAGGCTCTCAGGCACAAGAATCTATTTCCTAAAGAAGGATCTGTTGTTGCTGTGACCAAGGAGGAGTCTAAACCACAGCAGGGTGGAAACAAGAAGAGGAAGCAGCAGCAGCAAAAGGGTAAGGATGGCCAGAAGAAGCCGAAGGGCGAAGTGACCTGCTACAACTGTCAGCCGAAGGGCCATTTCTCTAGAGATTGCAAGAATCCAAAGGTGCCAGTGAAGTGTCACAACTGTGACAAGTTGGGACATATTAAGCAGAATTGTCCAGAACCGCGAAGGGACAAGCAGATTGTGCAAGCGTATGCTTTAGGGGCTGTTCCATCATCTTCGAAAGCTCCTACTGTAGAAGAGAAAGGAAAGAGTGTGGTGGTTCAAGATACTCTTTCCATATGTGGTGTTCCAGTTAGAGTGTTATTCGATACTGGGGCGTCGCATTCTTTTGTTTGTAATGAACTTGTAGGCCGGTTGGGTTTAGAACCAGATATTGTTGATAGGCCATTGGTTGTGACTAATCCAGTTGGGGGTTCGTCTTGTTTGTGTATGCTATGTCGTGGTCTGATTGTATCGAGTCATGATTGCTCTTTTGTTTGTGATTGTTTTGTTCTGAACTTTGCGGGGTTCGGAATTATTTTGGGTATGGACTGGCTTAGGAAGTATGCGGCAAAGGTTGATTGTGAAAGGTTGGAGGTGACAGTCGAGAATGTGGAGGGGCGAAAGGTTGTGATACAATGTAAGCATGAGGAAGGCGTCTTCATGAGCTTCATGTATTCGCTGGTTGTTCCACGGGATGGACTGTCATCGATGCCAATCGCTAATGGATTTGAGGATGTCTTTGATGAGGTCAAAGGGTTACTGCCGCATAGAGAGATCGAGTTTCGTATCGATTTAGTTAAAGGAGCCAGACCTGTTGTGATGCCTCTTAGGCGGATGGCGCCTAGGGAACAGCAAGAGTTGAGGGTGCAGGTTGATGATCTTTTATGGAAAGGATTCATTCGGCGTAGTGTGTCCGAATGGGGTGCACCAGTTGTGTTTGTAACCAAAGCGGATGGATCGTTGAGGTTATGTGTGGATTATCGTGAGCTGAATAAAGTGACTAAGAAGAACAAGTATCCATTGTCGAGAATAGATGACTTGTTTGATCAGCTTCACGAAGCTAAGGTGTTTTCTCAGATGGATTTGGCAACGGGATTTCACCAGTTAAGAGTGGCTAAGGATAGTGTGCCGAAGACTGCTTTCAGGACACCATCCGGTTTCTTTGAGTGGCTGGTAATGCCGTTTGGATTGACCAATGCGCCAGCATATTTTGTGGATCTTATGAATAGAGTGTTCAAGGATCAGTTGAACAAGTTCGTACTTGTGTTCGTGGATGATATTTTGATTTATTCCAGAACTGAAGAAGAGCACAAGACGCACTTGCGTATTATTTTGGAAATTTTGCGGAAACATCAGCTGAAGGCTAAGTTTTCGAAGTGTCACTTCTGGAAGAGTGAAGTGAGGTTCTTAGGCCATATTATTTCTGGAAATGGAATAGCGGTTGATCCCGCCAAGATAGCAGCAATCCAGGATTGGGGTAGACCTAAGAATGCATCTGATGTGAGAAGTTTTCTTGGATTAGCAGGATACTATCGTCGATTTATCAAAGACTTTTCCAAGGTGGCTGCACCATTAACAGGATTGACGAAAAAGAATCGAGTATTCAGATGGGACGCTAAGTGTGAGCAAGCTTTCGGAATCCTGAAAGAGCGACTGACAAGTGCTCCTGTTTTGACTATTCCAAGTGGGAATGGAGAGATGGTAGTTTATACCGATGCATGTGGTACTGGACTTGGAGCAGTGCTGATGCAGAAGAGTAAAGTTGTGGCGTATGCAAGTCGACAACTGAAGCCGCATGAAAGGAATTATCCGACTCATGATTTGGAGTTAGCAGCGATTGTATTTGCTCTGAAGATGTGGAGACATTACCTATTGGGAGTTCGATTCGAGTTGTTTACAGATCATAAGTCGTTGAAGTATCTTTTCTCCCAAAAGGATTTGAATCTGAGGCAGCAACTATGGCTAGAGTTTTTGGCATCATATGATTTTGGTATAGCCTATACCCCGGGAAAAGGTAACGCAGTGGCAGATGCGTTAAGTCGAAGACATGCAGGATTGGGAGTCATGTTTTCAGAATGGAAGAGTCTTGAGTATTTGGCTGGATTTGACATCAGGCCTAGATGTGAATTGGAACCTGAGATGTTGGCAAACTTATCGATAAGACCTACTCTTGTGGGAAGGATTGGAGAGAGCCAAAAGCGAGACGATAAGATTGTCAAGATTATCCGTGATTTGGAATCTGGGTTGGACCCAGAAAAGGATAAAGGATTCGAGGTCGATCGAGAGAGTTGGCTTCGGAAGCAAGGACGACTAGTTGTTCCCGATATAGATGAATTGAGAGATGAAGTTCTGAAGGAAAGTCATCACTTGAAGCTGACAATTCATCCAGGTGGAAATAAGATGTATCGGGATATGAAGAGAACCTATTACTGGGAAGGTATGAAGAAGGATGTTGGAAATTTTATTTCCAAGTGCATGAACTGCCAGTTAGTAAAAGCCGAACAGAAGAAGCCAAGTGGATTGCTTCAGCCATTAGAAGTTCCTACATGGAAATGAGAGCAAATATTGATGGATTTTATCGATGGGTTACCTAGAACCAGAACGGGAAATGAAGGGATTTGGGTCATCGTAGATCGACTGACTAAGAGTGCAAGATTCATTCCTGTTCGATCAACCAGGACTGCATCAAAGTTGGCTGAGTTGTATGTTAAGTGGATAGTTCGATTCCATGGTATTCCGAAAAGTATAGTGAGCGATCGAGACCCATTGTTCACTAGTGGATTTTGGAAGAGCTTTCAGGAAGTTTTGGGAACCGAGTTGTGTTTGAGTACAGCTTATCATCCCTAAACAGATGGTCAGACTGAGAGAGTCAACCGAGTTTTGGAAGATCTCCTTAGAGCTTGTGTTCTAGATTTCGGAGGATCATGGGAAGATCACCTTCATTTGGTGGAATTTTCGTATAATAACAGTTACCAGTCAAGCATTGGTATGGCACCGTATGAGGCATTGTATGGAAGACCGTGTAACTCTCCGACGTGTTGGTTAGAAACAGGAGAAAAGCTGATACTTGGGCCAGAAATGATTCGACAGACTTCGGATTGTATAAAGATCATTCGGCAACGAATGAAGGCATCCCAAGACCGACATAAAAGTTTTGCCGACAAGCGTCGTAAGGATTTGGAATTCGACGTAGGTGATATGGTTTTTGTGAAGATTTCTCCACTGAAGAATGTTATTCGATTCGGGAATAAAGGAAAATTGACTCCGAGATTTGTTGGACCATTCCCGATCGTCGAGCGAATTGGAAAGCTCGCCTATAAATTAGAGTTACCAGAAAAGATGTCGGGTGTGCACAATGTTTTTCATGTATTGTATCTACGGAAGTATGTGCATGACTCGAATACGGTGGTTTCTGCTAATAGCTGTGAAGAATTCAAGATTGATCCAGTCAATAAGAGACCTCGTAAGCCGCTTTGTGTTGTGGAAATTGACACGAAACAGCTTAGGAGGAAGGTAGTTAGGTTGCTCAAGATACAATGGAGTGATGATGTTAACGACTGTACATGGGAGGTGGAAGAGAGGATGAAGGCAGCTCATCCTTAACTCTTCGAGGTATGGCCATAAGGTGTCGTGACATCTCATGACATTGTAACTTGTACTAGTTTTAGAATTTTGCATGCTAAGCTAGAATTGGATGCATGGTTTGTTGATTGCTATGGATGGTAGGCATGCGGAATAGTTTTGATTGCTCTTGTTTGTTTGGAATTTCGGGGGCGAAATTCCTAAGGGGGAGAGAATGTAACGACCCGTATTTTTACGGATCGAAACATCGTAAAACAGTTGTCATTAGGTCGTAGTGTTGTTAAGTCGATTAGAGCTTAAGTCGTGTAGAAGTCAGGTCGTGTGGAAGATTAAGTCGTGGAGCGACCTAAGGAAGTTTGCGACTTAAGGGGTAGACGACCTAAGGGGTTAGGTCGTGTGATAGTTAGGTCGTCTGGAGGATAAGCAGTGTTGTAGGTTAGGTCGTCTGGTAGTTGGGTCGTGTGGTAGCCTAGGTCGGGTGGTAGTTAGGTCGGGTGAGCGACTTAAGGATTGGAGCGACCTAAGGGAAAGACAGCGACCTATGGAAGTTAGTGGTTGGCGACTTAAGGAATTGACCAACCTAAGAAGGTTAACGACCTAAGGAATGGAGCGACTTAAGAGTTAGCAGCATAGGAGTAGCGACCTAGTAGACTGTGTGAGTTAACGACCTAAGAAAGTTAGGTCGTGGACGAGATAAGGCTTAAGTCGTCATAGATAGGTCGTGAGATTCTGTGTTGGAGTTAGGTCGTAAGTCGTTAGGGCTTGGCTCAGTGTTAGGTCGTTAGACGACCTAAAGGTGTTAAGTTGTTAGGTCGCGTGTGTGTTAGGTCGTGACTTCTGTTAAGTCGTTAGGTCGGCATCTTTGTTAGGTCGTGTAGCGTTAAGTTGCTAAGCCGCTTTTGTTTGATAAGTCGTAGCTCGTAAGGATTGTTAGGTCGTAGGTCGTGAGAGTTAAGTCGTGGACGACTTAAGGGGGCGGACGACCTAAGGGTTTCCAGCCTATAAATACACGTCCATTTCCTCACTTTTTGGGATCCGGATTTCGAAGCGACGAAGTGCTGCCATTTTGAGAGCTCGAGTTCTACACTTCTTCACTTCTTTTCTCCACTCTAATCTTGTGCTTCCTTCCATCCAAATTGAAGATCAAGATCAAAGATCCAAGAGCTAAAGTTGAAGATCTTCATTCTTCGAAGATAGATTTCATTGTTTGAAGCGGAATTTTGATAGATCGAGTTAGATTCTTCGCTGTCCAGATCTAAAGTGTGTTACTTTTGAGTTGTTTAGAAGATTTGGTGAGTGGTGATTATCTCTCACACGGATCCAAAGGAGTATATCGGATTGATGGCTTGATTATGTGTTAAAATAGTGATTACATGCATTTTCGTAAACTTAAGTATAGATCTATTGTTCATGATGATTTGACATCCATTTTACTACATGATTAACCTATGCAAGTTCATTCATCAAGTTGTAAAGATATTGCTCATGATTCACACTTGTTAGATTTAGACTCTTTATTTACAGAATTGCCATTATTGTTATAATGGTTTATTTGATCATATTTGAATGTTTGATTGCTTGGATTAATGATTGTCTTGATTGATTGTTGTAAATTAGTTGATTGATGATTTGATTTAGACAAGATGGTCGAAGATGATTCAAAAGCTAAGGGGAAGGCTCTTGAATTGGGAAAAGCTGCTCGTGGCATATGTAGCGGATGATGAAGCTCATATGGATAGATTTGATGATGATGATGATGTTGAGATGAGGCTTTGCTATGATGAGATAAGGCGAGGAATGATATGAGATAGCCTTGGTTTAATCCAGAAGGGATCACTCTAAGCATGTTGATGACTCGGTGAAATGGTTCGAGTTAGAGGATAATGGTTTGCTCGAGAGGCGCTTGAGCTAGTATGGAAATAGTCGTCGAGGTGGATGACTAGAAGGCTGAGGTTTCATCGTTGTTGAAGGTTCTAGAAGGTTCAAAGCAAGAGTACGCTGGGCAGATTCGATAGTCCCTAAAGACTATGATTGTAGTCAAGTACTCTGGGCAGATTCGATAGTCCTAGGCATGGGCTGCGACGACGTGCAGAGTTCTGTCTAGAACCGGGGTTTCCATTAGCCCTTGACGGACGGCTGAAAGAATGTGCCAGTCATTCAATTAACGGTAATATCAAAGCAATGATAACAGTGATAGCCAGAGTCATGGATGTTTGGTTGTATCATCATTCGGTCTGAAGAGCAGTGTTTTCTGGGTGCTTATCTGATCTTGGTTTAGGCCTTGGGGGTTTGTACTTGAAAAACATTGCCCTTGACTCGAGTGATAATTGATTTACTTTAAATATTTGCTTTGCTATGCTTACTTCTGCTTAGTGTGTGTCCGGGGGCTATCACTGTAGAAAGAGGTGGAGTGGGAGGGTTGGATTCCTATTCCTTTTTCCTTTATGCTCTTTTGGTATGTTGTTAGTTAATTAACGCTCACTAAGACTGTTGTCTGACTCAAGGCTTTATGTTTAACTCTTATTGCCTTGGGCTGTTCATCCATTTTGGGATGGGCAGACTAAGTAGCAGGTGATAGGTGCTGTTCTTAGTTTCCGACGATGCTGATGACGAAGACGAACCCCGTATACCTCTTCGTAGGTGATCTTATCTGAAAAACATTCAACAAAAATTCCTACTTTGATGGTTTTGCGATTGATTTCTTTGGACTTTACTCACGTCTTCGAACGTGAATTTATGTGATTCGATTTGTTTCAACAATCGTTTTGTGACTTGTCACTCTAAAGATATGAAGGTTTCAATATTAGTAGTAAATATCAAAGCTCTTTCATCAAAATGATTTCAACTCTATTTTTATTACAAAGCTCTTTTTCCTAAACCATTTTCCAGTCTACTAGTATATACAAGCCTTTACTTCACTCGGATGAGAAATCGACTTAAACTGTAACGACCCAGTATTTTCAACCATTCGCATCCATTATAAGTGTATAGGTAAACACTCATGCCGGAGTTGAATTGCTCAAAATACTGCGTTGTAAATAAAATTTGGCAAAACTCAGCATATACAGTAAATAAAATAATTACATATCACAGACACAGAGTAATATAACAATACTGCAGCGGAAACAAAGGATAGTAGTTCATGAAGCTACCATATATATTTAACAGAGTTAAACAAATTACAACAGAGGTCTCGAATACAATAGATGTCTCAATACAATAATCAAATACCAGATCTGAATACATCACTGGAATCAACGGAATAGCTGAAAGCAGGATCGATAGATAGCTGGATCTCCAAGCGAAGCTCCAACTCCAAAGGTGAGTTTCAAATGCTGTATCACTCAGTCTGACCCGAGCATAAAGCAAAACAGAAAACACTCGAGTCAGGATTAACATTCTTATATTAATAAATCCAACTCAAGTGAAATATCAACTGAAATACAAGTAACTTAAAGGATGTTTGGGATAACCATCCTCTAAGGATCCGTTAAACTATTTACTATGTAGTAATATTCGCTATTATAATAGTGTCTAAATAAGTAAAGTATAATCATATCGGAAAATAGCGTTAAGGGGATGGAGAACCTTAACGCGGTCGGATCTTAAAATCATAATCGTAGTAAAGGCTCGGTATGGTAGGTGACACGGCACAACTAGGCAATGCCAGGGTAGATATACCAATTACGCACACGGACTGATGGATACGCATAGCAGCCACTACCGTTCCACCTCGAACAACACTCCCAATCGGAGGATGGCCATCTAGTCAAATCACAAGTAAGAGAATAAATCGAAGAAATGCGTCCGAGAAGAGGTGCTACCTCACTGGTCCGAGATCGCTCCTGTTTTAGCCACCTTATGCCAACTCACGGGAGTTGGGTCCACGTAACATACCTTAAGAACGTCGCCACCATCCTACTTCATTCTGGAATCTCCACCGCGTACACGGTTGTCAAAGTGGTTTTCGGTATCGACAGAGAGTATGTCCATATCCGATCCCGGTCTCTTTGCCAACCAATCGTTATTATAACACCGTGGTCATTTCAAAATAGTTTATACTTCAAAACCAAAATGTCGTTATCATTTCAAAAAAAATCCAATTTAATACGATATCATTTCACTTCAAATATGTCCATTTTCAAAATCATATTACTTTCCAAAGTTATAATGCTTTCGAAATCATAGTCTGGAAATCACAGTATTTTAGAAATCATATCACTTTTCTTTTAAACAGTTTAGATATTAAAATTTCGTTATAAAATAAATTAATTTCCTCAAATTTCACAAATCGATTCAAATTAACTCAAATTCAAAAATTTAGTTTAATCAAATTTCAAATCATTAGTTTCAACTCGATTCAGCTTCTAAATAAACCATTTCAATTTCGATTTCAAATACATATCTGAACCATAAATAAGTCATTTCAATTTTGATATATTTCTAAGCTTTAAATATTCATCATTTCAAAACTAAATTCGATAAATTTATATACATATCAGATTCTCTTTACAATTATTTAGGTTTGAAAAATTAGCTTAACATTTCCATAACATTTGATTACAATTTCAATTTTACAATTTAAATAAACAAATATCTCGTTTAAATATTTATACGTTTGAAATATCTATTTAAGTCACCCTTTCAAATTTCAAGTTGTAAATCACTTCTTTAAATTTCAAATTCAATACATTTCAAATCAAACTTATTTAAGTATAATTCTTAAATAACTAGAATTTCAATCAATTTCAAATCATTATAAATTCTATATTTGAAAATATAGAATTAAATAAATACTTAACATATTATTTATCAACTTTATTAAATCAACTTTAATAAATCTTAAAAATCAATATTTATCAAAACCATATATTTCTTTCAAAACCATAGAAATCATTTTTCAAAACGTTTATATATAGACCAACGGTGCCTGTATATAATTTTTCTATCCTATGGTCAAGTGATACGGATATTTATCATTTCAATCCGCAATTTAAAACATATTCGGGTATATATCTTTTCAACCCGAAATCCCAAATTCAATTCAATTGAAAATCGCTTGGGTTTATCATTTCAACCCATAACGATTTTCTCCTATTCTACAGATCGTTCGGGTATGTATCATTTCAACCCATAGTGATTCTATACTAGCAGGGAACTTGCAGAGTGATAACAGATATGAAAATAAAATAACAACAGTAACAGGCATATATCAACAATATAAATAACAGATAATGGTGTCAGATGTCACAGGTGAACAGATACAGTTAATGACATATATATAACAAATGTGAACAACTAACAGCAGCATATTTCAATTGACGTTTCAATTGAAATTAAATCTAATAAATATAAGAACATTAATCGTGAGTGATTGCTCACCTTTCGAGGCTAGATAGATTTGACAAAGAAATGAGCTACGAATTCCAAAGCAACACTTGATGGACATGGTTCGATGGAGAAAACAGGCACGACGAACAAAGCTGATAAAAGGGAAATCGATGGAAATGATTAGAATTGGTTGATATAAATTGAACTAAATATATATAGCTATTTATATGTATATAAAATCATATTCTAAATTCGAACACATATTCAATTAAATATATATGCATTTTTTTTTTAAAATCATTGTTTATACTAAAAATCAATATTGCTTTACATATACACATAAAATTTCAAACAATACCACTATAACATATAAGCAGTACATACCTATATATAACATATTTACTTACACATATAATATATAACTTGCGCAGTATATACATAACAAAATATATACACATAACGTAGATTTATATACAAATATATATAACCTAACATAAAACCCAACATACATAAACTGTAAACTTATGTATGTTGTAGTATAAGGTAAAACAAAAGAAACCCAAACCAAAGCTTAACAACTACAGCTTCTGACACATATATATTAAAATTTACAGAGCTTTAACTTTATGTTTACAGTAGAAATTTAACTTGGATAACTTTATATATAAGAACATATTGTAAACAACTTTTAAAACCACCACCTACTTAAATATATTAAATGTTGTAGCAGGTTATAACCTGAGATATATCATACTTATAAATATACGTATATATTCATACGTTATATAAAATCAAACATAAACATAAATATATATATACACCCTCTGCCGAAAGTAGCTTCGAAATACATATAGTAAAATATATATATATACTTATATAAATGGTCCGACTTTATATATAAACTTTTACAGAAAATATAAATAAGCAGCCTGATTTGTATAACTAACAGATAGTTATATATACCCCTTTATAAAGCCAAAATAATACCAACCTAGCTTATGTACTATACGAAACCACAACAGAGAACATATTAATTTAAAACATAGAAAATATATTCATACACCTTTACCTTATACGAAACTGCTACATTTCCATTCTCTTGGCATTGCAGTTTATCTAGACTAGCAAAAGTTGCTCAATTGGATTATTATTCTCAACTGCTCGGAGTACAAGGGCTGCTAACGCAAGGCATATCTGAGTCAATAGCTGAGGTGGCCCCACGCTATATCTTCTAGCACTGACCAAAAGAGCATTAAGCAACGCATCCTTAACTCCCGACTGCAGACGATACCCTTCATTCTGAATCTTTCGTCGGAGAATCTGAGCGGCAAAGAACTCGACCTCGAAATCGACAGGATCGGAGGAGGTGAGGATGGTGCTGGCGATCTCATAGGCAGAATCAGTGTTCTGGAACTGAACGAGCCACTGATTTGCGGCAACTCTGTTTGAAGAGAGGGAGTCATGGAGGCTGGAAAGGCGGAGGAGTTCGACGAGGTTGGTGGATCTGGTGTTGTTCTATTGGAAGAAGAAATGGAGGAAAATAAAAGAAGGGAACAGTACCAAGTGGGTAGGAGAAAATGAATTGGTTTAGGCAAATGAGCTGTCCCTTTGAATAATGTAAACTAACAGACGCGAGGACCAAGTAAAAAAATATGAACGGATCTTGATTAAAGAAAGGAGTTTCCAAACGAATAGCACACTTGAATTTGAAAAGGTCAGACTAAAATAAAAGGGTACGGATAACACGTTTGAATTTGAAAAGGTAAGAAAGCGGAAAGTCACAAATTTTTGTACCGTTAAAATGGAACGTTTTATTATTTCCGTCGCGTACCGGACCACAAAACAAAGAAATAAATATACCGCAGAGATCAGCACGACGAGATGATCAAAACGGTACACAGATATCAGTGATACGGTCATCCGATCAAAAGTCGATAACCGGTACCAGAAATGCTGCTATTTTAACAGAAATAAGATAAACGGAGCAACAGAAGTCCAAATTTGACAAAACGAAAGATGACGTCTCACTCAGAAGATGATTTACAAATTTTCCATGTAAAAATATTTAGGTTTGAAAAACATTTTATTATCATCTATTTTTAACTGATTAAATTGAAGTAAATTTACGCGCGAAATAAATTTTCATATTTCCGGATGAAAATTTACCAGTTGCTATGTTTAATTAGACGCATTCCAAATATCAAATTTATATTTCAAAATTTTATCGTTTAAAATTTCACAAAATTTAACTAATTACGTTATTTAACAGTTAAAATTTACGGGCCGTTACACTCTCCCCCACTCAAAACTTTTCGTCCCCGAAAAGGAAGAAGGTAGGAGAATAGAAACAACCAGAATGAAATTAGATTGAAATACAAATAAAACAATTAAATTAACCGTATGAATTTCAAATTAAACTAATTAATATTCAACAATTTGGTTTAATTCATTTGAGTTCACTTAAGTTAAATCAATCCATCTATTCTAAATTCATTATCTTATTATCTAGTCATTCTCAATTAACAATTTCTAAACCATCAATTTGTATAATCATTTATTATACTCATATTTTATTCAACAAATTTAATTCTTTTATTCCAAATCATTATTAAGTTTATTCCACTTAATATATCCTATCACATATATTTAAACCATATATTTCAATTTAAATAAATTTATATTCAATAATTAATTTTTAGATTCAAGGTATTTTCATACTTTAATCAAATTTAAATTTATTAATTCCTTCAAAACAAATTTTATTTGTCTCGCCTAATATTCAATTAACTTATTATTCTATTTCTTTCAATTAATATTTATAACTAAATTTTAAGTGTATAACATTTATTATAACCACTCAAATCTTTCCTTATAAAGGTCATTTTATATTGTATATTATCCGATTACATTTTTAACTTCTGAAAATTTTAGGTAAGTTATGTTGAGATGTAATTGGGTATTATACAAATAAGATTTTACAATTCAGTTATTCCCAGTTAACTATTTATCCAAGAATTTGACTTTAGTTTATAATTGAAATCATTTTTAATCAAAAATTTAAGAATTTAAATCTCCGATTTACTTCAAACAATTTAGAGATATATATATAATAATATTTGTATAAAGTTAACTTTTAAAATAAGATACTTATATATATATAAATCAAATTATACTGAAGAAATTCAAATCAAAGTATTTTTTTTTTTTTCAAAATAAAACCGTAGTAAAGCTACAGAATGGTTTCTCCTCTTCGAAACTCGAAAATGAATGTCGATGATGCGGCCGTCATCACCGAAATTATTTTCCAGCGACAAAGAGAAGAGCCCTGGTTTAAACATTTAAATTCTTTGAAAACCATTTATTCGAAAATACTTTAAATAATATACATTTTAAGACTTTAAATCAAAGTTTGAAACCACCAGAAATTTAATTCTTAAATTCTCAATTTAAATCCATTTCAATTCCAAATAAATTTATAAACAATAGTTATTTTGCCATAGTCAATGACTTACAAACAATGAAATGATAATCAAATATTATCATTTTCAACAACCAAATTATTTAACTTTTAATTCCAGAAAATTTTTCTTATATATTTAATATAATCATACAAATTTATTTCATCTATCAAATTTGAAAATTTATATTGTGTCAGTTTGCTCTGTTCAAGTGTTTTGGAAATTCTATCGATAGCGTTGATCAGACGAATCGATCGAAAATCCAAATCAACATCAACAACTCAAACAACACACTATAAACATCAACAATTTTATATTAATTTCAAATACACTCCCTCACACGATGATTCCAGAATTGGATTCCAACACAAGGATAGAGATCCAAATATAGAGGGATTCTAATCAAAGAGAATTATAATCTAAAATAGATAGGCTCGAAACGAAGGTTAGATGATTGCATTTCAAATAGGAGGATGGATAAAGTTGTATAAATCGCGGGCAACCTTAACCGGGTCAACCGTGACTTCATAGATAAGATCGATGTAGGATTCTGAAACAAATCGACATTCGATTACCAAAGGTAGAATTCGGGTATAGCATAAGATAGCAGCATCGTAAACCGAGGATACAGAAATCTCCGGTGAATCAATACCGATTGTAAAGGAGTTTCACCCCAGAACAAATTATTCGAAGATTGGCGAGACCGCCGATTTATTATAGATATTATTCAAAATGGAGTTATGGGGTGCTCCAAAATTAAGTAAACACGAATAGGAGAGACAAGAATGGACTTTGGAACCGAAATGAACGTCCAAAAATTCAAAGGAACCGAGTCAAAGAAGAAGGAATTCAAGCTCGAACGAAAGTGATTCTGTAATTGAATTTACTCAATATGTTGAGTTTTGCCTAAAACCAGAGCTCTGATACCACATGTAACGACCCAGTATTTTCAACCATTCGCATCCATTATAAGTGTATAGGTAAACACTCATGCCGGAGTTGAATTGCTCAAAATACTGCGTTGTAAATAAAATTTGGCAAAACTCAGCATATACAGTAAATAAAATAATTACATATCACAGACACAGAGTAATATAACAATACTGCAGCGGAAACAAAGGATAGTAGTTCATGAAGCTACCATATATATTTAACAGAGTTAAACAAATTACAACAGAGGTCTCGAATACAATAGATGTCTCAATACAATAATCAAATACCAGATCTGAATACATCACTGGAATCAACGGAATAGCTGAAAGCAGGATCGATAGATAGCTGGATCTCCAAGCGAAGCTCCAACTCCAAAGGTGAGTTTCAAATGCTGTATCACTCAGTCTGACCCGAGCATAAAGCAAAACACAAAACACTCGAGTCAGGATTAACATTCTTATATTAATAAATCCAACTCAAGTGAAATATCAACTGAAATACAAGTAACTTAAAGGATGTTTGGGATAACCATCCTCTAAGGATCCGTTAAACTATTTACTATGTAGTAATATTCGCTATTATAATAGTGTCTAAATAAGTAAAGTATAATCATATCGGAAAATAGCGTTAAGGGGATGGAGAACCTTAACGCGGTCGGATCTTAAAATCATAATCGTAGTAAAGGCTCGGTATGGTAGGTGACACGGCACAACTAGGCAATGCCAGGGTAGATATACCAATTACGCACACGGACTGATGGATACGCATAGCAGCCACTACCGTTCCACCTCGAACAACACTCCCAATCGGAGGATGGCCATCTAGTCAAATCACAAGTAAGAGAATAAATCGAAGAAATGCGTCCGAGAAGAGGTGCTACCTCACTGGTCCGAGATCGCTCCTGTTTTAGCCACCTTATGCCAACTCACGGGAGTTGGGTCCACGTAACATACCTTAAGAACGTCGCCACCATCCTACTTCATTCTGGAATCTCCACCGCGTACACGGTTGTCAAAGTGGTTTTCGGTATCGACAGAGAGTATGTCCATATCCGATCCCGGTCTCTTTGCCAACCAATCGTTATTATAACACCGTGGTCATTTCAAAATAGTTTATACTTCAAAACCAAAATGTCGTTATCATTTCAAAAAAAATCCAATTTAATACGATATCATTTCACTTCAAATATATCCATTTTCAAAATCATATTACTTTCCAAAGTTATAATGCTTTCGAAATCATAGTCTGGAAATCACAGTATTTTAGAAATCATATCACTTTTCTTTTAAACAGTTTAGATATTAAAATTTCGTTATAAAATAAATTAATTTCCTCAAATTTCACAAATCGATTCAAATTAACTCAAATTCAAAAATTTAGTTTAATCAAATTTCAAATCATTAGTTTCAACTCGATTCAGCTTCTAAATAAACCATTTCAATTTCGATTTCAAATACATATCTGAACCATAAATAAGTCATTTCAATTTTGATATATTTCTAAGCTTTAAATATTCATCATTTCAAAACTAAATTCGATAAATTTATATACATATCAGATTCTCTTTACAATTATTTAGGTTTGAAAAATTAGCTTAACATTTCCATAACATTTGATTACAATTTCAATTTTACAATTTAAATAAACAAATATCTCGTTTAAATATTTATACGTTTGAAATATCTATTTAAGTCACCCTTTCAAATTTCAAGTTGTAAATCACTTCTTTAAATTTCAAATTCAATACATTTCAAATCAAACTTATTTAAGTATAATTCTTAAATAACTAGAATTTCAATCAATTTCAAATCATTATAAATTCTATATTTGAAAATATAGAATTAAATAAATACTTAACATATTATTTATCAACTTTATTAAATCAACTTTAATAAATCTTAAAAATCAATATTTATCAAAACCATATATTTCTTTCAAAACCATAGAAATCATTTTTCAAAACGTTTATATATAGACCAACGGTGCCTGTATATAATTTTTCTATCCTATGGTCAAGTGATACGGATATTTATCATTTCAATCCGCAATTTAAAACATATTCGGGTATATATCTTTTCAACCCGAAATCCCAAATTCAATTCAATTGAAAATCGCTTGGGTTTATCATTTCAACCCATAACGATTTTCTCCTATTCTACAGATCGTTCGGGTATGTATCATTTCAACCCATAGTGATTCTATACTAGCAGGGAACTTGCAGAGTGATAACAGATATGAAAATAAAATAACAACAGTAACAGGCATATATCAACAATATAAATAACAGATAATGGTGTCAGATGTCACAGGTGAACAGATACAGTTAATGACATATATATAACAAATGTGAACAACTAACAGCAGCATATTTCAATTGACGTTTCAATTGAAATTAAATCTAATAAATATAAGAACATTAATCGTGAGTGATTGCTCACCTTTCGAGGCTAGATAGATTTGACAAAGAAATGAGCTACGAATTCCAAAGCAACACTTGATGGACATGGTTCGATGGAGAAAACAGGCACGACGAACAAAGCTGATAAAAGGGAAATCGATGGAAATGATTAGAATTGGTTGATATAAATTGAACTAAATATATATAGCTATTTATATGTATATAAAATCATATTCTAAATTCGAACACATATTCAATTAAATATATATGCATTTTTTTTTTAAAATCATTGTTTATACTAAAAATCAATATTGCTTTACATATACACATAAAATTTCAAACAATACCACTATAACATATAAGCAGTACATACCTATATATAACATATTTACTTACACATATAATATATAACTTGCGCAGTATATACATAACAAAATATATACACATAACGTAGATTTATATACAAATATATATAACCTAACATAAAACCCAACATACATAAACTGTAAACTTATGTATGTTGTAGTATAAGGTAAAACAAAAGAAACCCAAACCAAAGCTTAACAACTACAGCTTCTGACACATATATATTAAAATTTACAGAGCTTTAACTTTATGTTTACAGTAGAAATTTAACTTGGATAACTTTATATATAAGAACATATTGTAAACAACTTTTAAAACCACCACCTACTTAAATATATTAAATGTTGTAGCAGGTTATAACCTGAGATATATCATACTTATAAATATACGTATATATTCATACGTTATATAAAATCAAACATAAACATAAATATATATATACACCCTCTGCCGAAAGTAGCTTCGAAATACATATAGTAAAATATATATATATACTTATATAAATGGTCCGACTTTATATATAAACTTTTACAGAAAATATAAATAAGCAGCCTGATTTGTATAACTAACAGATAGTTATATATACCCCTTTATAAAGCCAAAATAATACCAACCTAGCTTATGTACTATACGAAACCACAACAGAGAACATATTAATTTAAAACATAGAAAATATATTCATACACCTTTACCTTATACGAAACTGCTACATTTCCATTCTCTTGGCATTGCAGTTTATCTAGACTAGCAAAAGTTGCTCAATTGGATTATTATTCTCAACTGCTCGGAGTACAAGGGCTGCTAACGCAAGGCATATCTGAGTCAATAGCTGAGGTGGCCCCACGCTATATCTTCTAGCACTGACCAAAAGAGCATTAAGCAACGCATCCTTAACTCCCGACTGCAGACGATACCCTTCATTCTGAATCTTTCGTCGGAGAATCTGAGCGGCAAAGAACTCGACCTCGAAATCGACAGGATCGGAGGAGGTGAGGATGGTGCTGGCGATCTCATAGGCAGAATCAGTGTTCTGGAACTGAACGAGCCACTGATTTGCGGCAACTCTGTTTGAAGAGAGGGAGTCGTGGAGGCTGGAAAGGCGGAGGAGTTCGACGAGGTTGGTGGATCTGGTGTTGTTCTATTGGAAGAAGAAATGGAGGAAAATAAAAGAAGGGAACAGTACCAAGTGGGTAGGAGAAAATGAATTGGTTTAGGCAAATGAGCTGTCCCTTTGAATAATGTAAACTAACAGACGCGAGGACCAAGTAAAAAAATATGAACGGATCTTGATTAAAGAAAGGAGTTTCCAAACGAATAGCACACTTGAATTTGAAAAGGTCAGACTAAAATAAAAGGGTACGGATAACACGTTTGAATTTGAAAAGGTAAGAAAGCGGAAAGTCACAAATTTTTGTACCGTTAAAATGGAACGTTTTATTATTTCCGTCGCGTACCGGACCACAAAACAAAGAAATAAATATACCGCAGAGATCAGCACGACGAGATGATCAAAACGGTACACAGATATCAGTGATACGGTCATCCGATCAAAAGTCGATAACCGGTACCAGAAATGCTGCTATTTTAACAGAAATAAGATAAACGGAGCAACAGAAGTCCAAATTTGACAAAACGAAAGATGACGTCTCACTCAGAAGATGATTTACAAATTTTCCATGTAAAAATATTTAGGTTTGAAAAACATTTTATTATCATCTATTTTTAACTGATTAAATTGAAGTAAATTTACGCGCGAAATAAATTTTCATATTTCCGGATGAAAATTTACCAGTTGCTATGTTTAATTAGACGCATTCCAAATATCAAATTTATATTTCAAAATTTTATCGTTTAAAATTTCACAAAATTTAACTAATTACGTTATTTAACAGTTAAAATTTACGGGCCGTTACATAAACGACTTAGTAAAACGAGTGGTATGAAACGCTTGCGTTCACTTCGTCGGTTAGCTCTTGGACTTGTTCGATTGAACCCTTTTTGTGACAATTTCCTAGTGAAGATTTACAGCTTGTTCGTAAATATTTAAGTTAAGCAAGTGGTTATGGGACATGAAACTAAACTCATATATTTACTAGCTTGGTGTGATTGACACTTCTCGTTGATCATGATGATCATTCTTATGATTTAGACTAGCAATTGTGCGATGTCTCTTTGTTTGCAAGGTTAGACTAGTCCTCATTGGTGTGATTCCGACTCACACATATCTATTTGCCTGCGAGGTTAGTCTAGACACCACTTGTGTGATTCCATTCACACATACCTTTTTGTTTGCGAGATTAGACTAGACACCACTTGTGTGATTCCACTCACACATACCTTTTTGCTTTTTGGTTAGTCTAGACCTCAATCTGTGTGATTCCGACTCACACATATGGGGTAGCTCCCCATGGTCTTCGGACCATCATGTGATAGGCATCTTTCTCTTTTTATGATTTCTGGATTTCTTGGTTTGATTTCTGGATTTTTATGTCATTGACTTGTTATGAGTACAAGTTTAGGGTATGATGCCCTCTTTGGATCTTTGAGAAGATTCTTGTGATATTGATCATTTCTCATCGGTTGATCTCCTATTGATCATCATTTTCATACTTATAGTAGTATGTCAGTATGGATATTTTATGTTTATGCCATATCTTTTATTTTATATCATGTCATCTGATATTTATAGTTAGACTGATCCGTTTATTATTTTCTAAAATAATACTCGGGTCAGATCGAGATGTTACATGTGCTTCTGCTTGACTTCCTCCCGGGATTTGCTACTCTGACTTTTGGCTAACTATTTAGTTTAGCAGTTTTTGTTGTATACACTTGAGATATGGACTCATAGTTGTATTCTTTTGGTATAGCACGTGTTGCTATTCTTTTGTATTATTATGGATCTTTTTGACCACTACTCTGATGTACACTTTCATGTGTTAGTTATATATTCATATCTTCTTCCGCCTTTGTGATATGGATGTCTGTGACTGATTTGTGTTATGTTTATTTCTATGTTTGTTTCCGAAGATTATTTTATAGCCACCGTGTGATAAGCAATTACATGGATGGTAGCTCCTCAACAGCCTTATTCTCCGTGCTAGTTGACAGCACTACATCGTAGTGTCCTTGGCTAGCGTGGGTATTGAGGTGGGGCGTCACATAATTTGTCAAATTTAAATAATTTATAAAAGAGATTATAAATTCCTATTATTATTAAATGGATTAATATATCATATTTATTAAACAATATTTTTGAACAAACCTTTTAATAAATCTTAAACTTAAGCTAAGATATAAATTTAATCAATTAAACATTTATCTTAAATATTTTAAAACCATATATTTTAAATTGAATCATAATTTCCAAATTACCAAAATATATTAAAATTTGAAAACAAGATTTATTTATTTATTAAATTCAAACCAAAGATTTCTATTTACAATATATACAAATATATACACATTATAAATAGAAAGCAATTTATTAGCCTTTTAAAAGATAAAATCACCCATTTCATATTTATTAAAAGAAGATTATTAAATTGATATTGCCAAAAATTCCGGGATGTCACAACAACCAAACGTTATTATAACACTGCGGTCATTTCAAAATAGTTTATACTTCAAAACCAAAATATCATTTCCATTTCAAAACCCCAAATCAATACAATATCATTTCCATTTCAAAAATATTCACTTCCAAAATCATAGTACTTTCAAAGATATAATACTTTCGAAATCAAACAATTTGAAGTAATAATACTTTAGAAATCATTATACTTTGAAATTCATAACTTTGAAAATCATAACTCTTTGAAATCATAACACTTTCCTTCAAACAATTTAGATATTAATAATAGTATAAAATAGTTTATAAAGTAAAATAGTTTATATTAAAATAGTTATAAGTTAAAATGGTTTATATTAAAATAGTTTATATTAAAAATAGTTTATATTAAAAATAATTTATAAAGTAAAATATATAAATAGTTTTAAATATAATTTAAAATTACTTTATATAATAATATAGTTTCCTCAACTTTCACCAATCGATTTAAATCAATTCAAATTCCAAATTCAAATTTAATCAAATCTCAAATCATCCATTTCAACTCGATTCAGCTTCTCAATAAACCATTTCAAATTATCGATTTTCAAATACATATTTGAACCATAAAATAATCCATTCAAATTTCAATATATATCAAAGTCAATATATTCAACATTTCAAAACTAAATTCGATAATTATATATATATATATATATCAAATTCGCTTTACTATTATTAGTTTTGAAATATTTACTTAATCATTTCAATAATATCTAAATACAAATTCAATTTACAAATTTAAATAAATAAAATATCCCATTTAAATTTATATAAGTTTGAAATCTTCATTTAAGTCACTTTTAATCAAATTCAAGTTATAAAACATATCTTTAAAATTTCAAATTTAAATAAACTTCAAATCAAACTTATTTAAGTATAATTCTTAGAAAAATACAATTTCAAATCAATTTCAAATTTATCTTTCCACCCTGAATCATTATAAACTCTATATTTGAAAATATAAATTTATATAAATACTTAAACATATTATATATCAACTTTAATACGTCTTTAAAATCAATATTTATTAAAACCATATACTTCTTTTCAAAACCATAGAAATCACTTTTCAAATATTTATATATAGACTAACGGTGTGTGTGTATAATTTTCTACCCTATGGTCAAGTGATACAGAATTTATCATTTCAATCTGTAATTTAAATATATACAGGTATATATCATTTCAACCAGCAATCCCAAATTCAATTCAATGAAAATCGCTTGGGTTTATCATTTCAACCCATAACGATTTTCTCATATTCTATAGATCGTTCGGGTATGTATCATTTCAACCCATAGTGATTCTATACTAACAGGGAACTTGTAGAGTGATAACATATATGATAATAATATAACAGGCATATATCATCCATATAAATAACAGATAATGGCGTCAGATGTCATAGGTGAAATGATATAGATAACAACATATATATATAAAAATGTAAATAACTAACAACATCATATTTCAATTGTCGTTTCAATTGAAATCAAATTTAATAAATATAAGAACGTTAATCGTGAGTGATTGCTCACCTTTCGAGGCTAGAGAAAACAGGAGATGATACAGATACGCACACTGATACAGACACTGAAATTGAGTTACGAATTCAAGCATGAATTCGATGATCAAAGCTAATAACAAGGACTGGACGAAATCCAATCAAAATTGGGTCGATGAAGATAAATGGAAATAAGTAAACTCATATATACCACTATATATATAAAATATATATATAAAAAAAAATTTAAACATATATTAAATTATATAGTTTTCAAAGATCATTGTTTTAAATTAAGACCCATATATAAAATCAAACATATATATACAATATTTTTTTTTTGAAATTCATACATATAGATACTTACTAAAAATACAAAATACTTACATAGATATGCAAACATACTGCTTTATATATACTCCACATAAAAAAAACTACTTATATAGCTTATAATTTAAATCTATATACACCATAGAATTTAAAGTAATTAACCATATATATGCATACACTTTAAAACTTATAGTTAATAAGAAAATATACTATGCAGATAAAAATATATATGCAGATCATATGACAAAACAACATCGATGAGCAAATTAAACAAAATGTACTTAGACAATAAAGGTGTAAATCATATATATCAGAAATAACTATGCAACTTATAACTTCATATATAATATATACACATACCACTCACATATGCAGACTATAATATATTAGATATATATACATAAAGCAACATCAAACCAAAATTCACTTTAGATAACAAATATAACTAACATATAATAATATATCATCCAACACATAGCTATAAAAACAACCTGTAGTATATATAGATGAGTATAACTTACATGAGTAACAGCCGATTGTATAAATATATAAGTAAACTAACAGTAAAACAATTTTTTTTTGTATAAACTCATATATATACATACACCAACATATTATAAAATAAACCTACATATATACTATCAGCCTATATATATAGCTAACATATATACCCTCATCTTCATACAGTAACCTCTATAAACTAATACCCAGAGAGATACATATTATATATACACAACTAACTGTATGTTACTAATATAACATATATAAAACCAAAGATCATATATAAACTCAATACTGAAACTACTGCATGAAATATTTATATACATTACATATACATATGTTTCAAAAGTCAAAACCCTTAAAAAAATAAAAATCAAATATAACTCAATATATATAAGATTTCGCAAATAAACATATATACCTTTCTCTATATACTGTAACTGAAAGACGTATATACTATTATATAAACTATTGTATAAGCTAAAACATAACTTAGGAAAACTGTATATTATAACAGCATCAAGAATTTTATACTTAAACAGTATCATATATGTAAAGCATTTGCACCTATATATGTAAAATAGAATATGACATTTAAATTTAACCCAGATAATACAAATCCTGTATACATATATATATATTTAAATAATATAACAAACAATGTAAACTGATGTATATAGGACTAACTCACTTATACCTATATGCTAACATATATAACTCAGATCTATATTATATATAAATATATCCAAATATATAACTGATAACACTTACACACACAACATTAGTTAGAATATATATAGCAGATCTATACAATCTATGCGAGCAGAATTATACAATATATAAAATTTTGGATTTGTATAGAATACATATATAAGCAGACCTGAGAAGTTGAAGAAGTGGAGCCGATATGTGGAGGAGGCTTGGTGGCTCAGGTCGGGTAGGCTGCGAGTGGAGGCGGCCTTCGGTATGGCCATGGCAGGCGGAAGGGAAGAAGCAAGTGGTCGGGGTTGAGGTCGGAGGTGGTGGATGGAGAAGTGATGGCCGCAGATGGAAGGGAAGGTGGGTTTGGTGGAAGACGAAAGGAGATGGGGTGGAGAGTGTGCGAGTTCTTGGGATGAGGCCGGTTGCTTGGTGGTCGGTGCACTGTTCGGGTGATGGGGAGGTGTGAACGGAGGTATGGGATGGTCGGCTATTCGGTGGTTCAAGGAGGGCATGAGGAGTTAGATGCACTTGCATCAGGTGAAATATGGAGAAGAAATGAGATGGTGGGAAGGTGAGTAGGCTTCATCACAAACGAAAATAAAATTTTCAAAGCTATATTAGTATTTCATACCAACAGAAATGAACAGAACACAATATATGAACCGAAACAAAACTTTACTGAAGTAGTGGGATGTCACTGGTCAGAGAATATCAAAAGTTAATAAATTTTTAGCCATTTGGCAAATGAATGGGCACATGAAGTTAAAAGGTACCAATCGGTATCGATACGGCTACCGTTTCACGTGTTCCGCTGCGTACTAAACTTCAAAACACAGAACTGAATACACCATAGAGATCAGCGCGATGAGACGATCAAAATAGTATACAGATATCAGTGGTACGATCATCCGATCAAAAGTCGGTATCGGTACCGAAATGCTGCTAATCTGTCGGAAATAAGATAAACGAAGCAATAGAAGTCAAAATTTGGGGAAACAAAATATGACGTCTCACTCAAAAGATGATTTACAAATTTTTTGTATAAAATATTCAGGTTTGGAAAATAGTTTATTATCACCAAATATTAACTAATATAAATTGAAATAGAATTACACAAGAAAATAAACTTCAATATTATTTGATGAAAATTTACCGGTTGCTATGTTTAATTAGACGTATTTCAAATATCAAATTTTTATTTCAAAATTTTATTGTTTAAAATTTCACAAAAATTCAATTAATTAAATAAATAAAACCACTGAAATTTACGGGTCGTTACATTAATTTACATGGCTAATTTGACATGCATTTTGTCTTACAATTATTAACTTAAATCTTAATCTTCTTACTCAAAAGAAATAGTTTAAACTAGAAGATTAGCAAAGATTAAGAAAAAAGGGAATATTTTTTAATAAAAATTAAAAAAATGAATGTAAAAAAGAATACCTTTAAAGTGGTAGCAAATGGAAATGAAGGGAAGGAAAAAAAGAGTAGCTTATTTAGAAGCAAGCCATGTGATTTATAATAAAATCCTAAGAATAACTAAGAGTTTATAAGTCAATAATCATAAAGTTTTGTGATCGTTAAGTTTAGTTAAAAGCTATTTTCTCCTCGGGTTCCTTGTTTTTTTAAGAGTTAGAATTTAGCAACAAAGTTTATAAACTATCTTATAAGGATGATTTTTTCTCTATTACAAAGGCCAGAAGATTTTTTCTCCATTACAAAAGCCAAAAGCAACTACAATGGGGTACAGTACCTTGAACGGAAAAATTTTAGTTGGAAGCATAGATTTAGGAAATCAATCTGCTAAGAAAAATAAAAAAATTTAAATCCTAGTTTTTGGATGAGCCAGGATGTAATTTAAATATATGGAAATAGAAATCGAACATGATCTGATTTCCATCATTCGGGGAAAAAAATTAAAATTGGTAAGAGAATTCAAATGAAACAAACCTTCAACCAGCTAGAAAAATCAAAGCGATAGATTCGTGCCAATTGATAAAGATGGGTCTCAAGTGATTGAGATTGTCCAGCAATTGTGAGACACAAATGATGAGAAGGAAATCAGATTCACAACAAAGTGACATGCCCCAAGCAATGAGATTGAGGAGATTAAGGGCGATTCATTGATTTGATATCCAAGGATTTTAGGGTTTATTTATTGAAACTGTGTAAATTACAATGGACATGGAATGTTAATAATTTTTGACGACGTGGTTGATTCAGTTGGGAATGTCAAATTTCGGCCACCTGTAAGACGTGATAGTAAATACTAATATTTGTTTTTCTAAAATGCAACAGTTTACAATGGCATGTTTTTTCAAGACGCTACCAAATTTTTCTATTAAAATTGAGTTTTCTTGTAGTGTTGTAGCCTAAGAGTAGGTTGACCAAAATGAAAAGAAGAAACGAGGAATGAGGAACGAGATCTAGATTTTGAGGAAGGAGATCTAGATTTTGAGGAAGGAGATCTATTGTCATTGTCCGTAAATATTACTCTTCCTCATTCAGTTGCCTAGTTTTTATTTTACCCTCTCTTCTTCAAAACCTAGCTTCCATCGTGCTCCTCCATTCATTGCTGAAATTAAATTTAAAAAATGACACTCATTCACATCAAATGGAATAAAAAGGTGGTAATCTAAGCTATTGCAAAAACTAGGGACTAATTGAGATTTGAATCAGTGTTTATCATTCAAGGTGCATTTAAGGGTAACATTGCTAAGGTAATATCTAAAATAAATACATGTTTATCTCAATGTTAACTAGATCTATGAAAGCGTGTGTACATAATATGGCAAAGATTGACAACACCTCATTTCTGCTACAACTCTATCCCTTGATTTGAGCCACACATTTTGATTTAAATAATATACTTTCTCTCTTTTGTCATCTCATTATATTACTTAAATCGGAATGTGTGAGGGAAATCAAGAGAAATAAAGGTGTAGCAAGAATGAGGTGTAGTCGATCCTTGCACACACACACAAACATATATAATTTGACCTAAACAGATCACTTATTTGATTGATATTATTTAAAAAAAGAAAATAAGTTTATCTTATATGGTCTATGAATGCAAAATACACATATGTTTAAAATTATTGATTTAACCTTGGATATGTTTTTATATATGCAATAGCTTTAAAACAAACTTTACAATTTTATAATTCAATTATCTTGTTTTAAAATATGATTATTTAGAAACAAAAAATCATTAATTTCTCATTCAACTTAATATATATATATATATTGACTTTAAATTTGGTTGTAAAATGGTTTTTGGTAAAAGCTTCATTGTATAATATGTATATATTTATTTACTTATATGTGAATTTTGAACTAGTTGAAATAAACTAGTCTTGTTTGAGTGAAAGTATAGTTTGAATTCATTGGAAGTTATTTAAATCTTATTACTTTGTATATGTAAACATATGTTTATATTTTACAATATTAAAAAAAGGTCAATTGGAGATATTTTTATTAATTTACCTTTCCTAGATCTAAATTCAAATTTAACCTATAATCAAACTTTGACCTTTAATCTTCAAATTTCAATTGCAACTTAATTCCATCATTCTCTGTGTGTGTATATGAATATGTGTAAATATGCAATGTTGCCATAGTTAGTATCACAAGTTTTTGACATGATTATGTCAAAAGAGATTGACTAATGCATGTTGAATGTACAGGGAATTGTAAAGGATATAATAAATAAAAGATTGATTGTGATTAAATTAGATTTGATGCATGCATATGAAAGCTTGAAAGGATAAGCTGCACATCTAAACATCTATCCATAAATGTATTACAACATGACACTGTTTGAAAATTTCAACATGTGGGTCACATACGTAAAATAAAACGCAACAACCTAGAATTTCGATCATTTAATTTTAAACGTTTAATTAATTTTAAATATTTAAATAATTGGATTTTAGAAATTTAACACTTGAATTCAAATATATTGATCATTTTAAATATTTGAACTGTAAATTA
Organism: Allium fistulosum; assembly: GCA_030737815.1. Classification (NCBI taxonomy): domain Eukaryota; kingdom Viridiplantae; phylum Streptophyta; class Magnoliopsida; order Asparagales; family Amaryllidaceae; genus Allium; species Allium fistulosum. The sequence continues at coordinate 797,734,330 of CM060905.1, read as the reverse complement.
AATATTAACTAAATGGAAATTATAATTTTATTTAACTCCTTTTAATGAATAAATATTATTGGTGAATTCAATTTGTAAATTTATATACAAAAAATAAAAAGATATGATAAACGTCGATAATTGAATCAAAAATATAAAACAATATTTAAATATTTGAAATTATCATTTTGGGGCACTATCTTGGATTTTGATGAAACTAGCGCCATCAGATTTGGAATAATAAATTATTGTACGCCGTCGAGTTTCCTAACGATCAAACGTATTGTTCACCTGTGAGCTCAAAATGCATAGCGATTAATTTTAGAAAATTAAATTATTATAATTTTATTTAAAAAGCTAATTTCTGTATACTTTGGAGTTTGGTCGCAAAACTAGTCCAATTGAGTTCGGAATAGGGGTATTTGGTATAGAACGCCAATCGGCAAGCTTTGATTGGAGTTCGAGATTTTTGGGTATATTAAATCGGATATTATCAAATAAAATATTATATACCCTTATTGCAAACCATGCCGCTTCATTTCAGCTAACCAAACTCCATACCCTCCCATGTCTCAACCCTACCTCCCTTCCCTATAAATTTGCCAAAAACCACTGACATCAAGTTGTTTAAAAATTCAAAAATCAAAATCAATATATTTATGCAACTAAAAATCCTAAAACACGGCTCTTTATAATTTATTGACTAAATCTACATGTGGTTGTGCTCGCAGGATTCGCTGGCTTGCTGGATTTCGGCGATGAATATAATCAATATAAGGTTTGTTTTTAACTCTGGTATACTCTGTATTTTTGGAGTGACGATTTTTACTGTCCTTATTATATTATATGTTGTCGATTCCACTGCGGGATTTTGATTTTCTCTGTTCTCTGTTCTTTTCTTTTTCATTTACCCTAACAATCTGCTCTTCCAATGATTGGATTTTCAACATTGGAATACAGTAGTCGTGTTTGGTTTCGACTTCCGATGGTCGAAATTGCGGGTTGTTACAGTTTATATCAGAGCTTAAGTTTAGTGTAATGACCCGAATTTTCCGTCATTGATTTTGAACATTTAAATGATTTAAAATGTTGGATTTAGAGTATGAATTGATTTTAAATATTGAAAAAAATATTATTTTAGACTAAATAATTTGAATTTCAAATATAGCAATTTATTCGATAATTTAACTGTAAAATTTAATAATTGAAATTGTTTAAATAATTGAATCATTTGATTTTTAGTTCGATAAGAATGATTTAAAGGGTTACTAAATCTCTACTAATAAGAATGAAGGTGATAAAAAATTTAATTTTTGATTTAAAAGTAATTTAACTAATTTTGGAATTAATTCGTTTTAATTAACATATAAAAATAGCCTTCAGGGGCACAGCCTCGGAATTTGACGAAACAAGTTCCATTGGATCCGCAATAGTGTATTATAATCGGATTTCAAATTTCGTAGTGGTTGGAGTTAACGTTTGGTCGTACGGGATAGAAAGACGCTGAAATAAATATTGAAAATTTAATATTTTAATTGGGCTCAAAATGCTATCTTCTCCATACGATCGAATTAGGCCTCGAAACTTATTCCATCGCATTCAGAATAGGGGTATAACATTAGGAATGAAAGGCGGCACGCCTCGATAGGAGTTCGGGATTTCGAGATATGCTAAGCGAGATATTTTGACTATAAAATAAGAAAATCAAATCAACAGCCACCCTAAACTCGTACGTGGGCTGCCCTACTTCTGAATCGCGCCGGTCCCACTAGTTTAAAATCACGTATGCTCTTTTTCTCTTTTGGAAAACGAAATCGAAACAGAAAAATAAGAAATTATTAATTCAAAATCTGGTCGATGAAAAATTCCAATCCTTGGATCTTTGAATTTGTTTTGAATAGAGCTTCCACCCTATATGCTTTTGATGGTGTTCACTCTTGTTTGGGGATGGCTACGTTTTAGTCAGTAGATTGGGGCTTCGATTTTAGGGCGATTTGAATGGAGTTTGGATGTGTGGTTGGCGGCATTGGATTCGTGGTGGCTACACGAGCATATGGCTGCGTTTTGGTGAGTTTCGGTTCGAGATTGGCGATCGCGACTGTCGCGTATTGGGGGGAGATTCATGGGTGTCGCGATGGTGTTTGGGGACTCGGATGACGTGGGATGGTGACAAGCTTATCAAGGAGGGGGAGAGGAAGTCGATGGCGTGGTCGAAATGTGCAATTAAGGCTCGAGGTTTGGTGTCAGTCGAGGTGCGTGCATGGCCTGGAGGATTTCATCATGCATAGAAAGAAGGAAAGGGGAAGTTGACAATAGTGTAAATAACTTGATTTTGAAATTTATATTATTTAATTTAAAAATATCGAGATCTTATAAAATTCGTATCTTGCACATACGAGGTCTGATCGAGATGGAACTTTTTGCGTTACGCTCGTATCAATGAGAGCTTCGCGGTGGAAATGGTTTGGATGGATTGAGCAAAGGGGAAATTTGGATTAAAATTGGATGTTAGTTTAATTTTAATTCAAAACGAACGTTCTGACAACTATTAAAAATCAAGGTGAGTAAATCTCACTCATTTGGATTGCTGGTTTTAATTTAAAATAGTTAAAATTATTTATTGGTTGATTGGATGAATTTATAAATTATTATCAGCTAGATGTTATATTACATATAGTAGTATATATTAGTAATTGGTTATATTTCCCGCCATTGGAGCGGATGAGACACTATGCGCCCCGCATAATAGCGGATGACCCTATATTACCGTGATATCCCGCCTCGAAGCGGGATTGGTATTTTATGTTATATAACATTCTGTGGATGCAAGGAAACAGATTGGAGGGATCCAACTAGATTACTAAAATATATATTAATTTATTTCATATATAGTGATATATGATGTGATTGAATAATCTGTTACAGATTGTTGTGTGATTTGACTTATTGGACGCTATAGTAGCACTGGCCCAAATTTTGGTATTTTAAATACCATAAATAATATTTTTGAATTTTAAAAAGAAATTCAAGGGTGATTTTTGGAAAAAAAATATTTATATGGAAATTAGAATATTGAATAAGAAATTGGTTTGGATTAAATAAAAGATTTGATTTGGAATTCACTTAACTATTTTGTAAAGTGGTTCAGATAAATATTTTTGAAATTAATTTATACAAGGAATTTGGAACAACATATTTTAATAATATTTCGTAAATTATAAATGGAAGTTGAAATCAAGAGATTTGGAATTATAATTGGATTTATTGAGAAATAGATTTCCATATGGAATTTTAAATAGAAATCGATATACGAATGGATTTTAGTAATATAAATTGGTTATAAACTAGAAATGAGTTTATAAAGTTATAAATAATGTTTATAAATAAAGTGGCATGATTATCATTTGATAAATTGGAAATATAAATTCACAGTGTGAATTTAAAATGAAATATGGAAATCAGTTTAGGGAGAATTTGGAAATAGTTATGAAATTGGAAATGTAAATTGATTTGTGATAAATCGAGAAAGATTTATAAGTATAAAATCGGCTATGTTGAATTTTAAAAATAGTTTTGTTTTCAGAAAAGGTTTTTTATTTATTAAACTATGTAGTTTAAAAAAAATATTATTTAGATTAAAATATTTCAGAAATTTAGTTATTCAAATATTTAAATTTGTTGAAATGAATTCTAAGTTTTATAAACAAGCTTTGTAAATCGATTAGTATTATTTATAAATGAATTGGAAATTAGTTATCGTTGTCTATTTAAAAGGGGTTTTGATATTTTAAATAATTACTTAAATGTGTTTGAAAAATTATTATTATTCTTTAAAATACTTATTTTATAAGTATAAAGTTTTGGAAATTGGTTGAAGTTATTTATAAATACTCTCGAGTTTTGTAAATCAGGTTTTATTTAATGAATGAGATTTTATAAGAGAAATCTTATAATGGAATTCTGGAGACTTAAGAAAATTTCCAAAATGTTGGATACAAGAACTTCGAAAATGAATCTGAATTCATAAAAGAAGTTATAAACTGTTAGTTGAGATTATAAATAAGTATAATCGATTTATTTGAAATTGTAAATGGAATTAATAAAATTTCGATACGTATTGGGTATAGCTCCACCTGGATTTGAGTTCTTTTTCTTTATCATAAGGTTATCTCCCGCCAATAAATGATAAGTATCTATTTTTTTCAAATTAACGACGAGATTTATTATCGTTTCTCGCATGTCTCGCGAAAGTTAGAGTCAGCGCGAATTCTCCCAATATGTGACCTACCATACGATCTGTTATATAAATAGGTAAATGTTACTTTCCATTATAAATAGCGATTGTATGGCCAATCATTTTGGGTATAATGGTAGATAACCGAGACCAAGTTACTATTATTTTTTTCTCCCCCCTCATGTTGAGTTTTTCAACTTTTCTTGATAAATGATTAGCTACAAAAGGGTTTTTTAGTGAACGTGCCACAGCTGATTACTCCTTTTTTACATTTTAAAGAATGGCATTCTATGTCCAATAGAATATCTCGATCTAAGTATGAAGGTAAGAATAAATACAATAATGATGAATGGAAAAAAGAGAAAATCCTTTAGCTAGATAAGGGGTGGATGTAGCCAAGTGGATCAAGGCAGTAATTTATGAGATAAGTGATGAAAATGTTTCAAAGTATGGATATTAGAAATGATTTGGAAAAATAGACTTATAATATTTTCTAAGTATAGGAATGAAGGTTTTGGAAATGTTGTAACGACGAAATGATTTATATGGAAATATTTTTCTAAGTAAGGAATTATGAATTGAATTTGGAAATATTTCACTAAGTGTTGAAGTAAGATATGATTTGAAAATATCCTGATATGGATATAAGTATTTGGAATTGTTTTCAAAATATTGGATTATTGGAAGAGATTTGAATATATATATATATATATCTTTGTAATGATATTTTGAATGAATGTTTTGAAAGATTCATTATATGGGCCTAGTGACTGTTATGTGTGTAATTTGATAGTTAAATAACTGACTAGCAAATCTGGCCAAAATTCATTGATTGTTTCGAAGAGACTGAGATTAGATTTAATTATCCATAAACCACTTCAATCTGATTTGTGTATTATGAATTGTGATATCATGAAGACAATGAAAACGGTGATCTTGGAGATTCGGTTTGTTCAGACCCAGAACAACTTGTATGGATGAATGTTATCATTGCATCGTTTCCTGGAAGGCAATGTTAGCATTCCAAGTATGAATGCTATTCTTAAGGTAATACGTAGCCTCAAGCCTCATCAACCGAGAACGACAAAAATAGGGGAGATGCAGCAAGGCTATGTGGGTCGCTCCTATTAGGGTATGATCATCACTCATCTAGAGTGGACAACTATCATCACTTTCATTTGTATGCGTTTTGGGGCCCATTAGTGGTGATCATATTCGATACTATCCAGTAAGGGGCAGCCCGGTCTTGTGTTGGCAGGGATCGATAGGTTCGATCTCGGTACATTTTTCTAGAGGTGTACTGTAGCGGGCAGTACCCCAGTAGCCCTGTCATTGTATGGAAACCAATATCCACTACGAGCCTTTACGGTTTTGATTGTAGAGCCTAGTATACTAGAATATAATTAATGTAACAATTTCGGCTATTTTAATAAGTATTCGTACTTAGACACTATTATAATATCACCGGATTTTCTATAAAAGTGTTTTGGTTATCGTAAGGTAAAAACTTGTCGTATTTATGTGTGGCGTAGTCTTACGAGATACCTTTGTTTTCAAAGGATTTTGATGAAAGTAATAATTCAAATTGAGTGTGTTTTCTCATGCTGGTTTTCCAAACTGATTCGATGTTATTTTATTATAATGCTCGGGTCAGGCCGAGTATTACAGATTCAAGTTAGGATGCTATGGAGCTTAGGAGACGAGCTGGAGGATTCTCAGGCGTGTTATACGTACCCGGTTATTTCCGCTGTGTGAGTCATGCTGTATATTCAGTATTTGTGAGGACAAGTTATATTAACTATCCAGATTGATTGTTGATTGTTGTACTCTGATGATTGTGTGTATATTAACAACTACAGATTCTTTTGTATAAAAATCTGCTATTATCTATTATATATTATTCCGCTATGATTTGTGAGATTCTATGTGTTGTTTCTGTTTTCTTTTATCTCTTTCTTCTTCACCCATAATGATCCGGTATTTTCGACACTCGATTGCTCGACATGCTATATAGTGAACGTATTGATGTCGATTATCGAGGACCGAAAATCCCCCGGTTCGTTACAGTGGTACAGAGCACAGCGACAACGTTGGCTTTGGTGGGGATTACTCATTAGAGATAGGGTTAGTAGTACCCTAGAATGAGTTTGAGTGTATTATAGATATGAGCGCATATTTATTAGTGAATATAAAGTGTTTCACATTGTGTTGACTTATCGGTTGAGAGTTTATGAATTCTGGTCGGTACGGTCTGGACAACTGTATCGATAGGGGTTTCTAAACTCTGAACAAGTTAAATCGACATATTATTGTTTTAAAGTGGGTAAATGAAATAATTTCACCCAAATTATATTTTGATATGAAAGAAATAATTTTCAGAAATTATTATAGTATATCTGGAGTGTTTGAATGATATTATTATAATCAAAACAAGATTATAAAATTTGAAATGGTTTATATAACCAAATAGTAAGTGTATAAATATGATTTATACAAACGAGTTAAACTAAAAATGGATAAAACCAAAGTTTGGAGATTTAAATCCCGGAAAGTTTGGAAAATATTTTCCGAAGTGTTGTGAAAATAAAATAGCATTATCTTTGGAATTTTTTTGAAGAAATATTATTTTATTTTGGATTTAAAAATGGATTTTGGAAGTGATAAGGCACTGAACTCACTTCAATCGTTGGAAAATAATTCTGGTGATGACTGCAGCATCATCAATATTTATTTTCGAGTTTCTAAGTGATGGATTGCTACCGTAGTAAATTGATATGGAGAATTTTGTTGAAAAACAAGTGTTGTTTCAAAAATTCCGAAGGGAGTTTGTTTTGAATAAAACCAAGTTGATTTTGAAAATTTCAAAGGAATGGTTTGTTAAACCAAAAGAGCTATACATATATTTATGATTTCAAAATGATTTGAAATAAATATGGGTGGTTGAATTCTGGGATATTCATTTGAAGGTTTTGTGAAACCAAAAAGAAAATGAGTTTTTGAACTCATAAACTGTGGAAATGTAAATTTCAGTATGAAATTAAAATTTAACTTATGCAAGTTAAATAGATTAAATTAGTAAAGGTGAATTTCATGGATTGAAATTTAACTTAAGCTAAGTTAAATAAAATTGGATTGGAGTTGAAACAATATCGAATTGAGTGGAAACCCGAATTTGTATTATAAAATGAAGTTAACTCAAATCGAGTTAAATGAGATGATCTTTGACATAAAACTTAACTCAAGTTAAGAAAAGTGGAATGAAGTGAAAAGGAAGTTGAACATGAATAAATGAGACAATTATTGGAATTGGATTTAATTCGAATTGAATTAATAGAATAGACTAAATGAGGAATTAGTGAATGGATGTGGGACTGAATTGTTATTGGTAATGATAGAAATGAGTTTTCAAATATTATTTGATAATCATTGAAAAATGGACTTAATTTGGAAGTGATGAAAAGCAGAAGTGATGGTATAAAATGTTTATACTAGAACTCAAATAAAAATGAAATGAAACAGATAAATCGAATTGGATTTGAATTATAGTGGAATGGTAAATGAATATGGAATTTGAATTATAAATAAAATTTGAGTATGAACTTAATTTTTGAAGTGGAAATAAATTCAAGTGTTGTATAAAATGTTATAATAAACCTTAATATTTATTTTATGAGGTGAGTCGTAAACAAATTGGCATGGAATGAAATACAGACAAATTGGCATGGAATGAAATACAGGATGATATAAAATGAAGTGAACAAGATTTTGTGAATGAATTGAATGTATATCAATAGAAATCGATAAATCGAGTTAGAATCAATTAAAAATAGTTTGTAAGCTTAAGTGGTTATTCTATTAAATGAATATCACCGATTTTCTGTGGAAAAATTTGTCGTTGGACATAAACGGAAGTAAATGATATTTGGTGAATCAATAGAAAGTGAATAAATTGATTTAGAATCAATTGGGAATGGATATGAATATATTGGATATGAATATGAAATGAATACAAATGAATTGTTTGTGAATCACTTGGAATTGAATAAAATGGTATGTAAATCAATTGAAATGAATAATCGAATGTTGGAACCTTGTGGTTATTGATAAATTCATGCTATAACATGTTTGGTTATGGAATTTATGTGATTAACTAGTTAAATGAATGAAAGTTATTAAATTTCATATATTTGGTACTTATGGGTTTTATTTGAGTAAGTACAGGTACAAAAAGACCATTTGGCTAGATTTTGGTTGCAAAATTGCATATAATTAAGCGAACTCGCTTAATAACGCTAAAATAAGGTACGCTTACGAATTTAGCACGCGGAAAATAAAATTATTGTTATATATTGTGTTTTCCGGCTATGAGAGCCAATGTATATCTTTTTATCATATTGCAAAAGGCTCTCTGTACAAGGGAGACTCTATTAAAAAATTTCCAAAATTTCGGGTGTTAGAATAAATTTTGAAAATTTTTGTTAACCAAAATTTGATTTCGAATTGTAATTGAAGGAAGGGATGTTTAGAAATGGAAACTAAATGTTTTGTATGGAACTAAGGGATTTAGAAAAGTGAAATCTTGAGTTTTAACTAAGTGGGTTTTGATAAGTTAATGAGTTTGGAGCATTTTTCCTACCTTAGCAATTTTGGGGACAAAATTCTTTTAAGGGGGAGAGGAATGTAACGACCCGGATTTTCCGTCGTTGATTTTGAACATTTAAATGATTTAAAATGTTGGATTTGGAGTATGAATTGATTTTAAATATTGAAAAAATATTTTTTAGACTAAATAATTTGAATTTCAAATATAGCAATTTATTTGATAATTTAATTGTTAAGTTTAATAATTGAAATTGTTTAAATAATTGAATAATTGGATTTTTAGTTGGATAAGAATGATTTAAAGGCTTACTAAATCTCTACTAATAAGAACGAAGGTGATAAAACTTTTAATTTTTGATTTAAAAGTAATTTAACTAATTTTGGAATTAACTCGTTTTAATTAACATATAAAAATAGCCTTCCGAGGCACAATCTCGGAATTCGACGAAACTAGTTCCATTGGATCCGTAGTAGTGTATTATTATCGAATTTCAAATTTCGTAGCAGTTGGAGTTAACGTTTGGTCGTACAGGATAGAAACGCGTTGAAATAAATATTGAAAAATTAATATTTTAATTGGGTTCAAAAAGCTATCTTCTCCATATGATCGAATTAGGCCTCGAAACTTGTTCCATTGCATTCGGAATAGAGGTATAACATTAGAAATGACAGGCGGAACGCCTTGATAGGAGGGATTTCGAGATATGTTAAGCGAGATATTTTGAATATAAAATAATAAAATCAAATCAACAGCCACCCTAAACTCATACGTGGGCCGCCCTACTTCTGAATCGCGCCGGTCCCACTAGTTTAAAACCACATATGCACTTTTTCTCTTTTGGAAAACGAAATCGAAATAGAAAAAAAGAAATTATTAATTCAAAATCTAGTCGATGAAAAATTCCAATGCTTGGATCTTTGAATTTGTTTTGAATAGAGCTTCCATCCTATATGCTTTTGATGGTGTTCACTCTTATTTGGGGATGGCCATGTTTTAGTCAGTAGACCGGGGCATTGATTTCAGGGCGATTTGAATGGAGTTTGGATGTGTGGTTGGTGGCATTGGATTCGTGGTGGCTATACGAGCATATGGCTGCGTTTTGGTGGGTTCCGGTTCGAGATTGGCGATCGCGACTGTCGCATATTGGGGGGAGATTCATGGGTGTTGTGATGGTGTTTGGGGACTCGGATGACGTGGAATGGTGACAAGCTTATCAAGGAGAGGGAGAGGAAGTCGATGGCGTGTTCGAAATGTGTAATTAAGGCTCAGGGTTTGGTGTCAGTCGAGGTGCATGCACGGCCTGGAGGATTTCATCATACGTAGAAAGAAGGAAAGGGGAAGTTGGCAATAGTGTAAATAACTTGATTTTGGAATTTATATTATTTAATTTAAAAATATGGAGATCTTATAAAATCCATATCTTGCACATACGAGGTCAGAATGAGATGGAACTTTTTGCGTTCCGCTCATATCAACGAGAGCTTCGCAATGGAACCCGTTTGGACATATTCAGAGCAAGAGAGATATTTGGATTAAAATTGGACGTTTGTTCAATTTTAATTCAAAATGAATGTTCTGGCAACTATTAAAAATCTGGGTGAGTAAATATCACTCATTTGGATTACTGGTTTTAATTTAAAATAGCTTAAATTATTTATTGGTTGATTGGATGAATTTATAAATTATTATGAGTTCGATGTCATATTATATATAGTAGTATATATATTAGTAGTTGGTTATATTTCCCACCGTTGGAGCGGATGAGACACTATGCGCCCCGCATAATAGCGGATGACCCTATATTACCGCGATATCCCGCCTCGAAGTGGGATTGATATTTTATGTTATATAACATTCTGTGGATGCAGGGAAACAGGTTGGAGGGATCCAACTGGATTCCTAAAAAATATATTAATTTGTTTCATATATAGTGATATATGTGTGATTGAATAATCTATTATGGATTGTTGTGTGATTTGACTTATTGGATGCTATAGTAGCGCTGGCCCAAATTTTGGTATTTTAAATACCATAAATAATATTTTTGAATTTTAAAAAGAAATTCAAGGGTGATTTTTGGAAATAAAAATATTTTTATGAAAATTGTAATATTGAATAAGAAATGGGTTTGGATTAAATAAAAGATTTGATTTGAATTCACTTAACTATTTTTTAAAGTGGTCCAGATAAATATTTTTGATATTAATTTATACAAAGAATTTGGAACAGTAGATTTTAATAATATGTCGTAAACTATAAATTAATGGAAGTTAAAATCAAGTCTTGAATAGATTTGAGATTATAATTGGATTTATTGAGAAATAGATTTCCAAGTGGAATTTAAATATAAATCGATTTATAAATGGATTTTAGTAAAATAAATTAGTTATAAACTAGAAATGAGTTTATAAAGTTATAAACAATGTTTATAAATAAAGTGGCATGATTATCATTTGATAAATTGGAAATATAAACACTGTGAATTTAAAATGAAATATGGAAATCGGTTTAGGGAGAAATAGTGGATTCTATTTTAGAATTTGGAAATAGTTGTGAAATTGGAAATGTAAATTGATTTGTGATAAATCGAGAAAGATTTATGTAATGACCCGTATTTTTCGAAAAGAAGAAAATTCAAATTTTAGAATTTAATACAATAAGAAATTAAAAATTTATGATTTTAAATAAAATTTACTTTGAATTATAACATCTGATTTTGATTTAATAAAGCGACAACTATTTTATGTGATTTCAAACGTATGGTTTAATAAAAGTTTAATTGGATAGATTGGATATTGTGTAAAGCATGAAATCAATTTATGATTAACTGGAATTGGGTTTTAATTGTAAATTAACTTCTAATCTCTTTGTAAACAATAAATGTATAATTATGTATTCAAACTTATTTAAATTTTAGTCTTGGTTTTGCTCATCATACATATCAACCTATTGAAATTAATTTGTTAATAAAATTTAGTATAATTGGATTTTACATAAAGGGAAAGAAATATAAATTTTAATTTAATAAGACTTAATTAGTTAAACGATTCAGAAATTGAGAAAATTGAGAATTTAATATTGCATTAGTTAATATTAGCATTTTAATTAAGGAACTAGAAATTATAAACCAATGAATATTCAATTATATTAATTTGAAATATAGTTTATTTTGAAAATTAAATAAAGGTGAATTTTATTGAATATAATAAACTAAAATCTACCATACAAAATAAACAATAGAATTTTATGACGGAAATTTGATATTTGCTATGCGTCCATCTAGACATAGCAAATGGCAAATTTTCGTCGAATAATATAGATGTTCTATCGGTCGCTAGAAATTCAGTTTAAATCAGTTAATAACAGTTAAATTTAAAAGTGTTCCGAAACCTAAATTTGTCAACATGATAAAATTTATTTAGAACTCTCTGAATAAGACTACGTAATCCGTTTCACGAAATTCGGACGTTTCTAGCTCCGTTTGGATTTTTCCGTACGGGATAGCAACGTATATCAGTGTCAGTGTAACAACCCGAAAATTTTAATAGTTTTATAACGTAATTAAATGAAAATTTGATATTTTGAATACGTCTATTTTATTATAGCAAATGGTAAATTTTCATCTGATAATACGAAAGTTTATTTTCTTGTATAATTTTATTTCAAATTAAATTGGTTAATATTTGATGATAACAAAATAGTTTCCAAACCTGAATATTTTTTTATATAGAAAATTTGTAAATCTTCTTCTGAGTGAGACGTCATATTTCGTTTCTCAAAATTTGGACTGTTATTCTCCATTGATCTTATTTTCGACAGATTTGCAGCATTTTCGGTACCAAATATCGACTTTTGATAGGATGGTTGTATCATAGATATCTATGTACCGTTCTATTCGCCTCGTCGTGCTGATCTCCGTAGTATATTTATTCCTGTATTCTGAGGTTCGGTACACGACGGAAACGATAAAACGGTGCATCGTATCGGTACCATAAATGGTGACCATTAGCTTTCCTTTGCCTTCCAAACGTAAACGTGCAGCCCAAGCAATATAATAAATTGCTTTAATAACTTTGTGTTGAATCAATGTACAGTCGTTGCCATTCCCTATATCCCATTTTCCGCTCTACCATTTAGAAAATATAAAACCTACGAAGTCATTTAATTTTTGGAACCGTTCACTCCTAAATCTCCTCCCTCCAGATCTATTTCTTCCCCTCTCCTTTTCTTCCCCCGTCAAAAACTTTGTATATATTTTTTTTTCATGGCCTCTCCCTCTCTCTCTCAGACTTCTTCCCTTCCTCTCAAATTTTTCCTTCCCCGTCCATTTTTGCTCCGCCTACCGAACCTTCCCTCCACCCCACGTCATCACCGACCAACCACCTTCACGCAACCCTCTCCTTGACTGCCTGGCCGAACCTTTTGCCTCCCATCCATGCATAGCTAATCCACCGACCTAGGCTACTCATGCCAGACCCGAGACGAACCTCCACCAGAACCCATCTTGGCCTCAAACTCTGGCCGCGAGCCCAGCCTTCACCGTTCTTCCACGCGTGCCCCATTCCACTTCCTCCATGCCTTGCATCGTTGTGCAGTCTCCACGCCATCATTTTTTCCATCTGCCATGTTCGTGCGGCAACATGAAATTGATACGGTCAGCCTCCCCACTTCTTTTATTCTTATATAAGGTATACATCATATATATATAGTCTGTAGTAATAGGTCTACATATTTATTTATAAAAAAGTTACAGTATGTTTATAACATATATATAAAACAGTAATATGTTCACAGTTATTATATATACGTGTTATATTATATTTTCTATAAGGTTTGTTTATGTATATACTTTAAGATCCATTGTATATATATAGTTATATAAAAACTTGTTGTATATTCAAGTTTTAAGTGACAGTCATATTAACATATTGCTTTATATATATGTAGTTTAGATACAATGTTTATAAGGTATGTATATTTTCTGATATATATATGAATTTAATTAAATTTACGCAGTAATAAGTTAGTTTCTATATATATATATATATATATATTTATTTTGTTGTCGTATATATTTGTTTGCATACTTGTTCATCTATATAAGCATATACATATGTATTGTTTTGCTAAGCATTACAGTAGATTTTGTAATAATTGTTTATGCCTAAAGCAAATATGTTGAGCTTTAATTTAAAGTATATATGTGTTAGTATGTGTATGTGAAATTTTATATAAGTAGTTTATTTTGTTTACATATATTATGTTCGGTTGTATAAAATTTTATTGTTCTGTTATACATATTAATTTATAAACTTTTGTGTGCTGGTTTATTGTACAAGTTATATGAATTTATATATATGTCAGATTATGTTAGTATTAGTTGTATATGATATGTTATTCTTTCTATACCTTTATACGTATTTTACAATATGTTACATAAAAATAGTGTGGGCAATTTTTGGTTACAGTCAGTACATATACCAGTTTTATATTTGTTAGATATATAGTTGATTTCAAAAGTGTGTGTGTGTATATATATATATAATTTCAAATTTTAATATGTAGGTATGGTTGTTTATTTTATGTGTTTTTATTTAAAACAATGGATTTCTGAAATATATATATATATTTAATTTAATATATGTTTAAATTTAGAATATGATTTTATATGTGGTTATATATAGTTATATAAGTTCACTTATATCAATTATCTTCATCGATCCAGCTTTGATTTGATTTCGTCAATTCCTATTTATCAGCTTCGTTCGTCGATTCGAGTTCAATCTTGCCTTGTTTTGAGATTCCTGCCTAGAGTTCATAACTTAACTTGATTGTCTATCTCTCTAGCCTTGAAAAGTGAGCAATCACTCATGATTAATGTCCTTATATTCACTAAATTTGATTTCAACTGAAACAACAATTGAAATATGCTGCTAATCTGAACTGTTAATTATTTAATTGTTATATATGATATGCTGTTATCTGTAATTGTTCACCTGTGGGATATGACACCATATATCGTTGTTTATATTTTATTTTATTCATCACTGATGATATATCTATGTTGTTGATATGTAATATTATTATCATAATTGTTCTTACTCTGCAAGTTCCCTGTTAGTATAAAATTCCCTATGGGTTGAAATGATATATACCCGAACGATCTTGTAGAATATGAGAAAATCGTTATGGGTTGAAATGATAAACCCAAGCGATTTTAATTGAATTGAATTTGGGATTGCGGGTTGAAAAGATGAATTGGTATTGTGCTAACATCTGTGGATGCACGGAAACAGGTTGGAGGGATCCAAATGGATTCCTCAAATTTGTATGAATTTGTTTCATATGCTGTGTGATTATTTATTTATAATCTGTGTATGATTATATCTGTGATTGAATTGTGTTGAAGGCTATAACTTAGCCGAATGTCTTTTTGGTATCGTTGGATACCAGAAATAAATAAAATTGGATTTGTGAAATTAAAGTTGGAAATTTTTAGTAAATTCCTTTTTGAAAGAATTGGATTAATTTAAAAGAAGTTTGAAAAAGATAAATGAATAAATTCCAAAATATGGGAAAGAATTTTTATAAATGGATTTTTAGAAATATTGTTGAAAAGTTGAAGAATTTATTGAAAAGGGAATTTAAAATGGTTTGGAAGAGATAAAGGAATTTATTTTTAAAAAGTGATAAATTTGTTTAAAATCCAATTGATAATTGATTTGGTATTTGAAAATATATCTTTGGGAAATCGATATGAAAGTTTATTTGATGTTGAAGAAAAATGACTTGTGTTGAAATAAATTTGGAAATCGATTTGCAAATGTTTTGGTATTTGGAACTAAATTTAGAAATCAATTTGTAATCGATTTGGTGTTGGAATAAATTTTGAAATCGATTTGTAAAATGATTTGGGATTTGAAATAAACTTAGAAATCAATTTGTAAAATATTTGGTGTTGAAATGAATTTTGAAATCAATTTGGAATTGATTTGGTGTTTAAAAGTGAATCTTTGGAAAACGATTTTGAAAATCGTATATAAGTGGATATTTGGGAATTTAAATTCACAATGGAATTTATAAAGGAAAGGGAAATTTGTTTTAAAAATAAACATTGATTTATTTTTAAAGTGTGGAAAAATATGATTTGAAATTGGTTTTCAAAGTGATGAAGTGTGGAAATAAATTTACAAATTTGGGACGTAAATTTGAAATAAATCGATAAGGATTTATTTGATTGGTTTAAATGAATGTTATTTGAAATTTGTTTTCAAATGGTTGAAGTGTAAACCATATATCGGGAAGATATTTGAAATTTAATAATTTGGGAAAAATTATTTAAATTGGTTAATGGTTGTGAATGTTGTTGATAGTTAAATAACCAACTATCAATATTTGCCTTTAAAATGGCACTTGGTTTTTTTTTTTAAACAAACGCTCATTATTCGGTTAAGCCGGGAGAGGACCTTTGTGTCATATAACCCATTCCGAATAGTGATACGTTGTGAATGGATTGCATTTAAAGACAGGTGTGAAGACTGGGTAATTTCGAAAATGAAAGGACAACCTGTCAAATGTCTCTGCACCGAGTTGCTCCGGTATAGAGATTTATATCACTCTTCTTGTGATGGGAAGTTCGGACGTGATTAGAAATTATCCGGATTGCAAGGGCTTCTTTGGAAGTGCCTTCGGTTCCGTTCGATCCCGGAACAGACTTGTATGGATGTGTGTGTGACGTTACACTTTGAGATGTAAAGCTGGTTTCTATCAAATACATTTCTGTTAGTGGTGGAGAATTTATTCTCTTAGCTTAACACCCTTCTCTGAGACGTATGAGCTCAGAGGTTATGTACTTGATGGTTACTAGTGATCATTCCCAATTTGGTAATATGGCATACGAAGTGCTGTTGATCATTTGTTGATCAAACCGTGGCTTTGTGAAAAAGTGTGGCTTTGTGAAAAAGCGTGGCTTTGTGAAAAAGCATGGCTTTGTGGACGAGACTTCATCGAGCCTCACAACCCGGTAATGGTCGAAACAGGAATGTTGCGGAAAAGGTTTTTAGGGGTAGCGCCCCTAGGGTATGTCATTTCCTTCTGGATAAAAGGTTATATCATTGTATGGAGCCCAGATATTTTACCTATGTTGATTATACTTTGTGGTTGTTGCTTTCTGATTGAGGATCCTCGAATAAAGGTCGGTGACGACCGAGGGATGACATAGCTCGTGTGTTAGTTACCTAGTTACAGCTTGGTTAAAGCGTGAGGTAGCGTCGGCCTTGTGTTTGCAGAGATCCGGTTAGGTTCTCGGGGCGTCTTTTCAGAGGCGTTTCCATTTCGGTGTAAGGAAGTTCCTTTGCCTGACCATTTGTTGGAAATCCAAAGAAACAATACGTGCTTGTACGGTTTTAGTTGTAAAACCTGCCATTTACTTATGGTGGTCACCACTGTTTAGATGGTAGCTATAGTAGGCATACAATAATGGTTGTATGCTGGCTAAGATTAATATTATACTTTTGAAATGTTTTCGACACTATGCACTAATGATAATATCCAATGATTTTGCGTAGTAAGCATGTTTGACTATCATAAGAAGAAATCTCCTCCAATTCTGCATTTGCATTGTGTGTGTGGCGAGAGGTCTTATGGTAGTTTCACTTTCCAAAAGCATTGCGAATCTGTTTTATTTTCTTTCTGAAAATAACTGTTTTACGATCTCACACCAGTCACCATGACTAACTCGGAGTTTATTGTTCCCTTTCTAAACTCTAGGTGCCCATAATTTTCCACACGGGCAGCCTAGAGTTATGTTATCAGGATATTCTGGATATTCTGGAGCTTTGGAGATGAGCTGGATGGCGAGGCGTACTCCCGTACTTGTTTATTTATTCCGCTGTGTATTCTGTGTAAGGACAAGTTATATAACTGTCCATTGTTGTATTGAGTTGTATATTGACTCTGATTGATGTATGTATAAACCGGTATAGTCTTTTGTTTTAAAGATTATTGATTCATCTATTATATATTGTTCCGCTGCGAATGTGAGATTCTGTTGTTGTTTCCATTTCTGTTTTTCTGTTCTTTCTTTCTTCTGTCTTTTTTTCTACCTCTTCTTTTTAAATCCTAATGGTTCGGTTTTCCGGCATTCGATTGCGCGGCATTTGATACAGTGGACATATTAATGTCAACTTTCGAGCGTCGAAAAGTCGCAACCGTTACAACTTACTCAAACAAACACATGAGTTTTCAATAATATGAAATTTTTAACATCATTCTAATCATTAATCATAGCCAAACATATCAATTACATAGCCCAACCAACCAATTTCCATAAATCCTACATGTTAACCATATTTTATAAGAAATCACAAGGTTCAACACTATTTTAATTTCCCTAACAAATCCAAACTTCATTTTTATTCCACTCGAATGATTTACATTCAAGTTTACTATATACAATTCATATTCACCACTACCAATACATTTTTACTTCAATATGATAACATATGCTTTACTTCCATCAATTTACTTCAATCCAATTCCAAATTGATTCACAATCAAATTTTATTTTCAATTTGATATACTTGCATTTCTTTAATAATCCACTTTCATTTATATGCAAAACCACTTAATTATATTGCACTTATATCAATTGATTCAAAACCAACTTTATTTGCTTCTTCAAATCAATTCACTTTCGTTTACAACAAAACGACCAATTCATATGCAAGTTTGTTGTTATTCAAACAAGTAACCATTTCTTAAGCTTATAACCATTTTAAATTAATTCCAACTTAGATTTATATTAATTTTATTCCATTTTGAATTATTCACAACCCATACATTCTCATTTTATTACATTATTAATTTTAAATTCCTATTCTTGCATTCCAATATCATTATCCAAACAGGATTCATTCAAACCATTTCATAAGATCGACAACAACCATTTCAATTTACTTAAGTTATTTCAACTCTATTACATCCCATTTTTCTTCCATCAATTCTACTTCAATTTAATTTGATTCTCATCCAATCAAATTCCAATCCATTTCTAGTTTTAAATTCAACTAGTTACTTGAAATCCATTTTCTTTTTATTCACCTTCTCAATTCATTTCTGAATTTTTTAATAACATGACCATTTTCAAATATTTTAAACCAGAACTAGGTTTTATTTTGCTTTCCAAATTTTTAACAAGCTATCAAAATTTTATTCATCCCATTACCTCTTTCATTTAATTTAGCTTATGCTAAATTCATCTTCAAACAATTATTTTGAATTTAGTTGAGTGAGAATTGAACTTATTCAATATCATTCCAACTTGATTAAAATTTCTTTCATTTAATCTTTTACCGATTTAATTCAAGTTCAGCTAACTTCATTTAACCAACTTAAATTCATATCACTTCCTTTACTAACTTAAATAGGAATTTAATTCCATTCAATATTATTTATAACACAACTGAATTTTTTTTTTCAGTTCAATTCAACCCAAACTCAACTAAATTTACTTCTCAATATATAAGCTTCAACACTTATTTATTAACCTAAGTCCATCCATATTTCATATTTCACTATGCCTTATCTCACTTTACATTTCATTTAGTATTTAAATTTGGATTTTCCATAAAATACCAACCATTTTACTTTGGTTTCACCATTCCATTTCCTATTCATAAGTTCACCAACTTATTTATTTAAAAGCTTATATTGCTCATTTTATTCATTTTCACCTTATAATCACAATTTCCGATTATAACACTTAGTAACTTAAGGGTATAAATTTCATTTCACAATTATAACCCACAATTATAATCATTTTACATTACAACTTTATCCAGATTAATTCAATTCCAATTCCAATTTATTTAACTTACCCTGAGTTAAATTCAATTATATTTTCTTCACCCCATATACTCAAATTAAATTTTAACTTCAGGATTAAAATTTCATTCTTCTTTCTTATTAATATAAACTTCTCTTACAAGTTCAATAGTTGATTCATCTTAACCTTACACATTTTTATTTTAAATAGAATTTCCAGAATTCAATTGCCCGGTTTAATTTCAAAACCATTTTGAAATAATAATAAACACATACCTACTTGGTATATCAAATCAAATCCCCAGATTCCGAAATACTTGGTTTTACCAAAACAAATTTCCCCCTTGAAATTTGTAAAACAACTTATATACCCGACAAGTCCAAATAATATCATAACTAATCACCATGGTAGCAAAGCCATCACTTTAGAAACTCAAAAATGAATTCTGATGATGTGGCCATCATCACCAGGATTATTTTCCAATGGCTGAAGTGAGTTCAGTGCTTCTTTACTTCCAAAAATTCATTTCAAAACAATTTCCATTCCAAAAATATTTCCCAAAATAATACTCCATCATTGCCTTCAAACACTTTGGAAAACATTTCAAACATTCCCAAGATTTTAAATTCCCAAACTTTTAGTTTAAATTCATTTAAAACACCTTTTAAAATTTTCGGGATTCAAATTCTGGTTTAAATCAAATCTTAGTTATATTTCTTTGGATAAGTCCCACTTATAGAATTTTATTTGGTTATAACCATTTCAAATTTTAGATTCTTATTTGATTATAATATCAACAACCAAACATCCAAATATATATAATAATTTCATAAAATTATTTTTTTCATATCAAAATATAATTTTGGGTAAAATTATTTCATTTACCCACTTTAAAAAAATACTATGTCGGTTTATCTTGTTTAAGAGTTTAGAAACCCCTATCGATATGGTTGTACTTCCCGTACCGACCAGAATTCATAAACACTCAACCGATAAGTCAACACAGTATAAAAACAGTTTTTGTATTCACTAACTAGTACGCGCTCATATCTATTTTTACACTCAAACTCATTCTAGAGTACTACTGACTCTATTTCTAATGAGTAATTTCTCCCACCAAAGCCTAGGTTATCGCTAACCTAAGCTCTGATACCAAATGAGACGACCCGCCCTTCTCGACTCTTGAAAATCGACACAAAATTCACCAGAGTCTAATATGCCGACGATCGAGTGCCGGAAAAGGCAGATTGTGGAGGAAAAAGAAAGAAGAAAGAAGATAGAAGAAAGAAGGAACTAAATAACATCAGAATCTCACAATCGCAGCGGAACAAAATATAATAAATAATAACAGATCTTTACACAAAATGAAACCATATCTGTTATATACAATACATCATCAGAGTATATCACCAGTAAATAACAATTACCAGCCTGGCAGTTATATCAGCCTGCCTCACAACTTGCTGGCATCTCAGAGTATATCACCAGTAAAATAGAATCTAGCTGATATGCTTGCATCTCACATTTCAGCAATAGTTGGGCACAATCAAAACCGTACAGGCGCGTAGGGAAAATGGATTTCTAACTAATGACTAGGCACTGGGGTACCACCTGTCACAGTACCTGGTCTAGATCAGCGTACGGAAGACCACGCCCGAGCCCCTGCAACACAAGGCCGGAACTACCCCTTACTAGATAATTCCGAGTAAGATCACCCCACGGTTAGGATCAGCAACCACACCACTAAGCCGAATAAAAAGGAACATCTAGACAGGGATGACCTCACCCTAATGGGTGCTACCCACTTAGCCTTGCTGCATAACCCCTAATTTTCAGTCATTCCCGGTTGATGAGGCTTGAGGCTAAGCGTTACCTTTTTAGAACATATCACTTAGAATGCTCATCGTCCACCTGACGATGTTTTGAAAGCATTCATCCATACAAGTTCGTTCCGGGTTCGAACGGAACCGAAGGTACTACTCCTACTACATCCATTTTGGAATCACCCTTAGGATTAGTAGCGACTAGCCCTTGCACTTTACTGCTCCATCTTCAACTCCGAACTCATTTTCCATACGAAAACGTACAAACCGAATCGAAGTGGTTTTTGAGAAATTAATCCCGATCCCGGTCTCTTCGAAACGATCAGCGCATTGTCCAATGTTGATAGTCGATTATTTAACTATCAATTAACATTCACAAGCATCCATCAAACATAAATAATTTCCCAAATTATTTATTCCCCTCAAAATATCTTCGCAAGATATATTTCCATTTCAACCCTTTGAAACAGTTCCAAACCATCTTCCTTTTACGGAATAAATTCCCAAACAATTTTCTATTTCCCACTGAAATAACCAAGTCCAAATACTTTAGATTTTAAAATAATTTAAATCACTTTATTCTAATTTATACCTTAAATATTTAAATTAAACTACTTAAACACTTTATCCAAAATATATTTTAAGAATATTTAAGGTAAAACTATTTTATAAAATATAAAACAAATTTTAAAATAAAATTTAAGTCAAACTAAATTTTAAAATAAGAGTTACAAACTTCTATATAAGTTTCAAATAAAACTTTAACCGAACTATCTTTAAATAAATCCATTTTATAAATATAAATAATAATAATATTCTTTTAAAAACAAATTTAAAACTTTTAACTTTTACTTAAAAATCTGCTTTAAAACGTACTTGGCTTTTCAGGGAAATACACTTCCATTTCAGAATAAACCAAAGAATTCTCCTTATAAATCTTGCTTGACTTATCTCAATTCAAATTTACGTTTGAATCCCGTAAATTCTTCCAATACTTTAAAAATAAACACCTTTTATTCTTAACACATTTTCCATTCCTGGAAAATCACTTCCAAAATATATACTTGAATTATTTGAAATCAGTTACCAATTTCTTTATTCAAAATAAAATTTTGAAAATTTATAAAAGTTTTCTTGCATAACTTAAATCAAAATTTTTTTAAACATAAAGTTATTATATCAATACTTATAATAAAATTTCCTTTAGAAAACATAATACCAATTTATCTTTAAAATAAGCAAATACCATAATTAGTTAATAAATACTTATTTTTCGCTTAAAGGAAATTAAAGATAATAATTTTTGTAAAATATTCTAAAAACACATTTTTAAACTTTCCTGTTTATACTTTGAAAGTCCTTTTTCGAAACATACTTCATTTCCCAGTAAAAATACACTTTCCATACTTTTAAAAATAATCCCACTATTATTTTTAAAACAATTTGCCCCTCTTATAGAAATTTCCACTGGAAATCATCTTTCAGAATTTATCCACCGATAAATATTCCATTTCATTTATAAACCTAGTCTATAAATTTCCATCCCTCGTTTCCTTTTTAAAACACCATTCAAAAACACTTCAAATTCCCAAACCAATTTCCTGAATTTAATTTCCTTAAATTCATAATTCAAAAATCCTTTTTCATTTCCTTTTTACATCCCCATTTCATTTTATTGATAATTTAAAATACCAAATTTTATTATCCAACCATAACACAGCATAACAAAATTCCAAATCAATCTATCACATGATATCAGTGAATTATATCACAGATTATGAATATAATTTCTATATTGTGAGGAATCCGGTTGGATCCCTCCAACCTGTTTCCCTGCATCCACAGATTTTAGTATAACAAATAATATCGATCCAATCTAATAATAATTATCACATTCAACCAATCAATCAACCATTTAAATATCCACTATTTAAATAAACTAGCATTCCAGATGTGAGTGAGATTAACTCACCTTGAGATTTAAAACGCCGAGCGTTCAAATTTTACATTAAATCGAGCATGTTCAATTTAATGCAAAATTTCCACTTGCTCAAAATGATTCCAGATCTACACCACAGCGGCCTGCTCGTCGCTGTGATTCCAGCACCACCAAATTCGTCGAAATCTGACGATGTATGACAGAGTTATGTTATTTCAAAGTTCAAATATAATTTATAATAAAATTCTCTTCCTTTTTTTTAAATCAAGGGATCTGGTCGTTCACCTTGGTCAAGAAATCATGGCCGCACATAAGGTCTTCTCCCCCGTTCACACACAGGTAATTCGAATCCATCATCACCAATTAGGGTTAGAAACCGCTCCTTCGTCGCTCGCCTATAGATCGATCAGAGGCCACCATGCCGTATCGTGCTACGAGCTCCACCTTCGGCCAGAACACGATGAAGCTCGGCTCCTTGCTCAACTCGAAATGCGTGCACGAACGCATGGTCGTTGTAACGACCACGACTTTCTCTCCACAGAAAGTCGCATCGTTAATAAAGAAAGAAAGGGATAGAAGAAGAAAAGAAAGAAAAGAAGAAAGAACAACAACATCAGAAACTCACAGCGGAACGAATGAAATATAATATATCATATAAAATATTACATAGTATCATATACATCAGAGTTACACAACTTATACAACACATATTAGACAGTTATAAACATCTGTCTAATTCATACAACTCAAGTATCACAGATACAGACACAACATATACACAGCGGAATCATCATATATCTACACGGTGAAGCCTCCTGCTCCAAATCTCCTCCAGAATTCGTCAAAGCTAACCTGAATCCCTCGACTACTCAATACAAAATTGAGTACCCAAGAGATTCAGGTTAGCTTTGACGAATTCTGGAGGAGATTTGGAGCAGGAGGCTTCACCGTGTAGATATATGATGATTCCGCTGTGTATATGTTGTGTCTGTATCTGTGATACTTGAGTTGTATGAATTAGACAGATGTTTATAACTGTCTAATATGTGTTGTATAAGTTGTGTAACTCTGATGTATATGATACTATGTAATATTTTATATGATATATTATATTTCATTCGTTCCGCTGTGAGTTTCTGATGTTGTTGTTCTTTCTTCTTTTCTTTCTTTTCTTCTTCTATCCCTTTCTTTCTTTATTAACGATGCGACTTTCTGTGGAGAGAAAGTCGTGGTCGTTACAGTGGTATCAGAGCAGTAGGTTGAGTAAATACCTAGGCTCTGAAGTGGTGTCTATCTTGAGAGCGCGTAATTGTTAGTTATATAAAAATGGTTTTATATTGTGTTAATTGATCGGTTGAGTGGTATATGGATTCTGGTCAATACGAGTAGCTAACGTTATTGATAGGGATCTCTAAACACTTGAACCAGGCCAACGGACACAATATTGTTTTAAAGAGGTAGATGAAATAATTTTACCCAGAAATAATTTTTACATAAAAAAAATATCATTTTAAATATATATTTATGTATTTCTACCTATTTATTGGGTTACCTGTTCGGGTTTTCCAATATAAGTTATAAAGGTAGATAAGGTGGTAGTGTGTGTAACACAATTACCAATAGTTGGAGTTTGAATGTTTGAGGTTGGAAGTATATATAGAGACTGTAAACCCAATATCGTCTCGAGTAAGTTGGCAGTATGGAGTAAGGATGTCTCGGATCTCTGAAGAAAATCCTTTTCAAGATTCGGAGTCCATTATTGGAATGTAAGATTGGTTGAGCTCGGGTGAGCAGATTTTCTAGAGTTGAATCTATCAATTGTGCAGAAGTAAGTGATGGTAGCTTGGCGATTTCAGGAAGGAGCAGTTGTGTGATAAGACGCAGTATCTATGGATGTTCTCGAAGGAGATTTTCTTTTGGAACAAGATTAAGAAGGTATTGGAGGAACAGTTGATGTCTACCGCAGAAAAGACTCGACTGTATAGGAATTCTCTGATATCAAGTAAGAGAGTTTTGTCTATTTTGAAGTATGGGACTAAGGTCGATTAGTTGTTCTTCGGACATGGTCTCATTGTTCCCTTAAGAAGAGTAAGTTATTGGCGATTGGTTTGGAGCCCGAGTCTCTTTTGGATGTCTGCCATCTCGGAGATTCATTGAGAGGTTTGTTGATGGTTTTAGTTTTGAGAAGCCTTTGGATTAGAAGTTCTTGGTTAGCTGTGATAGCAGTGCAGCTCGGAGTGTTCGGTGTGCTGTCGAGATAGAGTTTGGATGCAACAGTATGGTCCGTTTCTTCGATGGTCCCGGAATCTTTGTGGTTCTTTTATCAGCAGTCCGAGTAGATGGTGAAGTTTTTCTTGAAGGGTTAACCTTGTTTGGAAAAGTTTAAGGCTGTTTTAATTAGTAAAGAGAGAACAGTTTCTTTGGAATCCAAACTAGGTAGGATCGCAAAAGTGAATTGCGATTATTTTGAGAGTTCATCTTGAGTAATCTTTTGTATGAAATTGAGACATCTCAAGAGGAAGTAAAAGTTATCGAAGAGGTCAAAGATTTAGTTTATATCGATTTGGTTCCTAGAGAAGGATTTGGTGAAGTATCTTAGAATTTTATGGAGTATCTGTGTTTTCTCTTCTGCTTCTAGTTTCGAGTTTCCTCTAGCCAAGGATAGCTGAAGACAGTACCCTTGACCGAGGACTCGTCTATTCTTTGAGAAGTTGGTTATGTCTTTAAGATAACCAATGTTTCCGCTTGTTTGTGGATCTAGTTTGTGCTCG
This sequence comes from Allium fistulosum, assembly GCA_030737815.1. NCBI lineage: Eukaryota > Viridiplantae > Streptophyta > Magnoliopsida > Asparagales > Amaryllidaceae > Allium > Allium fistulosum. The sequence continues at coordinate 797,708,156 of CM060905.1, read as the reverse complement.
AGTTCATCGACATTCTCATCTATTTCAAATCAGAGTTGTGCAGCGAAAGCAAAGGTAGTAGCTGTGCAAGAAAGGAAGTAACCTCAGATTTCTACAAGAAGTTTATGTGAATTTCTAAGTGTGTATAGAATTTTCTGGAATCTGGGAGAAGGAAGTTCAGTCTTCTATTTCTTGTGGAGTAGAGTTTGTGGATTTCAGCAGATTTGAAGATCATTTTGTGCTTGGTTCATATTTGTTTCAAGAAGCATCAGCGAAGGTTGAGCTGATCGGGAAGAGATGAGGTAGCTCGGGATCGTCTGATGAGTTAGGCAGATATAAGACGGAGTTTGGAATTCGGAATTGGAAATCGGAAGTTGTTTAAGTTTTTCTCCGATTAAAGAACTATAAGATTTGGTAAGTCTGGAAAGTTAGCTCCAAAAGTATTTTGGATTTTCCTGTGTTCTCGAGAGAAGTAGTTCTTTGTCTACAGGATTGAATGGCCAGTTTGGATATCTGGAAATTCGTTGTATTTCACGTATCTCTGAGGGAGTACGTGTATGACCTATTACTGATTGTAGAATCTGCAGTTCAGTTGGATTTGGAGTTGAGCTGGTCTTGAGTTTAGTCTGATATCTTATTCAGATTTGTGATCTAGATGGGAAGGAGTTCTAGATTATTGTAGTATAATTAATTAAGATCCTATAGAACGAGTATTCCGGTATATATATATATACTTGGGGAAACTCGAGGAAATTCTATCCAGAATTTTGACTAGATAGTTAAATTTGTTTGTTGTATTGATTAATATGGTTGCTATGATTAATAGTGTATGATTGCTGTTTAAGATAAAAAAATTACTGGGTTATTAAATTATCTTTTCTTTTAAATTTCGGGGACGAAATTATTTTAAGGGGGGAGGAATGTGATATCCCGGAATTTTGGCAATATCAATTTAATAATCATTATTAATAATTAAATTGATTTGTTGATTTTATTTTATAAAATTAACAAGTTTATTCATTTTAAAGGTTAATAATATTTTTAATTGGCAAATTTATTTCTTTTGAAAACTAATAACATTTTAATTTGGCAATATCTTTTCTAACAATTTTAAATTGAGAAGATTTATCTTTCTAAAACTTATATAAATGTTTTATATTTATAATGTATATATATATTGTTATATATATATTATGAATAGAGAATCTTTTAATTTAATAAAAGCTATGTTTTCAAATTATAATATATATGTATATGTATATATTGTGATTTGGAGTTATGTTATAAAATTAAATATAATAATCATCAAAACTAATGTTAAAAATATTTGTAAAGATAAAATAAAATACTCAAGCATATAAATATATGATACATTAAAATTTATCAAAGTATAAGTTGTTATAAATACTTGTTTTCATGAATTCACTTTTCTATATTTATTAAAAATGTAAAAGCTTATTTATAAAAAAGATAAATACATTATATACATATAAATATTTCTTAAATACATGTATATGACTTAAATAAATTTATTAAAACCAAGATTAACACTTGTAAGCTTATTAAGGTGGTTTAGTGACATTTGTAAAAATAAAGGTATATGTGTAAGATAATTAACACTTAAAAAAGACAAGTGGCTATTTCCTTTGTAAATTAAAGTCATAAATAAATAAAATGAAAGAAGATCTGTTTTGACTTTCAGCTAAAAATTATCTTCACTTCTTTCTCAACTAAAATACAATTCGAATCTTAAATCAAAAGAAAAATAAAAGTCTGGAATTCAAATGCTAAGAGAAAAGTAAAATCTGGATAATTTAAAGCAAAGGCAAAAGAAGTTCAACATCAAAGCAAGTTTAATCAAGCAACAAGATGTAAACATCAACATGCAAACCTGGAAATCAACTACAACAGAATGTATTTCAACATGCAAGATAAATTCAAAAGCCTGGGAATCAAAAAAAAAAAAAACTGTTCTCTGTTTTATAATGCCAGGTGAGTAAATTTTATTTTAAAAACAGTTTTAACATGATCCTAAAAATTGTTGTTAGTGGTAAATGTAGCAGTAATATAGTTTAAATATTATATGTGTTGGATGTGAATGATTGCGTATATATAAAGATGAAAATGTGGAAATATCTATGCATGTGTAGATGTTGTTTCTCTGTTCATCATTTTCTAGGGACTAAACTTTAAACTGTTAAGATAAATTTGTCAGTATTTACTTATATATGTAATAAGTAATGGTAGGAATGTGATTGTATGGATGTATAGATGTATATTGCTTGGAAATATAGTTGAATCACTGAAAGATCATCTGCATGCCTGTAAATATATATAGATACCTCTGTTCTTGGTTTACAGACCAAAATTTAATCAAAGAAATCAATTCCTCTTCTTATGAATCAATATAGATTAGGATGTTTATAGGACTTATGTTTGGATTAACTAAACCTTATATTTAAATAAATAATTAAAAGTTAAATTAGTTAGTGTCTCGCTTTGAATTTGGAAAATACAGCAAAATGTATTATATCAAGAAAATCAACCATTTTAATTTCAAGTTTCAACTTTGAAATCTAATTTATTAGTAAAAGTTAAGGTTTTTGAGATAAATATCAGGATTTTTAATGTGATGGATGTTGAGATCTGGCGAGTTGAACGGGAAATATGTTTTGGGTGATTTCTGGCGATTGGTACGATGGACGTCATCGGGGTCATGGTCGAAGTTGGTTGGAGGATGGACGATCACGAGAAAAATACGATTGTATTTTATTATGGAACGTGGTGGTCGGAATGAAGTGATTTAGGGTTTAGCAAGCAGTTTGGGTTGTCGACATTTCGAGGCAATAGCGTCGCCGTGGGAAGATCGTGGTCGATCGCATGTGGGGGAATCAACGTAGGGGATCGTGACGTGGCTCTGGTCAAGGCGGTAAGATTTCTGGTGAACGAGATCATCAGAGCGAAGCGTTTTTGGTCGAGATGTTGGGTTCCAGGAAGTTGCTCATCACTCGATTTTGACTTCAGGCGAAGTAAGGGGTTCTGGGTGGTCTGAAGATTTGGGGTGATCATCTGAGTCATGTGGGTGAACTCGGCAGTAGTCGGAGACACTCCGACTATGTGTGCACGTACACACGTGTACGTTTGGTTATAGGTTCGTATGGCATTGGGGAAGAAAGAGATGCTCGGGTTTGAGCTCGAGAATTTGGATGTTTTTTTCGAAGCAGATGGAGCTGGTGGAGAACTCGGAGAGGTCTCGGGGTAGTCAAGGGTAGGACTCGGGTGAGTATTGGAGTCTGGGTTTAACTAAGTTTAAAAGTAAATTTTTAGTGAAATATTTTTAAAGAATGTTTATTTAAGTTTTTTTTTATGTTTAAATTGTTTTGGGGTTAAAGAAAATTATATAATTGATTTATAAAATGTTTTCAAATCTTTCGATTATAAAATAAATTTGCAAAGAATGTTTTCAAATGGAAATTTAAAGATATAATTAAGAATTTAATAAAGATAAAGAATTTATCTTTAAATTTAGTAAAGTTGTGATTAATTAAGAATATTTAATTAGTGAATTAATTAAAAGATTCATCACTTAATAAATTTATTAGTATAATTAATTAAAGATGAGATTAATTAAAGATATTACTTAGAGTAAGTAATTAGTGGGTAGTTAATAATGAAACATTAACTAGTGATTAAGAAGTGATTAATTTAGGTAATTAAATTAAGTTAATTAATTAAGGTAATTAATTAAGGATAAACTTTGAATTTGATTAAGTGTTAATTACTTAATATAATTAATTAATATAATTAATTAAGTGAATTACTTAGTATAAATAATTAAGGTGTAATTACTAAATGTAATTAATTAAAAAGAATAATTACTTTTTGGAAGTAATTAATGAAAGGTAATTAAGGATTAATTACTTAGATAATTAATTAAGGTTAAAATTTATTAATGTGATTAATTAAGGTTAAAATTAATTAATGTGATTAATTAAGATTAAAACTAATTAATCAATAATAAGTAATTAAGGAGGTAATTAATTAATGGATAATTATTGAAGGTGATTAATAATTACTTAATTTAAAAGTAATTAGTGGATAATTAATAAAGTAATTTGTGGAAATTACTTAATGGAAATGATTTGAGGTTAATTAATGGGAGTAATTAAGAAATAATTACTTAGTATAATTAATTAATTAATTAAGGTTTAATTAATTAAAGGTAAGTGATTAATAGTTAATTGATTTATGTAATTAATTAAAGAATAATTACTTAATGTAATTAATTAAGTGGAGTAATTAATTAAGGAAGTAATTAAGGGTCATTAACTAATATAATCAAGAGTTGATTAAAACTAATTAATCAATAATAAGTAATTAAGGAGGTAATTAATTAATGTAATTAATTAAGGATTAATGTAATTAATTATAGTTAATTAATTTATAGAGTAATTAAAGGTTAATTACTATAATGGTTAAGAATAATTAATTTATAAAATTAATTAAAGGCTAATTACTTAAATGTAATTAAAAGATAATTAATCAAGGATGATTAATTGAAATGAATAATTAGAGGATAATTAATTAATTGATTTATAATTAATTAATGGTTAAGTAAGCAAGATTTATAGAATGAAGTAATAAATTTAATTTATTTTAAATTAATTAGAGATGATATAAATCATTACCTATGGATGGTTGAATAATATTGAATGCTTTGCATTGTTTGATATCTCTGATGAGATATGATTGATCTGTGATATAGATACTTGGTTGAATTGAAATGATAATGTAGATTATCTATTGTGAATTATCTATCTTTGTGTATATAGATAAGAATTGTATTGTTTTAACCTTAAAACAACTTGGCCCTTAAAAGATACGTTTTGGATTTCGATGAGACCGGGATCGGGTTTCCGTATACCAGGATTCCAGGTCTGGAGACCCGAATACCACATCGATCCAAATTAACGATAGGTCGTGAATCTCAAGTGAAGATGAAGATTTAGAGTGCAAGGGTTATTGTCGTTAACTCTGAGGGTGATTCCAAAACGAGTGTAACGAGATAATGCCTTCGGTTTCGTTCGAACCCGGAACGAACTTATATGGATTGAATGCTTTCAGCACATCGTCAGGCGGACGATGAGCATTCTAAGTGATATGTTCTGATTAAAGGTAATCGTAACCTCAAGCCTCATCAACCGGGAATGGCTAAAACAGGGGAGGTGCAGCAAGGCTTCGTGGGTAGCACCCACTGAGAGCAAGATAGATCCCTGTCTAGAGGTCCCTTTTCTTTTTATTCGGCTTAGTGTGTGGTTGGTCGCGCCAACTACGGGGTTATCTTGTTCGGAATTATCCAGTAAGGGATGGTTCCGGCTTTGTGTTGCAGGGGAGCGGGCGTACTCCTCGGTACGGTGATCTAGGCCACGTACTGTGACGGGCGGTACCCCAGTAGCCCTGCCATTGTATGGAATCCAAACTCCAATAAGTGCCGTACGTATTAGTTGTGCCCAACTATGTTGGAATGTGAGATGTAAGCATTTCAGCTATTTCTGTATTTTACTTGGAAACCCTAGACCCTATTATAATATAACTGGATTTCCTATCAAATGATTTGGTTAGCGTAAGGTAAAAACTTTTCAATGTTTATGTGTGGGAAGTCTTACGTGATACCTTTGTTTTCAAAAGGTTTTGAAGTTAAACAATTTAAACCCGTTTACTCACACCAGACCCATGTCTGACCCAAGTGTTTATTTTCTGTTTTATTAAACCTTGGGTACTCAATTTTTACGAGTAGCCAAGGGATTCAGGTTAGCTTTGACGAATCTATGGAGGAGATATGGAGCAGGAGGCTTCAGCATTCGTAGATATATAGTATTCCGCTGTGTTGGTTTCTCTGAGTCGTTTGTTTGAATTGTATCTTGTGTTGTATAATAGACAGGTTTTATAACTGTCTATTTTGTGATGTATAAGTTGTGTACTCTGATTATGTAAAGACTATGTAATAGTTATGTGATATATTATATTTGTTTCGTTCCGTTGGGAGATTCTGATGTGTTGTTATTCTTTCTTCTTTTCTTTCTTTTCTTCTTCTATCTCTTTCTTTCTTAATTCACGATACGTCTTTCTGGGCATAGAAAGCCGGGTCGTGACAGTCGTCATGGCCAAATCGTGGCCACCACGTAGCTCCGATGACGATCTCCACCATTGGATGGGTAGTTCTTTATTCCAAAATCAAATTATGATTCACATTCAACGTTTAAATTGAATTAAATGTTCAAAATCTAACGACTAAAATTCCGGGTCGTTATAAGGATAGAAAATTTTATATATAGACACCTTTGGTCTATATATATATATATAATTTGAATGATTTCCAAGGTTTTGAAATTGAATTTATTTAAGGATTATACTCAAATAAGTTTGATTTGAAATTTATAAAATTTGAGATTTTTAAGATATGATTTTATAACTTGATTTTGATTTAAAGCGATTAAATGGATATTTCAAGTTTTGAATAAATCGAAGGAAATATTTAGTTTAATGTAATTTAAGGTTATTTAAATGATAATGGATTTATTAAGTGAATATTTCAAACTAAATAATAATGAAGTTAAAACAAGATATATATGAAATTATCGATTTAGTTTTGAAAGTGCTAAAACTTGGAAATATATATATATATGAAATGGAAATGAAAATTTGGTTTTGAAGTATAAATTATTTTGAAATGACCACGGTGTTATAAGGACGTTTAGTTCCACGGATTCTTAGAGGATGGTTATCCCAAACATCCTATGAGTTACTTGTGTTTCAGTTGATATTTCACTTGAGTTGGATTTATTGATATAAGAATGTTAATCCTACTCGAGTGTTTGTATTTTTCTTTAAGCTCGGGTCAAACTGAGTGTCACAGCATTCGAGACTCGCCTTTGGAGTTTGGAGCTTCGCTTGGAGATCCAACTATCGATTCAGCTTTCAGCTTTTCCAGTTGATTTGTTAAGAGATGTCATCTGTGTGTATTCGAGACTCAATTGTATTTGAGATGTTATGCTGTATATTATTTCTAACTCCGATGATTATGTAGTAGCTTCATGAACTACTATTTATCTATTCCGCTGCATTATTATTATATTACTTTGTGTCTGTGATTCTGTGATTGATTTATTTACTGTATATGCTGAGTTTTGCCAAATTTTAAATTAACAATCTGATATTTTGAGCAATTCAAGTCTGACATGTGCGGATGCGAATGGTTGAAAATATTGGATCGTTACAGTTGGTATCAGAGCCAGGTTTTAGGCAAAACTTACCATATGAAGTAAATTTAATTACGGAATCACCTTCATTCGAGCATGAATTTCTTCCTACTTGATTCGGATTCCTTTCGAACTTTGGAACCCACCATTGTTCTAAAATCCATTCTTGTCTCCCCCTATTTGTATTCTTTTGATTCTGGAGCATCCCATAACTCCACTTCGAATGATCTCTATAAAAATCGGCGATCCCGCCAGTCTTTGAATGATTTGTAACGGGGTGAAACTCCTTTATAATTGGCATTAATTCACCGGAGATTTCTATACCCTCGGTTTAGGTGCTGCTATCTCTTGCTATGCCGAATTCTATCTCTGCCGATCGAATGTCGATTTGCCTTAGAATTCTTCCTCGATCATATTCCTAAAGTCACGGTTGACTCGGTTAAGGTCCCCCGCGATTTATATAAGTATATCCATTTTCTATTTTGTAATTTAATTACCTCATATTTGTTCGAGCTTACCTTCGAATCAGAATTCTATTCGATTAGAGTTCCTCTAATTTGAAGCTCTATCTTTGTTTTTAAATCCATTCTTGAATCATCCTTTGAAAAAATCGTGTTTGTTTGTATTTTAGAAATTGTTTATAAATCAAAATTATTATTTTGATAAGTATGATTATATTCTATATATAAAAGTGAAAATGTTTTTGATAAGGATTATAAAGCTTTTAGAAAAGAGAATTTGAAGTTTCGAAAGGATTTGAAATTTTGAAAATTTTATAAGAAATTGATTTATATAAAAATGATTTATAACTGAAGGGTTTTGAATTTGAAATTTGAGGAATTGAATTCCGGTGTTTTGAAATTGGTTTTAAGATTTTGAAAATATATAATAATACGATTTAAAAGTATTTTCCGAATAAGAAATGTTTCAAATGACTTCAAATGAGTTCCAATGATTTCGAAGAAATTTCAAAGAAGTTTTCAAGAAAATAGAAGTCTAGAACTCACTTATGTCATTGGAGAATAATTTCGGTGATGAGTGCATGCATCATCGACATTGATTTTCGAGTTTCAAAGTGGGGGATAGGCCACTTGAGTAGCTTTGCTATGCGATTGATTTTGTGAACCCAATTTTGATTTCCAATTTCGAAGTATGATTTGATATTCGAAAGATATATGTGTATATATTTTAAACGATTTGAAGTGAGCCCAATGTTCAGTCCTCGAGTTTTGGATTTGATTTGGTATAACCCTATCTTTTGAAATCGATTTACTGATTGGTTGCTGATTTCCAACTCTTGGATTGGAAATTTGATTTCTCCGACTATTTTGAATGTACGAACACTTCCAAATCAAGGTTTAATTTTTAAAGCTAAGTAATTTCGAAAAGTATAAATTATTTGATAAAGTATATAAGTTTAGTTTTATATGTTTAAGTATGATGTAATATGATTTAAACAAATTTGAAATTGTTTTGTTGAGTAAATGAATAAGACTATTTTGAATTTTACTAATATGAAATTTAGTTTTGAAATGTTTTAAATAAAATGTAGATTTAAATGTTTTAACTTAGTAACATCTTTTATAAAACTATATATATAATAATAATAATAATTTTCAAAAAGGTAAATTGGACATTTCAAATAGAAATAAATAGTTCAAAGGTTTTAAAGGGATGGCTATAAACTTGGTAATCATTTTGGGTACAATTGATTTTTGAGAAAATATTTGGTTTCGAAAATAGATTGGAATTTAAAACCCAGTATTTACATGATGATTTTGGAAATGAATTTGTTTGACTTAAATTTTGTTGATTTGGAAACTAGGATTATTTTCTAAACCTATTATTTGGAAACTTTGAAACTAAAGATATTTAAATTGGAAGAAATAATTTGGTGAAACCATATATGATTTTGAAACTGAACTGATATTGAAACAAATTGAAATTGAGAACCTCATTTTTCTAAATACTTGATTTGGGAGTTTCGAACTTATATAAAATTGATTTGTACAAGTATGAAGTTGATTCGAAAACTATTAACTTGGAAAGGGTACTCAATTTGAAAAGTGAAATCTTATATAATTGAAGTCTATATAAGTGTGATTTGATATACTATTGATTTTAGAAAGTATTCGATTTGAAAAATGAAACCTTATATTTAATGGAATTTATTTAAGTATGATATTTGAAATTGATTTGAAAGGGTACTATATGATACATATTTTCGAAGTAAAGATATGGAAAGTGCCTTCTGCTTGATATCCTCTTTGTGGCCACATTTTGGATTCATTATATCGATATTATTCTCTGTGATTTAGGTTTTCCGGATATGATACTTGAGTGCCCTTCGAATTCCATGGCATTACCCATGGTCTTACGAACTCGACTGCATAGCGTAATTCGCAGGGCCGTGATGGCTTACGGATACGGATGTTTCCTGGAGGATCCAGGCGTAACCATTGTGTATTTGCGATCTATGGTCGTTTTAGTAGCGTAATCCGCAAGGCAGAGATTGCTTAAAGGGTACGGATGTTTCCTATGGGATCTAAGCGTAACCATTGTGTATCTGCGGTCTACAATTTTTTGTTATCATGGCGAAATTCGCAAGGCAGTGATTGCTTAAAAGGTACGAATGTTTCCTGGGGGATCCAGGCGTAACCATTGTGTATCTGCGATCCATGATTCGATTCGGTTGATTTGTTTGGATTGTACTTTCCATATCAATTTTGAAGGTTTTTCGAGTATTTTTCATTGGGTGTTGAAACAGGTCTACTAAGTACTTGGAAAATTCTAGCTTTGCGCCTGATCAATGCATGGCCAGAGCCTGCAAGAACGAAGATAAACTTGTTGAAACATCGAGTTATAAAAGTATTTTAGAAAGGAAAATTTGTTTTGATATAAAAGTATTTTATTATAAAAGTATTTTCAACAAAGAAATTTTGTATTAAATTTTTAAATTGAAATTTTGTGGTTTTAAATTAATTATGCGTGCCTGATACTATTCTTTTGAATCTACCTAATCTGCTCAGCTTTATCTATTCTGCTTTACCCTTTTTCCCCTGTCTTTGTTCCTTTTCGAGGACGAAAAGTTTTGTGTGGGGGGGAGTGTAACGACCCGTATTTTTCGAAAAGAAGAAAATTCAAATTTTAGAATTTAAAAAAGTAAGAAATTAAAAATTTATGATTTTAAATAAAATTTACTTTGATTTATAACATCTGATTTTGATTTAATAAAGTGACAACTATTTTATGTGATTTCAAACGTATGGTTTAATAAAAGTTTAATTAGATAGATTGGATATTGTGTAAAGCATTAAATAAATTTATGATTAACTGGAATTGGGTTTTAATTGTAAATTAACTTCTAATCTCTTTGTAAACAACAAATGTATAATTATGTATTCAAACTTATTTAAATTTTAGTCTTGGTTTTACTCATCTTACATATCAACCTATTGAAATTAATTTGTTAATAAAATTTAGTATAATTGGATTTTACATAAACGGAAAGAAATATAAATTTTAATTTAATAAGACTTAATTAGTTAAACAATTCAGAAATTGGGAAAATTGAGAATTTAATACTGCATTAGTTAATATAAGCATTTTAATTAAGGAACTAGAAATTATAAACCAATGAATATTCAATTATATTAATTTGAAATATAGTTTATTTTGAAAATTAAATAAAGGTGAATTTTATTGAATATAATAAACTGAAATCTACCATATAAAACAAACAATAGAATTTTATGACGGAAATTTGATATTTGATATGCGTCCATCTAGACATAGCAAATGGCAAATTTTCGTCGAATAATATAGATGTTCTATCGATCGCTAGAAATTTAGTTTAAATCAGTTAATAACAGTTGAATTTAAAAGTTTTCCGAAACCTAAATATGTCAACATGAGAAAATTTATTTAGAACACTCTGAATAAGACCGCGTAATCCGTTTCGCGAAATTCGGACGTTTCTAGCTCCGTTTGGATTTTTTTCGTACAGGATAGCAATGTATATCAGTGTCAGTGTAACAACCCGGAAATTTTAATAGTTTTATAACGTAATTAAATGAAAATTTGATATTTTGAATACGTCTATTTTATTACAGCAAATGGTAAATTTTCATTTGATAATACAAAAGTTTATTTTCTTGTGTAATTTTATTTCAAATTAAATTGGTTAATATTTGATGATAATAAAATGTTTTCCAAACCTGAGTATTTATTTATACAGAAAATTTGTAAATCGTCCTCTGAGTGAGACGTGATATTTGGTTCTCAAAATTTGGACTGTTATTGCTCCATCGATCTTATTTTCGACAGATTTGCAGCATTTTCGGTACCAAATATCGACTTTTGATAGGATGGTTGTATCACAGATATCTTTGTACCGTTCTATTCGCCTCGTCGTGCTGATCTCCATAGTATATTTATTTCTGTATTCTGAGGTCCGGTACGCGACGAAAACAATAAAACGGTGCGTCGTATCGGTACCATAAATTGTGACCGTTAGCTTTCCTTTGCCATTCAAACGTAAACGTGCAGCCCAAGCAATATAATAAATTGCTTTAATAACTTTGTGCTAAATCAATGTACAGCCGTTGCCATTCCCTATATCCCATTTTCCGCCCTACCATTTAGAAAATATAAAACCTACAAAGTCATTTAATTTTTGGAACCGTTCACTCCTAAATCTCCTCCCTCCAGATCTATTTCTTCCCCTCTCCTTTTCTGCCCCCGGTCAAAAACTTTGTATATATTTTTTTCCATGGCCTCTCCCTCTCCCTCTCTCTCAGACTTCTTCCCTTCCTCTCAAATTTTTCCTTCCCCTTCCATTTTTGCTCCGCCTACCGAACCTTCCCTCTATCCTACATCATCACCGACCAACCACCTTCACGCAACCCTCTCCTTGACTACTTGGCCGAACCTTTTGCCTCCCATCCATGCATAGCTAATCCACCGACCTAGGCCACTAATGCCAGACCCGAGACGAACCTCCACCAGAACCCATCTCGGCCTCAAACTCTGGCCGCGAGCCCAGCCTTCACCGATCTTCCATGCGTGCCCCATTCCACTTACTCCATGCCTTGCTTCGTTGTGCAGTCTCCTCGCCATCATTTTTTCCATCTGCCGTGTCCGTGCGGCCACATGAAATTGATACGGTCAGCCTCCCCACTTCTTTTATTCTTATATAAGGTATACATCATATATATAGTCTGTAGTAATAGGTCTACATATTTATTTATAAAAAAAAGTTATAGTATGTTTATAGCATATATATAAAATAATAATATGTTCATAGTTATTATATATACGTGTTATATTATATTTTCTATAAGGTTTGTTTATGTATATACTTTAAGATCCATTGTATATATATAGTTATATAAAAACTTGCTGTATATACAAGTTTTAAGTGACAGTCATATTAACATATTGCTTTATATATATGTAGTTTAGATACAATGTTTATAAGGTATGTATATTTTCTGATATATATATATATATATACACACTTAAATTTACGCAGTAAGAAGTTAGTTTCTATATATATATATATTTATTTATTTATGTTTTGTTGTCGTATATATTTGTTTGCATACTTGTTCATCTATATAAGCATATACATATGTATTTTTTTGCTAAGCATTACAGTAGATTTTGTAATATATGTTTATGCCCAGAGCAGATATGTTGAGCTTTAATTTAAAGTATATATATATGTGTGTTAGTATGTGTACGTGAAATTTTATATAAGTAGTTTATTTTGTTTACATATATTGTGTTCGGTTGTATAAACTTTTATTGTTCTGTTATACATATTAATTTATAAACTTTTGTGTGCTGGTTTATTGTACAAGTTATATGAATTTATATATATGTTAGATTATGTTAGTATTAGTTGTATATGATATGTTATTCTTTCTATACCTTTATAAGTATTTTACAATATGTTACATAAAAATAGTGTGGGCAATTTGTGGTTACAGTCAGTACATATACCAGTTTTATATTTTTTAGATATATAGTTGATTTCAAATGTGTGTGTGTGTGTGTATGTATTATTTCAAATTTTAATATGTAGGTATGGTTGTTTATTTTATGTGTTTTTATTTAAAACAATGGATTTCTGAAATATATATCTATACTTAATTTAATATATGTTTAAATTTAGAATATGATTTTATATATGGTTATATATAGTGTTTGTGCCAAAAATGGCCACAAACCCCAAATGTCGCGAAAGCACCAGTGTATGAATGCAAATCAATAGTATATGATCACAAATCACAGATCTAAGTGATGTAGAGAATAAAAAATGAAGAATAATAAACTTAAAATGGAAAGAAACAGACAGAGACACAGGATTTATAGTGGTTCGGCTATCTCCGGCCTACGTCCACTCCAAAAGTTAATCTTTTATTGACTTTCCTTGCTTGTTACAGCTGTTTACAGTGGATTACAATGAAGAAATTCAAGTTCAACAGTAGCTCAGTAATGCCAAGGTGTTTCCGGCAGAGTCTGGACGTTGGATGGCCAAAAGATCCTTTTTTCTATAGGTTCTAGGGTGCTATTTATAGGTGTAGGCTGCAAATATCTCGCTCAAACTTCGGGAGACTTCTTCTGGCACGTGAGTGGGCCCACGCGATCGGTCCCATGAAGTTTCGACTTGATCCATGATCGATACGAATGTATTTCGTATCGATCAAGATTTCATCCAATCGAGTCAAAACTTGGTGTGAACATTCTTTAGCTTGTACGTAAGCTCCTGTGAAAATTTCGTGGCATTTGGACCTGTGGATCTCAAGGTATGATCGATACGAAATGTAGCTTCCTCAACCTCGTTTGGTCTGCAGTATCGATACTTGTTCGTATCGATGCCCTTCACGTGCGTGCTGGTGACGTGGCCTTATCCTCAGGGTGTGATCCATTTTCCACGCCGCGTTGAATGCCTCTTCCCTCGATTCACGCACATTTCTAGTTCGCATCCATCTGATCGCGTTGGTCACGTTCGTGTCCATCAATCTGTATCCATCGACTGCTTCGTATCGATCGATACGAACCCTGGCTCCCGAACCCGTCGTATCCATATGCATCCATCCACCCGTTAATGCCTTCGGTCTGCTTCATATCCTTCCCATGCACTTTCTTCGCATCGATCTAGCAACGATCGATACGAAGTGTACCTGTGCGTTTATACAATTGATTCGCGCAGCATCAATGCGAAGTCCACTGATTTGAAGTCGATACATATGGGTTCGATTCGAAGTATGCTAATGTCCCTTCTTGATCGACACGAACACCATCGAGTCGAACAAACCATCATGCGCCTGCCTGTTTGATCCAAGTTCACCGCCATCGAGTCAAAATCCATCTAATCTTTCTCCCCGATCGATACGAACATCTTGTTCGTATCCATGGGTATCGATACGAAATGCATGGATACGAACAGTATCGATACCAAACCTGTTTCTTCCAACATTGATCCATCCATATCTCAAGCATATGAACTCCGATTGGCCTGAAATTTGAAACGTAGTCTCTCCTAGCCTTGATCATCATTCCCTACCGATTCCGTCTCGATTATAGCTCAGTTAAATTTTGACGACATCGATTGTGACGCCCCACCTCTATGCTCATAATAACAAAGAGTATTAAAAGAAATACTGTTTATTATTACGAAGAATAAGGCTGGATAGGAGCGACCATCCGTAATTTGCCTTACACTAATATTGGTTATCTCGGTAGGAGTGGTATATACTTTTTATTTTTCATCTATTATTTATTTACTCCCATCGAAATATCCAATTATCAGTATAAAACAAATTACGATAGTTCATAATAGTTTAGGACATTAGATATAACAATAACACAGATAATATAAATGCGGAACACAGATTAACCAAAAATCTCATATATATAACCGATGTCAGTTACAATATAGTTGACACGATACATATGATATAACTACAACTGTCGACTCTAGAAGTTATATATACAAGTACATTATCGACTAATATACATGAATACATATCGTTCTATACAATGACACGACCACTACAAAATGACACTGACAACTTCAGAAGATGTGAAAAGTCTTCATATCCTGAACAGCAACTCAAAGAAGAAAATCTACAACCTGAAATAACTCGGGTCTGACCCGAGTATTAAATTCAAAAGAAAATAATACACGGGTCAGTCTAATTCAAACTCAGTTATTAGTGCACAGAAGCAATAATAATCAATATCAAATAGACGATGGTCACATAAATCTCGTACGTCCAACTTCTCGATAAGAGAATCGGATAACGGCAGATGTAACACTAAACAGTGTAAATCAACAAATCAGAAATCTCAAAAAGATCAATCAAATCAATTTTCTATGTGGCTGCAGTACACGCACGCGTGCACTGCCTCGCCACACAGTACGAGAAATCATCACGAAGGTGAAAAATAACAGCAATCAAAACTGTAGAAGTTAACATAAATAAACTTACAGGGTCAAACCCAGGTCTTTGAGACCGGATTCAACTCGCTGTAAAATTTCACAAATCAACTTGAAACAATCAAGAACCAACAAACCAAACTCAACCAACACAAGCGAAAAGGAAGCGGTGAACAAGTTCACGCTTCAGATCAAAACTGTGATATCGAACAAGCCATGACCGTAGTCAATAGCCAAAGCAACTCGAATAAGCCTGGTTAAGAAACCAGACTCAGGATCACCAGAAAGAAACATACATGGTGACTCAAATCAATGCATATCAATTATCGAAAAGAGCAGACTTCACAGTGCTAATACAAGTGAAGTTTACAACCAACGTAGACAATGCAAGTGCAGGCTATATGTAGCACCAAGTGCAAAGGAGATAATCAGTGCATAAAGATTTCACTGTGCAATCCAGTGAATATAAAATATGTACACAATTGAATGTACATAACAGACTGCCCAAGACAAAATGAATCAGAGGGGTGACGGTGAAACTGGACATTATACTAAAGGTAAGGTAGCACAGCAAGGCCCAGCAAACAACCGAACACAGGCCAGTTACAACTAATCAATGCCAACAATAACTAGAAGTGTGGATACCAAGTGATACAAATGAAGTGCATAAGCAAAACCGGGTCCAAACAGCAATTACATAAGGAGATAGACCAGATCAGTACATATGCAATATGGATATGTAAGCCTACACTTTTAACATGTACAGCTTCAATGAAATGATCTAAAACAACAAAGGAAGTTCTCTAAATCAATGGTAATACACTGAGATGCAAACCACCCAACATGTACAAAAGATAACGGCATCAAGTCAAAGTCCATATTGGAATAGCACAGGTCAATGCAAAATATACCAAAATCAAAGCAATTACTTTTATCAAAGTCAACAGATAATGAACGGGATTGAAGCCGTGGCAATCACAGTTTCGAATCTAGGAATCAAAGCCAAAGCCGAGACAAGGTGTACCCCAAAGTCACAGTGAACGAAGAGAAGTGTAACCATGATCAAAAAGTTTAAAATCAATACAAGACAACATAAATCAAACTGTACCAAAGTCGCCGCGAATAAAGCAAGTATGCTACAGAGTAAATTAAAGCAGCGGGTTAAAGTCGAAGTGTTTTGAAAAACAGTCGAGCCGTGGTCATCTCAGAGGAATTACCAACATCGAAGTATTTTAAAACCAAGTCAAAGCCAGTGAAAACACGCATTTGAATCAGTCAAGTATCGAAGTTAAAGCCGATAATTTCCAAAACCAAGACAACCGAGCATATCAAATATACGCAAATGAATTAGTCATAAATTTGGTACCACTACTAAAGTCAGAGAAACCATCTAAGTGTTCAAACAAAATAGAATGGCCACGGTAATTCGAAACGAACTCTAACGTTCGCATACAAACGAAAACCCAAGAATTCAAGGCAGTGAAAATCACAACTCACATATATGTGTGCTTGAATTAGATGTGAGTGAGTACTCACCTTAGCATCAACTAGCAAGACCGAAGTCATGAGTCGAATTCGATCACCTTGAAGCAAAGTCGACAACGATAGCTAAACTCCAGAAGCCCTAGATCTCGAAAGACCTCTGGTGCAAGCGAAGACGAGATCTACTATCTCAAAGCAACCAAGAAAGCAACACGAAATCGATCGAACCAGGCAACAACAGAAACATCCAACAATCGATCGAAACAATCACGTGCTTCGACATACAAAGCCCACAGATCAGAGCGCAAGAGGAACGAAAGCCCTAGCAAGCATCGAAAGAACGAACGAGGCCAAACCCTAAATTTCCAGATCGAAGGAAGAAGTAGCCACCGCCATTTTTTTAGAGCAGAGAAAAAGAACGGGTCGAATAAAATGAGTTAAGGGGAGGGAACAGGCATAGGCCCTTTATCTCACAAAATATAGAATTTGGGCTGAGCAAAATTAAAAAGGGAAATGTTTATTTAAAAGAATTTGTAATTGGTAAACGAATTACAACTCGAATATAATTCCAATTAAAATTGTCAAATAAATTAAATCGTCATTTGACGATAATCAACAATTATAAAACCTCGGGTTGTTACAGACTCCCCTCCTTATAAAAATTGCGTCCCCGCAATTTTCATAATTAAGGTCGTTAAGAATTATTATTCTTCTAACATAAACTGGTTATGTTAGAAAATAAAAGGTAGAGGATATAAACACCAAAGAAACCTTTTAATTTCATAAAAGAGATTCACAAATTCTCAGCAAAATCTAATTACCAAATGGACAATTAGAAAACAATCAAAATTGAATTCAAAACTGAATAAATACAATCATCATCACTATTCAATTATCAACTAGACAATTAGAATTCAGAATCACAAAACAGCAATATCTAATTATCGATACGATAATTAGAAAACAGAAAATCTAATCATCAACAAAGATAATTAGAAAACACAAAACACAAATCGCAAAATCGCAAATATCTAGTTATTCAACAAACAACTAGAAAATACGAACTTCATAATCAACAAATTCAAAATATTAACAGAGATAGAGATAGATAGAAAACAGCGATTCAATAAAATCAGCATATTCTAGAAACAATTGGAGACTAGGAAGTCTCATATCAATAAAATCAGTAAACTTCTAATTATTCAAACGACAGTCAGAAAACAAATCAACAAATATTCAATTGTCAAAAACGATAATCAAATTTCAAATTCAATAAATATTTGATTACCTCAAGCGATAATCAAATTTCTCAAATCAACAAATATTCGATTATCAAAAACGATAATCAAATTTCAAATTCAACAAATATTTGATTATCTCAAGCGATAATCAAATTTTAAATTCAACAAATATTCGATTATCAAAAACGATAATCAAATTTCAAATTCAACAAATATTCGATTATCAAAAACGATAATCAAATTTCAAATTCAACAAATATTCAATTATCAAAAACGATAATCAAATTTCAAATTCAACAAATATTCGATTATCAAAAACGATAATCAAATTTCAAATTCAACAAATATTCGATTATCAAAAACGATAATCAAATTTCAAATTCAACAAATATTCGATTATCAAAAACGATAATCAAATTTCAAATTCAACAAATATTCGATTATCAAAAACGATAATCAAATTTCAAATTCAACAAATATTCGATTATCAAAAACGATAATCAAATTTCAAATTCAACAAATATTCGATTATCAAAAACGATAATCAAATTTCAAATTCAACAAATATTTAATTATCACAAGCGATAATTAGAAGCAACAAATATCTGATTATCAAAAACGATAATCAGAACTCATATCAACAAATATCTAATTATCACAAGCGATAATTAGAAACAACAAATATCTGATTATCAAAAACGATAATCAGAACTCATATCAACAAATATCTAATTATCACAAGCGATAATTAGAAACAACAAATATCTGATTATCAAAAACGATAATCAGAACTCATATCAACAAATATCTAATTATCACAAGCGATAATTAGAAACAACAAATATCTGATTATCAAAAACGATAATCAGAACTCATATCAACAAATATCTAATTATCACAAGCGATAATTAGAAACAACAAATATCTGATTATCAAAAACGATAATCAGAACTCATATCAACAAATATCCAATTACCTGCAGATAATTGGAAGCAACAAATATGTAGAAATCAATTAAGAAGACTAGAAAATCAACATAAAAGCTTGGATCGATCCCAGTAAATGGCGAGTTTTAGCTACGCCGCACGTGCATCTCATATGGCCGAAGCCTACCAAGTACTATATTTTTGGCGCCCAACAAATGACTCGAAGGTCCAACAAATGACCCGAAGGTCCAACAGATGACCCGAAGGTCTAGTACTGGTAATTGACCCGAAGGTCCATCATATGACCCGAAGGTCCATCATATGACCCGAAGGTCCAGCAGAGTGGCTCGAAAGCCAAATAAAATCATCAAAATTATCAAAACAGCAAATGTTTCAATTAACGAGTCCAGAATTAACCGAAATAGTAAAAGTGTGGTTACATACTCCGCACTTTTGCTAAATCGTTTAAATCTCTTCATCGTTTCCTTGAAAGTGCAAAATTGTGTATTTTGTAAAAATACACTTTACATTCTCAAACGGACAAGTCCGGAATTAAGCGAATCAGTAAAAGAAAGGGGTCATAGTCCTCGATTTTGCTGAAACGTTTAAATCGCTTCCTCATTCTTTTGAAAGCATAAACTGTTAAATTTCTAAAAACAATTTTATTTATTTTGTAAAAATAACAATTCACCTTCTCAACTAGACAAGTCCGGAGTTAGGCGAATCAGTAAAAGAAAGGGGTCATAATCCTCGATTTTGCTGAATCGTTTAAGTCGCTTTCTCATTCTTTTGAAAACGCAAACTGTTAAAAAATTATAAAACAATTTTCCAATCACGTGATTAAAACAGCAAATCAGTAACAATTTCTGTAACGACTCAGAATTTTGAACGAATTTAATTGAGAATATTTAATTTATTTTAAATATTTGAACGATAATCTAATTCGAATCCCGAATTTAAATATTGAAATCGGCGATTAAATTTTAAAATTTAATCGATTGAAGTTGAATAAAAATTTGAATCTTCAGTTTAAAGCCGAAGAAAAATATTTCGAAAGCTTTTAAAAAAATTCGTATTGATATTACTGAAGATGACAGAAGCTTCAGAATCGAATTTGAAAACGATTCGTTCAGTTTTGAAATTTATATCGTTTAATCGGTTTTTAAAAATAGTCATTTTTCAAACAGTCTCGGAATTCGACGAAACCAGTTCCATTGGGTCCGAAATGTTGTATTATTGCCGGATCTCAATTTTCGTAATTTTCGGGGTTGTTGTGTGACCATACGATAGTTAAACGCGTTAGAATTTAAATGGAATTCAATTTAAATTTAAAATTTAAATTTGAAACCATCACACTTTCGTTCCTTCAACCACGCAGGGAATCACGGGGAGAAAATCGTGCATCCCATGTCTTCTGTCTTCCTCCATTCTTTTAAAATCATTTCCCCTCTCTCAGATTAAAATCAAAACGAAGAAAACAAGCAAATGGCTGAAGTATAAAACGAAATCTCGTTCCCCATTCAAAAGAACTAACCGCATACTTCTCTCCTCTTCTCCCTCTAATAAAATCGTTCGATTTGAAAAAGGGGGTAAATGAGCGTAAATCGAAATCTGGAAAGGGGGGGCGGGTGCGCGAAGTTGAAATGATAGGAAGCACGAACGAGGCCGCGGAGGAGCACGCGCACGCGAACTGGCGAACTTCGTCGAATAGGGGAGCAGCGCGCGGCGCCGCGACGTGGGGTCGCGACTGGGAGGCAGACAGGTCGTTCGAGCAGTGCGATGTCGCGATGAAGCTAGGGCAGCGATCTGGAAGGGGCAGCGTCGAGTGGCAGCGATGTCGCGATGTGACGGCGAGCAGCGCGATTGGAGCTTCGCGAACTCGAGCTCGAGGCGAGATTTCATCGCGTAGAGCTAGGGTTCTCGAGTGCGAAGGGGACAGGCAGCGACGTGGGGATGAAAGCAGTGGCAGCAGCGTTCGCGAATGGGGATGTCGCGATTTCGATTTCGCGTGGGCTTCGCGAGTGGAAGGAGGAGGGCGACATCTTGAGGCGATGTTCAGGTGGAGTTGTTGGAGTCGATTGCAAGTTCGACTGAGTGAACTCGCGACATAGGAGTCGTGGCAGTGGCGATCGGCAGTGAAGTGAGGTATATTGATTTTTATTTTTGATTTAATTCAATGAACATTTATATATATATATAAAAAAATACAGCAAACAGAAAAATAGTTTACACATATATATATATATATTTTTGTATACAGTTTAGAAGAGTTATAGTAATAAAATTTCTATTTATGTTATTTATAGAAAACGTATATATATTTAGACAAGATTTCAAAGTATAAATTCTGTTCGATTTAATATGTATACGAGAAGATAAACTGCTGTTGTTATATGGAAAAAATAATAATAATAAATATTCATGCAAATCAATTTGATAATTGTTGAAGTTAAAATTTTTTAAAGATAGGAATATTATTTTCAGAATGTGAAAAGTTATTTAAAGGAAGATTGGTTTAAAATAAAATCTTGGGATAATTAAAATTACCAAACGAAAATTTAATCGATCGATTATTTTGAATATTGATTAATTTATATAATTGTTATACAAGGTATAAATCAAGAGAACAATCCAATTTGGAAATGGGATGGCAAAATAAAAAGCTAAGGTGAGATCTTCTCACTCAGATTTATAATTGAATTGCAGTTATTGATTGGTTTGTTTGAATGTGCTATTAGATATGATAGGATATATCTATATATATAGCAGTATATACATATTGGCATATGTATATATTGGATTGATGATTTCCCGCCTCGTATAGCGGATGAGACCCTATTGCGCCGTTAGTAAGCGGATTTATAAAAACCCATATACCGCGATAATTCCGTACTGGAGCGGAATTGGTATTGTGCTAACGTCTTTGGATGCAGGGAAACAGGTTGGAGGGATCCAACTGGACCCCTCACATTGATTGATTTTATTTATACTGTGGTATGAATCTGTGAATGATTATATTGATGTTATTGATCATATCGATGTCTGGAAATTGATTGAAAGCTAAAAATTTAGCTGAATGGATGTTTGATATCATTGGATTCAAAAAAATAAACGAAATTGAATTTTTGAATCAAAGTAGAAATTTCTAAGTGAATCAATTTTAGAAATTGAATAAATTCTGAAGAAAGAAAATTTTAAAGTATAAAAAGTTAATTTTTATAATCTTATCGAATTAATTCCAGAATCAAGTGAAAATGTTAAATAAATGGATTTCGTAAAATAGTGATTATAAATTGAAGAATTAAATTTAAGAATTTGGATTTTTAAATAGACTGAAAGAAACAATTGAAATATATTTTCTTTGAAAGGAATTTATTTAAAAGGAGATAAGTTGGAAATCCAATTAGAAATTTAATTGGTAAGTTGAAACGATTTGGGAAATCAATGTAAAATGATTTCAATTTAAAGAATCCATTTAAAAACAGGATGTTGAGTAATTTGAGAAAAATAAGGAATTTATTTAGTAGTGATAAATAAAATTAGAAATCAATCTGTAATTGATTTAGTATTTGGAGAAGAACTTTGAGAAATCAGTATGAAATCTTTTATTTAAAGTTGAAAATAAATTTAGAAATCAATATTGAAATTGATTTAGTATTGAAGTTTTAATAAGTGGAATTGGAATTTATAAAAGTTGGTTATAAATCTGAAATCACTTATTTTGATAAGTAGAATATAGAAGTTGATAAAAAGAAGATTTATAAGTCGAAGTTGTTATTAAAATAGAAATAGAATTTATAACCGTGTTTATAAATTCGAAAGCGATGGAATTTGATGAATTAAATATAGAAGATTATCAGAGTAGATATGTTCGCGATTTTGGATAGCGAATTCCTATTGAAATGAAAATGTGTAGAAATGATTGGAATTGGGTTAAATGAAGTATATTCACGATTTTGGACAGTGAATATATTTTTAAGTAAAAATGGTTATGTTTGGGAAAGCGATATTATAAATAAAGTTAATTGTTTTAAAAGATGTTTTAAAACGTGTTAAATATCGAAATCATAGATTTCAACATTTATTGTTGAAATAGACGTTTTCGAGAAATATAAGGAAATGGTGGACTATAACACTGTTGTTATAGTAAATGATTTCCGAAAGAAAATGTTTTATGTAGTATTGGGATTTTTATATATCTACCTTAAAATTTCGAATCCCTATACTAGTGATTTCGAGTCGTCGTAACGATGTTTTACGTAACATTCGTTTTGACTCAAATAGATGTTAGAATAAATGATTTCCTTAAAGAATGAATGTATACTTAATTTGATTTAAGTATATCGAATATTTTCCAAGTGTTGGAAATAAATGATTGTGAAATACTTATTATTTAATAAGTATGGAAATGCTTTTCTAATATGAAATGAACTGTTTTGAGATTTTATCTTTTAAAGATAAATTGAAATGTGGAAGTTGATTTGAAATTGTTTTCAAATGATTGAAGTGTGGAAATTTTATATCTAGTAAAAGATAATTTTGAAGATGAAATAATTTGGAAAATTATTTGGAATCTGATGATGTTGCGCATCTTTATTGATAGTTAAATAACCGACTATCAATAATTACCTTTAGATAGGTATTTGTTGTGAATTGGATGAATTTGAATGCCACACTTATTTTTGAATAAGCGCTCACTATTCGGGTTAGCCAGGAAAGGACCATGGGGTCGTATAACCCATTCCGAATATGTGATACGTCGTTATGAATTGCATTCGAAGACCGGTGTTGAAGACCGGATATTTTTGAAAACGAAAGGATTACCGTCGAGTTACTCTACATCGGCTGATCTCCGATTTAGAGGTTTTATCACCCTTAGTGACGGGAAGTCCGGACGTGATTAGAAATTTATCCGGATGTGCAAGGGCTTCGTGAGAAGTGCCTTCGGTTCTGTTCGATCCCGGAACAGACTTGTATGGATTGTGTGTCTGACGTTACAATTTGAGATATAAAGCTGATTTCTTTCAAATACATTTCTGTTGGTGGCGGAGAATTTATTCTCTTAGCTTAACACCCTTCTCTAAGACGTACGAGCTCAGAGGTTATGTAGTTGAAATTTATCAGCGATATATCCCAATTTGGTAACGTGGCATACTGAGTGTTGCTGTGAAATGATCAGTGTTTGATCATTTGTGATATGATCATTTGTTTGATCTTATATCTTTGTGATCATAGGTTGATCATTTTGTTTGACCCGAAGCAGGGCTTTTTATAGAAAGCGTAGCTTTGTGGACGAGACTTCGTCGAGCCTCACACCCCGGAAATGGTCGAAACAGGAAGGATGCGGCAAGGTTCTAGGGAGTAGCGCCCCTTAGTGTATGTCATTCCTTCTGGATAGAGGTGGTATCATGGTATGGAGCCCAGATACTTAACCTATGTGGTTGCTGCATTATTATCTATGTGGTTTGTTGGAAATCGGGGATCCTCGGGAAGATCGGTGACGATCGGGGGATGGCATACGCGTGTCAGTAGTTACCTATTTTTGCAGAGGTAACCCGGCCTTGTGTTGGCAGAGATCCGGTTAGGTTCTCGGGTCGTCTATTCCAGGGACATACCCATCGTGGATAGGAAGTTCCTTAGCCTGACCATTTGTTGGAAATCCAAACTCCAATACGTGACTTGTACGGTATTAGTTGTAGAACCTGCCATTTACGTACGGTGGTCACTACTGTTTAGATGGTAGCTATAGTAGGCATACGATACTGGTCGTATGTTGGCTAAGATTAATATTATACTTTCGAAATGTTTTCTACACTATGCACTAATAATAATATCAAAAAGAATTTGATTTTTTGCGTAGTAAGCATCTTTGACTATCATAAGAGGAAATCTCCTCCAATTCTGCGTTTGCATTGTGTGTGTGGTGGGAGGTCTTATGGTAGTTTCATTTTCCAAAAGCATTTCGAATTGACTTAAAAATTATCTTGTTGTTTTTAAAGATATAACTGTTTTACGATCTCACACCAGTCACCATGACTGACTCGGAGTTTATTGTTTCCCTTCTAAACTCTGGGTGCCCACCAATTTCCACACGGGCAGTCTAGAGTTAGATTATCAGGATATTCTGGATATTCTGGAGCTTGGAGATAAGCTGGAGGACGAGATGTAGTATTTGTATCTAATAGTATTTTTTCCGCTGTGTATTCTGTATGAGGACAAGTTATATAACTGTCCATTGTTGTATATTGACTCTGATGATTGATGTATGTATAAAATGATATAGTTCTTTGTTTTAAAGATTATTCATTTATCTATTATATATTGTTCCACTGTGATGTGTAAGATTCTGATATTGTTTTCTGTTCTGTTGTTCTTCCGTGTTGTTGTTCTTCTCTATTCTCTCTTTCTTCTCTTTTTCTTCTATCTCTTCTTCTTCCTCTTCTTTTAAACATTAAAGTTCGCGTTTCCGTCATCCGATTGTTCGGCAGTTGCTACAGTGGACGTAGCAGTGTCGGGTTTTCGGAAGACGGATTTGCGGGTCTTTACAATTTCGATAAGGAAATTGTACTTCTCAAAATACCGTAAAAACGATTACAAATCAGTATTGCGGAATAACCGCTTGAAAATCCACTTTTAAAATTTGGGGTTACTGAAGTCAAAGCGACAGTAGTTTTAAAACGTCAAAATCACATCAAAACAATCTACATCAAAATGTAATATCAGTGAATTCTCATTCATCAAAATGCCACAAAACACCATGCTTCAAAATATAGCATTAGTGTAAAATCCCGTTATAAAAATAACGGCAACAAAATACGTTTCATAACCAAGCATCGGTTCAACGTAAAATAAATTCAATAACATGCAATTCAAATTTTTGCACGTACTAAAAAATGAACAAAGAAATCATTCAAATGTATCTTCAATGAAGATAATTCAAAACAACAAAAATCTAATCACTAGATGATTAGTACAAAAGAAAGCCAGCGGAAATTTCAACAAAAATCACATATCTGCAATTTCTTCAAATCCTCAATTCGGATTCGAAATTCTCAAAGAAACAAAATAATTACAGCTATGTAAACAACAAATGAAATTCATATCAATTTCGTATTTTGATTTTTAAATCAAAAAGATTATCAGTTGTACTCAGCGAAGACAGTTTCACTGTTTCCGCTGCGCACTCTGATAAACAGAACACAAATCAATCAAATCATCAGAACACAATTTCACTATTATTTATAAATAAAGATATTTAAAAATTTCATCCAAATTTCAAAACTTTAGTTTTGACTCAAACACAATTAAAACATCGACCAATAGTTGTAACATATGTTCCATCCGAGTTAAGTTTTATATTATGTCCATAAACCCCAAGCTCTGATACCAACTGTGACGCCCCACCTCTATGCTCATAATAACAAAGAGTATTAAAAGAAATACTGTCTATTATTACGAAGAATAAGGCTGGATAGGAGCGACCATCCGTAATTGGCCTTACACTAATATTGGTTATCTCGGTAGGAGTGGTATATACTTTTTATTTTTCATCTATTATTTATTTACTCCCATCGACATATCCAATTATCAGTATAAAACAAATTACGATAGTTCATAATTGAAACAACCCGACTTCCATAGTCCAGAAAGTCGCATCGTTTTGAAGAAAGAAAGGGATAGAAAAGAGAAAAGAAGAGAAGAGAGAAAGAAACAACATCAGAATCTCAACAGCGGAACGAATAAATTATATTAATAACATAATACTATTACATAGTATACAACATTCATCAGAGTTACACAGCTTATACATCACATACTAGACAGTTATAAATATTTGTCTAGACATTACAACTCAATACAATACAAGACACTATCACAGAGATCAACACAGCGGAACACTATATATATCTACGAACGCTGAAGCCTCCTGCTCCATTGCTCCTCCAGAAAACTCATCAAAGCTAAACCTGAATCCCTTGGCTACTCGTAAAAATTTGAGTACCCAAGAGTTTATAAAACAGAAATAAACACTTGGGTCAGACATGGGTCTGGTGTGAGTAACAGGTTAAACTTGCTTAACTTTGAAAATCTTTGAAACAAAAAGTATCACGTAAGACTTCCCACAAATAAACATGGGTAAGTTTTTACCTTACGCTAACCAAAACATTTGATAGGAAATCCAGTTATATTATAATAGGGTCTAGGGTTTCCAAGTAAAATACAGAAATAGCTGGAATGCTTACATCTCACGTTCCAACATAGTTGGGCACAACTAATACGTACGGCACTTATTGGAAATTGGATTCCATACAATGGCAGGGCTACCGAGGTACCGCCCATCACAGTACGGGGCCTAGATCACCGTACCGAGGATTACTCCCAATCCCCTGCAACACAAAGCCGGAACCATCCCTTACTGGATAATCCCGAATAAAATCACCCCACAGATGGCCGTCGCCAACTGCACCACTAAGCCGAAATAAAAGGAACTTCTCTAGACAGGGATGACCTTACTCTCAGTGGGTGCTACCCACGAAGCCTTGCTGCACCTCCCCTGTTTTAGCCATTCCCTTGTATATTTTTAAGGTGTGCATATCTGTTGATTTTAAACATCTTATTATTAGTCTAATCCTCTGCCTTTAAACTGTGAACATGAAACCCCCTTTAGATTTGATGCAGATGATATATGTTGGAAATAAATTTGGAATGTATGTTTGAAATATATATGCATGTTTGTTTTTAGACCTGGATACATGTATATATGAATGTTGAAGCCATGTGTGCATGTGTGATTTGTCTGTGTGAATCTTTGTTCATAATTACAGAGTTTGATTTTGATAAAATTCCAAAAAAAAGTGAGTAAACATTTATTTTAAAAGTTAAGTAGGTAAATGTTTGTTGCATAGGAATTTCCATGATGAAGAATGTTGCATGTATATACAAGTATAATCTCTGTATATATTTATCTAATTTAAGTATGCATGTTTGACTGCCTGAGTATACCTCTGTTTATAGTTCAGAGTTTAAGTTTGATCAAGATTCAAAAATCTTGTCATCTGCTCTCTATCAGGTTTTGGAATTCAAACAAGATTTGTTTGTTTAATCCTAATCTAAGTTTTCAAAATATAATTGAGTAAGAAAAGTTTAAATATCACTTGGAAAAGAAAATGACAGTAGGAATTTTTGATATATGTTAAAATTCAAACTCTATAATCTTTTGATTTTCTTTTATCACCTAATACCTTGTCTTAGATAATGATTTTTAAGAGTTAAATCATAATTTTTAAGTTTGTATTGAATGAGATATTCAAGATTGATAAGAAAGTGGGTTTTTGGTCTTTTCTGACGATCAAGGAGTTCGGGATGGACGGGTTTGCTACTGGAGATGGCGAGGAAGTAGGAGAGCATGGGAAAAATGCTCGTTGGATTTTATAATCGTCGTGGCGATGGCGAAAGGTTGAGGTAGGGTTTAACACCCATTTTTGGTCAGGGTTATAGTCCAGGCTTCTGTGGCGTTTCTAGTGTTTCGAGTTGATCGAAAACTTAGGCATGTGTGACGTGGAAGACTGGCGAAGCTTAGGCTGAGGTTGCTCAACCTCTGGTGGTCGGAATCGGCATGGCGAGGCGATTCTTGGTTGTTGAATTTGGGTCCAGGGAGCTCTGTTGGGTTCATTTTTGTTGCTGTGCCCGATCGAGGATGGTGGATGGTCTGATGGCTAGAGCACGTCGTAGTCGACTTGTTGGGATGGTCAGGAGTGTCGGAGCTCCGGCGATCGGCGGTGCATGTGCACCTGGTTTCAGTGTAGTGGGTTTGGGTTCAATGGTTTGCTCGAGTAGGGTCTCGGGGTAGCAGCGATTTGGCTTGGGTTCGTCTTTTGGTCGTACGCGAGAGATTGAGTGATAACTGTTAAAGTTTTAATAGTTTAAATTTTAAACCAAACTGTTTTTAAACAAAGAAAAAAAATAAGAAGAAGAAATACTTGGTTTTGTTTTAAGTACATATGGGTTAAACCCAAAATAATATATTTAACCATTTTTAAATTTTAAATAAAAAGTAAGTTTTTAAATTTTAAAAATCAAGTTAAATCAATTCTCTTGAAAATTCATTACTTTGTAATAAATTCTTTAAATAAATTAAGTTGTATGATAAGATTAACTTAAATGTATTAAGTTAAAACCTTAAGTTTTTTTCAAACTTAATTTAAAATGTAAAAAGGTAATTAATAAGGAAATGTTTTTATCTTAAAAAACTTAATTAAAGTTTGATAATTAATGAGGTAATTAAAGAGTGGTTAATTAATTAAATTAGTTAATGATTAAGGATTTATTAATTAACAGTTTAGGGTTTTAAGTGATTAATCAAATGGTAATTAAGAAGTACTTAAAAAAGTTTTATTAATTAATAATTAGGTTTTATTAATTAATACTTGAAGGATGATTAATCTATAATTAAAGATTACTTAATGGATTAATCAAAGGATAATTAAAGATTAATCAAATGGTAATTAAGAATTGATTAATAGGTAATTATGGATTTATTTAATTTGTAATTAAGGTTGTTAATTAATAATTACTTTTATTAATTAATAATTAAGAGATAATTAATTAGTTAATTAAGGTTAATTAATTAATTATAAAAGTAATTAGTGACTGATTACTTTGTATTAAAGGATATTGATTAATAATTCAGGTTTATTAATTATTAATTAAAGAATAATTTATCTGTAATTAAGGATTAATTACTAGGTTTAAAGGGTAATTAAGGGATGAATTACTCAGTTATGGTTTATGAAATGAATGTGATTAATTTAAGTTAATTAATTTGTTAATTAATTAAAGATAGTCACATGGTAATTAATTAAGTATAATTACTTAATAAGATTTGTTAAGTGTAATTACTTAGTGTAAGTAATTGATAAATGAATTACTAGATGTAATTGATATAAGGGAAATTACTTAATGAGAAGTAATTTAAAAGAATAATTACTTGATAAAAGTAATTAAGGATTAATTACTTGGTGTAATTAATCAAAAGATTTATAAAAGAAATTAAAGTAATTAAGAAAGTAATTAAGAATAGTTAATTACTGTGTTAATGATTATTTAGGTTGATTAATGAAAGCAATTAATTAAAGCATGATTAATTAATGTAATTAATTAAGGAATAATGTAATTAATTATAGTTAAATAATTAAGGATCATTAATTAATGTAATTAATGAGAGTAATTAAAGGTTAATTACTATAAATGATTAAGGATACTAAATTTGTGAAATTAATTAAAGGATAATTACTTTATGTAATTGATGAATAATTAATCAAGAGTGATTAATATTTAAAGGAATGATTAATTAATTAAAAGGTTGAAATTAATTAATGGTTGATTAAGCAAGGTTAGGAATTAATTCTTAAGTAATTAATTTAATTTAAGTTGATTAAATTGATTATAATATGGATTAATAATGGTTGCTTATGGATGATCGTTTGAGTAAAATGTCTGATTTGGTTGATATCTATTGGATGATATGCTATGATATTCTGTGATGTGATATTGGATATATCTATGATAAATGTGTGATATTTATCTATGTTAATGCTGTGTGAATTCAAGTATTAAATTGAATTGAATTGTTTAAATCTTAAACAACTTGGCCTTTAAGATACGTTTGGATTTCGATGAGACCGGGATCGGGAATCAAATTTGATTATCCGAAAACCACATCGATCTAAGTTAAACGATAGGTCGTGACCATCTCAAGTGAAGATTTAGAGAAAGGCTATGGTCGTTAACTCTGAGGGTGATTCCAAAACGAGTTAACGGAGATAGTGCTTTGAATAGAGATAAAGATTTAGAGTGCAAGGGTTATTGTCGTTAACTCTGAGGGTGATTCCAAAATGAGTGTAACGAGATAATGCCTTCGGTTTCGTTCGAACCCGGAACGGACTTGTATGGATTGAATGCTTTCAGAACATCATCAGGTGGACGATGAGCATTCTAAGATAGATGTGTTCTATTAAAGGTAATCGTAGCCTCAAGCCTCATCAACCGGGAATGGCTAAAACATGGGAGGTGCAGCAAGGCTAAGTGGGTAGCACCCAAGTAGGATGAGATTTTCCCCTGTCTAGAAGTCCCTTTTTATTCGGCTGTGTGGGCAGTTGGTTCGAAACAACTGCGGGGTTGTCTTGTTCGGGACTGTCCAGTAAGGGATGATTCCGGCTTTGTGTTGTAGGGGGTCGGGAGTGATCCTCGGTACGGTGATCTAGGCCACATACTATGATGGGCGGTACCCCAGTAGCCCTGCCATTGTATGGAAATCCAACTTCCAATAAGTGCCATTGGACTTGATTGTATACCTATGTATGCTGGAATTTAATGAATGTAACAATTTCGGCTATGTGAATATTTATTTGGAAACCCTAGACACTATTATAATATAACCGGATTTCCTATCAAAGTTTTGGTTAGCGTAAGGTAAAAACTTTTCCATGTTTATGTGTGGGAAGTCTTACGTGATACCTTTGTTTTCAAAGGTTTTTAAGTTAAGCAACTTTAACCGTTTACTCACACCAGACCCATGTCTGACCTGGAGTTTATTTCTGTTTTTCCTAAACTCTTGGGTACTCAAATTTTTATGAGTAGCCAAGGGATTCAGGTTTTCTTTGACGAATTCTGGAGGAGCAATGGAGCAGGAGGCTTCAGCGTTTGTATATATAAGTGGTTCCGCTGTGTTGATCTCTGAGTTATTTGTTTGAGTTGTATCTTGAATTGTAATAACTAGACAGGTGTTTATAACTGTCTAGTATGTGTTGTATAAGCTGTGTAACTCTGATAGCTGTTGTTTATGATACTATGTAATATCTTATGTGATATAATAAAATTTATTCATTCCGCTGTTGAGATTCTGATGTTGTTTCTTCTTTCTTTTCTATCTTTTCTCTTTTCTATCCCTTTCTTTCTTATTAATGATGCGTCATTTTGTGGAATGAATGGCGGGTCGTTACAGTGGTATCAGAGCATAGGTTGATATAATACCTAGGCTCTGGAGTGGGGTCTATCTTGAGAGAACGTACTTGTAATTTTATATAAATATATATATATATATATATATTCTACCTATTTTGTTGGGTTACCTGTTCGGGTTTTCCAATATGTGTTCTAAAGGTAGATATGGTAGTGGTGTGTGTAACATGACTACCAATGGTTGGAGTTTGGATGTTTGAGGTTGGAAGTATATCTGTCGAGACTGTAGACCCAATACCATCTCGAGTGAGCTTTGATATGGTGTAAGGATTTCATTGGTCTCTGGAGGAAACCTGTTAAGGTTCGGAGTCCAACATTGAAGTATAAGTTTGATCGCGTTTGTGTGAGCGGATTTTTGAGAGTTTGGATCTGTCGGTTAGGCAGAAGCAAGTGATGATATCTTAGCTACCTCAGGAAATAGTAGCTGTGTGATGAGACGCAGTGACTATGGATGTCTCCAAAGATGTTATCTTTTGGAGCAAGTTTAAGGAAGTGTGTCTGCATCAGTGATGTGGTTGAGTTCAGCATGATGTTTGTGTTTGGTCTGAGGTCTAAGATTCTCAAGGAGCTTTAGATAAGGAGTCTTTGGCATCTGTTGCAGCATTACAGCTCGGAGTGTTTTGTGTTCCTGCTGGAAGATCTTTTGGCTTAGCTTTCTTAGAGGTGGAGTTCAGAAGCTGCAGAGTAGATTCATATTTTTTCAAATGGATTGGTTAAGCACTAAGACTGTTTGGATGTGTAAAGAAAGAACAGTATTTTTGGATATTGGACTGGATAGGATCGCAAAAGTGACTTGCGATAGTTGAGCATTCTCTTGGGAAACCATTTGCTTGGGTTTGAGGCATCTCTAGTAGATGTAGGAGTTATAGAGTTGTCAGAGATTTTCTGGAATGTGTTGGTCAAGTTTGTGCTCGTATTCATCGACGGCATCCAGATCAGAGTTGTGCAGCGGAAGCTAGGTAGCAGTTGTTCTAGAGTGGAAGCAACCGGAAGTTGCAGTGTTTAGATTAGAGGGTTTCGACAGGAAGTTTTTTTTCAGGATCTGAAGGCCAGATTGGCAGGTGCATCTGTTTTGTCTTTTTCGGATAAGAGAAGTAAGTTGTAATCTACTGATAATTGTGGAGTAGAGTTTGTGTTCTTGATTTCGGTAGATCTTGAGAGGATAACTTTGTTGGGTTGTTTTTGGTCTAGTTTGTTCAAGAAGCATCAGCAAAGGTTGAGCCGATCAGGAAGGATAAAGGCAGCCTAGGATCGTCAGAAGAGTTCTGTGGATTAGAGATGAAGAATTTGGAATTTGAAGTTGGAGACTTCGTTGTTATTTCTTCGGTAAATGGAGCAAATAAGATTGGGTAAGACTAGGAAGCCAGCTCCGAGTATATTGGATCTTTTTGAGTTTTTCTAAGGATAAGTGTTTTGGCTTCGGGATTGAATTGCCAGTTTGGATTTAGTAGAGCGAGTAACCCAGTATCTGTATTTGGAAAACTCTGGATAATTTTAGGGAGCTTATCCGGATCTATATCCGGATAGCAAGAGTTGTTTGTTTGAATGAATTGTTTGTTTGGATGAAATTGTTCGTTTGGATGAATGGTTGTTTGATTGATAGTGTATGGTTGATGTGTATGCTTGGATTTTTGAAAATAAAATTAAAAACTTTTGGATTATCTTTTGTTTTAAATTTTGAGGATGAAATTCTTTTAAGGGGGGAGGAATGTGATATCCCAGAATTTCAAGGAATTTAAAATGTGATAATCTCTTAATTTAAATTATTTAAAATTGATAAAATTGTTATTTTCAAATATAAATAACCAAATAATAATAGTGTGATGTTTTAATTATGGTTATAGATTGATTTTTAATAAGAATAATTATTTAAATTGTGTTATAAATTTGATTTTAAATAGACTTATCATTTTCAAATTTAATAAGTATTGTTTAAATATATATATGTCTTGAGTTGTTTTTAAATGAAATAATCAATTTCTAACTTAATAATGTGTTTATTTAAAAATATAAATGTTTGAGTTGATTTTTAAATTGGATTTTTGAAAAAGTAAAATTTGAATTTGAATCTAGGTTTAAGTTTGAATCTTTAAAGATAAGTATTTTAATATATTTTGATATGAAATGTATGAATAAAGTTTTTATTTAAAATAAGATTTTGTTTTATATTGTTTTCCTTAAAGAGATTATTTATATAAATTTAGAAAGAATTTATTTAATAGTAAATAAATACAAAAGGTATATTAGCATTTAAAAATGGATTAAATGTATATCATATATGATTTTATTTAAATTATAATTGGTTTTTATTTTATTTCTTTTAAAAGTTTTATTTATATATATTAGATATGGCATTTAAAATATATTTATTAATTAGGAAATTTAATTCAAAAAGCTTTTAAATCATTTAAAAATAAAATAAAAATAAATAATTACAAGTGTTAATTTTATATGCATCTTACATACATGTGTAAGGTAATTAAGATTTGTAATGACAAGTGTCATATTTCCATTTATTTTTCTTTAATTTTAAAACAAATCTAATATAATCTATATAAATCTATATCCTTCTCTCCTTCCATTTTCTTTGTTCATTTTCACATTTTCAAAAATGAAACCAAAACCAGAAAAATTATCAAACCTGAAATCATCTCTCAAACCAAAAATGAAAACAAAACAAGAAATCTCTCAAACCAATCTGCAATGATTCTTCCAAAACCTGTAACCCTTCTCAAATGCAAGATCAAAACTTGTAAATCCTTTTAATCTTCAGCCTGCAAATACTCCTCAAAAAAAATCTGCAATGCAACCCAGAATCATTATTCTTAGACCTGAAACCATATCTCAAACCAAATTTGCAAATGCAAGCCTGTAAATAAACATCAAGCTCTGTAAACAATCAAACCTGTAACCATTTATTCTTCAAGCCAGTAATCACTTTCAAGAGTGCATGCAAGTAAATCTGAAGAAAATCAAAGCTTACAGGTTTCCAGAGGCCATGGTTTTCAAATTTTTCAAAGCTTTTCAGTTTTAAAGAAATGAAAGCAAATTCAGTTTCAAAGTTTCCAGTTTTTCAAGCTCTGTTCAAAAACTGCTTTAGCTTCTCTGCTCATCATATCTGTGAGTAAACCATTAAATTAAAAACCTAAGTATCAAATATTTGTTACATGTGAATTAATGTGTTGTTGATTGCTTTGCATGTCTGTATTTATGTAAGCCCTTGTATATTTTTAAGGTGTGCATATCTGTTGATTTTAAACATCTTATTATTAGTCCAATCCTATGCCTTTAAACTGTGAACATGAAACCCCCTTTAGATTTGATGCAGATGATATATGTTGGAAATAAATTTGGAATGTATGTTTGAAATATATGTGCATGTTTGTTTTTAGACCTGAATACATGTATATATGAATGTTGAAACCATGTGTGCATGTGTGATTTGTCTGTGTGAATCTCTGTTCATAATTACAGAGTTTGATTTTGATAAAATTCCAAAAAAAAGTGAGTAAACATTTATTTTAAAATTAAGTAGGTAAATGTTTATTGCATAGGAATTTCCGTGATGAAGAATGTTGCATGTATATACAAGTATAATCTCTGTATATATTTATCTAATTTAAGTATGCATGTTTGACTGCCTGAGTATACCTCTGTTTATAGGTCAGAGTTTAAGTTTGATCAAGATTCAAAAATCTTGTCATCTGCTCTCTATCAGGTTTTGGAATTCAAACAAGATTTGTTTGTTTAATCCTAATCTAAGTTTTGAAAATATAATTGAGTAAGAAAAGTTTAAATATCACCTGGAAAAGAAAATGACAGTAGGAATTTTTGATATATGTCAAAATTCAAACTCTATAATCTTTTGATTTTCTTTTATCACCTAAATCCTTGTCTTAGATAATGATTTTTAAGAGTTAAATCATAATTTTTAAGTTTGTATTGAATGAGATATTCAAGATTGATAAGAAAGTGGGTTTTTGGTCTTTTCTGACGATCAAGGAGTTCGGGATGGACGGGATTGCTACCGGAGATGGCGAGGAAGTAGGAGAGCATGGGAAAAATGCTCGTTGGATTTTATGATCGTCGTGGCGATGACGAAAGGTTGAGGTAGGGTTTAACACCCATTTTTGGTCAGGGTTATAGTCCAGGCTTCTGTGGCGTTTCTAGTGTTTCGAGTTGATCGAAAACTTAGGCATGTGTGATGTGGAAGACTGGCGAAGCTTGGGACGAGGTTGCTCAACCTATGGTGGTCGGAATCGGCCGGGCGAGGTGATTCTTGGTTGTTGAATTTGGGTCCAGGGAGCTCTGATGGGTTCATTTTTGTTGTTGTGCCCGATCGAGGACGGTGGATAGTCTGATGGCTAGAGCACGTCGTAGTCTACTTGTTGGGGATGGTCAGGAGTGCCGGAGCTCCGGCGATCGGCGGTGCATGTGCACCTGGTTTCAGTGCAGTGGGTTTGGGTTCGATGGTTTACTCGAGTAGGGTCTCGGGGTAGCAGCGATTTGGCTCGGGTTCGTCTTTGGGTCGTACGCAAGAGATTGAGTGATAACTGTTAAAGTTTTAACAGTTTAAATTTTAAACCAAACTGTTTTTAAACAAAGAAAAAAAATAAGAAGAAGAAATACTTAGTTTTGTTTCAAGTACATATGGGTTAAACCCAAAATAATATATTTAACCATTTTTAAAATTTAAATAATAATTAAGTTTTTAAATTTTAAAAATCAAGTTAAATCAATTCTCTTGAAAATTCATTACTTTGTAATAAATTCTTTAAATAAATTAAGTTGTATGATAAGATTAACTTAAATGTATTAAGTTAAAACCTTAAGTTTTTTTCAAACTTAATTTAAAATGTAAAAAGGTAATTAATAAGGAAATGTTTTTATCTTAAAAAACTTAATTAAAGTTTGATAATTAATGAGGTAATTAAAGAGTGGTTAATTAATTAAATTAGTTAATGATTAAGGATTTATTAATTAACAGTTAAGGGTTTTAAGTGATTAATCAAATGGTAATTAAGAAGTACTTAATAAAGTTTTATTAATTAATAATTAGGTTTTATTAATTAATACTTAAAGGATGATTAATCTATAATTAAAGATTAATTAATGGATTAATCAAAGGATAATTAAAGATTAATCAAATGGTAATTAAGAATTGATTAATAGGTAATTATGGATTTATTTAATTTGTAATTAAGGTTGTTAATTAATAATTACTTTTATTAATTAATAATTAATAGATAATTAATTAGTTAATTAAGGTTAATTAATTAATTATAAAAGTAATTAGGGACTGATTACTTTGTATTAAAGGATATTGATTAATAATTCAGGTTTATTAATTATTAATTAATGAATAATTTATCTATAATTAAGGATTAATTACTAGGTTTAAAGGGTAATTAAGGGATGGATTACTCAGTTATGATTTATGAAATGAATGTGATTAATTTAAGTTAATTAATTTGTTAATTAATTAAAGATAGTCACATGGTAATTAATTAAGTATAATTACTTAATAAGATTTGTTAAGTGTAATTACTTAGTGTAAGTAATTGATAAATGAATTACTAGATGTAATTGATATAAGGGAAATTACTTAATGGGAAGTAATTTAAAAGAATAATTACTTGATAAAAGTAATTAAGGATTAATTACTTGGTGTAATTAATCAAAATATTTATAAAAGAAATTAAAGTAATTAAGAAAGTAATTAAGAATAGTTAATTACTGTTTTAATGATTATTTAGGTTGATTAATGAAAGCAATTAATTAAAGCATGATTAATTAATGTAATTAATTAAGGAATAATGTAATTAATTATAGTTAAATAATTAAGGATCATTAATTAATGTAATTAATGTAATTAATGAGAGTAATTAAAGGTTAATTACTATAAATGATTAAGGATAATAAATTTGTGAAATTAATTAAAGGATAATTACTTTATGTAATTGATGAATAATTAATCAAGAGTGATTAATATTTAAAGGAATGATTAATTAATTAAAAGGTTGAAATTAATTAATGGTTGATTAAGCAAGGTTAGGAATTAATTCTTAAGTAATTAATTTAATTTAATTTGATTAAATTGATTATAATATTGATTAATAATGGTTGCTTATGGATAATTGTTTGAGTAAAATGTCTGATTTCGTTGATATCTATTGGATGATATGCTATGATATTCTGTGATGTGATATTGGATATATCTGTGATAAATGTGTGATATTTATCTATGTTAATGCTGTGTGAATTCAAGTATTAAATTGAATTGAATTGTTTAAATCTTAAACAACTTGGCCTTTAAGATACGTTTGGATTTCGATGAGACCGGGATCGGGAATCAAATTTGATTATCCGAAAACCACATCGATCTAAGTTAAACGATAGGTGAAGATTTAGAGAAAGGCTATGGTCGTTAACTCTGAGGGTGATTCCAAAACGAGTTAACGGAGATAGTGCTTTGAATAGAGATGAAGATTTAGAGTGCAAGGGTTATTGTCGTTAACTCTGAGGGTGATTCCAAAATGAGTGTAATGAGATAATGCCTTCGGTTTCGTTCGAACCCGGAACGGGCTTGTATGGATTGAATGCTTTCAAAACATCATCAGGTGGACGATGAGCATTCTAAGATAGATGTGTTCTATTAAAGGTAATCGTAGCCTCAAGCCTCATCAACCGGGAATGGCTAAAATAGAGGAGGTGCAGCAAGGCTAAGTGGGTAGCACCCAAGTAGGACGAGATTTTCCCCTGTCTAGAATTCCCTTTTTATTCAGCTGTGTGGGCAGTTGGTTCGAAACAACTGCGGGGTTGTCTTGTTCGGGATTGTCCAGTAAGGGATGATTCCGGCTTTGTGTTGTAGGGGGTCGGGAGTGATCCTCGGTACGGTGATCTAGGCCACATACTATGATGGGCGGTACCCCAGTAGCCCTTCCATTGTATGGAAATCCAACTTCCATTAAGTGCCATCGGACTTGATTGTATACCTATGTATGCTGGAATTTAATGAATGTAACAATTTCGGCTATGTGAATATTTATTTGGAAACCCTAGACACTATTATAATATAACCGGATTTCCTATCAAAGTTTTGGTTAGCATAAGGTAAAAACTTTTCCATGTTTATGTGTGGGAAGTCTTACATGATACCTTTGTTTTCAAAGGTTTTTAAGTTAAGCAACTTTAACCGTTTACTCACACCAGACCCATGTCTGACCCGGAGTTTATTTCTACTTTTCCTAAACTCTTGGGTACTCAAATTTTTACGAGTGGCCAAGGGATTCAGGTTTGCTTTGACGAATTCTGGAGGAGCAATGGAGCAGGAGGCTTCAGCGTTTGTAGATATAAGTGGTTCCGCTGTGTTGATCTCTGAGTTATTTGTTTGAGTTGTATCTTGAATTGTAATAACTAGACAGGTGTTTATAACTGTCTAGTATGTGTTGTATAAGCTGTGTAACTATGACAGCTGTTGAACATGATACTATGTAATATCTTAT
Organism: Allium fistulosum; assembly: GCA_030737815.1. Classification (NCBI taxonomy): domain Eukaryota; kingdom Viridiplantae; phylum Streptophyta; class Magnoliopsida; order Asparagales; family Amaryllidaceae; genus Allium; species Allium fistulosum. The sequence goes on along the minus strand of CM060905.1, from coordinate 797,668,295 downwards.
ATGATATAATAAAATTTATTCATTCCGCTGTTGAGATTCTGATGTTGTTTCTTCTTTCTTCTCTATCTTTTCTCTTTTCTATCCCTTTCTTTCTTATTAATGATGCATCATTCTGTGGAATGAATGGCGGGTCGTTACATCTACTATTGCCAAAGTTATTAAATTGGAAGGAGATGTATGTTCCGATCAAGATGGAAATATCATCAAACAAAAAGGGAACTTTTGCCTTCTTTATCCTCATTGTCCTATTCACAAATCCCCGATTATTTGGAAATCATGATAGGATAATATTTGATTTGCTTTGATTACTTTGAATGTGTGGTATGTATATTTGATTTGATTTGACAATTTTAATTTTAACTTATATGTATAGTTCAGTATTTCACTGGATAGTGATTACTTTATATTGCGATATTGAATGAATATATAGGTTGGTATGGTTACTATTAATGATTTGTGTTATCACCCATCATTTCTTATATATCTTTGTTATAATTATTACTATTGTATCTTAGTTACAGGGGGTTGTAGTTAGTTAGTTTTGTTGATGACAGAGGGGGAGAAATATATAAACTTGAGGCATAGACTAAGGGGGAGTTATATCATATTTTATATACTAAGTTGTCATCATAAAAAAGGAGGAGATTGTTAGTACCTTAGGTTTTGATTTTGATGATAATAACTATAAAACATTATATAAACTATAAATACTAATATTTTATCAAGATATATATATATATATATTGCAAGGTATTAGACAGGTGATGATTAAGAAGACTGTATAGTATCAAGAGTATATTCAAGATGATGATAAATGAAGACTCATGAATATTGAAGAGTTCAATATTTCAAGATATTTCAGACAAGTTATAGAATCATAGAATTTTTGTTAAAATTATGATAGCACTTTCTTGATCTCTCTCTATCTCTATTTCAAATAATTTTTAAATAATTTTCAAATATCATGGTTTTCAAAATAATCTCTTCAAACATCTTTTCAAAATATTTCTCAAAGTAATTTCTTAACCTTTTATATCTACAAAGATATTATATTTACTTTTTAAGTATGTTTAAATCTATTAATTTTTTTTGGTTTTTTAGTTTATATCTTCCTTATGCTTATTTTTTATAATTTTCAAAATTATTTTATAAAGTTTTATTAAGTTATATTTTGATTAAAATGTGTATAAACTATATTTAAATGATTCTATAAAGTGTTAAATTATTTTTCAAAGCAATGGATTTTCAAAATAATATTTATAAAGTGTTTTTCAATTTTGTAAAGGATACGTCGACATAGTGGCTGTAATTTTCAAAATTTAAATCTGAATGGAAGTGTTGTTTCATCGTATCCCTTCGCGAATGCACATGTCCGTTGTTTCCCTATATATACCAGACTTCCAAATGAATTTTTAACATCTACCTTTTTATTCTTCTCTCCTCTTTCCACTCTGTCATTTTCTAAATCAAAATATACCCAAACACTACTGAAATTTAACTAGAATCAAATTCAATCATCACTGGTTTGATTCTTCTTCATTTACTCACTGATTTCTCTCATCTCTCTCACTTGAACCAAGATCAAAGTGCTACTCAAGAGTTATAGGATCAATTTTAATCAATATCAAAAATCTGAGTCTGTAAAACTCTATCAAATCATATTGCTATACTTATGGGTGTGATTGTAGCCCGTAAAATCAATTTGGTGTGATTGTAGCCTATAAAATAGTTGGGTATGCTTAGTAGCCCATAAATCCAGTGGGTGTACGTGTAGCACGGAAATCAAGTGACCCTACCTAGAGGTCGGGATTCTGGAGGGTTGGCTTGTAGCCTTGAAATCAAGATCGTATTTGCATTTACTAGTGAAAAGAAATACGTACAAGGAATTGTGTGGGCCTGAATGTAGGGTAACTCCGAACCAGCATAAAATCCTGGTGTGTTCTTTCCTTTTTAATTTTGTTGCATTTACTTTTATCTACGTTTTGATTATGTGATTGTTAATTACATCATTTCAAGTATTATCTTAAAGAGTTTGAAAAATATTCATATAATCCATTAAGCATTATTCATCCCCCCTCTAGTGTCAATTTAGTCTTAAGATCCCTATTCCGCTGACTTATAGAAAGGATATTAAAGTCATGTTTCTCAATAGAGACACCGATAAAACAACTTAAGATAACCACTAATGGATTACTCTTTTATATTAGGGATTTAAATACACAGTTATTATTCATGAGGTGGTATTTGGATTATATCAAAAGAATTTGGCAGATAAGTGCATAAAAAAATTTTAAATGCAAATTATGAAACAAATGTTTCTCTTTTGCTAAAGGAGACAAATGTTGTCTTATATAGTGATATAAGAACATCCTTGAAGCGAAAGATATGTAAAAGATTCCTCATACATTTGCAGTGTGGAGTCTAATGCATGTTAAAGCATATACACATATAGATATTGCATGTATTATTTGGCAGATGTTTTACTGACATTGAAAGCAGATCATTGGTTATTAACCAAAATGATTATGAGATATCTTTAAGGAACAAAAAGATTATATACTCATAAATAAAAGATTGGATTGGTTGGAGATCATAAAGCATTACGATTCGAAAATTTAGGATGCCAAGAGTACAAAAGATCCACTTTAGATAATAATATTATTTTGTATGGAGCTATATAAAAAGTTGTCATATAGACACTTATAGCCTCCTCTACTATGGAACTAATTTTATTTTCTGTTATGTGGCATCCAACAATGGAAAATAATTGTAAAATTTTGTTATAAAGTAAAGGAATATTAAAATAAAAAGGAATTATAAAGTAATATCGTGACAATAAACATCATATTATTTTCTAGTAAAGGGAGAGTGCAAAACAAGTTGTAATTTATAGAGCATATTATGATAAAGTCTATTATAGCAGATCCACTTACAAAAGGATTATCAAGGTCTTTCATGGGCATATTGCTCAATTGGTATAACTTTTATGTAAGAATATTTTGGTTTAGGGGGAGATCGTATTTGGTACTGTCATATGACACATTACTCTATAGTTCGGTTACAGACATATATCAAGTTCTTTTTTTTAGTCAGAAATAAAGTTCTGTTTGCACTCTAGGTTGTTCAAATATTGAACGTTTTGATCTCACTAAAGTAGGACTAGTTGAATATAGACATATATATATATATATCATATTTTATGTATTTTCCATGCTACGCATCCATGATTGATCTATGTCATTTGCTTGTATTGGCATATATGACCAATGGTAGGTTTAGTTAAGCTAAAAGTAACAAAAGCCGCTTTGATCCTTTACCAGCATAGTTAATGGACGAGATTGTTTCAGTAACACCTTATGTTAGAAATAGAAAATTTTGGAGCTCATAAAGTTAAACACATTTATAAGGTTATTATATATATATCCCGAGGGGAGATTGTTGGAAAATTTCGATGGGGGCCACATGTGTAAAATAAACGTGTTGTGATATTTTGGTGTAAAACCTAATTAAAGTGATCAAATTATGAATTAAAGTTAAAAGGCTTAAAAATATAATTGTCATGGTATTAATGTATAGATACTGGGGCAATTCTAATTTGTTGAAGGGCCAAATTAGAAAATGCCAACATTATAAATCATGGGTTATGGTCCCCAAATTACATAAGTTCTAGTTATTCTCCTAATCCCTTCAATGGAAATAATTCAAATCTAGAGTTTATGTAAATTTGGAAGATCAAATCTAACTCTTATCTTTTGGATCTGTCTCTTTCTCTTGATTAGTTCATGAAAGTAGCAACTATTGATTCAGATCTAATGTAAGATCTCGGGCTAGTATTAATATGAAAAACTAAACCAAAATTACTTTTCCACACAGCACTATGAATTCAGATATAGCTTTCGCTGATTCATTTACTTTCCTCTGTTATGGTTCATCAATTTAGAACTAGAGTTTCATGATTAATCAATCCTAATGTATATTGAAATTCTAATAAACACACCTAGTTGTATCATTATACTATGTTCTCCCAAATCCTGATATACATTTTCAATTTACGCATTAATGTTTCATGTGTCTTTTACCAAACTCAAAAGTGATAGTGTTATTCCTAATTAATTGCACATTTATTACATTTATCACATATTGAATAGTTTACAAAATTAACAACTTGACCCTTAACTTACCAAAATGGTAAAACAAAACAAATAACTATTGCACACATATATGCATATTAACAAAACTCGTTTATTTTTGCCACAGAAGACAACATAGGATTTTTTTAATTTTTTGTGAATATTTGTTTTATAACCCTATAATTCTTATTTATATGTATTATGTGATTCTTACTTGACTAATATTATATTCTTCCAAATCCTGATATACACTTGCAATTTACGCATTATTGTTTCATTTGTCTTTTACCATGCTCGAAACTGATAGGTGGGTGTTATTCCAAATTAATTGCACATTTATTACATTTATGACCCATTGAATAGTTTATGTAATTAACAACTTAACCCTTAACTTACCAAAATGGTAAAACAAAACAAGTAACTATTACACATATACATACATATTGTTAACCCGCCTTTTTACAAGGCCATAAACAAGCGGATTCAACCTAACCAACTTCACGATTATCGAGGCTGGAATATGATGGATTTAATTTAAAAGGATGAAGTCCGCTTGGATATGTCGCTCGGTCTGGAAGTTGTGGGTCGTTCGGCATGGACGACTCGTTCGGCATGGACGACTCGGTCTGGAAGTAAGGGCAATCGGCATTGTCACTCGTCATAAGTGTCGCTAGGCAGACTTCACTCAGCATATGCCGCTCGGCATACTTCACTCAGCATATGCCGCTCGGCATACTTCACCCAGCATATGCCGCTCGGCATACTTCACTTATCAAAGGTCGCTCGGCATAGGAAGTCGCTCGGTACAGGAAGTCGCTCGGCACAGGAAGTCGCTCGGCACAGGAAGTCGCTCTCCACAGGAAGTCGCTCGGCACAGGAAGTCACTCGGCATTGTGTTAAGGACAGTGTCGCTCGGTGAGATGGCTCGGCATCGTGGCTCGGCAAGGTCGCTCGGCATTGTGTTAAGGTCAGTGTCGCTCGACAAGGTGGCTCGGCAACGCCGCTCGGCCTTGGTTGTCGTTCGGCATTGGTAGGTTGGTTCGGCGCTAGAGGTAGTTCGGCCTAGAGGTTTAGCAATTGAAGTTCGGTCTTGGTTGCCATTCGGCATGTGTGGGTCGGTTACAATGAAAAGCATGGCTCGGCTATGGCCTTGGTGGGCCCAAATTACTCAAGAAGCCTAGTAACTCGGGATTTACCTATAAATACAGCATGTGGGGCTTCATGAAAGGGATCTTCTTTCTGCTCTCTAGCTTTCTCTTCTCTAAGGCTACTCTGCCATCTTTGTAACTGTAATCGATTATTACAGCAATAAAAAGGAAACTTCTAAGTGGACGTAGGCCAGAGTTAGCCGAACCACTATAAAATCTGTTGTCCTTTACTGCTTTCATTTTAATTTTTACTGTTCTTCACATTATTACTCTCTACATATATTCTATCTGTGAACTGTGATTGGTATTTGGTGCTTTCAACTGGACCTGGGTGTTAGTGACCAATTTTGGTGCTTTCACTAAGAACGCAAGCACTCGGGAATTTTGGAGCTAGGAACTTGGATTCTAGGAAGCAATGGCTAGGCCACCAACAAGGAAGCAAGTGACGGAAAGAAGTCAGCATGAAGGAAGTCAAGAGGCTTCCTCTGGAGCTAATCAGGCTTCGATCTATATTACTAGAGACGAGATGGAGACAATGCTGAAAAGGCGGGAGGACATGATACAAAACCTACTTCGACAGGTTGGACAAGTTGGAACACAAAGTCAAGGGAATGGACCAACTGCGGCTGCTGGCAATGCAGAACCAGGAACCGGAGCTATAGAAGTTTCTGGAGGTCAAAACCAGAACAGACTGGAGAGGTTGGAGGAAATCAGCCAAGGCCTGGGGGAAGACCTCCAGGATTGGATACTGGAAGAGTGGTGAATGAAGCTCAGCAAGCAGGGACCAACGTGAACGTAAATGACTGAAGAGTACTACCAAGAGTACCCCCTAGGACATGGGGGGCAAGGTAGAGATGCAAACAGGGGACTACCCTCGGATGGAGACGAGCGGATCGCTGGATTAATAAGAAGGATTATGAGAGGAGGACTGCCGAATAGAGGCTTGGAGGAGGTCAGTCGAAGTCCGTTCACTCTAGAAATCAGGAATGCAAGGCACCCTCCAGAATTCAAACTACCAACACCGGAGGCCTATGATGGAAAATCAGATCCAACTAGGCATGTAACCAGATACATTAGACATATGGAAGTGCTGGGGGCATCTGAGGAGGTGATGGCAAGATGTTTCCCTTTATACTTGACGGATTTGGCTGTGCTTTGGTTTAGGCAGCTAGAGAATGGATCGATAAGGACATGGGGTTAGCTAGTGGAACGCTTCATGAGACAGTTCAGGGTCCATGTGACGCGACCCAAGAGTGTAATGACATTGACATCGATGAAGCAGAGGTCAGGAGAGTCCGTGAGAGGTTTTCTTATGCGATTTAATGTAGCTATGGACTCGGTAGATTGCCCGGATCCATCAATGATTTTGATGGCAGCGGTAGCAGGGATTGTGGTAGGCACGGAACTCAAGGATTCATTAGCACGGGATCCACCATGGGATCTTGGAGAATTCTACCATTAGGCTGGGAGATTCATTCGGCTGGAAGATTCATGCGCCGAGAGGCAGGAAATATATGCCGTGCAAGGTGAAGGAACCTCCAAGGAACAGTCTGGAATAGACAAAGGAAAGCGGAAGCAGGATGACAGATACGATGGTCCTGACAAACGGAAGAAATTTCGAGAACCCAGATTCAAACAATACACTGACTTGGCAGCAAACCTGGAACGGATTTACATGGAGACTCGGGGGCAGCTCCCCTATCGGAAACCACCCAGGAGAGATCACACGGAACGGGAACGTAGAAGTGGAAAATACTGCCTATTCCATGAGCTGGAAGGGCATGCTACTGATGAGTGTCGCCATTTGAAGGATGAGGTGGAAGAGCATGTTAGAAGTGGTAGATTGCCACAATACGTGAGAAATCGGACAGCGGCCGTAGGACCTGAGCAACTACCGCCTGCACCCAACAGAACTAATCCTGGATCAAGATCACGACTCGTCATCAATTGATCGTGATGGCACGGGCCAAGTTTAGGACTTGAACTTTGGTCGATTACCTAAAATTCTTAGGTTTGATTTCAAAATAAAACGGTTATTCCACTTACACATGTAAGGGAACCGGAGAGAACCCCAGGCATGCTCTGAGATGGTAATAGACTGCTCTGCCCAGAGTGGCAGTATCTAGATTTTTCCTTTGTTTGTGATTGAAAACTTGTAAATTTAAATTAATAAATGAACTTGAATTTCATAAAATAAACCTTTGAACGGAGAGTTAAAGGATGAATATTGGAAGTCAATTTGAAATTAATCGCTTTATGACCCTACCTGGAGAGACGGGGTCCAGAGTGCAAGAAGTGAGTTGCTTCGTCGGAGAGCGACAGGATCAACTCACTTAACGTTGTTCCCCATTCACCGGTGAGTGATTGGATCGGGGTTCGATAAGAGCCCGGAGTGGCTGTAATCGGCCTAGGATTTAGGCCATGACATCGCTTAATGTTCAGGGACACTGAACCAAGTGCAAGGAGTGACGCCGCTTAGCCGGAGAGCGACAGGATCGACTCACTCAATGCTGTTTCCCCTTCATCGGAGAGTGACAGGATGGGATCCAATAAGAGCCCGGAGAGGCTGACATCGGTCCAGGAGGATCATGACATCTCTTAATGTTAAGGGACACTGAACTGGAGAGCAGGGAGTGACGCTGCTTCGCCGGAGAGCGACAGGATCGGCTCACTCAATGCTGTTTCCCCTTCATCGGAGAGTGACAGGATGAGATCCAGTAAGAGCCCGGAGAGGCTGACACTGGTCCAGGAGGATCAGGGCATTGCTTAATGTTCAGGGACACTGAACCGGAGTGCAAGGGATAGGTTGCTTCGTCGAATCGCGACATGATCTGCCTATTCAATCGTTAAGTTTGGATCGAGCTTAGCAAGGGTTCGGAGAGGCCGTCAACGGTCTGGAAAGATCGTAGGATTCGATTGCTGACTTCCAAGAGGCGAATTCGGAATTGGATAACGACTTGGAACGGTCGTGGAATAAACCATCAGATTCAGGTGGATTCGTTTGATAACGAATATAGCATGGACCTTAGATATTGGGATAGAGACTATTCAAAACACGCCTTCTAATAGCAAGGCATGTTTTCGGGGGAAAATGTTAACCCGCCTTTTTACAAGGCCATAAACAGGCGGATTCAACCTAACCAACTTCACGATTATCGAGGCTGGAATATGATGGATTCGGTTTAAAAGGATGAAGTCCACTTGGATATGTCGCTCGGTCTGGAAGTTGTGGGTCGTTCGGCATGGACGGCTCGGTCTGGAAGTAAGGGCAATCGGCATTGTCACTTGTCATAAGTGTCGCTCGGCATACTTCACTCAGCATATGCCGCTCGGCATACTTCACTCAGCATATGCCGCTCGGCATACTTCACTCAGCATATGCCGCTCGGCATACTTCACTTATCAAAGGTCGCTCGGCATAGGATGTAACGACCCAGTATTTTTGGACTATTCAAATCGACAATAAATCCACACATGCCGGACTTGAATAATTCAAAACGATGGATTGTAAATAAAATTTGGCAAAACTCAACATATACAGTAAATAAAATAATTACAGATCACAGACACAGAGTAATATAACAATAATGCAGCGGAAACAAAAGGGTAGTAGTTCATGAAGCTACTATATATAACAGAGTCAAACAAGATACAACAGAAGTCTCGAATACAATAGATGTCTCAATACAATAATCAAATACAAGATCTGAATACATCACAGGAATCAACTGAATAACTGAAAGCAGGATCGATAGATAGCTGGATCTCCAAGCGAAGCTCCAACTCCAAAGGTGAGTCTCAAATGCTGTATCACTCAGTCTGACACGAGCGTAAAGCAAAACACAAAACACTCGAGTCAGGATTAACATTCTTATATCAATAAATCCAATTCAAGTGAAATATCAACTGAAATACAAGTAACTTAAAGGATGTTTGGGATAACCATCCCCTAAGGATCCGTTAAACTATCTAATATATAGTAATATACGCTATATACAGTAGTGTCTAATTAGTAAAGTATAATCATATAGAAAATAGCGTTAAGGGGATGGAGAACCTTAACGCGGTCGGATCTTAAATCATAATCGTAGTAAAGCTCGATATGGTAGGTGACACGGCACAACTAGGCAATGCCAGGGTAGATATACCAATTATGCATCTGGACTAGTGGTGACGCATAGTAGCCAATATCGCCCACCTCGAACAACACTCCCAATCAAGGTGGCCACCAAATCAATCACAAGTAATAGAATGGTATCGAAGAAGTGTGCCCGATCAGAGGTGCTACCTCCTTGGTCCGTCAATCGCTCCTGTTTTAGCCACCTTATGCCAACTCACGGGAGTTGGGTCCACGTATATACCTTAGGATCGTCGCCACCATCCTACTTCATTCTGGAAACTCCACCGCGTACACAGTTGTCAAAGTGGTTTTCGGTATCGACAGAGAGTATGTCCATATCCGATCCCGGTCTCTTTAACAACCAATCGTTATTATAACACCGTGGTCATTTCAAAATAGTTTATACTTCAAAACCAAAATATCATTATCATTTCAAAACTCAATTTAATACGATATCATTTTCACTTCAAATATATCCCTTTTCAAAATCATATCACTTTCCAAAGTTACAACGCTTTCGAAATCATAGTCTTTTTAAACATCAAAACACATTGGAAATCACAGCTTTGAAATCACAGTATTTTGGAAATCATAACACTTTCCTTTTAAACAGTTTAGATATTAAAATCAGTATATATAATAAAATAGTTTATAAATAAAATAGTTTATATAAATAGTTATAAGTTAAAAATAGTTTTAAAATAAAATAATTTATATTAAAATAGTTTATATTAAAATAATTTATAAAGTAAAGTATCAATAGTTTTAAATATAATTTAAAATTTCTTTATAAAAAAAACTAGTTTCCTCAAATTTCACAAATCGATTCAAATTAACTCGAATTCCAAAAAAAATTAATTTAATCAAATCTCAAATCATCAGTTTCAACTCGATTCAGCTTCTAAATAAACCATTTCAAATTATCGATTTCAAATACATATCTGAACCATAAAATAAGCCATTTCAATTTTAATATATTTCAAGGCTTTAAATATTCAACATTTCAAAACTAAATTCGATAAATTTATATACATATCAGATTCACTTTACAATTATTTAGTTTTGAAATATTAACTTAATCATTTCCATAACATTTAAATACAATTTCAATTTACAAATTTAAATAAACAAAATATCCCATTTAAATATATATAAGTTTGAAATATCCATTTAAGTCACCTTTTCAAATTTCAAGTTGTAAAACACTTCTTTAAATTTCAAATTCAATACATTTCAAATCAAACTTATTTAAGTATAATTCTTAAATAAATATAATTTCAATCAATTTCAAATCATTATAAATTCTATATTTGAAAATATAGATATTAAATAAATACTTAAACATATTATTTATCAACTTTATTAAATCAACTTTAATGAATCTTTAAAAATCAATATTTATCAAAACCATATATTTCTTTTCAAAACCAAAGAAATCATTTTCAAAACATTTATATATAGACCAACGGTGCCTGTATATAATTTTCTATCCTATGGTCAAGTGATACGGATATTTATCATTTCAATCCGCAATTTAAAATATATATATACGGGTATATATCTTTTCAACCCGCAATCCCAAATTCAATTAATAGAAAACCGCTTGGGTTTATCATTTCAACCCATAACGATTTTCTCCTATTCTACAAGATTGTTCGGGTATGTATCATTTCAACCCATAGTGATTCTATACTAACAGGGAACTTGCAGAGTGATAACAGATATGATAATAAAAATAACAATAGTAACAGGCAATATATCATCAATATAAATAATAGATAATGGTGTCAGATGTCACCGGTGAACAGATACAGATAATGACATATATATAACAATGTGAATAACTAACATCAGCATATTTCAATTGACGTTTCAATTGAAATCAAATTTAATAAATATAAGAACGTTAATCGTGAGTGATTGCTCACCTTTCGAGGCTAGAGACTTTAGAAAGAACGGAAGCGAATAGACAAAGACAAGCATATAGATCAAGCGAGCGGGATAGCGACAAGTTGGGAGCTTGCTGCGATAGATTTGATATTGAGAATGTCAGTCAAAGTGGCACATGATCCATGAAACAAGATATATTACATATATATGAATTTTCTACAATTTCAAATCTAAAACATATGGTTAAAACAAAATATATATATTTATTATCAAATCACTGTTTATTATATAGATCCACATAACTTACTTTACTACATTCAAATGAAAGTATGCAAAGTTACTTATATAGAATCAATACTTTATAAAATCGATTTATATATACCCACATCTAGTATTACTACACTATCCAAGCATATTTAAAACATTTGATCCAAATACACATACGCCTATCAACATACATACCCAATATTACCTGCATGCCAACATATTTATACTCTTTAAATTTTTATACTTTAAACGCAACTGGAATTGAGCTAATATATATAAATACATTAACATTCACCTAAAAAAATTTAAAAACACATAATAATCAATACGCTAGATAAATTCCTCCATCATTTCCTATATATATATTCATAACAAAACGCTAATACATATACATACGTATAATTCCTTAAGATCAATATTTTTTAAGACATCAATATATACTGGCCTAAGCTTTATATATATACAACAAGGACATGATTAGAAAAATGTTTTAGTACTTCATTGTACAACCTCTCTTATATAATATGTACTGTTAAGCCTATATGTATTGTTGTGACAGTCTACTACTGCTATAAAAACAATGAATACAGCAACATAAGTACTTCTTTAAATGTACCTTCACATCTAATATGATATATACCCTATATATTTAATATTTTAAAACACATATAGGCAGCATATATATACTTATATTCATAGATACGAAAGCAATTATATATATACCCTAGAACATAGATTGATATAGGGAAAACATAAGTGACTCACATCATATATATACCTTATAATACTACATATATATAATACAGTAAAACATTATACATAAGCAAATATCGATATAAACTAATATAATGATAGACTATACCAATATGAGACAGACATAACATACATAGCTTTCAAACCTTTAAATAAACTTATATATATGGATCTGTATATTTTTGTTAGCAACAGAGACAAAGAAAAGGACAATATACATAAATGTCACCTCATAATATAAAAGAGGAAAGGCAGATGAGAAGTTCGGCCAGAGGAGGAGGGGTGTTGTTGAAGACGGTGGTGGATGCGGAGGTGATGCCGAGGCAGGGTCGGGTTTGCAGAGGTGGTGAGGCATGGGCGGGGAGTTCGGGTTGTGTGTCAGGCCGTGGTTGGCGTGAGGTGGAACGGCGAGATGTGGTGTCTGATCATGGAACGTGGGGAAACAGGGATGTTGGAGGCTTGGCCGCGCGTCACGAGTCTGGACTGTGGAGGATGGATGCTCGGTTATGGGTGGAGATGGTGATTGGGTATAGGAGCTGCTGGGGCCTCGGCCGTGGAGGATCTGGGTGGCGGTGAGGAAGCGGTGAAGTGATGGTCGGGTGATGCGGCTAGAGAGTGGGTGATGGTGGAGGAATGGCAAGGTTAGTTGCCATAAAGGAGGAGGGGCGCACGAACAAGGGTAAAGAAGAGGAAGGAAGAGAACTTGCAGTGTAATTTTGTGCAACAGAAGAAAGAAAAATGAGAACGAGAAGAGAAGTGGAAGGAACCGGCATATAAAAATGAAAGTGAGGATAATCAAAAGTTAGAACTGATTTTCAGGGATATAAAAAGACAATGGCTATTGGTATAACGCAGTGTATAATGAATGGTAACCGAAAACCCAAAGGTCAAATCTACGGAACCGATACGGGAATCGTTCCGTTGATTTCGCCGTCTCCTGGATTCCGAAACACACCAATGAATATATTGTTGAGATCAGCATGACGAGACGATCAAAACGATATACAGATATCGGTAGTACGATTAACCTATCAAAAGTCGATAATCGGTACCGAAAATGCTACTAATTGGTCAGAAAATAAGATAAACGGGGCTAGAGAAATCCAAATTTTACGAAACGAAATATGACATCTCACTCAGAAGTTGATTTACAAATTTATTATATAAAAATATTCGGGTTTGGAAAACATTTTATTATCATCTAATATTAACTGATTTGAATTGAAATAAAATTACACAATAAATAAACTTCCATATTATCAGATGAAAATTTACCAATTGCTATGTTTAAACAGACGTATTCCAAATATTAAATTTTTATTTCAAAATATTATTATTTACAATTTCATAAAATTCCAATTAAATATATAAATAAAACCACTAAAATTTACGGGTCGTTACACTCTCCCCCACTTAAAACTTTTCGTCCCCGAAAAGGAAGGAGGTAGGAGAATGAAACTATCAGAAAGAAAGAATAGATTTGAAATTCAAAATAACAATAAATTTGAAACCATATAAATTTCAAATTAAACTAGTTAATATCCAACATTTTGGTTTAATCCATTTGAGTTCACTTAAGTTAAATCAATCTATCTATTTATAAATTCATTATCTTCTTGTCTAGTCATCCTCAATTAACAATTTCTAAATTATCAAATTTGTATAATCATTTATTATACTCATGTTTTATTCAACAAATTTAATTCTTTTATTCTAAATTATTATTAACTTTATTCCACTTAATATATCTTATCACATATATTTAAACCATATAAATTAATTTAAACCATATAAATTTCAATTTAAATTAATTTATATTCAATACTTGACTTTAAATTCAAGGTATTTCCATAGGTTAATCTAATTTCAATTTATTAATTCCTGCAAAACAAATTTTATTTGTCTCATCTATTATTCAATTAAATTATTATTCTATTTCTCTCTACTAACATCTTTATAATAAAATTTAAGTATATAACATTTATTATAACCACTCAAATTTTACTTATACATTTCTTTATATTGTATACTATCCAATTACAATTTCAACTTCTGAATAATTTAGGTAAGTTATATTAGAATGAAATTGGGTATTATACAAGTAAAATTTTCCAGTTTAACTATTCCAATTTAACTTTTTTCTTCAAGAATTTAAGAATTTAAGAGTTAAATTTTCGATTTCAATTCAAACAATTTAGATATAAATATATATACTATATATATCAAATTAAATCTATGATCATATACCAATATATATTATAAATCAAGTCATACTTCAGAAATTCAAATCAAATTTATTTTTTTTTAAAACAAAATGTAGCAAAACTACAGGATGGTCTCTCCACTTCAAAACTCGAAAATGAATGTCGATGATGCGGCCGTCATCACTGAAATTATTTTCCAGCGACAAAGAGAAGAGCACTGATTTAAACATTTAAAAATTCTTTGAAAACCATTTTATTCGAAAATACTTTAAATAATATACATTTTAAGACTTTAAAACAAAGTTTGAAATCACCAGAAATTTAATTCTTAAATTCTCAATTTAAATTCATTTCAATTCCAAATAAATTTATAAACAATAGTCATTTTGCAATAGTCAATGACTTACAAAACAATAAAATGATAATCATCATTTTCAACAACCAAATTATTTAACTTTTAATTCCAGAAAATTTTTCTTATATATTTATAATATAATCATACAAATTTATTTCATTTATCAAGTTTGAAAATTATATTGTGTCAGTTTTCTCTGTTCAAGTGTTTTGGGATTCCTGTCGATAGCGTTGATCAGACAAATCGATCGAAAATCCAAACCAACATCAACAACTCAAACAACACACTATAAACATAAACTATTTTATATTAATTACAAATACACTCCCTCACACGATGATTCCAGAATTGGATTTCCAACACAAGGATAGAGATCCAAATATAGAGGGACTCTAATCAAAGAGAATTCTAATCTAAAATAGATAGGCTTGAAACGAAGGTTAGATGATTGCATTTCAAACAGGAAGATGGATAAAGTTGTATAAATCGCGGGTAACCTTAACCGGGTCAACCGTGACTTCATAGATAAGATCGATGTAGAATTCTAAAGCAAATCGACATTCGATTACCAGAGGTAGAATTCGGGTATAGCATAAGATAGCAGCATCGTAAACCGAGGATACAGAAATCTCCGGTGAATCAATACCGATTGTAAAGGAGTTTCACCCCAGTACAAATTATTCGAAGATTGGCGAGACCGCCGATTTATTATAGAGATCGTTCGAAGTGGAGTTATGGGATACTCCAGAATCAAAAGACACGAATGGGGAGTCACGAATGGACTTTGGAACCAAAGTGAACGTTCCAAAATTCAAAGGAACCGAGTCAAAGAAGAAGGAATTCAAGCTCGAACGAAAGTGATTCTGTAATTGAATTTACTACATATGCTGAGTTTTGCCTAAAACCAGAGCTCTGATACCACATGTAACGACCCAGTATTTTTGGACTATTCAAATCGACAATAAATCCACACATGCCGGACTTGAATAATTCAAAACGATGGATTGTAAATAAAATTTGGAAAAACTCAACATATACAGTAAATAAAATAATTACAGATCACAGACACAGAGTAATATAACAATAATGCAGCGGAAACAAAAGGGTAGTAGTTCATGAAGCTACTATATATATAACAAAGTCAAACAAGATACAACAGAAGTCTCGAATACAATAGATGTCTCAATACAATAATCAAATACAAGATCTGAATACATCACTGGAATCAACTGAATAACTGAAAGCAGGATCGATAGATAGCTGGATCTCCAAGCGAAGCTCCAACTCCAAAGGTGAGTCCCAAATGTTGTATCACTCTGTCTGACCCGAGCGTAAAGCAAAACACAAAACACTCGAGTCAGGATTAACATTCTTATATCAATAAATCCAACTCAAGTGAAATATCAACTGAAATACAAGTAACTTAAAGGATGTTTGGGATAACCATCCCCTAAGGATCCGTTAAACTATCTAATATATAGTAATATACGCTATATACAGTAGTGTCTAATTAGTAAAGTATAATCATATAGAAAATAGCGTTAAGGGGATGGAGAACCTTAACACGGTCGGATCTTAAATCATAATCGTAGTAAAGCTCGATATGGTAGGTGACACGGCACAACTAGGCAATGCCAGGGTAGATATACCAATTACGCATCTGGACTAGTGGTGACGCATAGCAGCCACTACCGCCCACCTCGAACAACACTCCCAATCAAGGTGGCCACCAAATCAATCACAAGTAATAGAGTGGTATCGAAGAAGTGTGCCCGATCAGAGGTGCTACCTCCTTGGTCCGTCAATCGCTCCTGTTTTAGCCACCTTATGCCAACTCACGGGAGTTGGGTCCACGTATATACCTTAGGATCGTCGCCACCATCCTACTTCATTCTGGAAACTTCACCACGTACACAGTTGTCAAAGTGGTTTTCGGTATCGACAGAGAGTATGTCCATATCTGATCCCGGTCTCTTTAACAACCAATCGTTATTATAACACCGTGGTCATTTCAAAATAGTTTATACTTCAAAACCAAAATATCATTATCATTTCAAAACTCAGTTTAATACGATATCATTTTCACTTCAAATATATCCCTTTTCAAAATCATATCACTTTCCAAAGTTACAACGCTTTCGAAATCATAGTCTTTTTAAACATCAAAACACATTGGAAATCACAGCTTTGAAATCACAGTATTTTGGAAATCATAACACTTTCCTTTTAAACAGTTTAGATATTAAAATCAGTATATATAATAAAATAGTTTATAAATAAAATAGTTTATATAAATAGTTATAAGTTAAAAATAGTTTTAAAATAAAATAATTTATATTAAAAATGATTTATATTAAAATAGTTTATATTAAAATAATTTATAAAGTAAAGTATCAATAGTTTTAAATATAATTTAAAATTTCTTTATAAAATAAACTAGTTTCCTCAAATTTCACAAATCGATTCAAATTAACTCGAATTCCAAAAAAAATTAATTTAATCAAATCTCAAATCATCAGTTTCAACTCGATTCAACTTCTAAATAAACCATTTCAAATTATCGATTTCAAATACATATCTGAACCATAAAATAAGCCATTTTAATTTTAATATATTTCAAGGCTTTAAATATTCAACATTTCAAAACTAAATTCGATAAATTTATATACATATCAGATTCACTTTACAATTATTTAGTTTTGAAATATTAACTTAATCATTTCCATAACATTTAAATACAATTTCAATTTACAAATTTAAATAAACAAAATATCCCATTTAAATATATATAAGTTTGAAATATCCATTTAAGTCACCTTTTCAAAATTCAAGTTGTAAAACACTTCTTTAAAATTCAAATTCAATACATTTCAAATCAAACTTATTTAAGTATAATTCTTAAATAAATATAATTTCAATCTATTTCAAATCATTATAAATTCTATATTTGAAAATATAGATATTAAATAAATACTTAAACATATTATTTATCAACTTTATTAAATCAATGTAAAGACCCGATATTTTGGACCATTCGCATCCATTATAAGTGTATAGGTAGACACTCATGCCGGAATTGAATTGCTCAAAATACCGCGTTGTTAATTTAAATTTGGCAAAACTGAACATATACAGTAAATAAATAATCACAGATCACAGACACAGAGTAATAAGTGCAGTGGAAATAAAAGAAATAGTAGTTCATGAAGCTACTATATAAATGTATAAGATACATTAGAGTTTACAACAGAAGAGTAATACGATACATCAGATACAAATCAGAATACATCACTGGAATCATCGAATACTGAAAGCAGAATAGATGGCTGGATCTTCAAGCAAAGCTCCAACTCCAAAGGTGAGTCTTGAATACTGGTACACTCAGTCTGACCCGAGCGTAAAGCAAAAACACAAGACACTCGAGTCAGGATTAACATTCTTATATTAATAAATCCAACTCAAGTGAAATAGCAATTGAAATACAAGTAACTCAAAGGATGTTTGGAATAACCATCCTTTAAGGATCCGTTAAACTATCTACTATGTAGTAGTGTACGATAAGTAGATAATGTCTATCAGTAATATAAAGATATCAAAATAGTGTTAAGTCATGGCCCATTCCACCCTTAACACATTTTTATTCCCAAAAGCATATACAAGACCGTAGTTTCCCCAAAACCGGAAGTCACCAGAGGGCAATCCATATACTAAAGGTACAAAACAAATTCGTAGTGGTCGCGAATAGGGAATACAAGTATGACAAGGCACATGAGGCAATACCCAAGGTAGTGATACTACCGTTCGCCTGATCTGGACTGGTGAGAACGCAACGCCGCAGCGCGCCCGCAACACCGTGAAACAACACTCCCAAAATCAAGGGTGCACCAATCGACAACAAGTAATGAGTAGTTCGAAGAAGTGTGTTCACTTGAGGTAGCTGACCTCCATTGGCCCGGCACGGCTCCTGTTTTAGTCATTTCCAATTTGACACAAGTGTCAAGGCTATCCATTATCGTTCACTTTCTTCAATCATCAACGTACATCATTCCAACCACTTCATTCTGGATCACCACTCCGCATATAGTTATTAAAGTGGTTTTCGGTTTAGACAGAGAGTATGTCCATAACCGATTCCGGTCTCTTTAATAACTTTCGTAATTATTACACCGATTGGTCGATTCATAAATTTCAAAATCAAATCAATTACAATTCCAATTTAAATTTATAAATCAACATTTCATTTGTCTTTCTAAAACAATTTCCATAATTTACGTTTCAAAACTTCCAAATTATCATTTCAAAATCTTATAATTCAATTTCAATCTTTATTTAAACAATTCAAATATCGGTTTAAATTCGTACATAAGATTCATTCCGAAATCATTTAAATTAATTAAATTTAACATTTAAATCAATTTAAATTCATTTATCGATTTCATTCAATATTCATTAAGTAAATTTGCCCTTCGAAACAATTTCTATTAAATTTCCAATTCATTAAATCCATTATTTAAAATCAACTTCCTTATATCAAAACTTACAAATTGAATTAAAATAAATTCATCAAATCAAATTCTTTAAATTTCAAGTCTTACATTAATTTCAATAAATCGCATTTTATTTCTTGTTAAAGAAATTCAATTTCACTTATTTACTTACTTAGTTACAATTTCAAAGCTTAATTAATAAAGAACTAAATTTCACTTTTTCAAGAAGTTCAATTTTACTTAATAAAGAATTCAATTCAATTTAATCATTAAATAATTCAATCTTATTTAATTATTAAATAATTCAAAACTTAATTATTAAATAATTTCAAAGTTTAATAATTTCAAACTTAATTATTAAATCATTTCAAACTTAATTCAATCATTTCTCAATTTAAACAACGTTCTTTCATCAATTACATTGTTCATATTTTGTTTCAGATTATTAAATATTCACATTTAAATTTCATTAAAATTCAAATTTCAACTTCATTTCAAAACCATATTATTTATTCAAATAAAACTTCGTTTAATTTTAAATCAAATTATTGACCAATCGGGTTTTATTTAATTCTCTATCCTAGGTCAAAGTTCAATTTGGGTATTTATCATTTCAACCCGATTCCAATTCAATTCAAAATCAAAGCATAGCAAAGGGAACTTGTAGTGTGATAACTGGGATGGTGTCAAAGTAAATAAACAAACAATAACAACAACCAATATCAATCCAATAATCAATTCAAATAATCCCGAAATAACCGTATTAATTCGCATTGTTATTTGTACGAATTAATATAATTATTTCTAGAATCTACACTATCATTTCATGTAGATTAAAGATGATTACATTACGGTTTTCACTTGTCATTCAATTACAATTTTTACACTACAACAATTAATCCAATATACATCGATGGTTCAAAGTGTAATTATCACTATTCTACATGTCAATTAATTTAACAATTAAAAGGGGTCATATTCCACTAATCAAATTTAACATATAAATCAGTTTTAAAATCGTTAACTATCCTATATCCATTTCAAATTTGCATATTATTTATCATTTAACACTAACAATTTAACGTCCAATATAAACATCAATAATCAATCAATTATCAGCCAAACTGTATTATCATCACATAAATAATTACAGAACATGGTGTCAGATGTCATGGGTGAACGAGTACAGGTAATAGCATATATAACAGTGTAAACAACTCACAGCAGTATATTTCAATTGTCATTCCAATTGAAACCAAATTTAATAAATAAAAGAACGTTAATCGTGAGTGAGTGCTCACCTTTCGAGGCTAGAGAGATTTGACGATAGAGTGAGTTACGATTCCAAGCATGGATTTCAAAGCAAAGCACGATGGACTTGAGTTCGACAGACAAGCTGATCAATAGGAATAGACGAGATCAAATCAGAATTGTATTGATGAATAAAATTGGTATATGCGAACTAAATATATTTATTATTTTCTTTTTCTGGAGAAATCAATATGTTAATTTAAGACAAAATAAAATAAAATAAATATATATATATATAATCAAATCATTGTTTATACTAAAACCCATATCTTACAAATCAACCATATACAGTAGACTTCTATATAGTAGACTCCTATATTACTAGCATACTTATAAACATTGTATACACTGTGTACATATAAACAAAATCATCTAACATATTCACATACACTGTCTAAACAGACTATAATATAACAAATATAAATCTGTACATTATAACAACTTTACATTCCCATATGAATCTATACAGTAAAAAAAAATCAGTCGTTAGAATCAATATTTTATCTTTAAAATTCCATATTATAAATGCAGACACTACAGATGAAAATAATTTTGTATACTAGTTACAAAATTTTTGCAGACTACTTACAAATGCAGACTGCTACAAAATTTGATACAAGGGATCATTTATATGTATGCTACAGACATACATATATATGCACTTTAACAGAAGCATGCATGTAGTTTATAATTAAACATGTTCCTTAAATCTAAATATACAACCTAAGCAAACTTTATATAAACTGTATATAGATATATACCTACACTAAGTAATATTAACAGACTAATATTGAAACTGAAACACTACTCATTTGATATACGTGCTATACTTATGAACAACAATTTTTTTTTTATATATACAAACTAACTATTATCCAAGCTATCTAAAAAAATCGACTATATACTACTGTAATACGAATCATTGAAATTCCAATATCATATATACACTTCCCTGTATATAAAAATATAACTAACTTTTATAATAACATATACTCTGACAGCTTTATAACTCATGTACGTGTATTTCCACTAACATATCTTATATAAACCAAAATACTAATATAATATATATATCAAATCTACCTTACACAAAGAATTTGTGAAGACTGGCATGGATGTTCGGCAGCAAGGGGAAAGGGTTGTGCTTGGCGAAGGTGATGAGATCGTGGCGGGGAACGGCTACACGTGCTAGGCTGATGACAAGGTGGAGGTCGGTCGCGGCATAAAAGAGAAGGCGCTAGGCTCGCATGGTCAACGGCCGAGCTGGCGACAGGATTGCACGAGAAGTGAGGCCGATGATGGGATTTGCATGGAGGAGCTTCGGCCTAGGGAAGTGGTGGCCACTTGGCAGGGCAGAGGTGAGAGCGGCGCTCGGGATGGGCAAGCTGCACTTGGCGAGGGTGGTGTCGACCAGGCGATGGTAGGTGGGTTGCAGGGGATGCGTGGGAAGGTAGTTGTGGGGGTTCGTGCTAAGAAGTCATGGAGAAAGAAAAATGGGCGAGGGGAGAAGGTAAATTGGCACTTGAATTAAATGAATTCAAAGTGTATAGCTGTTATGCCAACTTGCAGTAATATGTGTTGATATTTTCTTTTCAGTTCAGCAGTAAAATAATATAGGGAAGAGCAATGGGTTCAATTTGAAATTCAAAAGGACATAACCTTGAATTGGAAAGTAATTAAGGTGCTGGGAAACTAATGATAGAGACTGGGAACTACAACGCATTGATGAATGTGTACATTTATGTATGTGTACATTGCGTGTTCGGCTTTAAGTATTCATATCCTTTGAACCAAACAAAATGAGCTGGGAAAAGCAACGGCACTAGCTAGATTGATAAATGTTAATAGCTGGAATAGGAGTAGAAAGCGAATGGACACATCAAAATGCACACGTTAGAATAAGGAACCGTTTTATAGATATCACCGCGCACCGGAACTTCGAAACTGACACTGAATATACCGTAAAGATCAGCATGACGAGACGATCAAAACGGTATACAGATATCGGTGGTACGACCGAATTATAAAAATTTGAAATTTCTAATAGCGGAAAATGCAAGAAAAACACTGAAAAATAAGATCGACGGAGCCAAAGATGTCCGAATTTGGAAAAACGACAAACTGACAACTTGCTCAGAAGATGGTTTAGAATTTTTCTATGTAAAAATATTTAGGTTTCGGAAACATTTTATTTCCATCGCTTTTTAACTGATTAAATTGAAGTGAATTTACGCGCGAAATAAACTTTCATATTTTCGGACGAAAATTTACCAGTTGCTATGTTTAACTAGACGTATTCCAAATATTAAATTTTTATTTCAAAATTTTATCGTTTAAAATTTCACAAAATTTCAACTAATTACGTTATTAAAACAGTTGAAATTTATGGGTCGTTACACTCTCCCCCACTCAAAACTTTTCGTCCCCGAAAAGGAACGAGGTAGGAGAATAGAAACAACCAGAAAGAAAAACAGATTTGAAATACAAAATAACAATTAATTTAAACCATATAAATTCAAATTTAAATTAATTGATATTCAATAATTGATTTAATCCATTTGATTTCACTAAAATCAATCTCAACGATTTCTAAATTCATTATCTTATTATCCCATTTTCTTCAATTTACAATTTCCAAAACCATAAATTTGAATAGTCTTTTATTATAATCATATTTTTTTCACAATTTAAATTCTTCTTTATTCCAAATTACTGTTAAATTTATTCTACTTAATATATCTACTCACATATATTTAACCCATATAAATTAATTTAAAACATAAAAGTTTCGATTTAAATTAATTTACATCTATTAATTTCTTTAAAATTCAAGGTATTTTCATAAGTTGATCAAATTTCAATTTATTAATTCTTTCAAAACAAATTTATTAATTCTTTCAAAACAATTTATTTCATTATTAACTGAGTTTTATTTATTATCCTATCTAACTCAATTGACATCTTTATAATCAAAATTTAGTGTATAACATTTATTGTAAACACTCAAATTTTATTTATAAATTCAATTTATCTTATATATTATCCAATTACATATTCAACTTCTGAACGATTTAGGTAAGTTGTATTAGAATGCAGTTGAACAATATACAAATAAAATTTTCCAAATTCAATTATTCAAGTTTAAATATTTATTCCAAATTTTTTTATAAATTAAAATAATCCTTTAACAAAATTTAAGAATTAGATTTCCGATTAACTTTAAACAATTTAGAGATATATATAATATATTTATATCGAATCAAATTAATTTTTTTTAAAATAAGATACATATATATATATATACAAATTAAATTATACTGAAGAAATTCAAATCAAAATATTTTCAAAACAAAACCGTAGCAAAGCTGCAGAATAGTATCTCCACTTCGAAACTCGAAAATGAATGTTGATGATGCGGCCGCCATCACCAAAATTATTTTCCAGCGACAAAGAGGAGAGCACTGATTTCAACATTTTAAAAATTCTTTGAAAACGATTTCTATTTGAAAATACGTTCAATAATATACATTTTAAAAATTTTAAAACCAATCTTGAAATTTAGGAAATTAAATTCTCAAATTCTTACTTTAAATTCATTTAAATTTCTAAATAAATCTATAAACCAACTTTTATAATTCCATTTTTTTTAAGTTGGAATAATCAATGATTTACAAAACAAATAGTGAAAATCAAATATTACCTTTCTGACAACCAATTCAGTTAACAATTCAATTTCAGAAATTTATGCTTATATATAATATAATCATACAAGATTATTTTATTTACCAATTTTGAAAATACTATCGTGTCAGTTTGTTCTGTTCAAGTGTTTTGGAAATCCTATCGATAGTGCTGATCAGACGAATCGATCGGAAACCCAAATCACAACAACAACTCAAACAACACAATATATATCAAAACATTAAATATTAGTTTACAAATACATTTCTTTGCTTGCCGATATAGGAATGAATTTTCAAAATAAGTGTAGAGATTTAAATTTGATAGACTCAAATCAAAGAGAATTTCGATTCGAAGATATGTTTGAAACCGAAGATAGGATGATTAAATAACGAAATAAGAAGATGGATAAATTTATATAAATCGCGGGCAACCTTAACCGGGTCGACCGTGACTTCAAGAATAAGATCGATGTGGAATTCCGAGGTAAATCGACATTCGATCTCAAGAATTAGAATTCAGGTATAGCAGGTGACAGATAGCATCGTAAACCGAGGATACAGGAATCTCCGGTAAATCAATGCCTATTGTAAAGGAGTTTCACTCCTTTACAAATCATTCGCAGATTGGCGAAACCGCCGAGTTATTATACAAATCATTTGAAGTGGAGTTATGGAATACTCCAGAATTAAAAGAAGACGAATAGTGAGGGACACGAATGAATTTCGGAACCGAGGGAACGTCCCAAAATTCAGAGGAATCGTGTCAAAAAGGACAAGGTTCAAACTAGGATGAAAGTGATTCTGTAATACATTTACCATATATATTAAGTTTTGCCTAGAGCTACCAAAGCTCTGATACCAACTGTAACGACCCGATATTTTGGACCATTCGCATCCATTATAAGTGTATAGGTAGACACTCATGCCGGAATTGAATTGCTCAAAATACCGCGTTGTTAATTTAAATTTGGCAAAACTGAACATATACAGTAAATAAATAATCACAGATCACAGACACAGAGTAATAAGTGCAGCGGAAATAAAAGAAATAGTAGTTCATGAAGCTACTATATAAATGTATAAGATACATTAGAGTTTACAACAGAAGAGTAATACGATACATCAGATACAAATCAGAATACATCACTGGAATCATCGAATACTGAAAGCAGAATAGATGGTTGGATCTTCAAGCAAAGCTCCAACTCCAAAGGTGAGTCTCGAATACTAGTACACTCAGTCTGACCCGAGCGTAAAGCAAAAGCACAAGACACTCGAGTCAGGATTAACATTCTTATATTAAAAAATCCAACTCAAGTGAAATAGCAATTGAAATACAAGTAACTCAAAGGATGTTTGGAATAACCATCCTTTAAGGATCCGTTAAACTATCTACTATGTAGTAGTGTACGATAAGTAGATAATGTCTATCAGTAATATAAAGATATCAAAATAGTGTTAAGTCATGGCCCATTCCACCCTTAACACATTTTTATTCCCAAAAGCATATACAAGACCGTAGTTTCCCCAAAACCGGAAGTCACCAGAGGGCAATCCATATACTAAAGGTACAAAACAAATTCGTAGTGGTCGCGAATAGGGAATACAAGTATGACAAGGCACATGAGGCAATACCCAAGGTAGTGACACTACCGTTCGCCTGATCCGGACTGGTGAGAACGTAATGCCACAGCGCCCGCAACACCGTGAAACAACACTCCCAAAATCAAGGGTGCACCAATCGACAACAAGTAATGAGTAGTTCGAAGAAGTGTGTTCACTTGAGGTAGCTGACCTCCATTGGCCCGGCACGGCTCCTGTTTTAGTCATTTCCAATTTGACACAAGTGTCAAGGCTATCCATTATCGTTCACTTTCTTCAATCATCAACGTACATCATTCCAACCACTTCATTCTGGATCACCACTCCGCGTATAGTTATTAAAGTGGTTTTCGGTTTAGACAGAGAGTATGTCCATAACCGATTCCGGTCTCTTTAATAACTTTCGTAATTATTACACCGATTGGTCGATTCATAAATTTCAAAATCAAATCAATTACAATTCCAATTTAAATTTATAAATCAACATTTCATTTGTCTTTCTAAAACAATTTCCATAATTTATGTTTCAAAACTTCCAAATTATCATTTCAAAATCTTATAATTCAATTTCAATCTTTATTTAAACAATTCAAATATCGGTTTAAATTCGTACATAATATTCATTCCGAAATCATTTAAATTAATTAAATTTAACATTTAAATCAATTTAAATTCATTTATCGATTTCATTCAATATTCATTAAGTAAATTTTCCCTTCGAAACAATTTCTATTAAATTTCCAATTCATTAAATCCATTATTTAAAATCAACTTCCTTATATCAAAACTTACAAATTGAATTAAAATAAATTCATCAAATCAAATTCTTTAAATTTCAAGTCTTACATTAATTTCAATAAATCGCATTTTATTTCTTGTTAAAGAAATTCAATTTCACTTATTTACTTACTTAGTTACAATTTCAAAGCTTAATTAATAAAGAACTAAATTTCACTTTTTCAAGAAGTTCAATTTTACTTAATAAAGAATTCAATTCAATTTAATCATTAAATAATTCAATCTTATTTAATTATTAAATAATTCAAAACTTAATTATTAAATAATTTCAAAGTTTAATAATTTCAAACTTAATTATTAAATCATTTCAAACTTAATTCAATCATTTCTCAATTTAAACAACGTTCTTTCATCAATTACATTGTTCATATTTTGTTTCAGATTATTAAATATTCACATTTAAATTTCATTAAAATTCAAATTTCAACTTCATTTCAAAACCATATTATTTATTCAAATAAAACTTCGTTTATTTTTAAATCAAATTATTGACCAATCGGGTTTTATTTAATTCTCTATCCTAGGTCAAAGTTCAATTTGGGTGTTTCTCATTTCAACCCGATTCCAATTCAATTCAAAATCAAAGCAAAGCAAAGGGAACTTGCAGTGTGATAACTGGGATGGTGTCAAAGTAAATAAACAAACAATAACAACAACCAATATCAATCCAATAATCAATTCAAATAATCCCGAAATAACCGTATTAATTCGCATTGTTATTTATACGAATTAATATAATTATTTCTAGAATCTACACTATCATTTCATGTAGATTAAAGATTATTACATTACGGTTTTCACTTGTCATTCAATTACAATTTTTACACTACAACAATTAATCCAATATACATCGATGGTTCAAAGTGTAATTATCACTATTCTACATGTCAATTAATTTAACAATTAAAAGGGGTCATATTCCACTAATCAAATTTAACATATAAATCAGTTTTAAAATAGTTAACTATCCTATATCCATTTCAAATTTGCATACTATTTATCATTTAACACTAACAATTTAACGTCCAATATAAACATCAACAATCCTGTATTATCATCACATAAATAATTACAGAACATGGTGTGAGATGTCATGGGTGAACAGGTACAGGTAATAGCATATATAACAGTGTAAACAACTCACAGCAGTATATTTCAATTGTCGTTCCAACTGAAATCAAATTTAATAAATAAAAGAACGTTAATCGTGAATGAGTGCTCACCTTTCGAGGCTAGAGAGATTTGACGATAGAGTGAGTTACGATTCCAAGCACGGATTTCAAAGCAAAGCACGATGGACTTGAGTTCGACAGACAAGCTGATCAATAGGAATAGACGAGATCAAATCAGAATTGTATTGATGAATAAAATTGGTATATGCGAACTAAATATATTTATTATTTTCTTTTTCTGGAGAAATCAATATGTTAATTTAAGACAAAATAAAATAAAATAAATATATATATATATATAATCAAATCATTGTTTATACTAAAACCCATATCTTACAAATCAACCATATACAGTAGACTTCTATACAGTAGACTCCTATATTACTAGCATACTTATAAACATTGTATACACTGTGTACATATAAACAAAATCATCTAACATATTCACATACACTGTCTAAACAGACTATAATATAACAAATATAAATCTGTACATTATAACAACTTTACATTCCTATATGAATCTATACAGTAAAAAAAAATCTGTCGTTAGAATCAATATTTTATCTTTAAAATTCCATATTATAAATGCAGACACTACAGATGAAAACAATTTTGTATACTAGCTACAAAATTTTTGCAGACTACTTACAAATGCAGACTGCTACAAAATTTGATACAAGGGATCATTTATATGTATGCTACAGACATACATATATATGCACTTTAACAGAAGCATGCATGTAGTTTATAATTAAACATGTTCCTTAAATCTAAATATACAACCTAAGCAAACTTTATATAAACTGTATATAGATATATACCTACACTAAGTAACATTAACAGACTAATATTGAAACTGAAACACTACTCATTTGATATACGTGCTATACTTATGAACATCAATTTTTTTTTATATATACAAACTAACTATTATCCAAGCTATCTAAAAAAATTGACTATATACTACTGTAATACGAATCATTGAAATTCCAATATCATATATACACTTCCCTGTATATAAAAATATAACTAACTTTTATAATAACATATACTCTGACAGCTTTATAACTCATGTACGTGTATTTCCACTAACATATCTTATATAAACCAAAATACAAATATAATATATATATCAAATCTACCTTACACAAAGAAGTTGTGAAGACTGGCATGGATGTTCGGCAGCAAGGGGAAAGGGCTGTGCTTGGCGAAGGTGATGAGATCGTGGCGGGGAACGGCTACACGTGCTAGGCTGATGACAAGGTGGAGGTCGGTCGCGGCATAAAAGAGAAGGCGCTAGGCTCGCATGGTCAACGGCCGAGCTGGCGACAGGATTGCACGAGAAGTGAGGCCGATGATGGGATTTGCATGGAGGAGCTTCGGCCTAGGGAAGTGGTGGCCACTTGGCAGGGCAGAGGTGAGAGCGGCGCTCGGGATGGGCAGGCTGCACTTGGCGAGGGTGGTGTCGGCCAGGCGATGGTAGGTGGGTTGCAGGGGATGCGTGGGAAGGTAGTTGTGGGGGTTCGTGCCAAGAAGTCATGGAGAAAGAAAAATGGGCGAGGGGAGAAGGTAAATTGGCACTTGAATTAAATGAATTCAAAGTGTATAACTGTTATGCCAACTTGCAGTAATATGTGTTGGTATTTTATTTTCAGTTCAGCAGTAAAATAATATAGGGAAGAGCAATGGGTTCAATTTGAAATTCAAAAGGACATAACGTTGAATTGGAAAGTAATTAAGGTGCTGGGAAACTAATGACAGGGACTGGGAACTACAACGCATTGATGAATGTGTACATTTATGTATGTGTACATTGCGTGTTCGGCTTTAAGTATTCATATCCTTTGAACCAAACAAAATGAGCTGGGAAAAGCAACGCCACTAGCTAGATTGATAAATGTTAATAGCTGGAATAGGAGTAGAAAGCGAATGGACACATCAAAATGCACACGTTAGAATAAGGAACCGTTTTATAGACATCACCGCGCACCGGAACTTCGAAACTGACACTGAATATACCGTAAAGATCAGCATGATGAGACGATCAAAACGGTATACAGATTTCGGTGGTACGACCGAATTATAAAAATTTGAAATTTCTAATAGCGGAAAATGCAAGAAAAACGCTGAAAAATAAGATCGACGGAGCCAAAGATGTCCGAATTTGGAAAAATGACAAACTGACATCTTGCTCAGAAGATGGTTTAGAATTTTTCTATGTAAAAATATTTAGGTTTCGGAAACATTTTATTTCTATCGCTTTTTAACTGATTAAATTGAAGTGAATTTATGCGCGAAATAAACTTTTATATTTTCGGACGAAAATTTACCAGTTGCTATGTTTAACTAGACGTATTCCAAATATTAAATTTTTATTTCAAAATTTTATCGTTTAAAATTTCACAAAATTTCAACTAATTACGTTATTAAAACAGTTGAAATTTACGGGTCGTTACACTCTCCCCCACTCAAAACTTTTCGTCCCCGTAAAGGAACGAGGTAGGAGAATAGAAACAACTAGAAAGAAAAACAGATTTGAAATACAAAATAACAATTAATTTAAACCATATAAATTCAAATTTAAATTAATTGATATTCAATAATTGATTTAATCCATTTGATTTCACTAAAATCAATCTCAACGATTTCTAAATTCATTATCTTATTATCCCATTTTCTTCAATTTACAATTTCCAAAACCATAAATTTGAATAGTCTTTTATTATAATCAATTTTTTTCAACAATTTAAATTCTTCTTTATTCCAAATTACTGTTAAATTTATTCTACTTAATATATCTACTCACATATATTTAACCCATATAAATTAATTTAAAACATAAAAGTTTCGATTTAAATTAATTTACATCTATTAATTTCTTTAAAATTCAAGGTATTTTCATAAGTTGATCAAATTTCAATTTATTAATTCTTTCAAAACAAATTTATTAATTCTTTCAAAACAATTTATTTCATTATTAACTGAGTTTTATTTATTATCCTATCTAACTCAATTGACATCTTTATAATCAAAATTTAGTGTATAACATTTATTATAAACACTTCTTTAAATTTATAATCAAAATAAGTTTGAAATATCCATTTAAGTCACCTTTTCAAATTTCAAGTTGTAAAACACTTCTTTAAATTTCAAATTCAATACATTTCAAATCAAACTTATTTAAGTATAATTCTTAAATAAATATAATTTCAATCAATTTCAAATCATTATAAATTCTATATTTGAAAATATAGATATTAAATAAATACTTAAACATATTATTTATCAACTTTATTAAATCAACTTTAATTAATCTTTAAAAATCAATATTTATCAAAACCATATATTTCTTTTCAAAACCAAAGAAATCATTTTCAAAACATTTATATATAGACCAACGGTGCCTGTATATAATTTTCTATCCTATGGTCAAGTGATACGGATATTTATCATTTCAATCCGCAATTTAAAATATATATATACGGGTATATATCTTTTCAACCCGCAATCCCAAATTCAATTAATAGAAAACCGCTTGGGTTTATCATTTCAACCCATAACGATTTTCTCCTATTCTACAAGATTGTTCGGGTATGTATCATTTCAACCCATAGTGATTCTATACTAACAGGGAACTTGCAGAGTGATAACAGATATGATAATAAAAATAACAATAGTAACAAGCAATATATCATCAATATAAATAATAGATAATGGTGTCAGATGTCACCGGTGAACAGATACAGATAATGACATATATATAACAATGTGAATAACTAACAGCAGCATATTTCAATTGACGTTTCAATTGAAATCAAATTTAATAAATATAAGAACGTTAATCGTGAGTGATTGCTCACCTTTCGAGGCTAGAGACATTAGAAAGAACGGAAGCGAATAGACAAAGACAAGCATATAGATCAAGCGAGCGGGATAGCGACAAGTTGGGAGCTTGTTGCGATAGATTTGATATTGAGAATGTCAGTCAAAGTGGCACATGATCCATGAAACAAGATATATTACATATATATGAATTTTCTACAATTTCAAATCTAAAACATATGGTTAAAACAAAATATATATATTTATTATTAAATCACTGTTTATTATATAGATCCACATAACTTACTTTACTACATTCAAATGAAAGTATGCAAAGTTACTTATATAGAATCAATACTTTATAAAATCGATTTATATATACCCACATCTAGTATTACTACACTATCCAAGCATATTTAAAACATTTGATCCAAATACACATACGCCTATCAACATACATACCCAATATTACCTGCATGCCAACATATTTATACTCTTTAAATTTTTATACTTTAAACGCAACTGGAATTGAGCTAATATATATAAATACATTAACATTCACCTAAAAAAAATTTAAAAACACAAATAATCAATACGCTAGATAAATTCCTCCATCATTTCCTATATATATATTCATAACAAAACGCTAATACATATACATACGTATAATTCCTTAAGATCAATATTTTTTAAGACATCAATATATACTGGCCTAAGCTTTATATATATACAACAAGGACATGATTAGAAAAATGTTTTAGTACTTCATTGTACAACCTCTCTTATATAATATGTACTGTTAAGCCTATATGTATTGTTGTGACAGTCTACTACTGCTATAAAAACAATGAATACAGCAACATAAGTACTTCTTTAGATGTACCTTCACATCTAATATGATATATACCCTATATATTTAATATTTTAAAACACATATAGGCAGCATATATATACTTATATTCATAGATACGAAAGCAATTATATATATACCCCAGAACATAGATTGATACAGGGAAAACATAAGTGACTCACATCATATATATATACCTTATAATACTACATATATAATACATTAAAACATTATACATAAGCAAATATCGATATAAACTAATATAATGATAGACTATACCAATATGAGACAGACATAACATACATAGCTTTCAAACCTTTAAATAAACTTATATATATGGATTTGTATATTTTTGTTAGCAACAGAGACAAAGAAAAGGACAATATACAAAAATGTCACCTCATAATATAAAAGAGGAGAGGCAGATGAGAAGTTCGGCCAGAGGAGGAGGGGTGCTGTCGAAGACGGTGGTGGATGCGGAGGTGATGCCGAGGCAGGGTCGGGTTTGCAGAGGTGGTGAGGCATGGGCGGGGTGTTCGGGTTGTGTGTCAGGCCGTGGTTGGCGTGAGGTGGAACGGCGAGATGTGGTGTCTGATCATGGAACGTGGGGAAACAGGGATGTTGGAGGCTTGGCCGCACGTCATGGGTCTGGACTGTGGAGGATGGATGCTCAGTTATGGGTGGAGATGGTGATTGGGTATAGGAGCTGCTAGGGCCTCGGCCGTGGAGGATCTGGGTGGCGGTGAGGAAGCGGTGAAGTGATGGTCGGGCGATGCGGCTAGAGAGTGGGTGATGGTGGAGGAATGGCAAGGTTGGTTGCCATAAAGGAGGAGGGGCGCACGAACAAGGGTAAAGAAGAGGAAGGAAGAGAACTTGCAGTGTAATTTTGTGCAACAGAAGAAAGAAAAATGAGAACGAGAAGAGAAGTGGAAGGAACCGGCATATAAAAATGAAGGTGAGGATAATCAAAAGTTAGAACTGATTTTCAGGGATATAAAAAGACAATGGCTATTGGTATAACGCAGTGTATAATGAATGGTAACCGGAAACCCAAAGGTCAAATCTACGGAACCGATACGGGAATCGTTCCGTTGATTTCGCCGTCTCCTGGATTCCGAAACACACCAATGAATATATTGTTGAGATCGGCACGACGAGACGATCAAAACGGTATACAGATATCGGTAGTACGATTAACCTATCAAAAGTCGATAATCGGTACCGAAAATGCTACTAATTAGTCAGAAAATAAGATAAACGGGGCTAGAGAAATCCAAATTTTACGAAACGAAATATGACATCTCACTCAGAAGTTGATTTACAAATTTATTATATAAAAATATTCGGGTTTGGAAAACATTTTATTATCATCTAATATTAACTAATTTGAATTGAAATAAAATTACACAATAAATAAACTTCCATATTATCAGATGAAAATTTACCAATTGCTATGTTTAAACAGACGTATTCCAAATATTAAATTTTTATTTCAAAATATTATTATTTACAATTTCACAAAATTCCAATTAAATATATAAATAAAACCACTAAAATTTACGGGTCATTACATAGGAAGTCGCTCGGCACAGGAAGTCGCTCTCCACAGGAAGTCGCTCGGCAAAGGAAGTCGCTCGGCACAGGAAGTAGCTCGGCACAGGAAGTCGCTCGGCATTGTGTTAAGGACAGTGTCGCTCGGCAAGATGGCTCGACATCGTGGATCGGCAAGGTCGCTCGGCATTGTGTTAAAGTGAGTATCGCTCGGTGAGGTGGCTCGGCAACGCCGCTCGGCCTTGGTAGGTTGGTTTGGTGCTAGAGGTAGTTCAGCCTGGAGGTTTAGCAATTGAAGTTCGGCCTTGGTTGCCATTCGGCATGTGTGGGTCGGTTACAATGAAAAGCATGGCTCGGCTATGGCCTTGGTGGGCCCAAATTACTCAGGAAGCCAAGTAACTCGGGATTTTCCTATAAATACAGCATGTGGGGCTTCATGAAAGGGATCTTCTTTCTGCTCTCTGGCTTTCTCTTCTCTAAGGCTACTCTGCCATCTTTGTAACTGTAATCGATTATTATAGCAATAAAAAAGAAACTTCTAAGTGGACGTAGGCCAGAGTTAGCCGAACCACTATAAAATCTGTTGTCATTTACTGCTTTCATTTTAATTTTTACTATTCTTCACATTATTACTCTCTACATATACTCTGTCTGTGAGCTGACTGGTATTTGGTGCTTTCAACTGGACCTGGGTGTTAGTGACCAATTTTGGCGCTAACACATATTAACAACTCATTTGTTTTGGCCATAGTAGACAACATAGGATTGTTTTAATTTCATTGTAAATATTTGTTTTATAACCTTATAATTCTTATTTATATGTATTATGTGATTCTTACTTGACTAAACTCATTTTTTATATAATCTAATATTATCCATCTTAATCATATATGCTTTAATCTAGTTTTATGTGGCATTATTAAACAAATCACGAAATATTCATAAACAACACACAAATTTCATTGAATGCATGGACATCACCAATTTTTTGGAGCCATCGCGAAACTATGATGCAATTTATCTCCTACAAAGTGCATTTTATATTGTATTATTATGAATTTATGCAACTTAGAGATGTTTATAGATAAATATGGTTAAGGGATGTACTTATTTATAGTGTTTATAAGTAAACTAATATAAAATTAGTATAATCATATCAAACAATATAGTCATTCAATTGATAAGCTTTTAATTTTATTAAATTAAAATTCGAACTAATTAGATAATTAATAATGGTTAATTCTTTTTGGTTGAATTTAATGAGAGGATAAACTGCATATTAATTTTTGTTAATACTTAAATTAGATTCCACTTTTGTTTCAATATAACATTTGATTTTGTATGACACTAATATTGCTTTTTAATTTTTCTTAGTTACATATTTTTCAGTGAATGATTTTACCGAATCATGCTGTGTTATTTTTATTAATAATATTTACACATTTTGTTTCAAAATAGGATCATGCTAAGTAGTTGGATCATTAAAGCAAGAAGATGCACGGTTGCGAAGTCAATTTTTTTGGAAATCTAATATAGTGACAAATAACAAATCGTACAAAATTATTAGTTCACAATATAAGGTGCTACTAAAAAGCACTTTGATTTCTCTTGTTTGGTGTACATCATAATACAATTAACAATGCTTTGGACCACAATTTATATATATTTATTGTTTAAAATGATTGATATTCCTCAAATAATTAAAAAACTAAATGAATATAATTCATCTCCCTCCCTAATTTTAAAAACAACACCTAATGCTTAGTAATTGATTTACTCGATCACCGATAAGCTAAAATCACGAGAAGCTGGTTCAATAAATCCCTATATCAGTATATAACTTTTGCATAAGAAAAATATATAGTATATTGATATAAATTTTCTAAAATTCAAAAAATTTTGAGTGTCACATTTTAATTTTTTAACCTTCAAAAATGTAGTTTTCGTAAATGTAGTTAGTAAATTATTTTTTAGAAACTTTGCTAGAAAATTAGTGAGTGGTGGCAATATTATATCAAATGATGTTGAACTTTAATAATAAAGTTCTAATGTTCAGTGAAAAAACTGCCTGCGAGTTTCAATTGGTAAAGTTGTGTTTTACTATCTATTAATTAATTAATTATTAAATGATGAAAATAATTGTGGTATTAAAAATAGCAAAATTTTAAATAGATATAATTGAATAAAGTGGTATTATTAAGAACAAAAAGACGCATCTATAGTAGTACACATTATTTATATATGATTTATAAACTAAAATGATTCTAAAATCGATATGTAATTACTTCTCTAATTTAAATTGGAATCAAGGTAGAAAGATATAAATAATAATGAATTGGAGTTAATTTTATTTCATTCTCCATTTAGTTTCAACTCAGATTTAAATAACAAATCAATCTATCATAATTTAATCACGTTGCATAGAACAATAAATGTACATCCGTTCACATGTGGTACACTAGTTTACATTGACTAGTATTGAAATTTTTTTATACATACCAATAATTACATGCAAATTGAAGTGAATTTAATGTTATTTATTTCACATTTTAAATTACGGTAAACATATTCACAATTCACATTTTAGTGAATAAAATGCAATTAATTCTTGTTAATTATCATTTTTATCTCTTTAATTTAATTGAAATTCAAATTAGAGTTGTATCAAATAATATTACTAGGCAGTTGACTATAAGGAATTAGTTGCTTAAAATTCAAATTAGGAAACTGACGTTATTAGTAATGTAATGCTTCTAAGTTAGAAATGACTTAGAGTTGATGATAGTGTTTGTAGTATAACACCATTTTTTCAAAATATTTGTCATACATTGTACCCTTTAAAATTATTTAAGCATGTTTATCACTTAAGTTTGTTAGTAGTTTTTAGAAAAAATGAATTTGAAAAACTACAATCAAAAAGCATATATTTTACCTTCATGTAACTAAGAAAACTCTAAAAAGCCATGTTAAAAAATTATGTGAACCCCGTGTGTATAGTAGGGGTTCACATAAAAATTACAATCCAAAAGTATTGATAGCACGATGCATTTTTATCCTATTATAAAGTATAACAGTAGGACATGTTGTTATTATAGGCATGGTACTATGAGGAAACCCATGTGCTTTTAGCAACAGAAAATATTTATTTGTTTTCAACTAATAAGGTCGTCCCATTAAAGCACTTGTTCAACGCTCCAAACATCGTGAATATTCTGTAAATCACGTTTCATTTAGCTGGTAATAAAGCGGGTGACTATTTTGTAGCCGTCTTCCATTAAATGTTTATAAAATAATCTCCTGGCTTCAAGCATTTGTTTTATAGCTGCTTGAAATTAGGCAGTTATAAAACATGTGTCTACTTATATGCACTTATTCACTGACTCCCCTGTGTATATACAATTCCGATTTCATTATACATGCCGCTTTAATCGTATTTTACATATTTCCTCATATTAAGTTCATTTTACAATCACTAATACACCAACAAAAAACATGTATTCTCCATTTGCTTTGAGCGCACAACAATTCGCCTTTCGGGTCCTTCTTTATCTCATTCATGCATCACCTATGCATTAAAAGTCACGTGATTAATGTATGATCCTTGTATCGTATGATTCCTCACTCAAAAAATCTATTTTTGAGTGGATTCGTCAATGTATGTCTTACAAGGTTACAAGCACAATCTAATAGTTCATAATTACATTATAAAACACCAAGAAACTGAGTGCTAGCCCATATCTTTTGGTTTTGAAACCAAAAGGTGCATTAAGAGATTGAAAATAAAAGACCACAATTACATAACTGCACAAATATATTAGCTCACCTATCACTAAATTGTTGTGTACCTTGTGCCCACTAGATCTGCACCATTTTATTTCCACTATTTCCTTTATTATAAACTAATTTTTATGGTAAATAATGAATGGTGTTGATTTCATAGAATGCATAGATATATAAAAATTTGGGATATAGAATCTTAACTCCTACGACGACCGTCTTAAATAAACTTTTGAAGTTGAAAACTTGATGTTAGCTTACCAATAAAGTACAATCAAACCCTAACTGATAACGCAGTTGGTTACAACATGTAACATTTACATCCATGTTGAGGGTTTCATCCTCATTAACTGTATCTTCGAACACATGCATCGTTTATCTTCTAACAATCTTCATTAAACTAATATATTACGTTAATAGATCAATTCGATGTGATTAACGATAGTGGTTATGTGGAAACAAAAGGTATGTAAAGTTCAAGGACATATTCACTATGTAAAATTTCCTAGTTGACCGACAATTTACTTTACAAATGAATTTGAATCATACTTACAAAAATTGATTAGAAACAAAAGGTACCAGGGTGAGTGGTGTGTACACTAAAAGATTTCTATTATACCCCTCCCCACTACAATTTTGCATGATTTTTCAAGCTATGCATCTTGAAATCAAAAAAACAAATTGTAGGTTTGTAACGACCCTAGATTTTTAATTTAATTTAAATTGATAATTAAATTAATTTTTGAATAAAACTGTGAAATAAATTGATTTAGTGATGCGAGTTTCCCCGGATCTTATAAATTCGGTATAAACCATTTTAATTTAAAAATATTATAAATATTGCATATATGTGAATATATATGTATATATGATATATGAGTAAATTTGAAATTCTATATATAAGTATATATATTAATTTGGATTTAAAATTGTGAATAAATGGGTTAAAGACTAATTTTAATAATAAATGATAATAATAATATTAAAGTAGAATAATCATAATAAATATTTAAACTAGGAATAGAAAATAAATTTGACAAATTCAAATAGATATATATATATATATAATAAGATAAATTATAAAATATAAAGTAACATATAGTTAAAATTCAAACAACATAATTAAAATAGGAATTTCTTTACCATACAAAGTTAAAAACAACCAACAAGAAATAGGAATTTATTTACAATACATAAGTTAAGTTTGATAACAACTTAAACAACATTTAATTCATTTATATTTGTACAAAATTAAATGAAACAAGAATATAAAGTAAACACATTTATTTAAAGACCTAAAGACAAATGAAAGCTGCCAGGCCAATCTAAAGAAAGAAAGTATGAAACAAAATCTTCTCAACATCATCTCCCAGCCGAGACAAGCTTGTAAAGCAGGTACAAAATAAAGTAAAATAAAATAAAGGACGAGTATGTGAACTAGGATGGAGGCATGAGCAATAAATGCTATCTGCTCTTCAGCATGATCAAGATCAAATCAGATGAAGCAAAGGAAGTAAAATATTTGTCAACAAAACAAATACACATTCAAACAAATAAAAGAAGAAATAAACAATCTAATGAAGTACAAACAAAACATCTCCTCAGTACAAAAATATAATCCTCTCAGCCGAAACAAGATTTTTTCCATATCAGTAAAACAAAGATAAGTGGTACAACATTTAATGCAACATGCCTCTAACCCATGCCTATATTGTATAAACAAATACAATCCCCCTGTACAAAGCATGATATCAGCCTTCTACCCTCATTTTAGTTCGAGCACCATCATAACTGAAAGAAAAAAAATTATATCATCTCCTCTAAAACAAACAAAGGTC
This sequence comes from Allium fistulosum, assembly GCA_030737815.1. Taxonomy (NCBI): domain Eukaryota; kingdom Viridiplantae; phylum Streptophyta; class Magnoliopsida; order Asparagales; family Amaryllidaceae; genus Allium; species Allium fistulosum. Next base: position 797,628,534 of record CM060905.1, on the reverse strand, counting down.
TGAAGCAATTCAACAATCCAGATCAAAGAAAAAGTCCGAGGCAACTAAAACAGTGCAAGAGGAACCAAAACCTATTTCAAATACTTGAGTCCTCTGTTCTTTCTTTTCAAGGTGAGCAACTCCTATTTTTCGAAGCTTAACCCGTTTTGATATCTTGATGCTTGTGAGTAAACAACTGATTTCTAAATTTAACTTGTGTGTTTGTTTGTTTTTTGAAATGATATGTGCTTGCTATAGTTTAAGCAAACTACTCTATGTATATTCTGTCTGCACTGGGAATTTATATGGCTTGTTCTTCAGTATTTCAAGTTTCTGAGCAATGAAACGTAAAGAAAACTAATACTTCTTCATATAAGAACTTAAAGACAGTAACCTGGAAATAGTTTGGGGCTTGATAGTGTAACAGGGGTATGTTTATTCAAATTTACAGTGAAAAGAAACCATATGTTGAAATTCAAATATTTTAAATTGTTAATTTGAATTCATATCTTGAATACATATACAAAAGTAGGATTTTTGAAACAAAAATTTTAATTTTTAGACAAGTATACATGGTACAGTTTATAAATGAACTAAAAATACATTTTTATCAATATCAGTTGATTCAACGAATTTTAATTGTTGAAACTTATTATGAAGCAAGCTTAGTGAGTTTCTAACACGGGGAAAATGCTATAGATTTTTTTTATGCAAGGATGTTAGTGACGAATTGGAAGTAGGGTTTTGGGTGAGTGTTTTTCAATGTTCTGTAAAAATTCGATTTCGTCGTCATGGTTTGACCGAGCGTGATAATACTTTGGAGATGGGTAGCTGGGTGGTTGATGGAGTCGAGGCCGGAGTTGCAGTCTTTCTGGTGGCCGTAGCTTCGTGAACGAGGTGATGACAGGTCTGGGTGTGGAGGTGGCTTTAATTTCCAGGTTTGGGATATTGCACTCGAATTCAACTTCGAGAGGATGACGGCGATTCTGAAGGTCGGGGATGAATGCTTAGGTGAACGTCGACTTGCTCTACGATGAGACGTCGATCGGAGATGTTCGGTGGTGCCGTGCACGTGCACGAGCACAAAGCTTGGTGATCTGGGCATTTGGATAAGCCTGGGACGAAGCAAGTGGTACTCGAGATTTGTCTCGAGTTACTCGAGTATTTTACTCGAAGCAGGGGTTAGTTTGACTCGGGAAAACATCGTATGGGCTTGGGTTTATATTGGTATATTATCAGTTCTTTGCTTAGGTGAAAATATAACCTGTTCAAAGTTAAGTTTGTAAAGTAAGTTACAAGGTTAAAATGTTTTAGAATTGAATATCTTTGAATTAGGTGAGTGATTTAAAGGTAAAGACATCAATTTTAATAAAAGATCTCGGTTTATATTTGTAATGAATCAATTTCAAGCTTTTAAATTTTAAATGAGTTTAAATAGTAAAATATATAGTGATCAGTTGAGATAAGAATTTATCTTGATTAATCAAGGAATTAATTAAAGAATAATGGTTTTATGTGATGAAGGAATTAAAGGTAATTAATTTCTTGAAGATAATTACATAATTAAGAGTAATTAATGATTAAAGTTAATTAAATGATGATTTGAGGATTAATGAATTAAAGTGATTAAGAAATGATAACTAATTAGTGGTAAATTGATTTATGTAATTTATTAAGTATAATTAATTAAAGTGGAAATTAATTAAGGGTTAATTAATTAAAAGATAATTAAGTGATTAAAAGTTAATTACTTAATAATTAAAGGTTATTATTAAAGTACTTAATAAGAGGATAATTAACTTAAGGAAATTAATTTAAGAATAATTAATTAATTAAAGGTTAATTTACTTCATGAAAGTGATTAAGGGATGATTTGTTAATGAAGAGTTAATTAATTAATATAATTAATTAAGGATTATTAATTAAAGGTTAATTAATTAATGATTAAAGGGTGATTGATTTATTAATTAAGATTGATTAATTAATAACTAAAGGTTGATTAATTTATTATCAAAGGTAAATTAATAAATGATTAAATGATAATTAATTAAAATGGTTTGAAATTAATTAATGATTAATTAATCAGGATTAGTAATTTATTCATAAGTGATTAATCTGATTTAAATTAATTAGATAATTAATTGATCCTACTTATGGATGTTTAAATTGTATTGAGTGCTTTGATTGTTTGATATCCCTGATATATGATGCTTCGTGATACACCTGATTTATGTTGTGGTCTGTGATAAATTATCTGTGATGTAATTTATTATCTATGATATTTATATATCTGTGATCAGTGAATGAAGATAAGCGTTATAGTTATACCGCCTATCGCTTATCAACTATATCCTGTATTTTGATCTGTGATGATTCATTGTGTTGCACTATTGTGTGTAAACCCCTGGACTACACCATACACACACAAATATGGATTTCACGTGGAAATCGGTTAAGTCACAGATAATTTAAATATGATGTTTTTAAAATTGAAATTTTAATTTCAATTGATTTTGAAATTGGAAATTTGGGTTTGAAATGAAAAGCTTTTGAAATGGAATTTCAAAGATAAAAGTTATTTTGGATAACTTAATCGAGTTTTGAAAATTTAAATAATTTGATTTAAATTTGAATTCAAGTTTGAAATTGAATCCTATGATTTGAAATTACGGTTAAAGATGATATAAAGGTGTTTGTATGAATTTAAACCATTTTAAAAGTATTGTTTGAGAATTTGGATTTAACCCAAGAACTTTAACTCGTATAGATGAATCAAATTTCCAAAATGAAAACTGTTTGTTTTAAAGGAATAAAAACTTTCACATAAGAAATGAAATTCCAGTTTAATTAAAGGAATTTCAAGATTAAATTGAAAAATGATTTTTCAAGTTATGAACGAATTGTTTTGAAAGCTATGAATTAAATCTGTTTATTTTTAACAGATTTAAAATGATGTTTTGTTTAACCCATTCGAAATGAAATTGTTTTGAAAGCTATGAGTTAAATCTTTGATTTAAAGATTTAACAAATTAATCAAATTGAAATGGAAATCGACTTGGAAAATCTGTGAATGAATCTTTGTGAAATTAAGTGAACTTTGTGAATTGAATCTTTTTATTTAAAAAGATTAAAATGGTAATTTGTTAAACCGTTTGAAAAGAAAGTTTGGGTTTAAATTGTGACTTGATTGAAATCCCGTATCCATATATTTTTAAATATTACGCTCACTATTTGGGTTAGCCAGGAAAAGACAATTGTGTCATATAACCCATTCCGAATAGTGATACGTCGTATATGGATAGCATTTGAAGACCAGTGGTGAAGACCGGATATTCACGAGAACGAAAGGATAACTCGTTGATTGTCTCTGCACTGGGTCGCACCTGGTATAGAGATCCCCTAAGTGATGGGAAATCCGATCGGGTTTGTGAATACCCGGATTTGCAAGGGCTTCGTAAGAAGTGCCTTCGGTTCTGTTCGAACCCGGAACAGACTTGTATGGTTACATGTCTGACATTACACTTTGAGATATAAAGCCGATTTCTTTCACATTTCTGTTTGGTGGCGGAGAATTTATTCTCTTAGCTTAACACCCTTCTCTGAGACGTACGAGCTCAGAGGTTATGTAGTTGGAGTTATCAGCGATATATTCCCAATTTGGTAATGTGACATGCTGAGTGTTGCTGTGTGATGATCAGTGTTTGATCATTTATGATATGATCATTTGTTTAATCATTTATCTTTGTGATCATAGGTTGATCATCTGTTGACCCAAAGCATGGCTTTGTGACAAAGCGTAGCTTTGTGGACGTGACTTCGTCGAGCCTCACAACCCGGTAATGGTCGAAACAGGAATGTTGCGGCAAGGTTTCAGGGGTAGCTCCCCTAAGGTATGACCATTCCTTTTGGAAAAGTGTAGTATCATGGTATGGAGCCCAGATACTTACTCATGTGGATACACTTATTTATTATGTGTGATGTTGGATACCGAGCGCTCGGATAAAGGTCCCAAAGGACCGGGGGTGGCATATCTCAGGTTTTGTAATATCCCTTGGGAAAAGGGGTAACCGGCCTTCTTTGGCAGAGAACGGTTTGGTTCTCGAAGCGTCCCGCCAGAGGCGTTTCTTTCATGGAATAGGAAGTTCCTTAGCCTGACCATTTGTTGGAAATCCAAACAAAACAATACGAGACTTGTACGGTTTTAGTTGTAGAACCTGCCATTTAATATGGTAGCTATAGTAGGCATACTATAATGGTACCTATGCTGGCTAAGATTGATATTCTACTTTCGAAAATGGTTTCTACACTATGCACTAATAATAATATCAAACCAAATGATTTGATTTTGCGTAGTAAGCATCTTTGACTATCATTAGGAGAAATCTCCTCCAATTCTGCGTTTGCATTGTGTGTGTGGCGGGAGGCCTTATGGTAGTTTCATTTTCTAAAAGCATTGCGAATTGACTTTAAATTCTTTTGCTATTCGTTTTTAAAGATAAACTGTTTTTGTTGCTCACACCAGTCCCATGACTGATCCGGAGTTTATTGTTTCTTTCCTAAACTCTGGATGCTCAAAATTTTCTGCACGAGCAGTCTAGAGTTGGGTTTTTCAGATAGTGAGATTCAGTAGATTATCTGGAGCTAGTTCAGCCTTTGGATATGGACTGCACTTGCTTATCTTTGTGCATCGTTATTGGGAGTTCGAGCTATTTCTGGATTGGCGTTTTGAAGATGGAGATTATCCACTACTGATGTTATCGTTTTCTTTTCCGCTGCTATTTGTTGTATCATATCTCTGATGTATATTGATATTCATTTTATCATTCTGTTGTATCAGATATTGTATATCAATGTATTATTCATTTCTTCCGCTGTGTTATTTACTTAATGCTGTTATAAGCTCCGGCGACTCGGATTTGAACGGTCAGATCTGCGGCATTCGAGTACGATGTAAAGTATGGATGTCGATTTTCGAGCGCGAAAAATCTGCTATCGTTACAAGGTTTGTTCTTACATACGTTAAGACTACCTCTACAATATTTTGATTAATTTGAAAATCCTAACATGTTCAAAATGATATTTCAAGCTGATTTTTAAAACAAATGATTTAATGGTTGATATTGAGTTAACATTTTTAACATGTAAGATATTTCAAAATAATAATATTTCTTATGGACATGGTCTTTATAGTGTAGACTGAGTATCCCCAAATTCCATTGAATTTCGAATGGTATTGCACTAAAATCCATAGAGACATAGAATAAGAGGTACAAAAGAGGGGTGTGGCAGATTAGATCCTTTATTACTTGATCTCCCCAAAATTGTAACAAACGTAGGCTTTCAACCATCCGTTAGTGACGACCGGTAGGCTTTTCAACCATCCCAGCACCACCATGGCATACATTGGTACAGCGAATCTAGATTAAATAGTTATGTGAATAAAATAATATATGTACAACTTACGTGTTAATTTCAATTGGTTTCTCATTATTAAGATTCATATATTAACATTCATTTATTTATAATCATTATTCACGTTGCTTATTCACATTCATGTATTACTTAGTATTTTTTTTCAGTACTAATGTCACTTAAGAACCATTCCATCAAATTTTACTAAACATTTTATACCATAACTTCTCATGTTTATTTTCACTTTACAACTTAAGTTCATATCTATTTCAAATCAAATTCAATTTCATTTAACTCATTTCATTAATTCACTTTATTTACTTGTGTCAAATTCCATTTCAAAATTCATTTCATTTAACTTAACTTAAGTTAAGTTTCATTTCAAATTTTCCTTTCTTAACATTCATATTCAACAATTTTAAAACTTTGTTTTAACTTATTATTCCTCAATTTATAAGTTACAAAAACTGATTTCTTATAATTTCAACAAAATAGTCAGATAAAAATTTTCAAAATTTAAACACTTTGTTTTATTTCAACTCTATTTTGAAATAATACATAATATAATATATATCCTTTTCTGCATAACAAAAATCATATCTGGGTTTTGAATCAAAACTTGTTTTATCAAAATAGAACTCCAATGGTAGCAATCCGTTCACTTAAAACTCGAAAATGGATTCAGTGATGTTGTAGTTGAAAGTTTGTATGCTCTGATACCAAATGAAAGTGTGTGCGCTTGTGCACACTAATTACGGATCGTGTAATATGGACTAATATATGCGGAATGTTATTTACAATTGCTATACAAGTAAATATTCAATAAACTAACTATATAGCAATTCACAGATATAGAATAGTAAATGCAGTAAACTGTAAAAATCACACCAGGGATTTTTATACTGGTTCGGACCTCCCGTCCTACGTCCAGTCCCAGACTCCTATCTGGATTTTCACAACCAACTACCTCGCTTCACCTGGAGGAACAGGTTTACAACACCCGAACAGCCGAACGGGATTTCGTGCCTCTTACAACACCGAGGACTTCAACAAAAACAAATACAATTGTCGTTGACAACTTGTGCTCTTGATAACACTGATTTGTCACTTGTAGTACACCCTTCCTATAATCTTATCCTCAAAGTATGTGAATGATGTTTGTGAAGATTGAAGGAAGTATATTACTTAATTGAATCAAAAGATATGAAATAATTTCAATGATTCAATAAGCAATTGAAATGTTTGAGAGTTCAAGACAGAGATCAATAGAATAGAGATTAGAATAATAGAATTGGTTTTTTGGAATAATGATTTCATGATGTTTATATAAGAAATAAACAGTTGTAACCCTTTGTGAAAAGATACAAACAAAGGTCATGATCATTGGTGAAGAGAAAGAGAAGCAACCGTTGAAGAAAAGGAAGTGTCTATACGAAAGGTTGCTCTCTGTTTGAAAACGGTCGACAGGTCAAAAATGGCCGGTAGACAGGAATTTGAATATATATACGTTATGTACACTTGTGCACGTTATCTGTGCATTCTGGGCAGAAACGGTCGACCGCCTTGTTTTAAACCGGTCGACCGGTTTAGCCCAGACTGCACAGTTAATGTGCACTCATACATATATACATTTATATTCAAAGATTGAAGGTATGAGATTATTTGAGGATAGATTTTAACATAAATAATACTACTAACATACCAAATAATCAACCTCTAACGTATGGAGCTCTTTGTGTCTCAATGAATAACTTTTTTTTTGTCGATCACGGCTTATCCCTTTGTCAGAAATCAAAACTCTATAAAAATCTTGACTCAACATTCTCCCCCTTTTTGATTGATGACAACATATATCTGAAACTCTGAATCTCCCCCTGAATATGTGATCTCCCTGAGATTTTGTCTGTATTCTTTATATATATATATATTCCTGCAAATAATTGTTAGCTCTTTCTCCCCCTTTGTCATCGACAAAAAGGAGTAATAGATAATGGAATAATATAGGAATGTATCAACCAGAATATCCATTTTCCTCTTTTCTTAAGTGGTACCTGCAAAAAATATAATTAAGACCATGGTACCCACTTTTTATAGGGTCCTAAGAGTTAGATCTTAGGAATCCAAACCCATACGGGTCCGGTATCCCCTTTATATACATAATTAGTATTAAGATGCACAGTATTCATGAAATTCTGAATATATTTATTCCTAATCAAATTGTTATTTGTTTTAGGAACCCATATTTTGATAGTCTTGACATTTTTCTTCTGAAATTTCACAACTGGTTTTGGTTTGGAATATAATAAACTAAGATTTTTCTTAGCTTCAGTCTTTTGTACTTTCTTTTTCCTTTCATTACCAAGATGTTTCTTGGTTTCTTGTTTCCTATATCCCAAACCTTGTTTATTTGAAACAGATTGTGAACTTTCAATGATCTTTGTCAAATTTTCTCGACCTTTGTTAAAGTTAGAAACATTTTGAGTAATGTCATCTAACTTAGTTTGTAAGCTCGCCTTTTCTAGGTCCAGATTTTTGACTTTTGCCTTAAGCTCATGATTTTCAATAGTGAGAGCATCATTTTTCTCTTTTTGAGTTTCAATTTCTTGACTCAAAAGAGATAATTGAGAGTCAACATTAGATGATGATTCTTGAAGTTTTTCAAGTTCTTCTTCTAATATTTTCTTCTCGTCTTTTAACATATCTCGTTCAAACTCTGCTCTACTCAAATCTGCTTTGGCTACTTTTAATTGACGTTTTATGTCTTTATATTTGACTATCAATTCAGAATTAATATCAAGTAATTCATCAAATGTAGGAATTTGTACCTCATCTTCTGTTGCCATAAAACAAACATTAGCTTGTTCATTCTCCGGATCACTTTCACTTTCAGATGAGGATGAGTCTGAATCATCCCATGTTACAGAGAAGGCTCGTTTCTTTGACTTGTCCTTCTTATGTTTGAATTTATCATTTTCTGACTTCTTCTTCTGTTCTGGACAATCCTTCTGCATGTGCCCCTTTTTGTGACAGTTGAAACATTCTATAGTTGATGAAGATGGTTTGCTTGATCCAGGTTTCCTTTTGTTGTAGCGACTGGCTTTTCGATATTTTAGGAATTTTTTGAATCCTTTTGCAATGAATGCCAAATCTTCATCTTCAGAATCTGATTCATTTTCATCTTTCTCAGCATGAAATGCTACATTTTTCTTTTCTTCTTTCTGTTCTTTTCTAGCCTGCAAATTTGCTTCATAGGACATTAAATTTCCTATCAATTCATCTGGCTTCATGATGGAAAGGTCATTAGCTTCTTCAATTGCTAATACTTTTCCTTCCCATTCACTAGTCAGAGAATGTAGGACTGTTGAAACAACATCAAAATCTGAATATTTTTGCCCTAATCCGATAAGTGCATGATGAATAGTTTGAAACCTTGAATACATATCATTGATTGTCTCATTTGGTTTCATTTTGAAATTTTGAAACTGACTCTTCAGCATGGCTATTTTGGCTTGTTTAACCTTGTTAGTACCTTCATGAGTGGTTTTCAGTGTTTGCCAAATTTGATATGCAGTAGTGCAGATACTAACACGGTTATATTCATTTTGGTCTAATGCACAAAACAACATATTTATTGCCTTTGCATTTACGGCTGCTGCCGTTTTCTCAGCCGTTGTCCATTCTGAATATTCAGTTGTTGGATTTACTATTTCTTTTTGAGTAGCATTCCAAGCATCATAGCTATTTGATTGCATGAAAAATGACATACGTGTAGCCCAATAGCTATAGTTGAGACCATTAAAGAATGGAGGTCTTTGTGTTGATTGACCTTCCGTGTAAGTGCTAGTGCTAGTGCTTGCGTTATTTGCCATATTACAAGAATATATCAAATAACGGTGTTACGATTATATGATGACCGTGCTCTGATACCAAATGAAAGTTTGTATGCTCTAATACCAAATGAAAGTGTGTGCGCTTGTGCACACTAATTACGGATCGTGTAATATGGACTAATATATGCGGAATGTTATTTACAATTGCTATACAAGTAAATATTCAATAAACTAACTATATAGCAATTCACAGATATAGAATAGTAAATGCAGTAAACTGTAAAAATCACACCAGGGATTTTTATACTGGTTCGGACCTCCCGTCATACGTCCAGTCCCAGACTCCTATCTGGATTTTCACAACCAACTACCTCGCTTCACCTGGAGGAACAGGTTTACAACACCCGAACAGCCGAACGGGATTTCGTGCCTCTTACAACACCGAGGACTTCAACAAAAACAAATACAATTGTCGTTGACAACTTGTGCTCTTGATAACACTGATTTGTCACTTGTAGTACACCCTTCCTATAATCTTATCCTCAAAGTATGTGAATGATGTTTGTGAAGATTGAAGGAAGTATATTACTTAATTGAATCAAAAGATATGAAATAATTTCAATGATTCAATAAGCAATTGAAATGTTTGAGAGTTCAAGACAGAGATCAATAGAATAGAGATTAGAATAATAGAATTGGTTTTTTGGAATAATGATTTCATGATGTTTATATAAGAAATAAACAGTTGTAACCCTTTGTGAAAAGATACAAACAAAGGTCATGATCATTGGTGAAGAGAAAGAGAAGCAACCGTTGAAGAAAAGGAAGTGTCTATACGAAAGGTTGCTCTCTGTTTGAAAACGGTCGACAGGTCAAAAATGGCCGGTAGACAGGAATTTGAATATATATACGTTATGTACACTTGTGCACGTTATCTGTGCATTCTGGGCAGAAACGGTCGACCGCCTTGTTTTAAACCGGTCGACCGGTTTAGCCCAGACTGCACAGTTAATGTGCACTCATACATATATACATTTATATTCAAAGATTGAAGGTATGAGATTATTTGAGGATAGATTTTAACATAAATAATACTACTAACATACCAAATAATCAACCTCTAACGTATGGAGCTCTTTGTGTCTCAATGAATAACTTTTTTTTTGTCGATCACGGCTTATCCCTTTGTCAGAAATCAAAACTCTATAAAAATCTTGACTCAACAGTAGTCATCATCGAAATTATTTTCCAACGACCGAAGTGAGTTCAGTGCTTTCTATCTCTTTTAATTTCCATTTCAAAATATTTCCATTCAAAAATATTTTCCAAATAATATTATCATTATTTTCCAAAACTTTGAAAATAATTTTCAAAATCAACGGGATTTTAAATTCTCAGCTTTTAATCCTTTTTTTACAAATCATATTTATACATTTCCCTTATATATAATTTCACTATGGTTAAATAAAACCATTTCTTAATTATTTATCTTTGTTTACCTTATAATAGTAACAACTTTTATTAGAACACAAACAACAAACAACAAACAACAAATGATAATAATCAAATATTATCATTCACTAACAACCAAAACACCATATATACTATAATAATTTCTGAAAATTATTCCTTTATACATAAAATATATTTTTGGTAAAATTATTTCATTTACCCAATTTCAAAACAATATTATGTTAAATTGCTATGTTCAAGTGTTTAGAGATCCCTATCAATAACGTTGATTACTCATATTGACCAAAATGCATAAGCCACTCAATAGATCAATCAACACAATATAAAATATTTTTATATCACTAACCAATACGCACTCATATACACACACACATTCAAAATCATTCTAGGGTGCTACTGACCTTATCTATAATAAGTACCCCACCAAAAGCCAAGGTTCTCGCCTAATCTTGCACTTTGGTACCAAAACTGTAATAGCCTACTTTTTCGTACAATTTAAGCGGACAATCAACCACACATGACCCACTTAAATTGATTGGAAAGGTGGATAATTAAGGAAAGAAAGAAGGAAGAAGATAAGAGGAAAAATAAACAACACATAATCTCACAATGGAACGAATAATCTATAACGTACAACAAATCTTTACAAAAAGGGAAAATATAATATTCATAAACAAATCAGAGTACACTAACCTATTTCAACCCAGATAGTAATAGCCTGTTCTTACAATTGTTGATAAATACACCAATAGACAACACAACGGAACAAAAAAAAATACGTAGATATGTCTTGGACCTCCAACTCATCTCCTGAGCTCCAATGCATCCAAAGAAATCTATAAATATGCTCGCTCTGACCCGAGCATTATAATAAAAAAACACCGAGTCACTCTGGTAAACCAGCATGAGAAAACACACCCAACTAGATTTTAAAGTTTCAAAAGAACCTTTTGAAATTAAAAGTATCTCGTAAGACCATGCCACATATAAACATGGATGGGTTTTTACCTTATGACAACCAAAACAATTTCTATAGAAAATCTATTGATATTATAATAATATCTAACATGAATATTGCTAAAATGCTTGCATCTCACATTTCAGCATAGTTGGGCACAACTAAGCCCGTACGATGTTCATTGGAGAAGAATTCCATACAATGATTGGGAAACTGGAGTACCATCCATCACGGTGCATCTCTAGATAATATAACACTGAGGACCTCGCTGGGATCACCTGCCAACACAGAGCTGACCTATCACTTGACTAGTACTACCAAATATGATCACCCCTCCGTTAAAAGGCCCCGAACCATACAAATGAGAGATAATATCGACTCTAGATAGGGATGATCATACCTTACTTACGAGCGACCCACTTAGCACTGCTGCATCGCCCATGTTTTAGTCATTCTCAATTGATGAGGCTTGAGGCTATGTTTTACCTTTTATATAGCACTTCCCACTTGGAATGCTACCAGTGCCCTTTAGGCCATAATGCAATGCCAGCATTCATCCATACAAGTTATTTCTGAGACTGAACGAAACAAAAGGCACCATTTCTACTACATCCATTTTGGGAATCAGCCTCAGGATTAGTAGCAAACAACCCTTGCACTTTAAAGAGCTCCGTCTACAAATTCCATCATCTTCAATATGTCTTCACTTTGAAACACTTAGGTTGGATCGAAGTGGTTTTCAATAACATACCCAATCCCGATCTCTTCGAAACAACATTCGATTGTTTCAGGTAAAGTAAAACTCGGTTCTTTAGGAAATAAAAAGTCAAAGATAAGAGTGGAGATCACCTCGTAATCGTTAGTGGATGGATTAACTTATCATTTGTCCTAGGAGAATGAAATGAGATTTGTAATGAACTAGATTTTCGACCACAAAAGTCGACACTAATACGTCTACTATATTACATGCCGAACATTAAGTGCTGGAAATACCGATCTGTTAGGGTGAAAGAAGAAGGTAGAAGATAGAGAAAACTAAAACAGCATAGAATCTCACAATGCAGCAAATAATATATTATACAACCATGGTCTTTACAGAAAGGAACATCTTATTCATATATACAACATCAAAGTACATTAGACTTATCCTAAATTTTTGGACAGTTATAGAAACCTGTCCTCACATTGCCAAACATACAGACTCTATAATACAACGGAAGTAAAAATACATGAATACGCCTTGCCCATCCAGCTCCAAAGTATCTAGCTAAACATGGGAAAACATGTGAGGTCTGACCTAAGCATTACATGGAATAACGCCCGAGTCAGTCTGGTAAACCAACATGAGTAAAACTCGATAACAAGCAACAACCAAACTGATTTCTACATTTGAATTTTTTTCAAAAAGGGTATATCGTAAGGCTACACCGCACATAAAACGAATGGGTTTTTACCTTACGATAACCAAAACATTTTATCAAAATCCAGTTATGTTATCATAATGTCTAGGTTTAAAGTAAATAGATAAAATAGCTGAAATGTTTGCATCTCACATTCTATCATATTAGGCTCTACAATCAAATACGTAAGGCATGTATTGAAGATTGGATTCCAACTAATGATTGGGATATTAGGGTACCTCCAACTACAATACATCTCTAGAAAAATGTACCAAGGTCGTACCTAATGACCCCTACCAACACAGAACCGGCCTACCCCTTGTTGGATAGTACTGAATATATCATCACTCTGATTGCTTTGCAACCTTTAATCGAGAGCTCCCACGTACATGAATTCATTTATGATTATGTATGTATCTAGAAGGGGATGATATACCATAATGGGTACGACCCACATAGCCCTGCTACATATCCCATGTTTTAGTCATTCTCGGTTGATGAAACTTAATGCTACATTTTACCTTTCTAAATAGCAATCCATCTTGGAATGCTAACACTGCCCTACAGGCATCAGTGCAATGCCAGCATTCATCCATACAAGTTCTTTCTAGGTCTAAACGAAACCGAAGGCACTAACTCTGTCGCATCCATTTCGGAATCACCCTCGGGATTAGTAGCAGTACTCCTTTGTAAGACCCCAGATTTTTGGTAACATTATTTAGAATATTTAATTAGCTAAATTAAAAAAAATAATGTGTTGATTAGGGGATTAAGATTTGATTTTAATTAAAGGGTAGTCATGCTATTTAACTAAATAATTAAAAGAAAGAGTTTAAAATGAAATAGGGAGGGGTAAAATTGGAAAGCCATTCCTATATCCCTTAAACTATAGCCGTGTACATTCAATACACGTTCATTTTCATTCTCTCAAAATTTTAAAACTAAGGCCGACAAAAAAGGGGAAAAAGAATTTAGAAAAGCTAAAGGAAAGATAATTCAAATCTAATTCATCCAAATCTCAAGCTCCTTTAATCTCTAAAGCTAAGATGAATAATGTTTACATCTCATATTTGTTTATTTTCGGTTTTTAGATAAAATCCAAGGTATTTTGCATTGATTTACCATGTTTTTGAATGATGGAATGACTATATATACTTTTTGATGACATGTTTTGATATGAAAAACCTATTACATGACATCCAATTGCCTTGCGAATTTTTATGAAGATCTAAAATGATATTTTAGAGATGGGTTTTAATTTTTAGATTTTCATGAATTTTCGTGGAATTAATATGAATTTTCTAGTGAGGAAAATAGTATTTTGGGTTATAAATTATTTACGGGTAAATAATTATTGGTTTGAGTCTAAAATTTTTATATGTTAGAAAACATATATAATGTGATTCTCTGGAATTTTTACAGAATTTTCCTAAGTGTTTTAATTAATGGTTATATAAAATTATTTAAGGTACGGGACTTAAATGTTTTATATAATTAAGGAGGAGATGGGGCTTTTTGTAAAATTGTTTAAATTTCTAAATTTGGAAAGTCGGCAGCACTTTTTAAAATAGAAATCTTGCAACCAATAAGATTTAGAAAACAAGGCAGGTTAGGTACATAAGAAATAGTTTTAAAGTACAAATAAATAGGTTTTTCACTGTTTCGAAGCTTTTGGCACTAGGCTCCGCCTCCTTCCTTTCCTTTCTGACATAGTCGAAACCAATGCACATGGTATCAGGAAACTGGTACGTGGTGAATTAGAAGAAGGCGAAAGGTATAGAGTCAAAACCATGGGGTTTCGAAAGGGTGGAAACATTGTTTTGGCTTTAAAAGAAAATACGTCTGGTTGCTTTCGACAAAGATGCTAAGTCAGCTTTTGACCAAGTCAAATGGTTCAAAAGAATGGTTTCGATTTGGTTGCGCCTTTATTTTTAAATGGTTTCTTTCGACAGAGTCGAAGCCTTTAGCTGCCGCTACCTACCTTTCGATCCAGTTGGTTTCGAAGGGGTTCTTTTATTTTCTAAAATTTGGCCACCTCTCAAATGCTTTTGAAGGAATGGTTTCGACACCATCACTTCATTACTTAGGAAATGATTTCAAAACAGGTGCTTTCGACTTTAATGATTTAAGGACCTTTTTCTTTTATTAAAGTATAACCCAAATGGTTTCGAAAGAGATAAGTTTTATGGTTTCGAAAGGTGTTTCCCACAGGTTTTAAATTGAACCCAAGTGATTTAGAAAGAGTTAAGTTTTGATGCTTTCGAAAGGTTTTGAATGGTTTCGAAAGGGGTGGTTCCCCAGGGTTTCGACAAGGTTGAAAAGGAAGGATTTTCCTATGTTTTCGAAAGGCAAGGTTTAAAAGGTTTTAAAGGAGGATGTCTAATGTTTTAAAGCTTTCGAGGAAAGAATTTTTATTGGTTTCGTAAGGTTTCCTTCCAATGGTTTTGAAAGGGGTACTTTCAATGGTTTCGAAAGGATTACTTTCAAGGGTTTCGAATAAGTTGTTTAAAGGTTTTAAACAAAGGTTTTGAGTATGTTAAATAGGCAGAATAGCTTAAGTGTTTTCAAGTTAAAAAGGACTTTAACTTATTTTAAAAGGATAGGTAATCCTTATTGAATATCATCAATATTATTTTGAGTAAATTATATATTGTAACAGCCCTGTTGTTAGTGACATAATTAATTAATGATTAATTATGGTTAATTAATGTTAATCTTAGATTTTGAGATTTAATGGAAACAAATAATAATAAGTATTTTTTATAATTGGTTTAATCCAATAAAAGAAATGAGATATCATTTCTTATATGTGAATTTTAATTTTATTGAAATAGTATTAAATCAATCAGAGGATTTTAATTGTTGATTTGATAATAAATTGATATGAGTTAGTAATGAATTATTTTTAAATAATAAAGGGAAATGAGTGATTGTTTATTAAAAAAATAGATTTTTTGTTAAATTATTGGTTATATATTATAAAATAGAAGGAAATAAGAAGACATTAGAGAAAGAGTAAGAAAATATTTCATTTACTATAGAGATTAATGATACATTTTCATTACATTAGCTTCTTTATATAAAGGCCTAGGAGTTTGGGATAGAACTTATCCCACGATGTGGGACTAAATGTAAAAACAGTATATAGCATATTCACTATTTATATTTACATATATTATAACACTCACCCTTGAATATGCATCTTTAAATTCATGGATGCTCATATGCTATCTTCAAATTCTTGGATTGCTCCCTCTCATTATTACCTTGTTTGCATATATCCATTCAGACAATAAAGTTATTGTTTATTGCCTTATTAAAAACTTCGGTTAGGAAAACCCAATGGGAAAAATCTTAAACAAGGAAAAGAGTGCGACTAGTAAAAGCATAGATATCATAAAATGATATTCCTTTTAAAGAGTTTGATACTTCGGGATCAAAATAACGCCTCATTAAAACCTTACTAAGAAATACCCAATGGGAAAAATCTTAGTGAAGGAAAAAGAGTACAATGACATATTTTATTTTCTTATTTCTTCAAATGAAGCTTGATACTTCTGGATCAAACTAATGCCTAGTTAAAACCTTACTAAGAAAAACCCTATATGAAAAATTTTAGTCAAGGATAAAAATACAATTTAACTTAAATAACATATTTGAGATGTTATTTCTTGAAAAGAAGTTTGATTCTTCTAGATCAAGATAATGCCTCGTTAAAACCTTAGTAAGAAAAACCCAGTAGGAAAAATCTTAAATAAGGAAAAAAGAGTACATTATAACTTATTTTCAAAAATGTTACTGGGAAGTTGATACTTCTGGATCAAGATCATGCCTCATTAAAACCTTACTAATAAAAACACAGTAGGAAAAATCTTAGTTAAGGAAAAAGAGTGCGTTATAAAATACTTATGGATGCTCCCCCTGATTTAAAATTTTCCTTTGGATTCGTATTCGTCTTTCGATAACTCAAATTGGTTATAGATACTTCCATAAATATGAATCTCATTAATAATACAATTTATTAATAGTTTCCTTCAATACAATCAAATTTTCTAAGATTGTTTCTTCCAAATATGATTTGCATTTAATGCATTTTGTATGCTACTTTTATGTAAAACACTTCATGTGCTTTCATTTTTGTGCTTCGAACCAATTTTACATATTACAACTATACATCTTTCATGAATATTAAAATTTTCGTTACAACATTACTGAAATGCAGGAAGTAATATACTCATCTTGAAGTATATCCAGATTTTCATTACAACAATACTTAGGTTGTAATCTACACTTCATGTCTTTTGCATTCTTTATAACTACAAAAGTTATATATATTCTTCATGACTTTGTACACTTTAATAAGTATTTGCATATGCAACTACCACTTCAATGGATATTAAGAGTTTCATGACAACAATACTTAAAAATAGAAAGTAATTTACTCATCATGAATTATATCAAGGTTTTCATTACAACAGTACTTAAAAGAAGTTGTAATCTACGCTCCTTGTTCTTTAACTTCTTTATAACCACCAAAGTTATTTATATTCTTTAGGAATTTGTGTACTTTCATTGTTTATTATGATTTAAACAATATTTATACCTTTAGGGTATTTTAAGTGTTTTAAACACTTTCACCGCTTCAATCAATTCAATTATCTCTAAAAACAACATGCCCATGGCACTTAACATGTTGTTGATACTATATGTGCTTTAATAAATTTAGTGTGCTTTTTCCATTTTATATACATGTTTCTAATTTTATTTTGTGGACTATAGGTCCACATTTCTTATTTAGGAGAATTTCATGATGGCCAATCATGTGTTCTCTAATCCAGGATCTTTAATCCATTTATAAACATAAGCGCTTTATTATTCATAAATTTATAATCAATGATTGTTTATTGTCAGTTCTAGATATTATTTATTGAGATCTCTTTATTTATCATATTTTAGGTACCTAAACCACTTCTAGGGTTATTTGACAATCATGTCATGGATCTCTTTCAGAGCACCCCTTAAGTGTTTCTTCAAAAACACTCACCTCCTTTATTTGGGATCTTTATTACTTACTCCTAAAATATTTTGAACTAACTTTTGAACCACGTTTCAGATGTGGTTTACACATTTTAATCCTTTAGGGATTCAAATCTATATTGGAGAAAGTCTATTAGGGATATTATTGATAATTTATTCAAGTTACTTAATATTTTGCATCATTGTATATTTTAACAAATATTTAACACCGATGATCAAAATGAGCTTGTATCCCTTTATCCTCCCCTCAATATTAACAAACATTGTCACATTAAATAATAATCATCTTTGGATTCTCATTTCGATCCATTATGATATTGGTACTAGCAAATACACCATACATATTAATAATAGGAGGATAATTCTTTTATTAGTTGATAAAATGCATTCAATTGATATTTCTTATTAGAGTTTGTTCTCATTCATTGATCTAGCCAGTTAAAGGAATTTACTTATTGTGTAGATCATTTGAATACATACAAGACTTCAGGTCATTCAACATTTATGTTGATTGAATTTTAAATCACTAAATAATATATATGCATAATTTATAAGATGAACTTATAACAAACTTCAGGTTGTTAGCTGAATATTTACATATATGGATGTATACGTGCGTCCACGTATTACACATATATTATAAATTTTCATATTCTTTCTCATTTGAATTAGTGATTTTTTAGAACAAACTATTACAAGGATCCAAACTGTTAGTTTCTATTTATAAATCAATGTCAATGTGAATCCATCAAAACTGCATGATAATGTTCAAAACATTTGGTTTTGAACCATATCGAACTTCTGGTTCGAACAAAATATACACACAACTTCAAGTTGTTAGGTTTTATTCTTCAATTATATCTCAAATATTAGTTTTAACATTAATTATGATTACTTATCAAAGAATAATTTATAATTGCATATAGACATTTCTACACATCTCTTTTGAGAGTTCTGCAAAAAAAATTACAACAAAAATAATAATAAGAGTATCTTCTGGATACTTGGCATGTTACAGATACAGATCTCCTCAAGATCGTATGTATAGCTTGCATGAAAATTATGATATGAAATATAGACCATCTCTTCAGTAGAATATTTAAAGATATTACTTCAAGAAATGATTATGCGTGTAATATTTCTTATGAAATAATAATTAGAAACATGACCTTTATAATTAGACATATGAACATAGAACAATATATTCTAGAGATAATTTAATTTCTTACCTATTTGGGAGATTTGATATAATTATAATGAAATATATGATACACGTTGCATAGCTCTTAAACTTTTAGGATCTAATCTAAACTAAATTAGGATCCTTCATAATCAAATTTCCATGCATTTATTTGGTTTAATAAAATTACCAAATATATAAACAAATCTCTTCTAGAGATATGTTATCATTTCCTAATTTATTAGTCTCTTTTAGGGATATTTTATTATCACCACTTCTGGAGTGAATTTATCTCTTCTAGACACACACACACACACACACACACACACACACTATTGGAATGCCGTATCAATATACAATATTTCGTTTATATAAAGTACATAATTACTACTTTTACAATAGCATAAAATATCCCTACTAGAGATTTTAGTTGTAACTGCTTTTGAAATGACATATCAAACTTTAAATACAGTAACAAAATTAGATGCACCAAATGAAAGTAAGATGCGAGAGATAAAACCACTACTTCTAGAGTGTAATATTGGTATACAATACCTTTTTTAGGGATAAACTATTGTTATTACTTCTAAATTTTTATATGATATTCCTTTAGGGAATATAACGTTTCTTTTTAAGGAATTGCAATCAGGCAAAATTAATTTTTTTATAACATCTCTTCTGGGATGTTGAATATTGCATATAAATTTAAAGAAACATGACTTCAAGAGATTAATATATATATACACATCCATAAACATAAATAGTATGTTATATGAGTTATCATCTTTCGAGAATACCAAAATGCATTTCTTCAATTAAATAGTTAGCCATATGTACATAGAAGTAATTTGTCAAAACATCGGGATTTTTTTTTCATGATTAGAAAAAAAACCAGATCTACTAATTATTTTATAGTACTTATCAAACTTCAAGTTTGAGTTATCATAGATTTATCAATGAGAAAGCAACAAAGAGAATAATTAAATTATAGTTACTCATTGAAATGAAATTAGACTTTGCATTGCGCAAAACCTGTTAATTGATCATGTATACTTTTCCATAATTGGAAGTAAATAATTGAGAAAAATAATTTAAACTGACTACAACATATAAACTGAAATGTTATTTGAATTCATACCAAACAATAAACAATCCTTTCCAAGACTAAATTAATAGTTACTTTTTCAATCCGATGATGTTTGAAATATCATATAACATAATATCTTCAGGATATTTGGTTAATATAATGTAAATGTGAAGATATAAGGTAAGGTATAACTCATTTGGAGATTTTTGTAATCTCTTGAATGCAGCATCAGTATCTCATATGATGATTTATTAATTTCCTTTAACTTCTTCAAGAAGTACAAGCTTATCATTTTACACAATTTCAATAGAGCTTCGGGCTTCTAATTCATGAACTTCAAGTTCATTAATTTGTTATGAACTTCAGGTTCTCAAATTTTGTGCAAACTTCTCTTTTTTTGGAAGCTTGTACATTTTGACAATGTAACAACCCAGAGTTTTATAACAATTAATTATGGTTGTTAAACGGTCAGTGTTTATAGCTAATGGCTATTTGGAGTTTTTAATTGGGTTAAAATTCTTCTAATAAATCGTTGAATATTGTGTGGGCTTTAAAATGCAATCTGGTCCATGTTTTCTTTTGCTTGGTTGCCGTGATAATCATTCACTACCTGCCCCCCTTTCTTATTCATTCATTCGAAAACCCTATCCAGAACGAAAAGAAAAAAAATGAATGGCGGCCTCGTCTTCTTTCTGAAATTAGGGCTTCGAGATTTTGAAGCCGCGACTATGATTATCTCGATCGAAAGCTTTGTCGATCGATGCTTTCTTCGATTCGTGCTATGGGAAAGAAGGTGAGTAATTTTAATTACTCACATCTAGTTCAAATCTTAAGTTGTAGGGTTTGAATCCCCTTATTTTCGTTAGTCTGATATTTGTTTAAATTCGCCAATAATTTATCTCGGCCACCTGATTTCGATTTTCGTATGGATGTTGGAGATGATTTCTGACTTTGGCAATTTCGTATATTTTGTGATTTGATACCCCCGACTTGTTTTGATGTCGTGATTGCCACGGCTTTGGTTTGAGAACATTCGATCTTTCTGTTGACACACGGGTTTGACTTGATCATAACTGCTCCTTCTCCATCTTTGATTTTGTTCGTTGTTTCATGACTTCATGCGATCTGGTTCCTGTATACTTGACAGTTTTGTATTGCTTGATGAACTTTGGTTCTTTGATTTATTTGTTTCTAGTTGCTTGTTTCAGTTGGTTGATGATGCTCTATGCATCTGCTTTATTCACTGGTTTTTGAGGAATGTTGTATTTTGGACATTGTTGATTCTACAAGCACTATGACTCGAGTTTGCTTGCATCTGTATCAGTCTATATCATCACTTTGATATTGCAGTCTGATTAGTCCACTTGCATGTGGTCTGGACTTGCTGCTTTGTACTTTGAGTCATTGATGCATCCCTTACCTGTTGCACTTGCAGTGTATTGATATTCATGTCTGCACTCTTTCATTTGATAGCTGCTTGTACTCGAATCTTGAGAATTTGGTTGTTGTGCATTGACTTGAGCTTCTGGCCTGGGCGTCATGGTTTCATGTTTATGTGTGTCTGGATTCATGTATAAGTCTGTGCACTCTCTAATGTCCCTGAGCTGGTTTGCAACTGCAGTTTCATTGTGGCACTTGCTTTGTATTTATTTTCCTTGTCCACTGCTTGGCTTGAAGTCTGGTGCTTCACTTTGGTATTTAAACTTGTTGCATTGCTGTTATATGATGGTATTTCACTGATCTAGTGTTTTGTTGCACCACTGTTGTTATTGTCTGAACCTTGAATCAGTTGTATTTGCTGCCTTCATTTATCCTTGTAGCCTTTGTGCCTTGTTGTTCCACTGTTGCATTTCAATTGATTCTGTTGGTTCATGTATATGTACGCGCCATTGCCCTTGTGCTCTAATGCTTACTGTCAAGTTGAATTTGAGAACTTTTGTGTTGTTTTGAGTTTGTTGTTGCATTATATCTGGACTTCCTCTGATTCATTTCACGTTTGTACCACTGCCTTTGTGCACTGGGTCATTCGAGCCTTTGTGCTCTGCATTTGAGTTGAGTCAGTGACTTGACCTTTTGCATTTTAATTGTGAGTTGGTGCCATTTGCTTTTGATTCATTGAGGCAGTTTGTGTATGGTTTGACTTGAGTTTGTGCATTTATTTGACTTGACCTCTGCAGTTTCATTTTGTTGCAGTTGTGTTGAGTCATGCTAGCCGTGACTTGACCTTTGCAGTTTTGACTTACTGTAGTGGCGAGGCAGTGCACGCGTGCGTGTACTGCAGCCACATAGAAATTTGGTTTGATTTGATCATTTTGAGATTTGTCTAATTATCTATATGATAATTAGATTATGAGTTTCTAATTATTTATTTAATAATTAGATTTTGTTGTTAATTGCTGTTTAGGCAATTCTGTGGTTTTCATATTATCTTCATTGATAATCCTTACTTTTATCTTTGTTGATGATTTGAATTTGCTGATTTGTTGTTTAACACTATTTAGTGTTATATCTGCCGTTATCCGATTCTTTTATCGAAGAGTTGGATATACGAGATTTCTGTGACTTTCGTCTATTGATAATTTAATTATTACTTCTGTGCATTGATAACTGAGTTTGAATTAGACTGACTCGTGTATTATTTTCTTTTGAATTTAATACTCGGGTCAGACCGAGTTATTTCAGGTTGTAGATATCCCGCTTTGGGTTGCTGTTTGAGCTATGAAGTCTCTTCATATCTTTTGAAGTAGTCCTATCCTAGTATAGGATGATATGTATTCATGTATATTATTCGATAATGTACTTGTATATGTAACTTCCAGTGTCGACAGTTGTAGTTGTATCATATGTATTGTATCACATGTATTGTAACTGACATCAGTTATATATATATAAGACTTTTATTATCTGTGTTCCGCATTTAGTTTATCTGTGTTATTATTAATATATTGTCCTAAACTATTATGAACCATCGTAGTTCGTTTTATACTGGAATTGGGTATGTCGATGGGAGTAAATAAATAAGAGATGAAAAATAAAAATATATACCACTCCTATCGAGGTAACCAATACTAGTGTAAGGCCCAACTACGGATGGCCGCTCCTATCCAGCCTTATGCTTCATAATAACAGACAGTATTTCTTTTAATACCCTTTGTTATTGTGAGCATAGAGGTGGGGCGTCACAGTTGGTATCAGAGCTTGGGTTTTATGGACATAATATAAAGCATAACTTAGATGGAACATGTGTTACAACTATTTGTCGATGTTTTTAGTTGTGCTTTGAGTCAAAACTAAAGTTTTGAAATTATGATGAAATTTTTAAATATCATTATTTAAAAAATATATAGTGAAACTGTGTTTTGATGATTGAATAATTTGTGTTCTGTTTATCAGAGTGCGCAGCGGAAACAGTGAGACTATCTTCGCTGAATACATCTGATAGCCTTTTTGATTTAAAAAAAATCAAAATATGAAATTGAAATAAATTTCATTTGTTGTTTACATAGCTGGGTTTATTTTTTTTCCTTGAAAATTTCGAATCCGATTTGAGGATTCGAAGCGATTGCAGTTATGTGATTTTTGTTGAGATTTTTGCTGTTTTGAATTATCTTCATTGAAGATATAATCTAGTGATTTCTTTGTTCATTTTGTAGTGTACGTGCAGATTTGATTTGCACGTTACTACATTAATTTTACGTTGAACCGGTGTTTGGTTTGAACGTATTTAGTTGCCGTTATTTTTATAACGGGATTTTTACATTGGTGCTAAGTTTCTTGAAGCACGGTGTTTTGTTGACATTTTATGAATGGAAATTCACTGGTATTATATCGTGATGTGAATTATTTTGATGAGATTTTGACGTATAAAAATTACTGTCGCTTTGACTTCAGTAACCGTCAAATTTTAAAGTGGATTTTCAAGCGGTTATTCCGCAATGCCGATTTGATATCCGTTTTTACGGTGTTTTGAGAAGTGCGATTTCCTTATCGAAATTGCTACAGATGTTGCTGTTTTAATCACATGTTCTGAAAAATTGTTTTAAATTTTTTACAGTTTACGCTTTCAAAAGAATGATGAAGCGATTTAAACGCTTCAGCAAAATTGAGGACTATGAACCCTCACTTTTACTGATTCGCTTAATTCCGGACTTGTCCGTTTGAGAACGTAAAATGTTATTCATATAAAATACAAAAAAATTACAGTTTTTGCTTTCAAAAGAATGAGGAAGCGATTTAAACGATTCAGCAAAATCGAGGACTATGAACCCTTTCTTTTACTGATTCGCTTAATTCCGGACTTGTCCGTTTGAGAATGTAAAATGTCATTTTTACAAAATACACAATTTGCACTTTCAAGGAAATGATGAAGAGAATCAAACGATTTAGTAAAACACGTGGTATGGGACATGTGCGTTTGCTATTTCGGTTAATTCCGGACTCGTTAATTGAAACATCTGCTGTTTGATGATTCTGATGATTTTGTGTTCTTTCGAGCCACTATGTTGGACCTTCGGGTCATCTGTTGGACCTTCGGGTCATTTGTTGGGCTTTCGGGCCACTCTGCTGGACCTTCGGGTCATATGTTGGACCTTCGGGTCATATGATGGACCTTCGGGTCAAATACCAGTACTAGACCTTCGGGTCACTCTGCGGACCTTCGGGTCATCTGATGGGCGCCAAAATTTTATAGTACTTGGTAGGCTTCGGCCATATGAGATGCACGTGCGGCGTAGCTAAAACTCGACATCTGATGGGATCGATCCAACCTTTTATGTTGATTTTCTAGATTATCTTAATTGATTTCTAGATATTTGTTGTTTCTAATTATCTGCAGGTAATTAGATATTTGCTGTTATGAGATTTAATTATCGTATCGATAATTAGATATTTGCTGTTATGAGATTTAATTATCGTATCGGTAATTAGATATTTGCTGTTATGAGATTTAATTACCGTATGGATAATTAGATATTTGCTGTTATGAGATTTAATTATCGTATCGGTAATTAGATATTTGCTGTTATGAGATTTAATTATCGTATCGGTAATTAGATATTTGTTGTTATGAGATTTAATTATCGTATCGATAATTTGATAATTGCTGTTATGAGATTTCTGATTATCGTTTTTGATAATCAGATATTTGTTGTTTCTGATTATCGTTTTTGATAATCGGATATTTGTTGTTTCTAATTATCGTTTTTGATAATCGATATTTGTGTTTCTGATTATCGTTTTTGATAATCGGATATTTGCTGTTTCTGATTATCGTTTTTGATAATCGGATATTTGTTGATTTCTGATTATCGTTTTTGATAATTAGATATTTGTTGATTTGAAAGTTCTGATTATCATTTTTGATAATTAGATATTTTTTGATTTAAGAGTTCTGATTATCGTTTTTGATAATTAGATATTTGTTGATTTGAGATTTCTGATTATCGTTTTTGATAATCGGATATTTGTTGTTTCTGATTATCGTTTTGATAATCGGATATTTGTTGTTTCTGATTATCGTTTTTGATAATTGGATATTTGTTGTTTCTGATTATCGTTTTTGATAATCGGATATTTGTGTTTTTGATTATCGTTTTTGATAATCGGATATTTGCTGTTTCTGATTATCGTTTTGGATAATCGGATATTTGTTGATTTTTGATTATCGTTTTTGATAATTAGATATTTGTTGATTTGAAAGTTCTGATTATCGTTTTTGATAATTAGATAATTGTTGATTTGAAAGTTCTGATTATCGTTTTTGATAATTAGATATTTGTTGATTTGAGAGTTCAGATTATCGTTTTTGATAATTAGATATTTGTTGATTTGAGATTTCTGATTATCTAATGTTTTCTGATTATCATTTTTGTTAATTAGATATTTGTGTTTTCTGACTATCGTTTTGATAATTGGATAATTGCTAATTTTGTTGATTATGAGATGTTCTAGTCTCTAATTGATTCTAGTTTATGTTGATTCTATTGAATTGCTATTTCTATCTATCTCTGTTGATAGTTAGAGTTTGCTGATTATGAAGTTCGGGTTTTCTATTTATTTGTGGATAACTAGATATTTGCGGTTTGTGATTTGTGTTTTCTAATTTTCTTTGTTGATAATTAGATTTTGTTGTGTTCTAATTATCGTATCGATAATTAGATATTGTTGTTTTGTGATTTCGGTATTCTAATTATCTAATTGATAATTGAATATTGCTGATAATTGCATTTATTCAGTTTTGTTGTTTTCTGATTATCTATTTAATAGTTAGATTTTGTGGGAATTTGTGAATTTCTTTTATGAAAATAAAAGATTTCTTTGGTGTTTGTGTTCTTGACCTTATTTTTATAGCTTAACCAGTTTATGTTAGAAAAATAATTGTTATTGATGACTTTAATTATGAAAATTGCGGGGACGTAATTTTTATAAGGAGGGGAGTCTGTAACAACCCGGAATTTTATAACAATTAATTATGGTTGTTAAACGGTCAGTGTTTATAGCTAATGGCTATTTGGAGTTTTTAATTGGGTTAAAATTCTTCTAATAAATCGTTGAATATTGTGTGGGCTTTAAAATGCAATCTGGTCCATGTTTTCTTTTGCTTGGTTGCCGTGATAATCATTCACTACCTGCCCCCCCTTTCTTATTCATTCATTCGAAAACCCTATCCAGAACGAAAAGAAAAAAAATGAATGGCGGCCTCGTCTTCTTTCTAAAATTAGGGCTTCGAGATTTTGAAGCCGCGACTATGATTATCTCGATCGAAAGCTTTGTCGATCGATGCTTTCTTCGATTCGTGCTATGGGAAAGAAGGTGAGTAATTTTAATTACGCACATCTAGTTCAAATCTTAAGTTGTAGGGTTTGAATCCCCTTATTTTCGTTCGTCTGATATTTGTTTAAATTCGCTAATAATTTATCTCGGCCACCTGATTTCGATTTTCGTATGGATGTTGGAGATGATTTCTGACTTTGGCAATTTCGTATATTTTGTGATTTGATACCCCCGACTTGTTTTGATGTCGTGATTGCCACGGCTTTGGTTTGAGAACATTCGATCTTTCTGTTGACACACGGGTTTGACTTGATCATAACTGCTCCTTCTCCATCTTTGATTTTGTTCGTTGTTTCATGACTTCATGCGATCTGGTTCCTGTATACTTGACAGTTTTGTATTGCTTGATGAACTTTGGTTCTTTGATTTATTTGTTTCTAGTTGTTCGTTTCAGTTGGTTGATGATGCTCTATGCATCTGCTTTATACACTGGTTTTTGAGGAATGTTGTATTTTGGACATTGTTGATTCTACAAGCACTGTGACTCGAGGCTGCTTGCATCTGTATAAGTCCATATCATCACTTTGATATTGCAGTCTGATTATTCCACTTGCATGTGGTCCGGACTTGCTGCTTTGTACTTTCAGTCATTGATGCATCCCTTACCTGTTGCACTTGCAGTGTATTGATATTCATGTCTGCACTCTTTCATTTGATAGCTGCTTGTACTCGAATCTTGAGAATTTGGTTGTTGTGCATTGACTTGAGCTTCTGGGCTTGGCGTCATGGTTTCATGTTCATGTGTGTCTGGATTCATGTATAAGTCTGTGCACTCTCTAATGTCCGTGAGCTGGTTTGCAACTGCAGTTTCATTGTGGCACTTGCTTTGTATTTTGTTTCCTTGTCCACTGCTTGGCTTGAAGTCTGGTGCTTCACTTTGGTATTTAAACTTGTTGCATTGCTGTTATATGATGGTAGTTCACTGATCTAGTGTTTTGTTGCACCACTGTTGTTATTGTCTGAACCTTGAATCAGTTGTAGTTGCTGCCTTCATTTATCCTTGTAGCCTTTGTGCCTTGTTGTTCCACTGTTGCATTTCAACTGCTTATGTTGGTTTTTGTATATGTATGTGTCATAGCCCTTGTGCTCTAATGCTTACTGTCAAGTTGAATTTGAGAACTTTTGTGTTGTTTTGAGTTTGTTGTTGCATTATATCTGGACTTCCTCTGATTCATTTCACGTTTGTACCACTGCCTTTGTGCACTGGGTCATTCGAGCCTTTGTGCTCTTCATTTGAGTTGAGTCAGTGACTTGACCTTTTGCATTTTAATTGTGAGTTGGTGCCATTTGCTTTTGATTCATTGAGGCAGTTTGTATATGGTTTGACTTGAGTTTGTGCATTTATTTGACTTGACCTCTGCAGTTTCATTTTGTTGCAGTTGTGTTGAGTCATGCTAGCCGTGACTTGACCTTTGCAGTTTTGACTTACTGTAGTGGCGAGGCAGTGCACGCGTGCGTGTACTGCAGCCACACAGAAATTTGGTTTGATTTGATCATTTTGAGATTTGTCTAATTATCTATTTGATAATTAGATTATGATTTTCTAATTATTTATTTAATAATTAGATTTTGTTGTTAATTGCTGTTTAGGCAATTCTGTGGTTTTCATATTATCTTCATTGATAATCCTTACTTTTATCTTTGTTGATAATTTGAATTTGCTGATTTGTTGTTTAACACTATTTAGTGTTATATCTGCCGTTATCCGATTCTCTTATCGAAGAGTTGGATATATGAGATTTTTGTGACTTTTGTCTATTGATTATTTAATTATTACTTCTGTGCATTGATAACTGAGTTTGAATTAGACTGACCCGTGTATTATTTTTTTTGAATTTAATACTCGGGTCAGACTGAGTTATTTTAGGTTGTAGATATCCCGCTTTGGGTTGCTGCTTGAGCTATGAAGTCTCTTCATATCTTTTGAAGTAGTCCTGTCCTAGTATAGGATGATATGTATTCATGTATATTATTCGATAATGTACTTGTATATGTAACTTCCAGTGTCGACAGTTGTATCATATGTATTGTATCACATGTATTGTAACTGACATCAGGTATATATATATGAGACTTTTATTATCTGTGTTCCGCATTTAGTTTATCTGTGTTATTATTAATATATTGTCCTAAACTATTATGAACCATCGTAGTTCGTTTTATACTGGAATTGGGTATGTCGATGGGAGTAAATAAATAAGAGATGAAAAATAAAAATATATACCACTCCTATCGAGGTAACCAATACTAGTGTAAGGCCCAACTACGGATGGCCACTCCTATCTAGCCTTATTCTTCGTAATAACAGACAGTATTTCTTTTAATACCCTTTGTTATTGTGAGCATAGAGGTGGGGCGTCATAAACAAATTAAAAAAAATACTAATAAGAATTCGAACTTGTAAACTTTATCAAAAAGTCTTTTCACAATCCAAGACTTCAGGTCTTGGACTTTGAATTATATAACTTCTATTAAAATAATTTTTTTGCACAACTTCAGGTTATTGTGAAAACCTATTTCCGTTTGACGATTAAATTTTCTGATCCTCCTTTTTTTTAGTTAGAACTTCTGGTTCTTTATTTTGAGGAAACATGTAATTCACTGGTTTATGGAAACTCAACCTTTTATCATTATAGAAACTACAGGTTCTCAATTCTTATTTCCTTTTTTAAGGAAATATTGGAAGATATTAAGCTTATCATGTAAGGTTTTATTAATGTTTCCATTCACTTCAGATGTGCTAAATCAAAATCAATGTTAGATCTAAACATAATACGATCTTCTAGATACGTATTATCTTTATATTTGTTTCTCTAAGAAACAATAAAATATTTCTTCTAGAAATATAAATCATATATCAAAATAATTTTCAAAGCCTTCATTCAAATCTAAATCAAATCAAAAGGTTTTCAAAATGAAAACTCCATTTACCAACCATGTTTGATTTCTCAAATCCATGTCCAAACTAAATGCAATCAAATTCAATAAATTTTCTTGAATCAATAATATCAAATTTTGTCAAGTTCAAACTTGCATTCCAAAATAAATGAACTCAAAAACATAAAAATAAGCATGATATTGAGATCTACAATATAATAAGATCAGAAAAATAACAACAACAAAAAAATTAGATCTGAAGTATAATAACTAACAAAATAAGAATGAGATCTCAAAGTTTAGATCTATATAAGGTCTAAAATTATAATACTAATATAATAAAATCTAAAAGATAAGACAATAGATTCAGATCTGAAGAAGTAGATCTAGAATGGAATGAGATCTAAAAATAGAAAAAGAAAAAATGATTTGAAAGATTAGATCAATCAGATCAGAAAAATGACTTACCGTTTTAAAATATGTAATTAGCTCTGAAAAAGAATTGATCTGATTTCATAGATTATCAAAATGGTAGATCTATAATTTTTCCTTAGAAATCGCGTTGATAACGTGTTATAAAATAGAAGTAAAAAGTAGACATTAGAGAAAGAGGAGGAAAATATTTCATTCACTATAGAGATTAATGATACATTTCCATTACATTAGCTCATTTATATAAAGGCCTAGGAGCTTGGGATAGAACTTATTCCACGATGTGGAACTAAACATAAAAACAGTATATAGCATATTAACTATTTATATTCACATATATTATAAATCAATATTTAGTAAAATTAGGACAAGGAATAAAATAATAAGTGATTAAGTAAAATTAAAATTAGCAACACTTGTTCTAAAAAGAAAATTTGTAACACTTGGCTTGTTGGATCCACATCTCACCCTCATGGCCCATTTAGAATAATTAGAAAAGAGAAAGAAGTAGGTATATTTCCTCAGTTCATTTCGTTCTAGAAAAAATAGAAGTAAAACTTCTTCCTCTTAAAGTTTTATAACCCTAGTTCCTAATCTCCAAAATCAAAGATCAAAACAAAGTGGTTTTGTCCAATAAAGAAGAATAAGTGTTCTAAACCCTATCTCCACCTTCTAGACTCTTAAAATTATGATTTTGATCTCGTTGTTAACCTAATTGCTGTTATGGTTGCTTGGGTTTTTGAGTTATTAGGTGATTTTGGTGAAGGTGGGGGTTTAGCAAGGCTTATTTGGTGATCTAGCAAGCTATAGGAAGTTAAAAGGTGAGTTAATCACTCACACTTCTATCTTTAATCCATGAAAATAATTTTTATTTGCTATTTGGATTGAATTGGATGATTTTTTGTTGAATTTCTTTCGGTTTGTCGAATTGAATTGGTTGTAAATTAATTGTAAACTTGGATGATTGTGGTGTTGTTGTTCGCTGAAAATTTTCTGTAAACTGCAGTAAAATAGCAATATTATGGTGTTGGATAACCCAAAACGGCTCATTCTTTTTGCTGTAGAAAGGTCTTTCAACTAGCTACAACTTCTCTTTTAGTCCCTTGTCGAAATTCTGTCATTTAAGTGATCTAAATAGAGTTAGAAACCGATTTTGTCGCGCTGTCATGTTTAATTGGCTATGTTAAAACCGGAAATTACTTGATGTTTTGGAAAGTATAGATAATTTGCTACGACTTTCAGGTTTTGTGTTTTGTAATATTTTATGGTTTTCATGGTCAAAAATACGTTTTAGTGTAGCTGTCCCGAGAATTAACAACAGCGATAATAAAGTAAAAACCCGATAATTGTTTTACTCGTATCCTTTTCAATTCTTATCGAAATTGAATGATTCTTAATGTTCCGTAAAGCTTATTTTGTGTGTAACAACTTTCATGTTGAACATATTTGCAAATTTTGAGCATAGGTTGATCGAAATTCTAATGCAAACTCTAAGCTCTATCACTTTGATAATTACATTATCTAACTAAACAGTTAGTAAATTAGACGTATCTTTCTCAGTTCTTATCGGATTTAGATAATTCTTGATGTTCTGCAAAGCTTAGACTATGTTCTAAAACTTTCATGTTTTGAGTTTAGAAACATTTTGAGGTTTAAGTAGTCGAAACCATATTTCTTTTTCGCTACCCTGAGAATAAACGACAGCGACATTGAATTTAAAATCTGAGAATTATTTTGACCATAACTTTTGAACCGTAAGTCCAAATTAGATTATCTTTATCTTGTTTGAAATATTAGACATTTTTCTACAACTTTCATGTTTTGAGATTTGAAAATTTATGGGATATATATGGTCGAAACTGCAAATCTAAATGCTTTAAATTTGAGTTGAAAATATACAAATGGATATGTTTCATATTCAAGTAATTTTACGAAAGAGAATTTATTTAAATTTATAAATCTCAAACTTGTTTCTATATTAGTTTTACTTTATTTTGTAAATGATTTTAATAAGTAATTATATATTAATACACACACACACACTAATTATTTCTAGTATATAGAGTTATGGATTTGAAGACATGAGTGATTATGGTTTTATAAAATAAGTGATAGAATATACAAGTGGCTTTGGGAATATGGTTTTAAAAAGTGAGTCTAATTTATTTCTAAATAATATATATATATCAAAATGGATTTGGAAGAATAATAAAAGTGGTTTTAAAATATGGGTTATTAACTAAATGTTTCATACGAAAATTTGAGACATTGTGTACATAAATGTAAATTTGGAATAATTCGGGTTTATAGAATATTTTATCAAATAAGTGAAAATTTATTTTAATCAAAATAGTAAATAAACTTATGGAAATTCATAACAAGTGTTTCCAGACAATAAAATCAAAGAAAAAAAATATTTTGAGAATCTTAATTCTATAATTTGAGGAGTACTGATAATCGACTTAGTTTCATCGATTGGTTTAAATTCTTTCGAATAACTCTTCGTCGAATATTGTATAACTCATTGAATAGAATGTTTGAGTGGAATTTACTAGCCCATTAACGAATACTCGAATTTCACCGGGTAGTATAGGATGCCTTGATTAAATTCTTAAGATCGTATTTGGGAAAGTACTTAACACTTTAGATTTGTGTTCTCTTATGGTGTGCGACAAGTGGTTGCTCGATCCTTAATAGAATATGGTTTAGGTTTTCCAGTGGTATCCGTAATAAGTGATATTTACTAGCTTTTAGTAAATACTTGAATTTCACCATACGGTTGTTAGTCCTTGAGATGATGGTTTTGATGACAACAACCTTAGAATAAGATTATAAAATATAAATACTAACATTATAGTTTTTATATATATGTATATGCAGGATTTAACCATGCAGGTACCAAGAATGAAGACTGTACAGTATAAAGATTCAAGATATCAAGATTGAAGACTTATGAGTATCAAGAATATCAAGATTTCAAGATAATTATTGAGTCTAGAATTATGTTAAAACTTCATAATAGCACTGAAATCTTCACTCCATTTTTCTTTTGGGATGGAACCCATTTCTACCTTTTTAGTGGCTTACAAACCCATGACAAGTAGCTTACAAACCTACGACAAGTGGCTTACAAACCCACGAACATCCGGATTTTGTACAAGTTCTCAAGTCCTGATATAATGAGATATTCTGTAGGAAGAAGCTTGCAAAACTACTTCAAAATGATTTTCAAAACTACTTCAGAATGATTTTCAAAACTGCTTTTCAAAATGTTTTAGCCTTAAAAATTATCTTTTCAAATGATTTTCAAAAAGATATTTTAGCCTTAAAATATTCTTTGTTTTTGTTTTTAATAAACTCTTGTTTTTAAACTTCGTTTGTTTTAAACTATCTTTATACTTAGACTTAAATATAAAATTATAGTAAAATTTTATATATATTATTCTCTATATTTATCTATGTATTTTATCTATAGTCAAGTATATTTATAAAGTTTAAAATAGTTTCAATATGAGATAAAGGTTATTTTTAAAGAAAAACAAATCATCAAAATTTCCTTTGGGATGTCGACATGCCCTAGTACCCCATGTCGACATAGTAACAGTTAGATTCAAAAATTTGAATTTCAAAAGAAGTGTCTATTCGCCATAACCTTTCACGAATGGACATGGCTGTTGTTCTTATATAAATAGGGGTTAGTTTCAACGAATTTTAGATCAGATTTTCTGGTTTTTCACTTCTCTTCTTCTTCCACACTTTCTTATTCAAAATTCTATCATTACTCTGCCGAAATCAACATTGAATCTAACTAGATTATCTCTGGTTTGATTCTCTATCACCATCTCAACAAGATCCAAGTGCTATTCAGAGTTATAGGCTTCTTTGTAATCTATCTAGCGAGAAAAGGTGTGATTGTAGCCTTGGAAATCAATCAAGCGAGAAAAGGTGTGATTGTAGCCTTGAGAAATCAATTGGGTGAACTTGTTGCCCGGAAATCAAGTAACTCTTCCCAGAGGATTGTGATTCTGGAGGGTGTACCTCATAGCCTTGAAACCGAGGGTTGTAATTGTTGAATTGATTTTGAAAGAAAATCCTACTTAGTTGTGCGGGACTAGATGTAGGGTAACTCCGAACCGGTATAAAATCCGGTGTGTTCTTTCCTTTACTGCATTTACTTTATTTCTGCATCTGTGTTTGTTTCTGTGATTATATCTATGTCTGAATATTGCATACATTTGTGTTCAAATTAACATAAACTCAAAAAGATTTAGTAATTTCTTATAAACACTATTCACCTCCCCCCTCCCTCTAGTGTTATTCCTAGCCTTAAGATCCATATTCCGCATTCCTCACATTTGGTATCAGAGCAAGGTTTTCAAAAGTTTTATAATTTGATTTTTGAAAAGTTTTCAAAATGGCTACCAACACTGGTACTGTTATTAACACTAGTATCCCTGTCACTAGTTCATTTGTAGAAGGTCAGTCTACTGCCAGACCACCACTTTTTAATGGCAGTAACTATGCATATTGGGCATGTAGGATGAAAATATATTTACAATTTGTAGGATTAGATACTTGGAATATCACACAAACTGAATATTCTGAACCCACAACTAATTTTGCACAGTGGACCACTGAGCAAAAGACTGTTGCACAAAATAATTCTAAAGCAATGATTATTCTCTTTTGTTGACTTGATAGGAATGAATTTAATAGAGTGTCAGTTTGTAAGTCTGCATATGAAATCTGGAAAACTTTGCAAGTGACTCACGAAGGAACAAGCAAAGTTAAACAGACCAAAATTTCCATGCTCACAAATCAGTTTCAGTTATTTAAAATGAATACTAACGAGTCTATTTCAGATATGTATAGTTGATTTCAAGATATTGTGCATTCTTTAATATCCTTGGGAAAGGAATTTTCGGAAGAAGATCAAGTCAGAAAATTTTTAAATTCTCTCACTCCAGAATGGGATCAAAAGACACTTGCAATTGAAGAGGCAAATGACATCAGTACCTTAAAGATAGACGAATTGATTGGAAATCTAATGTCGTTTGAAGTCCAAATGATCGGGAGAAGAGAAAGCAGAGCATCTGAAAAGAAATCAATGGCATTCAATGCATTAACCGACGGATCAGACACAAACAGTGATAATGATGAAGAGATAGCATTTATGACCAGGAATTTTCGGAAATTCCTGAAATACAGAAAGATGAATAATCTCAAGAGAAACAACTATAAGAATTCCAGAATCAGAATGCAGTGCCAAACAATGTCAAATGTTTCAACTGTGATGAACCAGGCCATATCAAAAGAGACTGTCCGTATCCAGAAAGGCAGAATCCTCCTATAAACAATGATATAGTAAAGAAACGGAAGCGTGCATTTACTGCTACTCTAGATGACTCAGACTCGTCCTCAAGCGATGATGATCAGAAGACAGATAACTCAAATTTGTGTTTCACGGCAGTTCACGACCTCAACAAATTCAAGGAAACAGACTCAGAAAAAGGTACACATTTACAATACAATTGTTTGAAATTCCATGCTTAGAATTAGACGATTGATTGCTTGATTGATTGATTTTGAATTGGTGTGTTGATTGAATTTTAAATTTATTTTTTATTTTTATTATTATAATTTTATTATTATTTTACTTTTATTATTTTTTAATAATATAATAATATTTTTTGGAATATACTATAATATTCCAAATATATATATAGACATTAAAATAATAAGTATATATATATTATAATTAGGAAAAATAAATCATAGAAATTCACAGACATATGTTGACATGGTCCCTACCTTGATGTCGACATAGGTACCAGAATTTGAAATTAAAAATTTGAATTCAAATGGTTGAATTTCCCTCCACCTTTTTCACTTCATTCAATACTCTGAAAAGGCATCTTTTGACCAGAGAACATGTCTTTCAAAAATCTATTTATTCACTATCTTTTATCACAACTTTTCACTTTCATTTTCAAATTCAAACTCTCTCTTCAAACCTTCAAGCTCTCTGCTCTATACTTTAATGGCTTCTTCAAGTAACCCCTCCACCATGAGACTTTCCAGAAACTTGAAAGAGCAACTCCTCAATAATCCGGAGGCAATAAAAGCATACATCAATTATGCTAACTATGGAAAAGTCCATCCCGGAAAGTTTGCTATTTTTCAAGATTTTGCTTCTTATGAAATTGATACTCTTTTTGCAAATAATCAAATTCTTAGTCTTGTTGATTCTTCTCAAAATGATTTTATTTGTTACCCAAATCTTGTTAAAATTTTCTATGCAAATCTCAATCGAGAATTTTATGAAGGAAATGATAATGAAATTTAGAGTAGTGTCAAAGGCACTAAAATTGTTTTGAATTGTGATCTTTTGGGTACCATTCTCAATTGCAAAAGCATGGGAATGGATCTTTTTAGTTTTCAAATCGATGAACATGATCGTGAGACATTTCATCATATTTTTTAAGGAGAAGAAAACTTTGAATTTAAAAATCGAAACTTTCGTCCTAAAGCAAGAATTGTCAATCTTCTTTTACAACATACTTTGACCCCAAAATCGGGAAATTTTAACAATCTTACTTCAAAAGTGTGCAAAACACTTTTTTTATTTTTGGAAATTATGATATCAATTGGGCGCAAGTTATTCTGGATGAACTTCGTACTAAAAATTTTGAAATGGGAGAAAACACTTTATATCATGGAATTTACCTTACTCGGATTTTCAACTATTTTGGAGTAAATTTCAAAGGAGAAGAATTTATTTCAAGAAAAGTTTTTAATATCTCAAACATTTCTCTCATGAAAATCCCATATGTTTTTCAACCTTATGAAACTCTTGCCGAAAAGGAAGAGCGTTTGGCTCATGAAGAAATGGAAGAGGAAGAAGAAGAAGAAAGGGATGAAATGGAATAGAAGAAGAATAAAAAGGTGAAACATCCCTAGAAAGTATTGTATATCCCTCCAATCCTACTAACAAAACCCTTCTCAAAAACCAAAAGATTATTGTTGTGAATCAACGGGTTCTTAAAAGACCCGTTAGTAAGAAGTTGGACAAAATATCATCCAAGATGAACAAGTTTTTCTCCAAAGTCAGCAAGAAACTTGGATTATCTTCATCTTCATCATCCTCTAACTAGTTCTATATTTTCATATCATGTCAAATTAGTTTAAGTTTGTTTTAATTTGAGTGTTTATGTAGTTGTTTATGGTTAATCATTGTATCACTCTTCTATGCAATGAAATTAAATTTCCTTTCTGTTATCTAGCTTATCTTATCTCTTGAATAAATGTTAGTATATTATATAAATATATATATATATATATACACACAATTATTCACAAAATCAAAATTACCATCAAATTTCACTGCCTCATGTCGACATCCCCCCTTTGACCATGTCGACATAACTGGTCAGAAATGACACTTCATTTTGAATTTGAAATTTGAATAACTACCATATGTCTATTCATTTCAAACGAATTTCTACACCTATATATACCCATTTCTTCCATAATTCATTGCTGAATATTATTTCTTATCTATTCTATCTCTCATTCTTCTCACAATTTCAAAAATGGCTAATCCAATTCATAACTTATCCGAGAATCTTGAAGAAACTCTTAATTCATTCAAGAATATTCTCTCGTTCATTCTTCGTAACCAGTGACACTTAGAATTGAATCAAATGAAGATGATCAAGGAGCAAGAAAGGCATTTTGAGGCAATTCGATGGATGATTTCTTCCCTGCACAAGGATGATAACGAAGCACATCCTCCTGTCTCTCTCACAAATGACAATGAAAATTGGGATGCCATCAAAGCAGACCCTATTTTCGGAGAAGAAGGATGGGTGGAAGTTCCTCATAACGTTTAATTTGATTGCTTTATTTAATTTGATTACTTTGTTTGAATTGATTGCTTTAATTGAAATTGGTTGTTTTGATTAATTTGATTAACACTTGGTGTGGATTGATGAATGTATAAATATACATTGCTATATTTATAATCGTTGATTGAATATCATGTCTATAAGTATAGTTATTTCTTAGTATATTATATAGTTTATTAATGCAGGTACTTGAGTACAAGAATGAGGGGGAGTTATATAGTTTGGAGTTAGTTTGTTTTTGTTGATGAAAAAGGGGGATAAATATAAAATAGGAGAATTAGGCATAGATTAAGGGGGGGTTATTAGATTTAGGGGGAGTTATTAGGATAGAAGTAATATTTTATAAACAAAGGTTGTCATCATCAAAAAGGGGGAGATTGTTAGTCCTTGAGATGATGGTTTTGATAACAACAACCTTAGAATAAGATTATAAAATATAAATACTAACATTATAGTTTAGATATATATGTATATGTAGGATTTAACCATGTAGGTACCAAGAATGAAGACTGTACAGTATAGAGATTCAAGATATCAAGATTGAAGACTCATGAGTATTAAGAATATCAAGATTATCAAGAGTTCAAGATTTCAAGATAAGTATTGAGTCTAGAAATATGTTAAAACTTCATAATAGCACTGAAATCTTCACTCCATTTTTCTTTTGGGATGGAACCCATTTCTACCTTTTTAGTGGCTTACAAACCCACGACAAGTAGCTTACAAACCTACGACAAGTGGCTTACAAACCCACGAACATCCTAGTTTTGTACAAGTTCTCGAGTCCTGATATGATGAGATATTCTGCAGGAAGAAGCTTGCAAAACTACTTCAAAATGATTTTCAAAACTACTTCAGAATGATTTTCAAAACTGCTTTTCAAAATGTTTTAGCCTTAAAAATTATCTTTTCAAATGATTTTCAAAAAGATATTTTAGCCTTAAAATATTCTTTGTTTTTGTTTTTAATAAACTCTTGTTTTTAAACTTCGTTTGTTTTAAACTATCTTTATACTTAGATTTAAATATAAAATTATAGTAAAATTTTATATATATTATTCTCTATATTTATCTATGTATTTTATCTATAGTCAAGTATATTTATAAAGTTTAAAATAGTTTCAATATGAGATAAAGGTTATTTTCAAAGAAAAACAAATCATTAAAATTTCCTTTGGGATGTCGACATGCCCTAGTACCCCATGTCGACATAGTGACAATTAGATTCAAAAATTTGAATTTCAAAAGAAGGGTCTATTCGCCATAACCTTTCTCGAATGGACATGGATGTTGTTCTTCTATAAATAGGGGTTAGTTTCAACGAATTTTAGATCAAATTTTCTGGTTTTTCACTTCTCTTCTTCTTTCACACATTTTCTTATTCAAAATTCTTTCATTACTCTGCCGAAATCAACATTGAATCTAACTAGATTATCTCTGGTTTGATTCTCTATCACCATCTCAACAAGATCCAAGTGCTATTCAGAGTTATAGGCTTCTTTGTAATCTATCTAGCGAGAAAAGGTGTGATTGTAGCCTTAGAAATCAATCAAGCGAGAAAAGGTGTGATTGTAGCCTTGAGAAATCAATTGGGTGAACTTGTTGCCCGAAAATCAAGTATCTCTACCCAGAGGATTGTGATTCTGGAGGGTGTAACTCGTAGCCTTGAAACCGAGGGTTGTAATTGTTGAATTTCTTTTGTAAGGAAATCCATACTTAGTTGTGCAGGACTGGATGTAGGGTAACTCCGAACCAGTATAAATCCGGTGTGTTCTTTCCTTTACTGCATTTACTTTATTTCTGCATATGTGTTTGTTTCTGTGATTATATCTGTGTCTGAATATTACATACATTTGTGTTCAAATTAACATAAACTCAAAAAGATTTAGTAATTTCTTATAAACACTATTCACCTTCCCCCCTCTAGTGTTATTCCTAGCCTTAAGATCCATATTTCGCATTCCTCACAACGGTATGGGACGTATTGGTTAAATTCTAGTAATTACTGAAGGTGATAGTATTTGGTACTTTAGAGTTTACTCTCTTTTGGTGTGCGGCAAGTGGCTGCTAGATCCTTAAGAAGTTTATTCCTAGATTCTTTTCAAACATAATAATTTAATAATATTAAATAAATGTAGAATTATCGAGTCATGGTTTCTACGATCACCTTGATCGGTATGGACTATCCTTGAGATCATTTTGTGATTCTGTGTTCTCGGTCTGAGTACGATCCTTGGTATCGGATCGGTTCCAGTGATACCAATTTGTTTGTTTGTTTGCCATGGGTTTTGAGTATAATCATTGCAATTATTTTGGACGATCATTACGATCGGTTTGGATCAAGATCTCTTGGATTCTTTGACTGTTCTGTGTTCGTGAAATAGGTATACATACTTGTGTCTTGTGTTTGTGAAATAAACATATATTCTTGTGTCGTGTGTTCGTGAAATAAATATATGTTCTTATGTCTTGTGATGGATGTTAAGTTAATTCTGTTATTTTGTGTTTAGTGACCAGTTCGTCTTTGTGACGTAAACTTATAACCCTGTACTGAGTTAATCACTAATTTTTGCGTGCTTAGAGATATTGTGTTTTGTTCTGTGAATTCAATCCTGAACATCTGTATTTACTTATATGTTGTTTGTTCTTGTGCTATATCTTGTTCTCACCCTATTGGATATTTAGAGATAGTGTGACCCGGGTATTATTTTGCTCGGGTCAGGCCGAGACTTTTCAGGTTACAGGACAGGTTGACCTTTGAATGATTATGCTAGCAAAG
This sequence comes from Allium fistulosum, assembly GCA_030737815.1. Taxonomy (NCBI): domain Eukaryota; kingdom Viridiplantae; phylum Streptophyta; class Magnoliopsida; order Asparagales; family Amaryllidaceae; genus Allium; species Allium fistulosum. The sequence goes on along the minus strand of CM060905.1, from coordinate 797,587,353 downwards.
AGCTAAACATTTGGACTTTTAGTTTATCCCATTTAGGAATTTGGACCTTGTATATAAAATGTATAATTGAGATTAGAAAATTGTTAAATTTGTATAACAATCGAGTTTAGTATTTCATTTTGTAAACTAAATAATTTGTATATGTATAAGTTGAGATTTATTTCACTATGATCTGTGACTGTTATTTATATGATATATTGTTCTGATTCTGAAAAATCGGTTTGTCTATTACTTTGTATTAATACGGTACATGTCAAATTCAATTCAGATATTAAGTGAAAAGGTATAAATGACGTGTCAGTGTTAGTATAAAGATATATTCACATTCGATTGCCCTTAACAAGCCATATTCTCTAGATTAGCAGATAACATTACTTATAATGTTTTTTGCTAACATGGGCATCGCGGTGGGGTCGTTACATATATCATGGCAAAATAGCTTAGAGTAAAGCTAAAGATATATCTTCCTTGTATATATATGATTTAAAGGACAAAATCATTTTGAAAAGGTTTTCATGGAAAATTTTAAAGGGTAGTTAACCCTCAGGTAATGACTCAGATTAGAAGACCAGGTATGACTTATGTAGGGTCAGCCCTATGCTTATTAGCTATTAGCCCCTAGCAAATTTAGTCCAGAATTCTAGTGTGTAGGGCTTAGTCACGGTTAAGACTAAAGTGTTGGTTACACATAGAACAGAATATTTGTGTATATAGGTAGATTATTAGTAATCCACAAAACTATTAGGATCAGTTGACCCTTGGAGTTGTAGGTTAAGGACAGACCATCCAGAAATTTTGTCTAACGATTACTTAGATTATCTGATATGGTATCTGGTAGGCCCGAGTCAACCAAAGGGCAATTAGCCTAGTTTAAGGACAGTTAGTCTAGATTGCGGACAGTTAGTCCAGTTGAGGGAAGTCAGCCCATATTTTGGACAGTTAGTCCATTTGTTACTAGTTTATAGCATAATGGATCTTGCAATTATTTTTATTATTATAATCAATTTGATTAACCAGTTTGACTGTAGGAAAAGATTTGCAAAATATATGTTTTGAAAGGGATATTAGTGAGGGGAAACCCGTTCCGCTAAGTAGCGTGGTGTCACTCAGTATCAGTAAACCGAGATGTAACAAAATTATTAACACCAAGATTTATGTCTGACTGGAAGTTTTTGTTTCCCCTTAAACTCTCGGGTGCTCAAAATTGATTTAAGTAGGCTGAGGGTTTAGGTTTTCAAGTTTTTGTATTTTGGCGAATAAAGCTTCCGGAGACGAGCAGGTGGTTGTTGGATAGCTATTTTAGGAGTTAAGTTTTTTTTGATTCCGCTGTGTATTAAGTCAGATATGACTATATTGCTTTGATCAACCAATGGGGCATCATCATATGTCACTCTTGGCATATTATTGTAAATTATATTTGATTATTGCCTGGGAACGAGTATAGGATTATGTAACTTGGATATGATTTTGTTTGAAATGTAATTACCAAAATGTTGTTTTTAGAAATTTGTGATTTTGTTCATATTTAAGTGCTTATGATATTATGGATACCATTAGCATGACTGTATTCTGTACTAGAAGTTAATACATATATGACTGCAACATCTATAGCGCTTAGCTTTTGGCCTCTAGACATGGGATGTTACAACTTGGTTTCAGAGCATAGGTTTATGAAAAACTTTAACTAAAAATGGTTTTGAAAACATAATCCTAAGGAATTAGAATAAGATTGGGGTATGGGATAACGCTATAGTAACGTACTTGTATTTGCTATATATAAGTATGCGCTTTATCTCTAGTCTCCTATCTTTTATTAGGATATTCTTTCTGTATCTCATGAGATTTGAATACGGATATGGATGGTAGAAGAGGAAGAGTTAACCCAAGAGGGGAAGGCATCGAAGGGAATGCCAGACCTAATGCTAGGAGAATCCATGGTCAGGCACAAGCAGAGAATGTTGGTGCTGAGATCCCGCAAGTTGGAATGGAAGTTATGTATCAGTTTTTCAGGAATATGGTGCATGTGGGAGTTGCAGCCGGAGTGTTGGAGGAAATGTTATAGGAGCAGACGTTTCGGAAGTTCCGGTAGTACCATTTTTCTAAGCAAAGTGGAGATTACACTAAGCTTGGGGGAAAGTCGTTTATTGGAATGAAGGATGCCGTTGAGATGGAGAATTGGTTGCTACACTGTGTGAGGATCTTTGCAGATTTGGGGCTCAAAGATGAGCAAAAGAGAGGTTGGCATCGAGACAGCTTCAGGGATCTGCTTTGTTTTGGTAGAATAGTGTGATTGTGGTAGTGGATGAGGAGGCTATGACCTGGGAGGATTTCAAGAGGAGGTTCCAGGAGAGGTTCATGTCAGTAATGGAACAGTCAGCTTTGATCAGAAAGTTTGCTGAGTTAGAGCAGGGAGAGATGTCTGTTTTGGAGTATGCCAAAAGGTTCAAGGAATTGGCCAGGTATGGGTATGCTTCAGTACTTGCAGCGATAAAAAGGAACGAGAAGTTCATCCAGGGGTTGAAGCCTGATTTAACTAGGGCTACATTACCTCATATTAGGGATCCTTTAGATTTTGTTGTGGAGATGGCCTTACGGCATGAGGAGATTCTTAATTCTCTAGAGAAGAGTAAGACTAAGGAGGTCCAGGTTGGCCAGGGCCAGAAGACGAAGTTCTTTCCCAGGAAAGGTGCTTAGAAGGGTGGAGCAGCTTAGAAAGGGAAGTCTGAGATTGTCTGTTTCAAGTGCGACAAGAATGGGCACTTTGCTAATGAGTATCGTGCTGAGAAGGCAAAGGATGTGGCTGGGAATAAGAATGTCAGGTGCTTCAACTATTACCAGATAGGCCACTATAAGAACCAGTGCAAGGATCCCGCTAAGAATGGAAAGGGCAAGGTGTATGCATTGGAGCCTGCTACTTCAAAGCCAACATCTCAAGAGAAGGGAAAGGCAATTTTAGGAGGTACGCGTCAGATTCATGGTATGTCTGTTAGCGTTTTATTTGATACTAGTGCATCATATTCTTTTATATCTTGGTGTTTGATAGATAAGCTTAACCTTGAACCCACATGTTTAGTTACTTCCTTACGGATTGCGAATCCAATAGGAGGGTATGCAACTCTACGGTTGAGATGTGACCATTTAGAGTTTGACCTGTTAGGTCATCCTTTTGTTTGCAGTTTGCATATGTTCGATTTTGTGGGGTTCGGAATTATTCTTGTGATGAATTGGTTAAGTGGGTACGATGCTAGGATATTTTGCTAGGATAGGAAAATATCTCTTAGACACCATAATTGTAGCAATAAGATTGTTTATACCATAGAAGGTTCTGGCGGTGAGGTGTTTGCTTTGTTAGGTGTTACGGAATCAGATTATGAGCTAAGCCGAGTTTTCATGGTTAGAGAATTCACATATGTTTTTGAGCCTATAGTTGGATTGCCACCAAAACGGGCCATTGAGTTTCAGATATATTTGGTTCTGGAAGCATAACTAGTGAGTAGGCCACCGAGTAGGATGACCCCTACAGAGATGAGGGAGTTGAAACTGCAGTTGGTGGATTTGTAAGGCAAGAGTTTTATCAAGTTGAGTAGTTTGCCTTGGGGTGCAGCAGCAGTGTTTGCTAAGAAGTTGGACAGATCGTTGAGGCTATGTATCGACTATCGTAAGTTGAATGAGAGGACGATAAAGAATCGATATCCATTGCCCAGGATTGACGATTTATTCGACCAGTTGAGTGGAGCCAAGGTATTTTCCCAGTTGAATTTGGCAACAGGTTTCCATTATCTTATTGTAATAGAGGATAGTATACCTTTGACAGCGTTCAGGACCAGGTATGGGTTGTACGAATGGTTGGTTATGCTGTCCGAACTGACGAATGCGCCAGCATTCTTTGTGGATTTGATGAACCGAGTTTTCCAAGAGCATTTGGATAGGTTCATATTGGTTTTCATAGATGATATCTTGATATACTCTAAGGATGAGAAAGAGCATAAAGTTCATCTTAGAGTGGTGCTTAAGACGCTGAGGCAACATTAGCTGAAGGCAAAGTTTTCAAAGTTTCACTTTTAGAAAAAGGAAGTGAAGATTCTTGGTCATGTGGTCTCAGAGAAAGGGTTATCAATAGATCCGACTAAGATTGATGCGGTGCATAGTTGCAAGAGACCCAAGATAGTGACTGAGATAAAAAGTTTCCTTGGGTTGGCTGGTAATTATCGGAGGTTCATTAAGGATTTTTCATGGATAGCAGCACTGATGACCAAGCTGGCGAGAAAGGATGTGAAGTTTGTGTGGACCGATAAGTGTGAGGAAGCATTCTAGAGATTGAAACACTTATTGACCCATGCACCTTTGTTAGTTGTTCCAGAGGGGAATCGGGATTTGATGGTTTACACCAATGCGTGTAGAACGGGATTAGGATATGTGCTGATGCAGAGAGGTAAAGTGATTGCCTATGCTTCTAGACATCTTAGACCGCATGAGGTCAGATATCTGATGCATGATTTGGAATTGGCTGCATTGATTTTTTCTTTGAAGGTGTGGAGATATTGCCTTTGAGAAGAGAGGTTTGGGTTATATACAGATCGTAAGTTGCTAAAGTATTTATTCTCTCAGAAGGAGGTGAACATGAGATAGCAGAGGTGGTTAGAGTTTATACCCGCTTATGATTTTGGGATTGAGTATACACCAGGGAAAGGCAACATGATTGCAAATGCACCTAGCATGAAACATCAGAATGTAGTGTTAACTATGATAGCAGAGTGGAAGGATTTAGAAATACTGTCAGATTGCATAGTGTAGTGGAGATCCAAGGCTGGGTCTAGTAGGGATACAGTTGTATTATCTTGTTTGGAAGTTCGACCGGAGTTGATCGAAAGAATTACTTCTAAATAGATGTAGGATCCAATGTTGGCTAAACGGATCAGGAAGTTAAGGGAATGAACAAAGAGCGATGACTTGAAAGATTTCAGTCTTGACCAGAATGGGTGGTTGAGAAAGAAAGGAAGATTATGTGTTCCGAGTGTAGGAAACATAAGAAAGGAAGTCGTGGAGGAATGCCATCGTTAGAAGTTCACTATTCATCCAGGAGGTACTAATATGTACCAGGATATGAAGAGGAGTTTCTTCAGAGAAGGTATGAAACAGGATATTGGCTTATGTGTAAAGCAGTGCTTGAATTGCCAGCAGGAAAAGGCCGAACGCCAACATTGGATATTCCAATATGGAAGTGGGATTCTATATCTATGGACTTCATTGATGGGTTGCCAAGGTCGAACAGAGGAAATGAAAGTATATGGCTCATAGTGGACAAATGGACCAAGAGTGACCATTTCATTCAAGTTAGGTCAACAAGGACGGCACCTGTTTTAGCGAATTAGTTCATGAAGAATAAGGTTAGACTACATGGAGTTACTAGCAGTATAGTTAGTGATAGAGATTCCTTATTCACTAGAGAATTTTGGAAGAGTCTAAAAGAAGTTTTGGAAACTAATCTTAAGATGAGTACAGCTTACCATCCACAGAAAGATGGGCAAACGAAAAGAGTTAACAAGATCTTGGAAAATTTGTTAAGAGCTTGTGTTCTAGAATTCAGGGGATCATGGGAAGACCATCTGCATCTAGTCGAGTTTTCGTATAACAACAGTTATCAGACTAGTATTGGAATGGCACTGTTTGAAGCTTTGTACGGAAGGCCATGCAAATCTCTTGTATGTTAGTTAGAGACCAGGGATAGATTGATTCATGGTCTAGATTTAGTTAGAGAGGGTGTAGAAAAGATTGAGGTCATTCGGGCTAGAATGAAGGAGGCTCGGTCTAGACAAAAGAGTTATGCAGATAAGAGACAGAAGGATTTGAAGTTCTCAGTTGGAGGTCAGTTTTTCGTCAAGGTGTCACCGATAAAAGGTGTGATAAGATTTGGGAGATCAGGAAAGTTAACACCGAGATTTGTTGGACCCTTTCCTATTGTTGAGAGGATCGAGAAACTCGCGTATAGAGTTGAGTTACCAAGCAGTTTGGCAGGTTTCCACGATGTTTTTCATGTTTCTCATCTCAGAAAGTGTGTTAGAGACCCGAAGACTACTATTCCACCGACTGTGCTAGATGATTTAGTGGTAGAACCAGACTTGACCACAGTGAGGAAGCCAGTTCGCATTGTTGTGAGAGATGAGAAGGAGCTTAGAACCAAGACGTTCAGATTAGTCAGAGTCCAGTGGAGTGACGATGACAAGGACTGTACTTGGGAGGTTGAGAGCAGGATTAGAGATACTTATCCTAACTTGTTGATGGTAATTTTTACCTTCTTGTTTGATTTGTTGTGTGCCTTATCGTAATTTCAAAGACGAAATTCTTTAAGGAAGGAAGTCTGTAACACTCCAGATTTTGGTAATATTATTTAGGATATTTAGTTAGCTAAATTAAATTAAATAACGTGTTGATTAGGGGACTGAGATTCGATTATAATTAAAGGGTAGTCGTACCATTTAACTAAAGAATTAAAAGAAAACGTTTAAAATGAAATAGGGAGGGGTAAAATAGGAAAGTCATTCCTATATCCCTTAAACTATGGCCATGTACGTTTAATATACGTTCATTTTCATTCTCTCAAAATTTTAGAACTGGTCAGCTACCATTAAAAGGAAAAGGGGAAGAAGAATTAAGAAAAGCTAAAGGAAAACCTAATTCAAATCAAATTCATCCAAATATTAAGCTCCTTTAATCTCTAAAGCTAAGGTGAATAATGTCTATATCTTATATTTGTTTGTTTTTGGTTTTTTGATAAAATCTGAGGTATTTTGCATTGATTTGCCATGTTTTTGAATGATGGAATGACTATATATACTTGTTGATGATTTATGCTTGTTCATGAAGATTATATGACATGTTTTGATATGAAAAACTTATTAAATGACATCCAATTGCCTTGCAAATTTTTATGAAGATCTAAAATGATATTTTAGAGATGGGTTTCAATTTTTATATTTTTTTGAATTTTTGTGGAATTGATATGAATTTTCTAGAGAGGAAAATGGTATTTTGGGTTATAAATTATTTACGGGTAAATAATTCTTGGTTTGGGTCTAAAATTTTTATATGTTAGAAAACATATATGATATGATTTTTTTGAATTTTTACAGATTTTTCCTAAGTGTTTTAATGGTTATGTAAAATTATTTATGGTATGTGAATTAAATGTTTTATATAATTAAGGAGGAGATGAGGCTTTTTGTAAAATTGTTTAAATTGCTAAATCTGGAAAGTCGGCAGCACTTTTGAAAAAGATAAATCTTGCAACCAATCAAATTTAGACAAATAAGGAAGGTTCGATACAAAAGGAATGGTTTTAAAGTACAAATAAATAGGTTTTTCACTGTTTCGAAGCTTTCGGCACCAGGTTTCGCATCCATCCCTTCCCTTTCGACACAGTCGAAACCAATGCATCTGGTATCAGGGAACTGGTACGTAGTATATTTGAAGAAGGCGAAAGGTATAGAGTTGAAACCAGGGGGTTTCGAAGGGGTGGAAACACTATTTGGTTTTAAAGGAAAATGTGCCTGCTTGCTTTCGACAAAGATGCTTTCGACTAGGTCAGCTTTTGACCAAGTCAAATAGTTTAAAAGAATGGTTTTGATTGGGTTGCACCTTTGTTTTTAAATGATTGCTTTCGACTGAGTCGAAGCCTTTAGTCGTTGCTTCCTACCTTTCAATCCAGATGGTTTCGAAGGGGTTCTTTTGTTTTCTAAAATTTGGCCACCTCTCAAATGCTTTCAAAGGGGTGGTTTCGACACCATCACTTCATTACTTAGGAAATAGTTTTGAAACAGTTGCTTTCGACTTTTATGATTTAAGGACCTTTTTCTTTTATAAAAGTACCCCAAATGGTTTCGAAAGAGATAAGTTTTATGGTTTCGAAAGGTGTTTTCCACAGGTTTTAAATTGAACCCAAGTGCTTTCGAAAGAGTTGATTTTTGATGCTTTCAAAAGGTTTTGAATGGTTTCGAAACGGGTGGTTCCCCAAGGCTTCGATAAGGTTGAAAGGATGGTTTTTCCTATGTTTTCGAAAGGCAAGGTTTGAAAGGTTTTAAAGGAGGATGTCTAATGTTTTAAAGCTTTCGAGGGAAAGACTTTGATTAGTTTTGAAAGAGTTACTTCCAATGGTTTCGAAAGGGGTAATTTCAATGGTTTCGACATGGTTACTTTCAAGGGTTTTGAATGAGTTGTTTAAAGGTTTTAAACAAAGGTTTCGCCTATGTTAAATAGGCAGAATAGCCTAAGTGCTTTCAAATTAAAAAGGACTTTAACTTATATTAAAAGGATAGGTAATCCTTATTGAATATCATCAACATTATTTTGAGTAAAGTATATATATAGATATCATGGCAAAATAGCTTAGAGTAAAGCTAAAGATATATTTTCTTTGTATATATATGATTTAAAGGACCAAATCATTTTGGGAAGGTTTTCAAGGAAAATTTTAAAGGATAGTTAACCCTTAGGTAATGACTCAGATTAGAAGACCATATAGGACTTGTGTGGGGTCGCGCCCTATGCTCATTAGCTATTAGCCCCTAGTTAATTTAGTCTAGAATTCTAGTGTGTAGGGCTTAGTCACAGGTAAGACTAAAATGTTGGTTACACACAGAACAGAATATTTATGTACAGAGGTAGATTATTGGTAAGCCACAAAACCATTAGGATCAGTTGACTCTTGGAGTTGTAAGTTAAGGACAAACTTTCTAGAAGTTTTGTCTAACAGTTTCTTAGACTATTTGATACGGTATCTGGTAGGATCGAGTCAATCAAAGGGCAGTTAGCCTAGTTTGAGGACAGTTAGTCTAGATTGCGGATAGTTAGTCCAGTTGAGGGCAGTCAGCCCAGATTTCAGACAGTTAGTCCATTTGTTACCTGTTTATAGCATAACGGATCTGGCAATTATTTTTGTTATTATAATCACTTTGATTAACCAGTTTGATTGCAGGAAAAGATTTGCAAAATATAAGTTTTGAAAGGGATATTAGTGAGTTGAAACCCGTTCCGCTAAGCAGCGTGGTCTCACTCAATTTCAGTAAACCGAGATGTAACAAAATTATTCGCACCAGGCTTTATGTCTGACTCAAAGTTTTTGTTTTCCCTTAAAATCTCGGGTGCTCAAAATTAATTTGAGTAGGCTGAGGGTTGAGGCTTTCAGGTTTTTGTATTTTGGCAAATAAAGCTTCCGAAGACGAGCACGTGGCTGTCGGATAGCTATTTTAGGAGTCCAGTTTATTTTGTTTTGATTCTGTTGTGTATTAAGTCAAATATGACTATATTACTTTGATCAACCAAGGGTATCGTCATATGTCGCTCTTGGCATATTATTGTAAATTATATTTGATCATTACCTGGGAACAGACATGGGATTATGTAACTTGGATATGATTTTGTTTGAAATGTAATCAACAAAATGTTGGTTTTGGAAATATGTGATTTTGTTCATATTCAAATGCTTTTGATATTATGGATACCATTAGCATTACCATATTCTGTTACCAGAAGTTAATACTATAGATGAATGCAGCGTCTGTAGCGCTTAGCTTTTGGCCTCTTGACACGGGATGTTACACCCTTGCACTTGAAAGAGCACTGTCTTCAATCATCATCAGGATTTATCCAACTCGAATGTACATGTTTGTTCGGAGTGGTTTTCAGATATATAAATCGGATTCCGGTCTCTCCGTACCAACAACTGATAATTTCCGATTGACTCATTCTCGATTCTTTTGGAAGTAAGTATTCGAGTCCTTATCACAAACTCGAGTTTTACATTCATACTTCCTAAGTCAAATTAAGCCAAATTGGATATTCGGTTATTTAACTATCAAATAACAAAAACAAAACCTAAAGATTTAATTAGCCAAAGCAATCACTAAGCCTCAAAACCATTTTCATTTATAAATCTCCTTTCCCAAACATTTATCAACGTTCATATACTTATCTCCTTTACATAAGTAGATTCTCAAAACATTTATAAGATTTTCCGTTTCCAAATTTCTTAACTGGATTTAAATACATTATTTAAATTGGAGAAAAGGATAATTCAAAGCACTATTCCTTCAGTGTTAAGTGTGGAATGGATGTTCCATACCACCATTTTTTAAAAGGCCAACCTCGAGAGACCCAAACCTCAAATTCATGTTGCAATGATCTTCGATAAATCCTTTTATAAATTTCCCTTACCCATAAAATCCTTTTTTCTTTAACCCAAACTCGTTTTCAAAATATTTATCAACCTCGATACTCATTTATGAAACACTTTATAAATATTCAAACTCGGTTATATAAACTTCTTTATAAACTTTCAAACCTTGTATAAAACTTCCCTTTATAGACATCCAAAACCATTATAAAATCATTTTATAAACATTCAAAACTATTTCTAAAACTCATTTTATGAATACCCAAAATTAGTCACAAACTTCTTTATATAATATTCAAAAGAATTGTCAAATCATTCTTCAAATATCTTGTTCAAAATAGAATAACCTTGAGGACCATTTTAAAAGAAAATGAAATGTTAACTTTCCAAAACCAAGTTGAGGCTTAATGACTATAATGGATCATTAAATTTGGGTTTACTTATCCAAGTTATATCATGGGTATTGTCTAACATCGGATATGTAAGGGATCCACACATAACATATAATCAATCATGGGTAGATGTCCAAGTTACAAATGTAGATACATCCATTATCAGTGAAAAATGAACATATAGAAGTATATTCTATATGCTTAAGTTATCATGACCCACTTATTGAAATTAACTTCCTTGTGTTACATTTGTGCTAAACACAAGTCAACATAAAACGTGTCAATGTTTTATAATCACTACTATAATTCATTTGGCTACTTAATGGTCCAGACGAGAGATCCTTTGATTTGAAATCAATTAACCTTAGAAAGAAACTTGATTTAAAACATAACTGATTAAGTTTAAAAATAACTTTGAAAAGATTAAAGTATATTCAATTAGCTTAAACCCTGATTAAAACTTAATTAAATCAAGATTAATTCATAATTAAACTTTAATTAACTTAATGAACTTGGTTAAGTCCTAATTAACTTCCTAATATATCTTAGTTAAGGTTTAAATAATTCATTATTAGTTAAACCCTAATTGATTAACATTTAATTAAATAATCACTTAATTAAACAATAACTAATCAACTAATTAACTTAATTAAATAATAACTAACCATTTAATTACTTCTTAACTTCATAAAAACTAATTAAAAACTTTATTAATCACTAACTAACAAATAACCTTTCTTAAATGTTACTTAAACCTTAATTACCAATTATCTAAACTTAACTCTTTTTATGTTACTAATCAAGTTCGGAAAACTTTTGCAAAACATTCCAAAAGAAAACGTTTTAAAACGAAAATCGATAATTTTATCATACTGCGTCCATAGCGACTATCGCTATGAGCGCAATTCGCTTAAACTTACTTTAGAAGAAATACTTTGTTTATTCCTTTCTATTACAATTTTGGAAATCTAATTTTGAAAGTTTTTGAAACGTAAAAACAAAGGAAAAAACTTTGAAACCATTTACAAAATTTAAAACTAGAAAACTTGATTTGATTCCAAATCGAATCTCACGTCCGTTGCGACATACAAAGGTGTAAACTTTGTAATTATTACACAACATACAGCTAGTTTTGATCATAACCTTGCCATCAACATACCATACATCAATATCACATTCTTACTACCAAACATACCACTTTAAACATCCAAACATGATGCTTAACATCCAAATATAATACTTAACATCCAAACTATGCTAAGCATAAATCACAAACGTATATCATTATCATAGCAAGATATTTTAAAAACATGAACTATGGATTTTGGCAACATATAATCGATGGAAATAAAGTTAGTTCTTTCTAAAAATGAGATAGTTTTACTCACTGAAAATTTTTGAAACCTGAAATGCCTTAGATGCACAAAAATCATCCCAAAAATATGTCATCTTCCACGTGATTTTTGGACATATTACTCTTGGATTTTGAAATTTTGATCAGAAGAAAGTTTTAGAAATTATTTTTCTACAAATTAAAAAAAGGATCACTCAAATCAGATTTCATTTGAGTTAGATATAATCAAAAGAAGGAGAGCTGTTTTCGAACCTGAATTTCTGAGTTTAAAAGTATACTGCAAAAAAATGATATTTTGACATGTCTAAGCTTGAAATTAGAAAAAGTGTTAAATTAGAAAATTGTGGCTACTGAAATTTTATATGATCTGAAAAAAAGAAAAAGATTTAGTGTAAAATAGAGGAAGTTATGGCCGAATAAAGTATAGGAAAATGTAGAAGAAAGAGTTTAAAAACAAGTTTGCATCTATAAAACAATTTAAAACTTTTGATTCTAAAAAAACATAAAACCAACATAAGAAGCCATGAAACATGAAATGGAGCTTAGGAAAAAGAAAATGAAGATGTAAATGAGATTTAGTGTATGGGTGTGTGTATTTATAGACAAGAAAATCGGTAAATGTCTAAAATACCCTTTGCATAAAATAATATAACATGTCATGATATGTTAGGTCACATCACCATCCCCCCTCCCTCTATAGTCACATCTCCCCCTCTTTAGTCACATCCCTTAGGTTCATGCTTGGATGATGATGATGGTACCAAAGAAATGACAAGAGATAGGTATGTATTTTGTGTATATATAAGTGTACATGTGTATATGTGTTTTTATTTTTAAAACCATGACTTATCACATTACTTCCTAAACATAATTAATATAGGACAATATATTATTAAGTGTATTATTATATGGCTAATTATCTACTATAAATGTGTGTATATACTGCATAAAGGTGAACAATTTTCCTGATAACTTTCCGGTGTCGAAAAGTCGAAATTTTGGAAAATGTTCTTCAGTCACATTTTCTGTTTTTATACAAACTATCTATTTTGGTAAACAAATTTTAAAAACTATTTAACCGTCATTATTAAATAATTAAAATAGATTTATTTGTAAATAAAAACCCATTTATTTAATATTTAAACTTAACTTGAATTTTCGAAGCAATATATAAAACTGATAATATCAACTGTCGATGTCATAAATACATTTTATTTTCCAAAAGTAAAACAAATTATTTTATTTCATAATATTATTTGAATACATATATTAGTGTAAGTATATAAAGCCGTGCACTATCCTTATTGTTTAAAAGCGGTTTTATTGAAGATTTTCGGTTGTTTTATTGATATTTTACCTAGGACGCTATTTACAAATTATCAATATTTCACCTCGGTATGTCCATAAATATTTTTTTCAAAAAAATAACTATTATTATTTACCACTTAAAAAATGATTATTTCTTGCTTTTAAACCCATATCTAAATATTTTAAAAATAAATATAATTTATCCAAGTGATAAATTTGCGGATCGTTCATTCTTCCCCTTAAAAGAATTTCGTCCCCGAAATTATACCACAGCCCTATTCCCAGAAATACTTAAAATTATTCATCAATCTGTATGATGTACATAGGTCATTCCTATGTAAAAATCAGGTTCGATCACTCACCTGAACACATAACTTTTCTTTCGAACTAGTATCGCTCACTCGGCTTCCTAGTGCAGACTTTGATCAGGCTTCTTAATTATAAACCTCTGTGCTCCTTGCATAGCCATAAACTATGATAGACAATCTTTGGTTCCATATAAGAACTCCCATCAACGCTTTCCATAAAAAATCGGGCAATAAATCCCTATTCGGAATGGTGTGAAACACCTTGAGTCATGTACTCGAATCTTAGTGTAACGACCCACCTTTTTGGACGGTTTAAATCGACAATAAACCACACATGTCTAACTCAAACCATTCAAAAGGGAGGATTGTTAATGAGGTAAATAAGAAAATAAGAGAAAAGAGGAAAAAACAAAACACGGAATTTCACAGCGGAATGACAAAATATAATAATCAAATAAACAGTTCATGAAGCTGTTTACAAATAATATTTGATTACACTTTTACAATATAATCAGAGTTATACATACAGCAGGTAGAATATGATAATGCAGTGGAACAACATGATGCAATGGAATAATACTAATAATATAATATAATACTAAACTCCGTCTTCGTCCTCCAGAATAATGTTTTTAACACTGAAAAGCTCAGACAGACCCAAGCGTAATGAAAAGACAAAACACTCGAGCTAGAATTAAAAGATCTTATGCAAGTTAAATCTACAGTAAATAAATATGAGTGCAATGGATTCAAAGATGTTTACGGGATTTTACATCTCCTATCCAATGTATAACGTGCATGAAAAAACTTAAGAGATGTTCGGGATTTCCATCTCCTAAGGATCCGTTAAACTATTTATATGTAGTAATATACGCTATATATGGAGTGTCTATTAGTAAAGTAAAGTATTAAAATAGCGTTAAGGCATTACCCACATCCTCCTAAACACATTTTTATAAATGTCATAGTCTATACAGTACTGTAAACTCCACCAAACTGGTGGGCTATCAGGAAGCACTCCAAAGGTACGACACAAACCAAAATCATAGTGGGCTCGATTAGCCATATGATAAGGCACATGAGGCTGTACCCACGGTAGGATTCTATCGGATTGCGGAACCAGGCTAGTGGTAATGCATAGCAGCTAGTACCGCCCACCTCGAACAACACTCTCATAATCAAATCGCGGGTGGCCACCAAATCAATCACAAAGTAATAGATATGGTATCGAAGAAGCGTGTCCGATAGGAGGAGCGACCTCACTTGGCCTAGTTATTGTTAGTCCTTGAGAAGGATGGTTTTGATGACAACAACCTTAGGACTTGTTATAAAATATAAATACTAACATTATAGTTTAGATATATATATATATATATATATGTATATGCAGGATATAAACATGCAGGTACCAAGAATGAAGATTGTACAGTATAAAGATACAAGACTGATGAATTTAAAGATTGAAGATATCAAGATTGAAGACTCATGAGTATCAAGAAATCAACTTATCAAGAGGTCAAGATTTTAATAGTACAAGATAAGTATTGAGTCTAAAATTATGTTAAAACTTCATAATAGCATAGAAATCTTCATTCCATGTTTCATTTGGGATGGAACTCATTTCTACCTTCTTAGTGGCTTACAAACCTACGACAAGTAGCTTACAAACCTACGACATATGGCTTACAAACCCACGAACATCCTGGTTTTGTACAAGTTCTCGAGTCCTAATGTGATGAGATATTCTGCAGGAAGAAGCTTGCAAAACTACTTCAAAATGGTTTTTTAAAATGATTTTCAAAACTGCTTTTCAAAATGTTTTAGCCTTAGAATATTTTTTGTTTTTTGTTTTTAAATAAACTCTTGTTTTAAACTTCGTTTTTTTAAACTATCTCTTGTTTTAAATATTTAGCTTTAAAATATTTACTCGGATTTTAAATCACTTTATAGATTAAGATTATATATATTAAAAATTACTTTCTAAACTCTTTTATATGTTTAAAGTATATTCAAATATATTTACAAAGTTTAGAAATCGTTTTGACAAAATTATAGAAACCAATTTTAATAAGAAAATCAAAATCATCAATTTTGCCTAGAGCATGTCGACATCCCTCACCCCATGTCGACATAGTGTCCGTTAAATTCAAAATTCAAATTTTCAAAAGAAGTGTCTTTTCGTCGTATCCTTTCATGAATAGATATGGCTATTGATTTCCTATAAATACCAGTAGTTTTAAACGAATTCATTATCAGATTTCACTTATTTTCTCTTCATCTTCGACATTTATTCTAAAGAATTCCAAACCATACTCTGCCGAAATACCAATTGAATCAAACTTGATTATCTCTTGTTTGATTCTCTACCACTCTCTCCATAAGATCTCAGTGCTATTCAAAGTTATAGGATTATTTGTAAATCAAACTGTTGAGTAAAAGGTGTGGTTGAGCCTTGAAATCAATTGGGTGTGATTGTTACCCCGGAAATCGATTAGGTGATCTTGTGGCTTGGTAAATCAAGAGAGTTTGCCCCGGACTCGAATACAGGAGGGTGTACCTCGTGGCCTTGAAATCGAGGGTGTAATCTGGGAGATTATTTTTGATAAGAAATCCGTACGTTTGTGCGGGACTGGATGTAGGGTAACTCCGAACTAGTATAAAATCCGGTGTGTTCTTTCCTTTACTGCTTTTATTTGTTATTTGCATCTGTGTCTGATTCTGTGATTATATATGTGTCTGTGAATTGCATTTGTTGGTAATTAAATTTACATAAGTTTCAAAAAGATTTAGAAAATCCACAAAACACTATTCACCCCCTCCCCCTCTAGTGTTAATCCAGCCTTAAGATCCGTAATCCGCATTTCTCGCATTTGGTATCAGAGCAAGGTTTTCAAAGTTTTCATAATTTGAATTTTGAAAAAGTTTTTAAAAAAAATGGCTATTTTTGGGGATTTTGTTAACACTAGTTTAAATCTATTAAAATCATCATTGTCTCATAAGTCTGCATATAGTTATTATAGAAAACCAAGTTATCTACCAAGTTTTTATTCTGTGCAGAAAGAAAAATGTTATATGGCTTTTGAAGAATCAATACTCAATGGACAAATTGTGCAAATCAAGAAGAATAAGTGGATACTTGATAGTGGATGTTCAAGACACATGACTGGTAATCCAGATATGTTGAATGATATTATCTATAAAGATGGAGGATTGGTGAACTTTGGAGACAACTCAAAAGGATATGTGATTGGCATCGGCAATGTCGGTAACTCTAAAACTCCTACCATTTCTAATGTTTTATTAGTTAAGAACCTGAAACACAATCTGCTTAGCATTAGTCAACTTTGCGATAAAGAATACAAGATTAAATTTGAGAAAGATAAGTGTCACATCGAAGATAAAAATTCAAATATTATATTTGAAGGAATTATGAAGAAAAATATTTACATCCTTAGTATGAAAGTTTCAAATGATAACTTATGTCTTTTGGCTAATACAAGTGACCCTTGGATTTGACATAAAAGATTTGGTCATTTAAATTTCAAACTGTTATCTAGATTATCAAAATTTGACTTAGTTAGAGGTCTTCCCAAGTTAAAATTTAAAGTAGATAGTATATGTGATACTTGCTAATTAGGAAAACTTAAGAAAAGTTCTTTCAAATTAAAAGATATGATTTCAACTTCAAAATCTCTTGAGTTACTTCATCTAGATTTATTTGGTCCATCTCAAATTCAAGCAATAAATCACAATAAATATGTCTTTGTAATTGTAGATGATTATTCTAGGTTTACATGGACAATTTTTATGAAACATAAAAGTGATACTTTTGATTCATTTAAAAATTTTACAAAACTACTTTAAAACCAACTTTCTTTAAAAATTATAACTATTCGTAGTGATCACGGTGGGGAATTTGAAAATGAAAATTTTGAGAGATTCTGCAATAAAAAGGGAATAACTCATAATTTCTCTTTTCTAAGAACTCCACAACAAAATGGAGTGGCAGAACGTAAGAATAGAACAATTCAAGAGTGTGCTAGAACAATGCTTTTTGATAGTAACTTACCTAAAAACTTTTGGGCTGAAGCAGTCGCTACAGCTTGTTATATATTAAATAGGATTTTAATTAGACCATTAACTAATAAAACACCATATGAAGTACTTTACAATAAGAAACCCATAGTAGCTTATTTTAAAGTTTTTGGTAGTAAATGTTTTATTCTTAATACAAAAGATAATTTAGATAAATTTGAACCTAAATCCGACAAAGGTATCTTCATCAGATATTCTAATAGAAGTAAAGCATTTAGAGTTTATAATTTAGAACTAATACTATTGAAGAAACAAATCATCTATCTTTTGATGAAAATTTTAAAGATACTGTACAAATAGAAGATGAAGAAGATTTTGTAACTTTAAATAATGAACCTAATGAAACTAATTATGAAATCATTCAACCTAATAAAAGTATTAGACTATTAAAAGATCATCCTATAGAAAATATACTGTGTAATATTGAATTTGTTGTTAGAACTAAAAATCAACTAAATAACATAAGTAATGTAGCTTTTATATCAACTATTGAACCTAAAAATCCAAAGGAAGCATCATCTGATGATTCATGGATTCTTGCTATGCAAGAAGAATTGAATTAGTTCACCAGAAATGATGTTTGGGAACTTGTTCCTAGACCTGAGGATAAAAGTATAATTGGAAAAAAATGGGTTTATAAAATTAAAATGAAAGAACTTGGTGAGGTCGTGAGAAATAAAGCTCGATTAGTCGCACAATGTTATTGTCAAGAAGAAGGAATAGATTTTGATGAAACCTTTGCACCCATAGCAAGATTAGAAGCCATTAGAATTCTACTTGCTTTCGCAAATTATAATAATTTCAAATTATTTCAAATGGATGTTAAAAGTACTTTTCTAAATGGATTTGTTAAAGAGGAAGTTTATGTTGAAAAATCCCCACCCTTTGAAGATGAAAGATTTCCAAACCATGTTTTCAAACTTAAGAAAGCTCTATATGGTCTGAAACAAGCTCCTAGAGCATGGTATGACAGACTAAGATCTTTTTTATTACAATCAAATTTTGAAATTGGTAAAGTAGATAATACTCTTTTCATTAAAAGAAATAAAAATGATATTCAACTAGTATAAGTTTATGTAGATGATATTATTTTTGGTTCAACTTGTTTGGAAATCAAATTCATGGTTTTAATGACAACAACTATACAATGAAAATCAAATGTACTTATACATGGAACTTGCTAGAACAACATCACTAGAGAGACAAAAACAAGGTTCAAAGAACGTTACAAAAGACTACAAGTCGATAGGATCAATGGAGCAATGACACAGATGCACAAACTCAACATGTACAAGTTTCAGACGTCTGAAGACACTAGCCAGACGTCTAAAGAAATCCTCTGGTTCACAACTCAGAAGAAAACAGACGTCTGATCCTGAACTCAGACGTCTGAAATACATCCAGACATAAAACAGAAGTAAAGACCAGACGTCTGGTTTATAAACTCAGACGTCTGAAATGCTACCAGACACAAAAAATATATGAAGACCAGACGTCTGAGGTCACTTTCCAGACGTCTGAAAATAGGCTCGACTGTGTAATTTCAAACTACAACTGTCACATCCGAAGAGACACATCCGCTCCTCTTCAATGCAACTCTTCATCACCAACAGGAGCAACTATACAACGATTGCTAATGAAGGCAACTACACAGAGAGACTCTTCATCACTATAAATAGCATCAGGAATTCAAGAGAAGGGATCACCTGACTTACTTGCGCTTTCTACTCTTATACTCTGATATAGTCTTGATCTCAAGCAAATCTATACTTGTATTCTACTCTTCCAAATATACAGTTCCTCATAGACAACACTCTCTAGATATATATTGGAAGCATTTGTACTCAATAGTCAACATCCGTGTTATAGAATACATTCTTGACAAAGAAACTCTGCTATTGTAAACCTGTTCCTCCGGGTCAAGTGAGGGTTAGTTGAAAGGAAATTCCGAAGAGGAGCTTCGGGACTGGACGTAGGACGGGAGGTCCGAACCAGTATAAAATCCTGGTGTGATTATTTTATATTTACTTAGATTAACTTTATTTTAGTTGCATCATATATTTTGCCACATATACTAGCACATACACTACACGATCCACCCCGTATAGACTCTCACAACTAATCATGAAATGAATAAAGAATTTTCTGAAATAATGACAAAAGAGTTTGAGATGAGTCATATGGGTGAACTTACTTTCTTCTTAGGTTTACAAATAAAACAATTAGATAATGGTATCTTTGTTAGTCAAGAAAAATATGCTAGGGATCTAGTGAGTAAATTTGGTATGACTACTGCAAGTGGAAAACCCACTCTCATGGCAACCAATGAAGCTTTAAGTAAAGAAGATCTTTCAAAAGATGTAAATCAAAAACTATATAGGGGAATGATTGGATCACTACTCTATATCACTGCAAGTAGGCCTAATATCAGCATAGTGTTTGTCTCTGTGCAAGATACCAATCTCAACCCAAAGAAACTCACTTAAAAGCAGTGAAACGTATCATAAGATATGTTAAACATACTTTTGACTATGGTTTATTTTACCCTAAAAATGATTCATTTGATTTAATTTCTTATTGTGATGCTGACCATGCTGGTGCAAATCTGACCGAAAAAGTACAAGTGGAACTTGTCACTTTTTGGGGCATTCACTGGTTTCATGGTTTAGCAAAAAGCAAAATACTGTTTCTTTATCAACAACTGAAGCAGAATATATCTCTGCTGCTTTGGCTTGCTCCCAAGTCATTTATATGCAAAAAACTCTAAAAGATTTTGGATTAACAATTTCAAAATCACCAATTTATTGTGATAATTCTAGTGCAATAAATTTGTCTAAAAATACTACTCATCATGCTAGGACTAAACATATTGAGATCAGACATCATTTTCTGAGAGATAATATAAGTAAAGAAATTATTTCTCTTGAATATATCAATTCCGAGAATCAAATTGCTGATATTTTCACCAAACCCTTAAACCAACCTATATTTACTACATTAAGAAGAGAACTAGGCATTTTTTCAATAACTGAGATATAGAATATAGATATAGTAACATATATATACAAGAATATCAAATTTTTCATAAGGATGTCGACATACCCCTACCACCCATGTTGACATACAACGGCAAAATTTTAAAATTTGATTTTCCCACTAAAATCAATTTGGTAGTTATATAAACCTATGTATTTTGAATTTTTCAGTCTTCTCGCTTTTCTTTCTCTGAAATAAAATTTTTGTAAATTAAAATTAATGGCCTCCTCCACTAAATCAAACCAAATTGACACCATTTCTTTCCCTTCTCCTCATTCTGGTCCTTTCCAACGCACTACACTGGCACGTGTGATAAAGATTGAGGAATCTATGAAGGATGCCATGCAAATGTTGACTGAATTTCAAGTTGTGCAACTAAGGATGGAAAAGAACAGGAAAAGCAAGGCAAAATTCTTCGGAATTTACAAAATTCCTAATGGATAATCACGCAAATCCTATCGTAATTGAAGAAGATTCTCCCAACATTCACGTGCATAATCCTTTAGAGCACAGCGAAGAGGAAGAAGAAGAAGAGGAAGAAGAAGAAGAAGAGAAAGAAGCACTTATGGAAGAAGACGACAACGTGGTCTGTGTAGGCGAAGTCTGTTTTGAAAAAGATGGGAATTTGGTTGAACAACGTGGAAACTTTTGTTTTCATTATCCAAATTGTTCGATTCACAGATCTCCGATTATCAAAAACTCTCGTTAGTATTGTTATTTTATAATTTATGTACTTAAATATATTTGTATGTTTATGTTTCATATATACATGTAAATATAACATCATATATAATAATATATTTGTTCTACTTATTACACTTCCTTATTAGTATTTAATTTAAATAGTATTAGATTAAGGGGGAGTTTTGGATTTGTTTTTGTTGATGACAAAGAGGGAGAAATATAAAATAGAGTAGTTAGAGTAGTAAGGCTTAAATTAAGGGGGAGTTATTAGTTTTAGGGGGGGTTATTGTGAAGGAGAAGTATATTTTATAAACATAGGTTGTCATCATCAAAAAGGGGGAGATTATTAGTCCTTGAGAAGGATGGTTTTGATGACAACAACCTTAGGGCTTGTTATAAAATATAAATAATAACATTATAGTTTAGATATATATATGTATATGCAGGATATAAACATGCAGGTACCAAGAATGAAGACTGTACGGTATAAAGATACAAGACTGATGAATTTAAAGATCGAAGATATCAAGATTGAAGACTCATGAGTATCAAGAAATCAAGTTATCAAGAGTTCAAGATTTTAATAGTACAAGATAAGTATTGAGTCTAGAATTATGTTAAAACTTCATAATAGCACGGAAATCTTCATTCAATTTCATTTGGGATGGAACCCATTTCTACCTTCTTAGTGGCTTACAAAACCACGACAAGTAGCTTACAAACCTACGACAAGTGGCTTACAAACCCACGAACATCCTGGTTTTGTACAAGTTCTCAAGTCCTAATGTGATGAGATATTCTGCAGGAAGAAGCTTGCAAAACTACTTCAAAATGGTTTTTTAAAATGATTTTCAAAACTGCTTTTCAAAATGTTTTAGCCTTAAAATATTCTTTGTTTTTTGTTTTTAAATAAACTCTTGTTTTAAACTTCGTTTTTTTAAACTATCTCTTGTTTTAAATATTTAGCTTTAAAATATTTACTCGGATTTTAAATCACTTTATAGATTAAGATTATATATATTAAAAATTACTTTCTAAACTCTTTTATATGTTTAAACTATATTTAAATATATTTAAAAAGTTTAGAAATCGTTTTGACAAAATTATAGAAACCAATTTTAATAAGTGCAACGACCCGTATTTTTAACACTTTAAAAATACGAATTAAAATGAAAATTTTGGATAAAAATCCGAAGGAAATAAAATTTTGTGTTGTTAAATGTGAATTACAAGTTAAAATACAAAACTGAATTCTGAAATAACTTATTTGTAAATTAAATATGGATGTTAACTTGTAGTGAATGTAAATAATGAATTGAATTGGATTGTAAACCAAATTGGTTATGATTGTAAACAAAGAATAAATAAAATGGTAGATTTAATAATGGAAGTTTATGTTATTGAAACTAATATAAATAGATGTAACTTAATATTACAGTTGATTGAAAGCAGATAATAACTGAAACTGTAATTCGATAAAGATGTTAACTTGTAATTGAACGTAAGTAAAGATTTAAATTTGAATGTAACAAGTAATTGAATTGAATTTAATTTGATTGTAAACAACGAAATAAATAAAATGTTACATTTAATATTGAAGTTATAATATTGAAATCAACATAAATGAATGTAATTTAATATTACTGTGAATTTAAATAAGATGATAGCTGAAGTAAATGAAAGTAAATGAATTATAAACTATTAATAATAATGTATAAGTAAATGGTTCATTCAATAATGAAAGTGTAAATCGAAATAAAGGAATTCAATTGGAATTAAATAACTCGAATTTGAATTACAATATAATTGAACGTTGAATCTAATGTAATCTTTTATACTGGATTTATAATGGAAAACTGCATTGTAAAAGATTGTTAATTACTGTGAAATTAAAAATGGGATTTGTGAACAATTGAAATTTAATTTAAAAGTTAATAATTTAAAATTGGAAATTTTATATTGAAATTAAACAGTCGAATAATTTATTTTTCGAATATTGGATTTAATTAGACAATTGAATCGATAATTTAATAAGTTAAATTTCAGAAATAATTGAAAATCGAGTTGAATATGATTGAAAATGATTTGTAAAATTTTATCTTATCATATCGGAGTTATAGTAATGTTATAGAACTTTTAAAATTGAATTTAAAGTTAATTTGTGAAAATTGAATATTTTAATATTTAATTATCGACTAAAAAATAGCCATTTTTCGAACAGTCTCAGAATTGAACGAAACTAGTTCCATTGGATCCATAATAGTTTGTTATTGTCGGATTTCAATTTTCATAGCAATCGGAGTTATCGTTTGACCGTGGCAGCTCGAAACGCATCGAATTGTTTTTAATTTTAATTCGGCAAGTTAAAATAGTCATTTTTCAAAAAGTCTCGGATTTCGACGAAACCTGTTTCATCGGATCCGTAATGTGATATTATTGTATGGTTTCAAATTTCGTGTCAATTGGATGTACCGTTTGTCCGGGGCAAGCCAAAACGCATCGAAATCGGTTTAAATCGATTTAATTTAAAACTGATCGTTTTTCTCCATAACTCGCACAGATGACCGAATTAGCCTCCAAAACCTATTCCATTGTGTTCGGAACGCGGGGTAAACCTTA
This sequence comes from Allium fistulosum, assembly GCA_030737815.1. NCBI lineage: Eukaryota > Viridiplantae > Streptophyta > Magnoliopsida > Asparagales > Amaryllidaceae > Allium > Allium fistulosum. Next base: position 797,563,389 of record CM060905.1, on the reverse strand, counting down.
TAAACGCTTGCCGGCACGCTTCGTTTGGAGTTCGGAAAATTTCGGGTGAATAGTGTTTGCCGAATTTTCTATAAAAGGCCACCACATTTCACAATTTTCAAAAAAACCCTAACCAGAAACCCTAGCCGCCATTTTTCCTGTCAATGGCTAGAATTTCATCTCCTTTCTCCTCTAATATCTTCAAATCCGTAGATAATTACGGCAAATGCTCAACTACAAAGTTGTAGAGGACGATGAGAGCTTCAAATCCATACGGAGATGATCGGAATTGGAGCGACGTGAGGGGAGCTAGGGGGCCGCGTTCATGGGGCTTTTGTGCACGTTTTTCAATGTGAAGGGGGGGGGGGCCGAGCTTCAGGTGGTGGAGGCTGGAGGTAGCTCTTGGCGAGGGCTTCGAAGTGAATGTAGTTGATCGTCTTCAAGTGGACCGAGGTGGTGGTGATAATTGGATGAAAGATGGCGGCTATGGGTTTGATATTCACGGGTATGAACGATGGTAAGGAAGAAGAAAGGAGGTGGCCAGATCTGAAGCGAGAGAAAATGGAGGGCCGAGATTGAAAGTAGGGTTTGAGATTTAAATTAAAAGCTGAAATTGTTTATTTAAATTCGTGCAAACTTTAAAATGCATAACTTTTTCATACGAGGTCCGATTGGAACGAAACTTTTTGCATTGCGATCGTAATGACGAGAGCTTCGAAATGAAACTAGTTTGGATGGATTTGGAGATGGTGGAAATTTGGGCTAAAGTTGGGCGTCGTCCAGTTTTAGTTCCAAACCGGAACGTCTCGGCGACAACAGAAAATCAATGTGAGTGTTTTATAACGCTCACAACGTACTGAATATCTTTATGGTAGTTAAATTTGACATTATGAAGTGATATGAATTTATTTGTCGTTGGTTGATAAAAATTTAATTGTCATATAGATTGTTGTGTGAATTCACCGTTGAAAATTTAAATTGACAGTAAATTGAAATTAAGATTTAATTGAAATCAAATTTCCCGATATTGGTAACTATGAAATTATCGTGAATTGTATTGACTATTGGATGATTTATTTCGATGGATGCTATTGGTTGATATTTAAATGTTGGGATGTTTATTTGCTTATATATATCCTGTTATACATGCACCTAACATTGTGATTGGTTTAAGTAATATATATTCATCCCTGACATTTAATTGAAATAACTAACCACTTGGCCATAGGTTAGAGAATTATATACGGACACCGGGTTGGTTAAATTAAATGATTTTAAAAGTTGTTTTGAAATTATTTAAATGAATTGATTTTAAGAATAAAAATCCAATTTATGGAAATTTAATTATTTTGAATTGAAGATCGAGATGTTGAATTTAAACTTGGTAAATGAAATTGTTTAAATATTCGAAGTTTAGATTTTAAGAAAAAATAATAATTTTGAAGTACGGCGTAAATTTTCGAAAGTTGATTTGTTTTAAAAGATTGGACTTTTAATCGAACTCTGAATATTTCTAAGAAAATTTATATGAAATGATATTTCAAGTTTGAGTTTGGAATTGAAAATAAATTTGAAATTGAGATTTAATTAATTTGGAATTTAATTGAAATTCAAAGAAATTTGTGAATTGGACTAAATTGAAACTATTGAATTAAATTTGAAGATAAAATTGTTTTGACAAGGATTTGAGCTGAAATTGATTTGGAAGTTAATACTTAAATGAATTCTTGAAATCCGAATGTTAATCTAAGTTTATTGAATTGGAATTGTTCCAGAAATTAAGTAAACTACTTAATACGGATGTTTAAATTTGAAGTATATTCTAATTTGAATACGAAATGGTTTTAAAGCGAATCTTATATTCTTATATAAATATATGAGCTGTTTTGAAATCGAAATGAGATATTGAGGCGAAAATGATTTTGAAATCGAAATGAGATATTGAGGCGAAAAATGATTTTGAACGGAATCTTACATTTTGAATAGATATGATGATATTTGAAATGGATTTGATTTTTGAAGCGAATATGATATTTTGATATCAATTATGAATTGATTTTGAAATGTAAAAGAGCCACCGGTGTAATAATACGTAGTTATTAAAGAGACCGGGATCGGATATGGACATACTCTCTGTCGATACCGAAAACCACTTTAATAACTAGTATACGCGGAGTGTTGATCCAGAACGAAGTGGATGGTTTGGTGAACGTGTTGACTGAAGAAAGAGAACGATATTGGATGACCCCTGACATGACTAAAACAGGAGCCGCGCCGGGCCATTGAGGATCGCCATCTCTAGCGGACACACTTCTTCGTTACCATATCTATTACTGTTGTGATTCGATTTGGGTGCACCCCTCGATTATGGGAGTGTTGTTTCGTGGTGTTGGGGTAGTAGCTGCTATGCCCAACATCAGTTCGGATCACGCAACTACTAGTATCCTAGTTGGTATTGCCTCATGTACCTTGTCATACTGATTATCCTATTCGCGACCACTACGATTTTGATTTGTACCTTTAGTATATGGATTGCCCTCTGGTGACTTCCGGTTTTGGGGAAACTACGGTCTTGTATATACTCTTGGGAATAAAAATGTGTTAAGGGTGGAATGGGCCATGGCTTAACGCTAGTTTGATATTTTACTTTATGATAGACATTATTGTATATAGCGTATTCTATTATATAGTAGATAGTTTAACGGATCCTTAGGAGTTGGAAATCCCGGACATCTCTTAAGTTAATGCACGCACGTTAAATACTGGATAGGAGGTGTCTAAAACCCGTAAACATCTCCGATGCCGTCACACTCATATTTACTTATTCGATTTAACTTACATGAGATATTTTAGTCCTGACTCGAGTGTTTGTCTTTTCATTACGCTCGGGTCAGCCTGAGCATTTCAGATAAGGTTGAAGATCTATTCTGGAGGACGAAGACGGAGTTTGGTATTACATCATTTGTATTCTACTACTGTATTATTTTTCCGCTGCATTGTTGTATTATCTCTGATATGTATGTAACTCTGATTTATGATGTATAATAATAATCAAATTTATTTATTTAACAGCTTCATGAACTGTTATTTTATTATTATATCTTGTTCCTTCCGCTGCGAGATTCTGTGTTTATTTCTGTTCTTTCCTTTCTTTTCTTATTTACCCCAATAACTATCTGTATTTTTGATTGTTTGAGTCGGCATGTGTGTATGTTTTGTCGACTTGAACGGTCAAAAAGGCGGGTCGTTACAGTTGGTATCAAAGCTTTGGTTTAGATTACCTTGGCTCTAGTGGGGAATAACTCATTGAAATAGGGTTAAACCTTATGAATGAGTTTGAGTTTATATGAGAGAGCGTATTGGTAATTTTGATATAAAAATGATTTTATATTGTGTTAATTTGTTCCGTTGAGTATTTATGAATTCCGGTTGGTACTTGGGACGCCAAGGCATCGATAGGAATTTCTAAACACTCGAATAGGACAGATTGACATAATATTGTTTTGGATTATATTTTGTATATAAAAGAATTATCTTGAAAGTTTATAAATTTTGATTGTATTGGTTGTTAGGAGATGATAATATTAGATTATCATCGTTTATTGTTGATTAGTCAATATTTCTAACTATTGACTAATGGATGATTTTAAGGAATGAAACTTGTAAATATGATTGACAATGAATATAAATGGTAAATAAAATAAAATAAAAATGAATTTAAATTAAGATGGAGAATTTAAATTCCGGTGTTTTGAAAATTTATTATCAAAAATTTGAAATGAATAATATAAGTATTATATGATAGTATATTCGATTAGAAATTGTTTTCAAAGGATTTTCAAAGGAAGTAAGTGTTATACTCCCCTCTTGACACTAGAGAATGATTTCGGTGATGAGTGCACGCATCATCGACGTTTATTTTCGAGAGTCCAAGTGGGGGAGATCACATAATAGTTTTTCTAAACCCTGTTTTGATTAAAATTGAATTTTATTTTGTATTCTCTATAGTATGACTTGATACACATTAATATAAGTATATATTATTTCAAACTCGATTTGAAATGAAACCGGAGATGAAATTCTTAAGTTCTTTAATATTTAATGACTTTAAACTATTGAGATAAACAAATACTTGAATCATTACGGAACTTCTGAATTGTGAAATGAGAAATGAACCTAAGAGCTAAGTAAAATACCAATTGAAGTAGAAATCCTTAGAATTAGGAAATTATGAATTTAAAATAAAATTGAAACTGTAAAACTCGCATAGTATTAAATTTCATTCTATAGCATAGATATAACTTACCAAAATATTTAAGAAGTTCAAAAATGTTATATGAATTGTTAATTGGATAATATACAAGTATAGGTTTGAATAATGAAATATGCATTTAATTAATGGTTTGCAAATATAAATAAAATTGTTAGTAAATAATTGGAATTTACATTAACATTTAAAGGTGATTCACAATTATGTTAATATAAAATGGAAATACTATATGTGAATGTAAATGTGAAATTAAATTATAGTGAAATTTAAGTAATGACTTAGGAATTAATTAATTGAAAATCCAACTTTGAATGAAAAGAGGTTGTATGTTGTTTAACTACATTCTATTTGCATAACTATAACTTACCAAATACTTAAAAAGTTTAAAATGCTAATAAGGATAAGTAGAGGAATAATATACCAGTGTGAGAGTGAATAATAAAATGTGAAGATCTATTGATAGTTGTAAATATAAAAGAAATTTAAGCTGTAAAATGAATGATATATACAAGTGAATGAATAAAATTTAAAATTAATGAAATATAAAATTTGTAAATGGAAACTAATTAAAGTTGAATATAACTAAATGTCAATAAACTTGGAAGTGTATGAAATAAAAAAATTTGACTGGGAAATGTATAATTGATTTAGTGTAGATTCTGGATGGATGGTAATGTTTGATATGCATTGGTTGTTTGATGGATGGTAATTGATTTAGTAGAATTCATTAGTGTTAATGGAATTGAATAAACGGAATAAAATTTTAAAATAATTAAATTCAAATTTGAAGCAAAGTGAAATTAAATATAATTGAATCCAATTTAAATTGAAGCAAATTGACTTGAATTTAAAATGTGAATGAAACAAACTTGAATAAATCGGAAACAAATTGAATGTAAACGTATTTCATGGATACATAAGAAAATAAACGACTTTGTGTTTATGATTGTTTCTTTAGAAAATTTAAAGTTTGATGGTTTGTACTTTGAAATAATAAAAGCAAAATTTTGGAAAAAAAATCCAAAATTGTCCAATATATGCTGAAACGAAAACAACCTTAACTTTTAAATGGCTGGACGAAATTCAACGATATTAGACTTTTCGGAAAGCTTAGAAACTGTAGCACGAATTTTGTTTAGACTGTCTTGAGAAATTCCTTCATTTACTTAGTTAAAAATTTGAATCTTCTCGCTGGCCTGTGTAAAAGGGAAGCAAAATCAGTGGCATATACTCTTAGTATTTTTGCCATAACTTTTTACTGGTGTATCGGATTTTGATGATCATGCACTTTCTGGAAAGCTTAGAACTTAAGCTAAAATTTTTGTTTTAAGCATTTGGTGTTTTGCTATCGTTTAGAAGGTCAAAAACGTAACCAAACGTCGCTGACCTGCGCAATTCATTGCCAGGCTGAGGCGTATCTATTTAGTAAAACGGTCGTAACTTTTGAACGGATGGTCCGAATTCAATGATTTAGGACATTCCAGAAAGCCTGAAACGAATGCAACAACTTTTGTTTAGATTCCATCGTCAAATTTTATAGTTTAGGTGGCCAAAAACTAAGATTCGTCTGCTGTCCTGGAATTGGAATTTCAGTTTTGAAGCTAAACATGTTATATGTGTGTTGTTTATGATAAGTATATCGATCTATCTTTATATGCATGGTTCTAACTTGGTTATTGAGCATTTTAGTAGGTAGCAAAGGGGTTGCGCTTCGTTTGTGGAGCTCGCTTCTGCGCTTAATGCAAAATGTAAGTTAAAATGCTAATAAACGCTAAATAAAAGGTATGTTCTCGGATTATAGTTTATGTGTGGTATATTATTGTGTTCCCCATGTTTTGGGATGCCTCATTCTTGTAATGAGATGTATATCATGCAATTATTACTACTGTGAAATTTTTCGGTCCTAGCCGTGCCAAGTAGGTGCTGCCGAAATTTTTTAAAAATCCGGGAGTTAGAAAATTTTGTGAAAAAAAATCCTATAACTAAATTTTGCAAATAAGTAGAATATTTTGAATGAATTATATCTAAATGATGGTTTCCCCTTCTCCGTTCTTTTTCGAGGACGAAAAGTTTTAAGTGGGGGAGAATGCAACGACCCGTATTTTTAACACTTTAAAAATACGAATTAAAATGAAAATTTTGGATAAAAATCCAAAGGAAATAAAATTTTGTGTTGGTAAATGTGAATTACAAGTTAAAATACAAAACTGAATTCTGAAATAACTTATTTGTAAATTAAATATGGATGTTAACTTGTAGTGAATGTAAATAATGAATTGAATTGGATTGTAAACCAAATTGGTTATGATTGTAAACAAAGAATAAATAAAATGGTAGATTTAATAATGGAAGTATATGTTATTGAAACTAATATAAATAGATGTAACTTAATATTACAGTTGATTGAAAGCAGATAATAACTGAAACTGTAATTCGATAAAGATGTTAACTTGTAATTGAACGTAAGTAAAGATTTAAATTTGAATGTAACAAGTAATTGAATTGAATTGAATTTGATTGTAAACAACGAAATAAATAAAATGTTACATTTAATATTGAAGTTATAATATTGAAATCAACATAAATGAATGTAATTTAATATTACTGTGAATTTAAATAAGATGATAGCTGAAGAAAATGAAAGTAAATGAATTATAAACTATTGATAATAATGTATAAGTAAATGGTTGATTCAATAATGAAAGTGTAAATCGAAATAAAGGAATTCAATTGGAATTAAATAACTCGAATTTGAATTACAATATAATTGAACGTTGAATCTAATGTAATCTTTTATACTGGATTTATAATAGAAAACTACATTGTAAAAGATTGTTAATTACTGTGAAATTAAAAATGGGATTTGTGAACAATTGAAATTTGATTTAAAAGTTAATAATTTAAATTAGGAATTTTATATTGAAATTAAACAGTCGAATAATTTATTTTTCGAATATTGGATTTAATTAGACAATTGAATCGATAATTTAATAAGTTAAATTTCAGAAATAATTGAAAATCGAGATGAATACGATTGAAAATGATTTGTAAAATTTTATCTTATCATATTGGAGTTATAGTAATGTTATAGAACTTTTAAAATTGAATTTAAAGTTAATTTGTGAAAATTGAATATTTTAATATTTAATTATCGACTGAAAAATAGCCATTTTTCGAACAGTCTCAGAATTGAATGAAACTAGTTCCATTGGATCCGTAATAGTTTGTTATTGTCGGATTTCAATTTTCGTAGCAATCGGAGTTATCGTTTGACCGTGGTAGCTCGAAACGCATCGAATTGTTTTTAATTTTAATTCGGCGAGTTAAAATAGTCATTTTTCAAAAAGTCTCGAATTTCGACGAAACCAGTTTCATCGGATCCGTAATGTGATATTATTGTATGGTTTCAAATTTCGTGTCAATTGGATGTACCTTTTGTCCGGGGCAAGCCAAAACGCATCGAAATCGGTTTAAATCGATTTAATTTAAAACTGATCGTTTTTCTCCGTAACTCGCACAGATGACCGAATTAGCCTCCGAAACCTATTCCATTGTGTTCGGAATGCGGGGTAAACCTTATAAACGCCTGCCGGCACGCTTCGTTTGGAGTTCGGAAAATTTCGGGTGAATAGTGTTTGCCGAATTTTCTATAAAAGGCCACCACATTTCACAATTTTCAAAAAAACCCTAACCAGAAACCCTAGCCGCCATTTTTCCTGTCAATGGCCAGAATTTCATCTCCTTTCTCCTTTAATATCTTCAAATCCGTAGATAATTACGACAAATGCTCAACTACAAAGTTGTAGAGGACGATGAGAGCTTCAAATCCATACGGAGATGATCGAAATTGGAGCGACGTGAGGGGAGCTAGGGGGCCGCATTCATCGGGCTGTTGTGCACGTTTTTCAATGTGAAGGGGGGGCCGAGCTTCAGGTGGTGGAGGCTGGAGGTAGCTCTTGGCGAGGGCTTCGAAGTGAATGTAGTTGATCGTCTTCAAGTGGACCGAGGTGGTGGTGATAATTGGATGAAAGATGGCGGCTATGGGTTTGATATTCACGGGTTTGAACGATGGTAAGGAAGAAGAAAGGGGGTGGCCAGATCTGAAGCAAGAGAAAATGGAGGGCCGAGATTGAAAGTAGGGTTTGAGATTTAAATTAAAAGCTGAAATTGTTTATTTAAATTCGTGCAAACTTTAAAAATGCATAACTTTTTCATACGAGGTCCGATTGGAACGAAACTTTTTTCGTTGCGGTCTTAATGACGAGAGCTTCGAAATGAAACTGGTTTGGATGGATTTGGAGACGGTGGAAATTTGGGCTAAAGTTGGGCGTCGTCCAGTTTTAGTTCCAAACCGGAACGTCTCGGCGACAACAGAAAATCAATGTGAGTGTTTTATAACGCTCACAACGTACTGAATATCTTTATGGTAGTTAAATTTGACATTATGAAGTGATATGAATTTATTTGTCGTTGGTTGATAAAAATTTAATTGTCATATAGATTGTCGTGTGAATTCACCGTTGAAAATTTAAATTGACAGTAAATTGAAATTAGGATTTAATTGAAATCAAATTTCCCGATATTGGTAACTATGAAATTGCCGTGAATTGTATTGACTATTGGATGATTTATTTCGATGGATGCTATTGGTTGATATTTAAATGTTTGGATGTTTATTTGCTTATATATATCTTGTTATACATGCACCTGACACTGTGATTGGTTTAAGTAATATATATTCATCCCTGACATTTAATTGAAATAACTAACCACTTGGCCATAGGTTAGAGAATTATATACGGACACCGGGTTGGTTAAATTAAATGATTTTAAAAGTTGTTTTGAAATTATTTAAATGAATTGATTTTAAGAATAAAAATCCAATTTATGGAAATTTAATTATTTTGAATTGAAGATCGAGATGTTGAATTTAAACTTGGTAAATGAAATTGTTTAATTATTCGAAGTTTAGATTTTAAGAAAAAATAATAATTTTGAAGTACGACGTAAATTTTCGAAAGTTGATTTGTTTTAAAAGATTGGACTTTTAATCGAACTCTGAATATTTCTAAGAAAATTTATATGAAATGATATTTCAAGTTTGAGTTTGGAATTGAAAATAAATTTGAAATTGAGATTTAATTAATTTGGAATTTAATTGAAATTCAAAGAAATTTGTGAATTGGACTAAATTGAAACTATTGAATTAAATTTGAAGATAAAATTGTTTTGACTAGGATTTGAACTGAAATTGATTTGGAAGTTAATACTTAAATGAATTCTTGAAATCCGAATGTTAATCTAAGTTTATTGAATTGGAATTGTTCCAGAAATTAAGTAAACTACTTAATACGGATGTTTAAATTTGAAGTATATTCTAATTTGAATACGAAATGGTTTTAAAGCGAATCTTATATTCTTATATAAATATATGAGCTGTTTTGAAATCGAAATGAGATATTGAGGCGAAAATGATTTTGAAATCGAAATGAGATATTGAGGCGAAAAATGATTTTGAATGGAATCTTACATTTTGAATAGATATGATGATATTTGAAATGGATTTGATTTTTGAAGCGAATATGATATTTTGATATCAATTATGAATTGATTTTGAAATGTAAAAGAGCCACCGGTGTAATAATACGTAGTTATTAAAGAGACCGGGATCGGATATGGACATACTCTCTGTCGATACCGAAAACCACTTTAATAACTAGTATACGCGGAGTGTTGATCCAGAACGAAGTGGATGGTTTGGTGAACGTGTTGACTGAAGAAAGAGAACGATATTGGATGACCCCTGACATGACTAAAACAGGAGCCGCGCCGGGCCATTGAGGATCGCCATCTCTAGCGGACACACTTCTTCGTTACCATATCTATTACTATTGTGATTCGATTTGGGTGCACCCCTCGATTATGGGAGTGTTGTTTCGCGGTGTTGGGGTAGTAGCTGCTATGCCCAACATCAGTTCGGATCACGCAACTACTAGTATCCTAGTTGGTATTGCCTCATGTACCTTGTCATACTGATTATCCTATTCGCGACCACTACGATTTTGATTTGTACCTTTAGTATATGGATTGCCCTCTGGTGACTTCCGGTTTTGGGGAAACTACGGTCTTGTATATACTCTTGGGAATAAAAATGTGTTAAGGGTGGAATGGGCCATGGCTTAACGCTAGTTTGATATTTTACTTTATGATAGACATTATTGTATATAGCATATTCTATTATATAGTAGATAGTTTAACGGATCCTTAGGAGTTGGAAATCCCGGACATCTCTTAAGTTAATGCACGCACGTTAAATACTGGATAGGAGGTGTCTAAAACTCGTAAACATCTCCGACGCCGTCACACTCATATTTACTTATTCGATTTAACTTACATGAGATATTTTAGTCCTGACTCGAGTGTTTGTCTTTTCATTACGCTTGGGTCAGCCTGAGCATTTCAGATAAGGTTGAAGATCTATTCTGGAGGACGAAGACGGAGTTTGGTATTACATCATTTGTATTCTACTACTGTATTATTTTTCCGCTGCATTGTTGTATTATCTCTGATATGTATGTAACTCTGATTTATGATGTATAATAATAATCAAATTTATTTATTTAACAGCTTCATGAACTGTTATTTTATTATTATATCTTGTTCCTTCCGCTGCGAGATTCTGTGTTTATTTCTGTTCTTTCCTTTCTTTTCTTATTTACCCCAATAACTATCTGTATTTTGGATTGTTTGAGTCGGCATGTGTGTATGTTTTGTCGACTTGAATGGTCAAAAAGGCGGGTCATTACAATAAGAAAATCAAAATCATCAATTTTTCCTAGAGCATGTCGACATCCCTCAACCCCCCATGTCGACATGGTGTCCGTTAAATTCAAAATTCAAATTTTCAAAAGAAGTGTATATCCGTCGTATCCTTTCATGAATAGATATGGCTGTTGATTTCCTATAAATACCAGTAGTTATAAACGAATTCATTATCAGATTTCACTTATTTTCTCTTCACTTCATCTTCGACATTTATTCTAAAGAATTCCAAACCATACTCTGCCGAAATACCAATTGAATCAAACTTGATTATCTCTTGTTTGATTCTCTACCATTCTCTCCATAAGATCTCAGTGCTATTCAGAGTTATAAGATTATTTGTAAATCAAACTGTTGAGTAAAAGGTGCAGTTGAGTCTTGAAATCAATTGGGTGTGATTATTGCCCCGGAAATCGATTAGGTGATCTTGTGTCTTGGTAAATCAAGAGAGTTTTCTCCAGACTCGAATACAGGAGGGTGTACCTCGTGGCCTTGAAATCGAGGGTGTAATCTGGGAGATTATTTTGATAAGAAATCCATACGTTTGTGCGGGACTGGATGTTGGGTAACTCCAAACCAGTATAAAATCCGGTGTGTTCTTTCCTTTACTGCTTTTATTTATTATTTGTATCTTTGTATGATTCTGTGATTATATCTATGTCTGTGAATTGCATTTGTTGGTAATTAAATTTACATAAGTTTCAAAAAGATATAGAAAATCCACAAAACACTATTCATCCCCCTCTAGTGTTATTCCAGCCTTAAGATCCATAATCCGCATTTCTCACAGTTATGGCTCCTAATTTTAGTCATATCAAGCTAACCTGAGGGGGTCAGGGCTGCATTCTTACCTCATACCAGAAGCGTTCGCCAAACCATCCTACTTCGTTCTGGATTTGTAACATCCCACCTTTTTGTACGCTTAAGCAGACACCCGTGCTAACTTAAACCATACAGAAGGGCGGATTGTTAGAGGGTATGTGATGACCCGGTATTTCTGGCAACATTATTTTAATAAATATTTAATCCAATTAAATAAAATGTAAACGGATCATTTTAAAATGGATAAATCATTTGGAAATAATTGCCATTTGATATGTATTTTGAAAAGGGAATCTTGATTTTGAAAATTTAAAATAAATCCCTTAATAATATATACAATAAAATCTCTCTTACATAATTAAATTTAAAATGCTTATCTTATTAACATTTGGTAAACACATGTATATAAATGCAATATATGGATAATAATGTTTAAAATAAAATCAAAGTCTATCAATATAAAATATAAATATTAAAAATAAGTAAATAATATTGAATATAATTTAAATATTGATGGTTAAAATATAAAATAGAAATAAAAATAAAACAAAAACGATAAAACAAAATAATCTTCATTTACAAGCCATATGTCTACCTTCCATATATATGTCTTCATATAGAATGGACATATAAGTAAATTCTGGAAAGTACATATGTATTAGGAATACAAGTAATATAAAAAAAAAGGGATAAGCATAAGCTTGTAAAACAAGATAAGTGGTTAGTGCTAGCTCAAATTAAGTCATTTCAGCCGAAGTAAAGAAAGAGAAGTACATGAATTGTACAAGCCTAATTAATGCTGGCTAAAATGTTATCACTTCAGCCTCCAACTTGGAAAAAATCTCTGGTCAAAGATTTATATAAAAAAAATATGGTATAAAAATAAAGAAGCTTGTAGTAAAAGCTACAACCTATACTTCTTTATGTATATCTTCCTCTACCCTTTTCTTTCATTTCGAACTAAACAATATCAGAAAAAAAAAGAAACTTCTATCTTACAACTGAAACACAAATTCAAACCTGGAAATAAGATAAAAGTTTCAGTTCAAATTTTTCAAGATCAAAACTTCAACCTGAAATACAATGCAAAGCAGAGGCAATAATCTTCAATCAAATGCAAGTTCAAACCTGAGATCAGTGTAAATCAAAACCAAAGTCAAACCTGGAAATCAAGTCTAAATTCAAGTTTTCAATCTGAAAGCCTGGTAACCCAAAATTTAAGCAACATCATGATCAAATCAAAGCAGATTATTTCCCAGGGTCTGTCCCTGTTTCTGGAAAATCAAGTGAGTAAATTCTTTTTAAAACAGTTTGATATGGTTTCACTGCCATGCATGTGATGATATTTACTTATATCAAAATTTCCTTGCTTGAATCTGAATGAATTGGTATGAATATGTTAGGAGCTTGTCTGCTTATATACATTCAATTGTTCTCTGTTGGTTTACTGTGAATGTTCTGCTTAAAAATTTCAATATCCACAAATCCAATCCATATTAGGCTTAAGTATTTGAATGAAAGTGGTTTGTAATTGTATGATGAAGGTTATAAGATTGATCCAGGATTTTTAAATACCACAAATCATGTTTAAAATAAAATTTAACAGTGAAACTTAAATTTTGGTAAAAAAATTAACTATCTTAAATTCTATTTTGAATAACATGCATGTAATCATGATGGAAAATTATGAATTTTGATATGCATTGGTAATTTTTAGTTGGTTAATTCGTATGAATTCTGGGTTTGAATGTTTTGGGGGTTTTGGTTATTTGCCGTTGATCGGCGTGACGATTGGAGCTAGAATCTTGGTCAAAGCTTGATTATGAGTTGTTGGTGAGGGGAAAAATGTTGTGGAATTTTTCCAATGGTCGAGGAGTTTGAATCTGATCAAACTAGGGTTTTAGTGGCTTCTGTTTTGGTTGTGCGGTAATGGCAATTGCGACTTGAATGATGGATCGAGTTCGTTCAGTTTTGATGGAGTTGATGTTCTTGGGTGTGGCGACTCGGTGGTGGGGTTGGCAATGGTCAATGGCGACGAGATGGTCGGCGGTGATGGAGTTTATGGGTTCGAGCTGCTGCTGTTTTGGCTCGGTTTGGTCGTATTTTGATTCGAGCGAGTATTCTTCAATCTGGGTTCATATTGTTGCTCGCGTGTGATCGAGAAATCATCGGCGATGGTCGCGACGACCAACGGCGGCAAGAGGCAGTGGGACACGTGCACAAGTGCGTGTGTGTGTGCACTGGAATGTGGAGCTGGGAGGACGAGTTGAATACTCGAAGGAGTACTCGCGTTTCATCGCGATTTACTCGAAGTTGAAGAGCTGGAGGTTTGCGCTGGAAGTTCTTGCGTTGTTTTCGGGGTTAGCTTGAGTTTGTTTTGGTTTAGCTGTGTTATGATAAAAAATGCAGATTTATACTCGTTGTTTAAAATAAGTAAAGAAACCAAGTTTAAGTTGTAAAACAAGTGGATAACGGAAGCGAATATAAACTTGATATTTTTAAAGTGAAATAAATCAAACATTTTGAAGTGAAAATTTAATTTATATTTCAAATTTAAAAATGTGTTTTGGCTCGGGTTTCTTGACCTGGGGTTAATAATAAAGAAATTTAATAAGTTTAAACAGGATGTTAAACAAGTTTATTTTAAAGAACAAGGGTAGTTAAGTTCTCAAAACAAATTTCAATATAAATTGTAAGTCAAATAATCCTGTAATTCAATTGGTTTGGTTTAGAATATCTTTAAGGTTGTTGTTTAAAGGTAATTAATGGAAGAGATCAATCGTGTTTATAAATGATTGAATGGTGAATTAAATACCTTGAATCGGTTGATATCTCTGATATGATATGTTTTGTGATATGATATGTTTGGGTTGTACAGTGAAACGTGTTTAACTATCAACGATGAATTGTTGTGTTAAAGTGACATCCTGTAGATTTAAATTTGAATTATATTCATTCGAATAATTTGAGTTAAAAACGACATTGGATTCAAAGAGACCGGAGTCGGGTATTAGATAATATCCAAAACCACTTCGATGCTATATAGATTGATATGTGATGTCAATCGACTGAAATGGAATAATGTGAACCTTTGAACTAAGTTTGAATACTTAGTATTTGAGTCGTGGAATAAGTGTCGAGCATAACAAGTAGTGAACTCGTTGCGAAGTACGAGTTACCCGGGTTTCCTTTTATGGTTTGAACTTAGTATTTCAAATTTTATTGGTTTACTCACGCTGGTTTCTAGCCTGACCCGGGTGTTACTTTGGTGTAATGCTCGGGTCAGACCGAGTATTACAGATTTTCAGGTAGAACGTTCTGGAGCTCAGGAGACGAGCTGGATGGCAAGTACGTATAGAGTATTTCCTCTACAGTATATTATTGTATTTCTGAGACATGATTACTGTATATATTCAGTGACTGTGGATATATAAAACTCTGATGTATTAAATTGTAATCGACAGATATAGTAATCTTTTGTAAACTGTTATTATTTACTATTATATTTTACCCGCTGCGAATGTGAGATGTTGATGTTTCTGTTCTTCTTCTTCTACCTCTTTCTTCTTTTTCATAACTATTTGGAATTTTCGGGTTCGAAAATTCCAGGTCGTTACAGTTGGTATCAGAGCGAAGGTTAAGCGAGAACTTTGGCTCTGGTGGGTATACTCATAAGGATAGGGTCAATAGTACCCTAGAATGAGTTGAGTGTTTATATATATATATATATATATATATATGAGAGCGTACTTGTTATTTTCATATATAAGGATTTTAAATGATTTTATGTAAGAATATATTTTGATATATATAAAGCAATATTTCTTACTAATAAATGTTAAATTTATTGGTTGTTAAAAGTTATTGGAATTAAATAAAATAATGAGAATTAAGTGGTAATAGTAATACAACCAAATTGAAATTGAATGAAGATAAATTTGTAATGGATCCAAACTGAAATTAAAATCCTAAATTTATAGAAATGTTTTCAGAATAAAGATAATAATAAATTGGTTTCCAAATATGATAATCTTGGTTATTATCATAAATGGTTGTTGTGTTTAATAATAAGATGTGTATTAATGAGTGAGCAAAATAAAATGTGCTAAGGATATAAATTTAGATGAGTATAACCTGTAAATTAGAACGGATTTAAATTGTGGAGTTTAAACCCTAAGTTTAGAAACATTGAATTGTTTCAAAGTGTTTAAAGAAAAGAATAAATAATATTATTCAGGATATATTTGAATGTGATCTTATTTTAAAATAAGAAGCTGTTTGAAAACTTAAAAAAAAAAGGTCTGTCTTAAATTAAAATCGAAGGTGGTTTAAAATTTAAATGTATAGCCTGGTAGGCTAAGAAATAAACATGTATATATGGATACAAAGATGGTTTGAAAATAAACTCTAAATGTTGAGTTTTAAATTTGGGAAATGAGGTGTGATATCCAAGGTAATAAGTTTTTGAACTTATAAGATTTATTAATGTGAAGTTTAAAATTTGAAGTGGGAATTCAAATTTGAGTAAGTTTGGCGAGATTAAATTGAATTTAACTTAAGGGAAGTTAAATAAGTTTGGAATAAACAACCTGAATTGGAAATTTCAAGATGAAATTTAGGTTTAACTTAGGAAAGTTAAATGGGTTGATTTGGTAGGGAACTATATGTGGTCTCAGATAGGATTGAGATCTGGAATGGGTAGTGGATGATGAATGTTTTAAATAAATTGGATGATAGATTGGGGAAATATCTATCCCAATATTGGAATTAAATGGAATTAAACTTTAATTTGAAATTACTTAAGTAATTTTGATTTTAAAGATAAAAATTAAACTTGAGAAAATGGGATCACTTTGAACATTAAGATTTGAATGTTTAAAATGAACATGAAAACTGAAATGATTAAGGATTGGTTCCAAGATTGAATTTGGGTAATAAATTGAAATTCAAAGATTTAATTGTTTAAAAGGGGTTTGAATTATTATTTGAACATTGAAATAAGTTAAGTGAAGATAATTTAAAATGGAATTTTGAGATTTGAACTCAGAAATTAAATTGTTTAAAGATATTGATTTGAAGATAAATGTTAATTGGATTAAGGGAATAAATCAACATTTGAAAATTTAACTCGAATTTATATAATTCGAGATGGTTTGAAATTGAGATTTAAATTGAATTAGTTCAAACTGAATTTGATTTGAACTAATGGGAATTGTGATTTATGATGGATAAGTATAAAATTCAAATGAGAAATTTGAATTGGATTAATTTGAAATAAAATTGAAGTTATTCAAATTGGGATTGAGTCAATTTAAATGTAAGTGGAAATTTAAATTGAATTTATGGAAATGGAGATGGGGTATTAAACAGTTTGACTCTGGACTATTTTCAAAATAAATTGTTTTAATATAAAGTTATTTTTCTAAACTATTTACTATACAACTATCTTATAAACTAATTACTATTTTTCTACTACTTTATAAACTGATTACTGTTTTTCAACTATTTTATAAATAATTACTATTTTTTCAACTATCTTATAATTACTTAACTATTTACGGCTATTTTACAAATTAATAATTATTTTTCAACTACTTGTCTATTTTTAAAATTTTCAAGCTATTTTCTAAATATAAACTGGTCGGAGTTCAAACTGTTATTGAGTAAATACCCAACTGAGATAAGAATTGAAGTGATAATCCAAGTGGGGATTTAGCCAAATGTGAATAAGTGAATAAAATCAAAGTGAGGGTGAATAGAAAGGAAATTGATTTAACTAATAATCAATGAAGATAAATACGTAGGATGTACGTATATTATTCTATTCGCATAGTGATTTGATCCAGATTCGAGCACAGAATTTCGAGATAATATTATCGATCCGAGTTGGGATTTTTCGCTCGATTTTCGACGGCGAACATGGATATGGATTTTTGGTTGATTCTAGATATTCTCTATCGTAGTTGTGACTATGCAAGGAGAATGACGGTTTCTGATCAAGAAACCAGATCTGAGTCCGCACTAGGAAGTTGGGCGGACGATACTAGTTCGGAAGTGAAATTGTGTGATCGAGTGAGCGATCAGATGAGTATAGCGTACGGATGGTATGTGTACATCGTACGGATTTGAGTGTTATTGATATCGGGAATTTTGAATAAGAAAAGTGAAATGGTTCTTTTGAAATGAAAGAATATTTTGGGAAATTGACAATGAATAAAGGTGGAAATTTGATTTTGAAGTTATAGATAAAAGGTTATAAGATGATTTTTGAAATGGAAAATATATTTGTGAATATATGAGGAACTAAAATAAAATAAATTTAAAATTTATATTTCTATGGTAGAAAATAACTTTATGGAAATAAAGTGGAAATTGAATATTTTTCTGAGTTAAAGTTTACTTTATAATAAAAGTAAGAAATTTGGCAAGTGACTTTATAAAG
Source organism: Allium fistulosum (assembly GCA_030737815.1). Taxonomy (NCBI): domain Eukaryota; kingdom Viridiplantae; phylum Streptophyta; class Magnoliopsida; order Asparagales; family Amaryllidaceae; genus Allium; species Allium fistulosum. The sequence goes on along the minus strand of CM060905.1, from coordinate 797,545,054 downwards.
TAATCAAATTTGAATATTTGATTGGGAATAAACAAAGTTACGTATCTTTGTTATATATGATAAAACTCCCCTTATTGAATCCATTGCCAGAAGAAAAAGGTTTTTGAAAGTTTTGAAGTATGCAAAGGAAACTTATATAAGTATAAAGTGATTTAAAGAGTTCCCAAGAAAATTATATATATGAATATATATAAAAGATTTTATGGAAATGGTTTTGAGAAAAAGGTTTTGGGAACCTTTGGATTTGGAAAAGGCTTTTGATTTTTGGATAAAATCAATATTGGGATTTGGGAAAGCCTGATTTGTGAATTATCGATTTTGAGAATCGATTTTGTGTAAAAGCATTTATATGAGATTCATACTAGGTGTATGATTTGGAAATACTATATGTGTGTAGTATAAAGTGTTTTGAGATTTGCTCTGGGGAAAAAGGCGCTCCCTTGAAATGAACTTCTCAGAAGTGCCACTGGTGGTACTGCCTTGAGCCCCAAGGGGGGTTTCTAAAGTTGATCCTGTGAGGAGTCCGGACAAACTAGTTCCTGAGGATTATTGGGTAGCGAAAGTCGATGGCGTTGATGCCTACAGGGGCATTTGGGTTATGCTGTGACGACAGTGTAACTCGATGTCGCTGCGATCTACTGTGGGGACCATAGCGAAAATCGTGTGGAGGATGAGTGCCAACAGTCTACACTTGATTTTGCCGGGATGGCAACGCAACATCGGTAGACTGCGATCTATGGTCAAGTGGAGGAGTTTCATTCTTTGGCAGCGAAATTCGGTGGCGTTGATGCCTATAGTTATATGGGTTTGTGCTGTGATAGCAACGTAAGGCCCGGGTATAACTGCGATCTGTAGCGGGTTCCATGGCGTAATCGAGGGGCGCGGAGACCTACAGTTATTTGTGGATTTTGCCGGGACGACAACGTAACCATCGGGTTAACTGCGACCATGGATGGGGGTGATGATTTCCAGAGCATTCTCACCAAAGATGTTTCCTCTATTATCAAAAATTGTTTTCTATATTTTCAATAAAATTATTTTTCAAGATATTTTCACTGGATGTTGGAAACGGGTCTGCCAAGCACTTATAGATTTTCAGTCATACGCCTGATCAACGTATGACCGAATTTCTGTGAGAACAAGGATGGACTTGTCGAAACATCGAGTTATAAAAGTATTTGTATAAAAACTATTTTAGAAATATTACATAGATTTTTAAAGTAGTTTAAAAATGATCAAAGAAAATTTATCTGATTTTGAGCATCTTAATAAATCTGGCTTCATTCCTTTTCGAGGAAGAAAAGATTCAAAGGGGGGAGGAATGTGATGACCCGGTATTTCTGGCAACATTATTTTAATAAATATTTAATCCAATTAAATAAAATGTAAACGGATCATTTTAAAATGGATAAATCTTCTGGAAATAATTGCCATTTGATATGTATTTTGAAAAGGGAATCTTGATTTTGAAAATTTAAAATAAATCCCTTAATAATATATACAATAAAATCTCTCTTACATAATTAAATTTAAAATGCTTATCTTATTAACATTTGGTAAACACATGTATATAAATGCAATATATGGATAATAATGTTTAAAATAAAATCAAAGTCTATCAATATAAAATATAAATATTAAAAATAAGTAAACTATATTGAATATAATTTAAATATTGATGGTTAAAATATAAAATAGAAATAAAAATAAAATAAAAACGATAAAACAAAATAATCTTCATTTACAAGCCATATGTCTACCTTCCATATATATGTCTTCATATAGAATGGACATATAAGTAAATTCTGGAAAGTACATATGTATTAGGAATACAAGTAATATAAAAAAAGGGATAAGCATAAGCTTGTAAAACAAGATAAGTGGTTAATGCTATCTCAAATTAAGTCATTTCAGCCGAAGTAAAGAAAGAGAAGTACATGAATTGTACAAGCCTAATTAATGCTGGCTAAAATGTTATCACTTCAGCCTCCAACTTGGAAAAAATCTCTGGTCAAAGATTTATATATAAAAAAATATGGTATAAAAATAAAGAGGCTTGCAGTAAAAGCTACAACCTATACTTCTTTATGTATATCTTCCTCTACCCTTTTCTTTCATTTCGAACTAAACAATATCAGAAAAAAAAACTTCTATCTTACAACTAAAACACAAATTCAAACCTGGAAATAAGATAAAAGTTTCAGTTCAAATTTTTCAAGATCAAAACTTCAACCTGAAATACAATGCAAAGTAGAGGCAATAATCTTCAATCAAATGCAAGTTCAAACCTGAGATCGGTGTAAATCAAAACCAAAGTCAAACCTGGAAATCAAGTCTAAATTCAAGTTTTCAATTTGGAAGCCTAGTAACCCAAAATTTAAGCAACATCATGATCAAATCAAAGCAGATTAATTCCCAGGGTCTGTCCCTGTTTCTGGAAAATCAAGTGAGTAAATTCTTTTTAAAACAGTTTGATATGGTTTCACTGCCATGCATGTGATGATATTTACTTATATCAAAATTTCCTTGCTTGAATCTGAATGAATTGGTATGAATATGTTAGGAGCTTGTCTGTTTATATACATTCAATTGTTCTCTGTTGGTTTACTGTGAATGTTCTGCTTAAAAATTTCAATATCCACAAATCCAATCCATATTAGGCTTAAGTATTTGAATGAAAGTGGTTTGTAATTGTATGATGAAGGTTATAAGATAGATCCAGGATTTTTAAATACCACAAATCATGTTTAAAATAAAATTTAACAATGAAACTTAAATTTTGGTAAAAAAATTAACTATCTTAAATTCTATTTTGAATAACATGCATGTAATCATGATGGAAAATTATGAATTTTGATATGCATTTGGTAATTTTTAGTTGGTTAATTCATATGAATTCTGGGTTTGAACGTTTTGGGGGTTTTGGTGATTTGTCGTTGATCGGCGTGACGATTGGAGCTAGAATCTTGGTCGAAGCTTGCTTATGAGTTGTTGGTGAGGGGAAAAATGTTGTGGAATTTTTCCAATGGTCGAGGAGTTTGAATCTGATCAAACTAGGGTTTTAGTTGCTTCTGTTTTGGTTGTGCGGTAATGGCAATTGCGACTTGAATGATGGATCGAGTTCGTTCAGTTTTGATGGAGTTGATGTTCTTGGGTGTGGCGACTCGGTGGTGGGGTTGGCAATGGTCAATGGCGACGAGATGGTCGGCGGTGATGGAGTTTATGGGTTCGAGCTGCTGTTGTTTTGGCTCGGTTTGGTCGTATTTTGATTCGAGCGAGTATTCTTCAATCTGGGTTCATATTGTTGCTCGCGTGTGATCGAGAAATCATCGGCGATGGTCGCGACGACCAACGGCGGCAGGAGGCAGTGGGACACGTGCACAAGTGCGTGTGTGTGTGCACTGGAATGTGGAGCTGGGAGGACGAGTTGAATACTCGAAGGAGTACTCGCGTTTCATCGCGATTTACTCGAAGTTGAAGAGCTGGAGGTTTGCACTGGAAGTTCTCGCGTTGTTTTCGGGGTTAGCTTGAGTTTGTTTTGGTTTAGTTGTGTTATGATAAAAAATGCAGATTTATACTCGTTGTTTAAAATAAGTAAAGAAACCAAGTTTAAGTTGTAAAACAAGTGGATAACGGAAGCGAATATAAACTTGATATTTTTAAAGTGAAATAAATCAAACATTTTGAAGTGAAAATTTAATTTATATTTCAAATTTAAAAATGTGTTTTGGCTCGGGTTTCTTGACCTGGGGTTAATAATAAAGAAATTTAATAAGTTTAAACAGGATGTTAAACAAGTTTATTTTAAAGAACAAGGGTAGTTAAGTTCTCAAAACAAATTTCAATATAAATTGTAAGTCAAATAATCCTGTAATTCAATTGGTTTGGTTTAGAATATCTTTAAGGTTGTTGTTTAAAGGTAATTAATGGAAGAGATCAATCGTGTTTATAAATGATTGAATGGTGAATTAAATACCTTGAATCGGTTGATATCTCTGATATGATATGTTTTGTGATATGATATGTTTGGGTTGTACAGTGAAACGTGTTTAACTATCAACGATGAATTGTTGTGTTAAAGTGACATCCTGTAGATTTAAATTTGAATTATATTCATTCGAATAATTTGAGTTAAAAACGACATTGGATTCGAAGAGACCGGAGTCGGGTATTAGATAATATCTGAAACCACTTCGATGCTATATAGATTGATATGTGATGTCAATCAGCTGAAATGGAATAATGTGAACCTTTGAACTAAGTTTGAATACTTAGTATTTGAGTCGTGGAATAAGTGTCGAGCATAACAAGTAGTGAACTCGTAGCGAAGTACGAGTTACCCGGGTTTCCTTTTATGGTTTGAACTTAGTATTTTATATTGGTTTACTCACGCTGGTTTCCAGCCTGACCCGGGTGTTACTTTGATGTAATGCTCGGGTCAGACCGAGTATTACAGATTTTCAGGTAGAACGTTCTGGAGCTCAGGAGACGAGCTGGATGGCAAGTACGTATAGAGTATTTCCGCTGCAGTATATTATTGTATTTCTGAGACATGATTACTGTATATATTCAGTGACTGTGGATATATAAAACTCTGATGTATTAAATTGTAATCGACAGATATAGTAATCTTTTGTAAACTGTTATTATTTACTATTATATTTTACCCACTGCGAATGTGAGATGTTGATGTTTCTGTTCTTCTTCTTCTACCTCTTTCTTCTTTTTCATAACTATCTGGAATTTTCGGGTTCGAAAATTCTGGGTCGTTACAGGGTAAATAAGAAAAAGTGGAGAAATAAAAGAAACAAAATAGAATCTTGCAGCGGAACGATAAAATATAATAATCAAATAACAGTTCATGAAGCTGTTTTACAAAACATTTGATTATACTTATACAATACATATCAGAGTTACACATACCAGAGTATGATAATTTATGCAGCGGAATACAATGGTGTAGTGGAATATAATAAATAGTAGTAATAAAATCTTTGTCTTCGTCCTCCAGAAATAGAGCCTTCAAATCCTGAAATGCTCAGGCTGACCCGAGCGAATTGAAAAGACAAAACACTCGAGTCAGAACTAAAAGATCTTATGTAAGTTAAATCAATGAAATAAATATGAGTGTAAACGACGTTAGAGATGTTTACGGGGTTTGACATCTCCTATCCAGTGTCTAACGTGAGTACAGTAACTTAAGAAATGTTCGGGATTCACATCTCTTAAGGATACGTTAAACTATCTACTATGTAGGAATATTCGCTATTATAATAATGTCTAATCATAAAATAAACATTCTTTTTAATAGCGTCAAGGGGTTACCCATATAGCCCTTAACACGTAATAGTCCCAGTAGTTTATCCAGTATTAGCATACTCCCAAAATGGGGGCTACCCTCGATACTCCACAGGCTACGGGAGAAATCACAAATCGTAGTAAAGCTCGATATGGTAGGTGACACGGCACACAAGGCAATGCCAAGGTAGATATACCAATTACGCACACGGACTGATGGAGCGGATAGCAGCCACTACCGTCCACCTCGAACAACACTCCCAAATCGAAGGGTGGCCACCAAAAATCAAAAAGTAATAGAATGGAATCGAAGAAGTGCGTCCGATAAGAGGTGCTACCTCACTGGTCCGAGATCGCTCCTGTTTTAGCCACCTTATGCCAACTCACGGGAGTTGGGTCCACGTATATACCTTAGGATCGTCGCCACCATCCTACTTCATTCTGGAAACTCCACCGCGTACATAGTTGTCAAAGTGGTTTTCGGTATCGACAGAGAGTATGTCCATAACCGATCCCGGTCTCTTTAACAACCAAACGTTATTATAACACCGTGGTCATTTAAAAATATATATACTTTTAAAACACAATCATTGCCCTTTCAAAACATATTCTTTATTTCAAATAGTATATACTTAAAACCAAAATATATTTTTTGGCCATTTCAAAACATCTCTTTTACTTCAAAATAGTATATACTTTAAACCAAAATATAATTACTATTTCAAACCCAAATTATCAATGTATTATTTCCATTTCAAAACCCAATTCAATAATATCTTATATAAATAAAACCCAATTTCCAATCACTAATCTTTCTTTAATTTATATAAACTTGAAATATTCTTTTAAATCATCTTAAACCCAAACCCCATTTTGAAGTCATATTCTAAATTTTCAATTTCAGTAGGTTTCCAATCAATATATTCACAGATAATTCTTAAATAAAATTCCATTTTCAAATAAATTCATTTTTCAAACCATATTACTTCCAAAGTTATAACAATTTCGAAAACCAATACTTTGAAAACAATAATACCTTAATTTCAATAAAACATTTAAATTTTGATATATTTCAAGACTTTAAATATTCCAAAATTCTCAACCAAATCTGATAATCTTATATATACCTTAATTCAATTTACTATTATTTAGTTTAGAAATATTTATTTAATAAATTCAATATCACTTAAATAAAGCTCAAACTTGAAATATTCGTAAATCAAACTTAAAACATCATCAAGTTATACATAGCTTAAATTTTAGAATTTAACCATATATAAATTAATATTTATATAATATCAAAATTAGTATATATATAAACCCTTGTTTTCCAAAACCCATAGAAAGTCACTTTAAAATATTTTATGTATAGACCACGGTGCCTGTATATAATTTTCTATCCTATGGTCAAGTGATACAGATATTTATCATTTTAATTCGTAATTTAAAAATAAAAGTTTACGGTTATATATCATTTCAATCCGCAATCCTGAATGGAATGAAAATGCATAATAACTTGCAGTTTATACAATATAAAATATAGCAGCCATTCATCCAAATATAAATAAACAACCATTTATTACAATCATCATCCAATTTAAACAAAACATCAATATAAAGCATATAAAATATAACAGGCATCAACGAATAGTTTATATTCAATAAAAATTAATAACTGTTTAACTAGCAGTTTATATGCAATAATAAATAAATTTAACAGTCAAATTATATGCAATAATAAAATTAAATAACAAATTAATTTAAATAAATGCTATCTAACTGAGATGATGATTAAATATATGCCCAAACAATCATAGATAAATTTTAAATCACATCAAAATTTAATTTAACAAACATAAGAAATCTTAGAAGTTGTGAGTGGGTTAAAACACTCACCTTTTGAATTTAAATTGAATTTAAATTCAATTTAAACCCAAAAATTTGACAGTCTCAGAATTCATCCATACCAGCGTCAAAGTGTCCGGAATTTCGATACGATCCCAGCAAAACAAACCGCGTCTAAATCCGAGTCCGTAAGCAAAAGTTATGAAAATTTGAAGATTGGAAAATTCTGGTCCTGAGTCGACTTCGAGTTCAACCCGGTCCGCCGCCTCAAATACCTGGTGCTTGCTCTGAGTTTTTGCCAAAATGACCCGGAGACCCGAGTCATTTTCTTCGTTACCCGAAGTAGCTCCAGGGTTTTTCCCCCTGAAACCCGAAGCGCGACTCGTGCTGCAAGTTTGCAATTTTTTTTTATATTATTAAATTGGATTTTTGATCTAGAGTTGTTCGTTGCCATTGAAGAAGAGGTGTACAGAAGTTTCTGTACGTATAGAAATGAGGAATAGAGGCTGCTAGGGTTTATAACTGGATATATATATAGGCAAAGTCAAAATAGGATAGATGGACCCGATCTATAAACGCGCTGAACGATGAATGGCCCAAAAGCCCGTTTCGACTTCGGAATGAAATTGGGTCAACCCATATACCAAAATAGATGTTTTAAAATATTTTAAACATAATGGAAAAGGTTTCAAGTCCAAATTCCATCGTATGAAGAAGTTATACTAAAATCAAAATTTTCAAATTGATTTCAATTGATTACAATTGCATTTATTTCAAGGCATTTCGAGTCCGTACGATCAAATGACAAATCCGATCGTTATGAAACTTGAAACCCTACAATAATTCACCGTTTCGGATCTGATGAAACTTGTTTCGTCGAAATCCGAGTCAGTGGCCAAAATGGCTATTTTTATAGTAATTAAACAAATTAATATTTGATTAATTAAATCAAATCTCCAAATTTAAATTCTAAAATTGACCATTCTTATTATTCTCAATTTCTCAATCATTTACGATGGTTTTAAACAAATTAAAAGTTAATTTAAAGTTAATTATCTTATCGATTTCAGTATTAACCTAAATTTATTGAATTCAGAATATGTAAATAAATTTCCAAAAATTTCCATTTAATTACATCAATCAAAAATTATATTCATCCATTATTGTCAAATAGATGGATTTATCATTTGATTCAAACTATTGCATTAATATTTTCTTATTCCATCTTCATTTCAATTAACGAAAAATTTAACGTTTAATTCTACTTATTTCAATAAACTCAATCATTTACCTTACTTTTAAATAAATAAATAAATCCTGATTTCCATATTCATTAAATTTATTAATTATTGACTTTAATTAGCAAAGGCTATATCTAGGCACATGAATATTTCCCAAATGAATCCACTTTATTACATATAATTAAATTCCTTTCATGTAATTCTAATTTATCATGTCATCTACAATTCATTACGTATTATTACATCAATGTATATAACCTTTAATCCATTTCCAATTCTACCAATTTCAATCAATTAGAACTTCACAATTTTACATAAATTTGGATTATACTACACTTAAGTTTATGTTATATTCACTCTATACGTAACTTTCTTAGTTATTACTTTACATACTTCCCGTATTAATTTCTCCATTTACATAATTTGAACTTATTTCCCAATAAATTTATTGACCAATTAATTAGGTAGTTTAAAATAGTTGTTATCCTACCCTTAAGTTTTTTTTCCAAATAACGTACTACCTAATTACCTTTAATTGCAAATTTGATTTCCAAATTTTACGCAACATACTAATGAAAAAAAACATATATTAATTAATTCGTTTTTCCCATTCATTACTTTAATATATCCATTCTAACACTCCTAACCATTTTATTACATTCCACACAACTGTAACATTTATTTGCATTTATTACAATTTCAAATTCCAATTAACAAACTAATTAAATAGGTAACCTAAATAAACATTACCGTTACTCGTAGTCACATAAATAGGCCCTTTATTACTTACAATCAATGTTGGCATTTTTCCATACTACTAATTCCATTCACTTATATTCTATCCATTTACTTTACATTTTACTTCTTACGACCTTTTTCTTTTATTCATTGGTTCAATGTTTATTTTAATTATTCCCTTATTACTAACAAACCTTATTTCATTCATTAATGCCATCATTTATTAATTATTACATAACTTCATTTATTAATATTCATGCTATTCATGTTTAATTCAATTCCTTTTGCACATTAATTCATTTACTAAAGTTTACGATCATTTATTTACATTACTTACCTTTTTATTATATTAGATTAGTAGCATTTCAATTTTTCTTATGTTTATATTTCCAACCAATTACTAAAATATCTTACATAATATTGAATTCATTCAACTACCTCTGATTATAACATTTCATTAGTTAAATCAATATTCCTGTTTGTTTCCTATATTAAGCTTATAACCAAGTATGACAAATTTCATAAATTTAGTTAATTGCCATTTCATTTTGAATTTGTAAATCTTAATTTCCATCGCTACCTTTTAATTTCTAACATTTGCTTCGTTATTACTTCTACAATTTTCTTTCTTCCTAAATTTAATTGCAAAATTTAAATTAAACTAACAAATCTATTAATCAAAATTTACGGGTCGTTACAGGATTCTCCACTACGTGCACAGTTGTTAAAGTGGTTTCAGAATTGGCAGAGAGTATGACATGTCCAACTCCGGTTTCTTTAACAACCAATCGTCATATTTTTCACAACGTGGTCATTTTATAAAACAATTTTAATAATAAATCCAGAAAATAGTTTATACTTTCATATCACGATATCAATATACTTATTCCAAAAGTATAAATATATTCAAAAATACCGAGGAAGATTTCTTTCAATCAATTTCGAAAATAATTTGTAAATCTCTCTTAAACCATTTATAAACTATTTATATGCTTTAAAACCATTTATAAAGCTATTAATAAATTCCAAAATAATTTACAACTCTTCGCCTTTAAACAAGTTCCTTTTATAAAACCCTTATAAAAATCCTTTTAAAACCTTTATAACTTCTTTATAAAACCATTATAAAAATCCTTTTTATAATTCCATTATAAAATCTCTTATAAAACTTTTATAAATTCCTTATAAAACCTCTTACCTGTTTATTTATTAAATTTTTTATAAAATCTATATTTATTATCTTAAATCAAAACTATATTTATTATATTAAATTAAATTTAAAATATATAGTAAAACTATATTAAATATCTTATTAAATTAAAATTTTAAACTATTTAAATTATATATTTAAAAACTAAACAAAATTATAAGTTAAAATCTTACATTTACATTTAAAACCATATTAACTTATAATTTGAAGCTTTTATAACATATAAAATAAATTATTTTACAAATATAAATTTTAAGTAAAATCATTAAGTTAATTTTAAAAATCAAATGTATAAATCAAACATACTTTACTATTTAGAAAATAATTTAAAACCCACCAACGGTGTCCGTATATAGTTTTCTACCCGATGGTCAAGTGATAAGGTATGTATCATTTCAATCCCAAAATAGTTAAATTTTCCTAGGTATATATCATTTCAACTCGTATCCCGAACCAACAATTTCCAAATCAATAAAATTGCTCGGGTTTATCATTTCAACCCATAACGATTTTCCCTAATCTATAAGATCATTCAGGTATGTACCATTTCAACCCATAGTGATATCAGGGATATAAACATCCAATCATCCAAAAAAATGTCAACAAATAAACATCCATCACAATCATCATCCAAATCAGCCAATAAATCACAACAATTAACTAGTTATCATTATGAAGTATTTAACTAACAATTTAATTTCAATATTAATTTAAATGGCAATTCAATTCAATAAAATTTAATTTCAATTAAAATGTCAAATTAAACTACCAAACAGCAACCAATAATATTCTTATCACATCTTAAATTTAATTTAACTAACATAAGATGGTTTAATATTTATGAGTTGGTTAAATCACTCACTTTTGATTTATTGTCGATTTACAATCCAAATAAATGCCCAAATTTGAACATTCTTAGAATCCAACCAAACCAGTTCCATATTATCCGAAATTTCGATACGATCGCAACGGAAGAAATCGCATCCAAATCCGAGCTCGTATGAAAAAGTTAGTAGCGTTAGAAAATTAAAAATTTAGATTTGAATAAAATAAAATTGAATGGCAATATAGTAATTTACGCTTACCTTCCCCCTACGTTCAAACGCATGTGAACCCTACACCACCCTGTTCAAACAACACAAAGCCACCAGTCTTTGACCTCGAATCACCGCCCACACCAACGCCTCTACCCAGATCGGACATCGCTAGAGCCTCCATCATGCCGAGCCGCCCTTGGACCACCCTGCGCGACTCGTCCGACTCCTCCCCAATCCCACGCTGCCGCCGCCTTCAAACTCGATTTGTGGCAATTCTGGCCATCTTTGAGATGAACTAAGACCATGGATGCACTCCTCAAATCATCCTCTACCACGCAGTACCCTCTGATAGTCATATAATCGACGATCCACCGTTGAAATTGAAAACCTAGAATGGACGTCCAAAACTTCATCAATGATTTCAAGTCACAGCACAATCCAAATTGAAAAAAGAATCTCAGATATAGATTACGCTCGTCGAGAGCTTTCTAACGGTATATTATAAGACATAATTTGAGGAGTTTGAATTTTGAAGATTGATTTAAAATTGAAATTAGGGTTTTGATTGAAGTTGGAATTAGGGTTTGTGCCATTGGGAAGGAAGAGGAGATGGAAATAAACAGTATATACAGAAATCAGAAATAGAGGCTACTAGGGTTAGAAAAATCTATTTATATACAGAGATAGATAAGAATGAATGGACAAATCGATTTGGGTCGAAACGATAACAACGACCCGAAAAGCCCATTTCGTTTCCGAAACGAAAATGGATCATACCATATATCAAAATATAGGTTTTCGATATTTTTAAACTCAATGGAACTAGTTTCAAACCCTAATTCCATTTTATATAGAAGTTATCTTTCAAAATCAAATTATATTCATTTGAATTCTTTTAGTTGATTTCTACACATTTCGAGCCCGAATGATCAAACGATAAGTCTGATTGCTCAAAACTTGAAATCCGGTAATAATTCACTGTTACGGATCCGATGAAACTGGTTTCGTCGAAATCCAAGGCAGTTGCCAAAATGACTAATTTTCACTTTAATTAAATAAATTATTATTAAATTGATCTAAATCACTTTTAAATTCAAATTTAAAAGTTAACAATTCATCATTTTTGATTACATAGAATTTATAATCTTAAAATAAATTTTCCATGTCAAATCCAATATTTAAATATTGCACTAATTTCAGCGTTCAATTACACTGTAATAAAATCCTAGTTAATTATATTTTAATTTCAATCACTTATTTTATTTTAATTCTCACTCTTATTATTGAATCCACTATTACCTTATGAATATAATTATCATTAGTTTACATTTTATTACATTAATATTCTATAGTTATCATCATAACTCATATTAACTGCAATATTTAATTACATTAAATTTCATTGATTTCCAAATTAATTCCAAACATATTAAATAATGAGATGATAAATAAACAATTGCTCCTTTTATGTACAAACAAAAATTATAACTACTTACCACATCACTGATTTCATATTCTATATTAACCAATTTCAATTAATTACATACAATCTCACCATTAAATACAATATTAAATTTATTTCCTTATTCATAATTATAACCAAATTAACTTTACAATTATTTCAATTGATTGAAACTACATTGAAATAGTTGTCAATAACATTCAAACAACATTATTAAATCATATTCAAATTATTTTTCTCATTAATAAATCATAAATTTTAATTTCTGATAATATTAAATTTTAAAATCTTATTTAATTTAATAGTTTTATTTATCAAAAATACGGGTCATTTGGATCGAGAACAATGTGAAAAGGAGAAATGATCTACGTATAACCTACATACTAATCCCATTGGTTCCTACTTCCCTAGATTATAGTTACCCTTTTTAAAGAATAACCATTTTACTTAAGAACATTACTTAAGTTTATTAACATTCTATAACTCAAATTCAATTTAATATGATACTCTTCTATATCCAAAAGAGTATATGCAATTTCAAATCTTAAGTTGGTTTTACTTAACCTAGGATGTTCAAAAAATTTAAAACTTTATTCAGTAACCCACTCTTAATCAAGACACCTTTTTATTTTGAAAATTATACTCTTATAAGGGATTCGAGAACACAATATCTGGGTTTTGTTTCAAAAACCTTTTGAAATGATACTTTATATTTAACCCTTTTGAAAACATAATATATAACCCGAGTAACTCTAAAATGATATCAAGTAACCGGGCACTACCAAATAGTATTATATCCCTTTTACTAAGTAGGGAAATACTCAAGGGAAGTGTTTACCATTCGAACACATCTCTTATCCATTTATAGTCATTTTCAAGACACTCGAACTTGTTAACCATAAAAATATTTCTTTTTTCACAAATTCCCTTTTTAAACAATACAATTTATAGATAAATAGTTCTTTAATAAAATAATCCACTAGCTTTGAATTCATTCGGATACGAACTCCTTTTCGAATGTACAATGACAAAGAGGATAATTTACTAAGTGCATTATCATATCTGCCTAAGTAAATATTTGATTGTCACTTGAAGATTATTCCAATTATCACAAAATAGATCGAAACTCCTTCCAGAATTGTCCAAAGAAACCTTCACTTTCAAATCTATTTTAAAATATTTATATCTTAAAATCTCTATAAGTACAATTACTACAACTTTTCCAAAATCATTTAAACATTTATCAAAGTCACTGGGATTTAATATTCTAACAATCCTTTTCATTTTTATAAGGTCATCTAAAGATTTTATTTTAATTAAACACATTCTATTCTAAATCCAATTTTGACCCTACATCTCATCGATAACTATGTAGACTTTTGAAAATCATTCCTTTTTATATAAAATATATTCTAGGTAAAATTATTTCATTTACCAATTTTAAATAATATTATGTCAATTTGACTTGTTCAATTGTTTAGGAAATCCCTATCGATAACGTTGGCCAAACGCATCGACTAGAATTCTTAAGCCACTCAACAGATCAAACAACACAATATAAAACATTTTTACTCATTAACAAATACGCAATCATATTTATAATACAATCATGCTCATTCTAGGGTCTCACTTACCCAATTTCAAATGAGTTTACCCCACCAGGACCAAGGTTCTTTCAACCTTCAGCTCTAATACCAAATGTAACGAACCGGATTTTCGACCCTAAAAAACAACACTAATACGTCCAATGTATTACATGTCGAACATTCAAGTGTCGGAAATACCAATCTGTTAGGTTGAGAGAAGAAGGTAGAAGATATAGAAAACTAAAACAACGTAGAATCTCACAACGCGGCGAATAATATATAATACAACCATCGTCTTTACAGAAAGAAAACATCTTTATCCATATATACAACATCAGAGTACATTAGTTTTATCCTAAATTTTTGGACAGTTATAGAAACCTGTCCTCACATTGGTAAACATATAGACTCTATAATACAACAGAAGTAAAAGTACGTGAATACGTCTTGCCCATCCAGACCCAAAGTATCTAGCTAAACCTGGGAAAACATGCTAGGTCTGACCCAAGCATTACATGGAATAACGCCCGGGTCAGTCTGGTAAACCAGTGTGAGTAAAACTCGATAACAGTAACAACTAAACTGATTTCTACATTTGAAAACTTTTCAAACAAAGGGTATCTCATAAGACCACACCGCACATAAAAACGGACAGCTTTTTACCTTACGATAACCAAAACATTTTATACCAAAATCCAGTGATATTATCCTAGTGTCTAGGTTTAAAGTAAATAGATAAAATAGTTGAAATGCTTGCATCTCACATTCCAACATATTATGCTCTACAATCAAAACCGTAAGGTGCGTATTAGAGATTGGATTCCAATTAATGACTGGTTACTAGGGTACCGCCTACCACAGTACACCTCTAAAAAATTGTACCGAGGTTGTACCTAATGACCCCTGCCAAAACAGAACCGGCCTACTGCATATCATCACCTCAATTACTCACGAATTCATTTATTATTGTGTATGTATCTAGAAGGGGATGATATATCATAACGGGTGCGACCCACATAGTCTTGCTGCATATCCCCACTTTTAGTCATTCCCGATTGATAAGACATGAGGCTACGTTTTACCTTTATGAATAGCAATCTATCTTGGAATGCTAACACTGCCCTCCAAGCATCAATGCAATGCCAGCATTCATCCATACAAGTTCATTCTGGATCTGAACGAAACTAAAGGCACTAACTCTACTACATCAATTTTGGAATCACCCTTGGGATTAGTAGCAGTAGCCCTTGCACTTCAAAGAGCACCGTCTTCAATCATCATCAAGATGTCATCCACTCGAACATACATGTTGGTTCGGAGTGGTTTTCGAATATATAAATCTGATCCCGGTCTCTCTGTACCAACAGCCGATAATTTCTGGTTGAATCCCCTATTCTTTTGGAAGCAAGTATTCGAGTCCTTGTCGAAAATTCGAATTTTACATTCATTCCTAAGTCAAATTAGGCCAAATTTGATAGTCTTATTTAACTATCAAATAACGATAACAAATCTAGAGATTTATTTACCCAAAGCAATCACTAAGCCTTAAAACCATTTTCATTTATAAATCTCTTTTCCCAAACATTTATCAACATTCATATACTTATCTTTTTTACATAAGTATATTCACAAAATATTTATAAGATTTTCCATTTTCAAATCTCTTAAACGGATTTAACTACATTATTTAAATTGGAGAAAAGGACAACTCTAAGCACTATTCCTTCGGTGTTAAGTGTGAAACGAATGTTCCATACCACCATTTTTTAAAAGGCCAACCTCGAGAAACCAAAACCTCAAATTTCGGTTGTAATTATCTTCGATAAACCCTTTTATAAATTTCCCTTACCCATGAAATCCTTTTTGCTTTAAATCAAACCCGTTTACAAAACATTTATCAACCTCCATACTTATTTATGGGGCTCTTTATAAATATTCAAACTCGGTTTTATAAACTTCTTTATAAACTTTCAAATCTTGTATAAAACTTCCCTTTATAGACATCCAACCTCATTTATAAAATCATTTTATAAACATTCAAAACTATTTCTAAAACTCATTTTATGAATACCCAAAATTAGTCATGAACTTCTTTATATAATATTCCAAACAATTGTCATAATTCTTCAAATATCTTGTTTAAAATAGAATAACCTTGAAGACCATTTTAAAAGAAAATGAAATGTTAACTTTCCAAAACCAAATAGAGGCTTAATGACTACAATGGATCATTAAATTTGGGTTTACATTCCAAAAGAAGATATTTTAAAACGAAAATCGACAATTTTGTCATAATGCGTCCATAGCGATTATCGTTATGAGCGCAGTTCACTTATACTTACTTTAAGCAAAATATTTTGCTTATTCCTTGCTATTACAAGTTTGGAAACCTAATTTTGAATGTTTTTGAAACTTAAAAACAAAGGTAGAAACTTTGAAACCATTTTCAAAATTTAAAAATAGAAAACTTAGATTTGATTCCAAATCGGATCTCACGTTCGTCGCAATATACAAGGTGTAAACTTTGTAATTCTTGCACAACATACAACTAGTTTTGATCACAACCATACTATCAACAAACCATACACAAACATCACATTTTTACAACCAAACATACCACTTTAAACATCCAAACATGATGCTTAACATCCAAACATAATATTTAACATCCAAACTATGTTGAGCACAAATCACAAACGTATATCATAATCATAGCATGATATTTTAAAAAAAATGAACTATGGATCCTATAATATATAATCTATGGGTATAAAGTTAGTTCTTTCTAAAAATGAGATAGTTTTACTTACCGAAAATCTTTGAAACCTGAAATGTCTTAGATGCACAAAAATCATCCCAAAAATATGTCATCTTCCACGTGATTTTTGGACATATTACTCTCGGATTTTGAAAAGGTGATAAAAAGAAAAGTTTTAGAAAATTATTTTCTCTACAAATTAAAACAATGAATCACTCAAATCAGATTTTTTTTTTGAGGTAGATATGGTCAAATGAAGGAGAGCTGTTTCCGAACTTGAATTTCTGAGTTTAAAACTACAGTGCAAAGAAATGATATTTGACATAACTAAGCTTGAAATCAAAAAAAGTGTTAAAAAAGAAGTTATAGCTACTGAGATTTTATACGATTTGAAAAAGAAAAAAAAAGAAAATCTTGATTTGATGTGAAATAGAGGAAGTTATGGCCGAATAAATTGGAGGAAAAATGTAGAAAAAAGAGTTTAAAAAAAGATTGCATCTTTAAAACAATTTAAAACTTTTGATTTTAAATTTTTTTTAAAGCTAACATAAGAAGCCATAAAACATAAAATGGAGCTTAGGAAAAAAAGATGAAAATGTTAATGAGATTTAGCGTATGGGTGTGTGTATTCATAGACAAGAAAATCAGTAAATGTCTAAACTACCTTTTGCATAAAATAATATAACATGTCATGATATGTTAGGTCACATCACCATTCTCCCTCCCTTTCTGGTCACGTCTCATCCTCTCTAGTCACATCTCCTAGGTTCATGCTTGGGTGATGATGATGGTACCAAAGAAATGATAAGAGATAGGTATGTATTTTGTGTATGTATAAGTGTATATGTATATATGTGTTATTATTTTTAAAACCATGACTTGTCACATCACTTCCTAAACATAATTAACATAAGATAATATATTATTGAGTGTATTATTATATGGTTAATTATCTACTGTATATGTGTGTATATAGTGCATAAAGGCGAATAACATTACCGATAACTTTCCGTTGTCGAAAAGTCAAAATTACAAAAAACGTTCTTCGGTTACATTTTCTATTTTTCTACGAACTATATATTTTGGTAAAAAAAAAATTAAAAACTATTTTACCATCATTATTAAATATTTAAAATAGGTTTATTTGTAAATAAAAACCCATTTATTTAATATTTAAATTTAACTTAAATTTCACAAGCAATATATAAAACCGATAATATCAATTGCCGATGTCATAAACACATTTTATTTTCCAAGAAAAAAATAAATTATTTTATTTAATAATCTTTTTTGGATACATATATTAGTGTATGTATCCAGAGCCATGCACAATCGTTATTGTTTAAAAGCGGTTTCATTGGTCAAATGATTTCGGCTATTTTATCGATATTTTACCTAGAACGATATTTACAAATTATCAATATTTTACCTCGGTAATTTGTCCGCAAATATTTTTCCCAAACAGAATAATTATTATTATTTATCACTTAAAACATGATTATTTCTTACTTAAACCCATATCTAAATAATTTAAAAATAAATATAATTTATCCATGATAAATTTGCGGGTCGTTACAAGATTTATGCATACTACTGCATCATCGGACATGACTATACCATATAACTCACGTGTTTCTTCTTGATATTTCTAAAGGTATGTTTTGATCCATATCTGATAGTCAGTTATTTAACTATCAACAAACACACTATCAAATCAGAGATTTAATTTCCACAGGTGTGATGACCCACAATTCCGTACCTTTTGTACCGACAATAAACCACACATGTCTGGCCCAAATTGCACGGAAGTATGGACTATCAAGGGTGATAAAGAAAAATAGACAAACAGAATCTCACATGAATGGAATAGCATATAATATTGAACAATAATCTTTACAGTGGAAAACTTTTAAAATACATATATCAGAGTCTAACCTAAATTCAGCTTGGACAATTATAAACATATGTTCTTACAATTGCTGACAAATATCAAACAAAAACAAACAGATAGCAGCGGATAATAGAATACGTCCATACATAGATGGATATCTCCAACTCTCCACTGGAAACTCCAACCGTCTTCAACTAAACCTGAAACTACTCGGATCTGACCTGAGTATTGAAAATACCCAGATCAGGCTTGATAAACCAGCATGAGAAAAACTCAATAATAAATGACAGTGTCATAGATCAGCCTTTGAATAAAATCCTTTGAAAAGAAAGAGTATCTCATAAGACCACACCCACACATAAACATGGACGGGTTTTTACCTTATGATAACTAAAACACTTTTATATCAAAATATTTGATATTATTTCTAATGACATTCTTTGAAAACATTTGCAAATAAACTTATTAATCTTAGCCGAAATTGATACCATTATTAAATTCCAACATACTAGGCTCTACAAACAAAAGCTTGTGTTCTTATTGGAGAATGGATTTCATACAAATGACCAGGTGAAGAGACTACCTTCCGATGGGTACACCTCTAAATGGATGTCCCAAGGCACAAAACATCTGCCATCTACCAACACAAGACCGGCCTACCACTGTAACTAGATAGTACCGAATATGTCATCCTCCGGTCGTTGCCGACCTTTATCCGAGCACGCTCGAGCATACAAACCACATTAATTTACATCCCGAATGTCATAGCGGGAAGAAATATATCTGGAAGGGGATGATCATACCCTAATTGGGAATGACCCACTTAGCCTTGCTGCATCTAACCTTGTTTCGGTCGTTTCCGGTTGATGAGGCTTGAGGTAACGATTACCTTTTCACATAGCACATCTTCTTTCACTTTGAATGACACATTGCGATTCCACATTCACACGACTGATTTCTACAGACGTATAACTTCCTAAGCTCTTAAGTCTCGGAAAGGGTGTTAAGCTAAGAGAATGTGTCTTCTCTGCCACCAAACTAATATACATTATACAGAGATCACTCGATGTGATTTAGAATTCAAGGTCAGGCATTCTTCCATACAAGTTTTTTTTGGAACTGAACGAAACCGATGGTACTTTCCTCGGTCATTACTAGGCGAGAGGTCCTTGTGGTTCTGAGATTTTTCATAACAAAGAGACCACTGCTACAATAAGTAAATCGTGAGTCTATCCCTAATTAATCAACAAATAGTCCTTCGTTATTATTCGTCTCAATATCTCCGTCTTCAAACAGCTTCATTTTCGAATAAGTAAATTGGTTTGAAGTGGTTTTCGAATAGGAATCACCCAAATCCAACCTCGGTTCCTTCGAAATCCAATTATCAATAAAAAGTGAATATGAGTATACAAGATTTATTAAGTCTCTTTTCACTTTAATTCTTTTTGGATGATTACAAAATCTCTTCTTTTTTTCTTAGAGTAATTCTAAGTTAATTCACTTATTACTTGGGAAAACATATCTTATTTTCTTACTTATCATCGATCCAGATTTTCTTATCATTTAGGCGGGTCAAAAACAATGTTATTTAAGACATCATTTACTACAAACCGTAAAATAAATTTTAGCAAACATTTTTGAGTAAATAGGATCATAGAAATCATTCTAATTTTACTCAACATCAATTTCCGTATTCAACAAGTGCTATGGGAGAAATAACGGTGAAATCACCTTTTAAATTCCACGAATAGGACAAGTTCCCTCCTCGGAATTTAATACCAATTATAAGAAGATTACCTCTATGCAATCCAAGTTGTAGTTTATTCATTTTGGAGCTTGCTTAAATTTTGGGTAATACTAATCTTCTTGTATTTTGGAAAACTTAATATAATCTTTTTAGAGCATCCGGGCTTTCCTTTCGATCTATTCCACCCCTCGCCTAAGAAGGGAAAACATAGGCCAGGTAAGTTCAAGGCACTAGTTGCTTCATTCCTAACCTTAGTTAAATACCTTGTTTTATTTCCCCAGATCTCACAGTCGGGACAAATGTACTAGTCGTTTCCGCATACTCTATTATTAGCTTTTATTTTGGAATTGATCATAAAGATTCCAAATTATCTTTTAAATGCTTAAAATTTTCTTTTAAAAACATTGATAATTGATTCTAGGAAGAATCGTTAAGTTTAAACCTTCTTTTTAAAAAGTCGTAGAAACGGGCCAAACGGCAACAGAAAAGTGCTGCGGAAAGTGCTTTATAAGCTTATTTGATTTAAACAACTTTTTAATATTTGAAAATTCATATTTTCCACTTCAAATCTCTTCTAAAATATTTATATAGATTTATCAAATTTATTTCATATTTTTCCATAATTAAAAACGTCCATTTAAAAAGATTTCCCGTTATGGTCACTTAACTACCCAAGCGTGACTTTTCTTGAAAATTGATTTGGACATAATTCAAAATCTACAAAATGAAATCTTGATTTTCTTTCTTTGTTTAGAAGATATGGATTATATCGAAGAATTCCGAGCTATATTCCACTCTATACACTCATTTGAACTTTTTGGCGCGAAATCGCGAACTAATGTTGCGCGACGCGCCAAGTTTTAACTTATTTTTCAACACTTGAAATAATATATTCAAATTGAACTTTATTGCTTATAAAATTTTTACAAATCAATTTAATCAATATTTTCACCTTTTAAAGTATTTAAAGTGTATTTTCACTATTTCCATATTATAATATTATTTTATTCCTAATATTTTAATATTAAATTTTAAAATCCAATTTCAATTAAATTTCAATTCTAACTTCAAATTAAGCTCAATTAAAACTTAGATTTCAAATCTAATTTCAATTCTAATTTAAACTTCAACCTTAATCTCAATTTAAATTTTCAAAGTCGATTTCAATTTTAATTTTACTATTCATCTTGATTTCAATTTAACCTTTCATTTCAAATCCAATTTCACTTCTAATTTCAAATTCTATTTTATTTTAACTTTAATTTCAATTTCACTTAAAATGTGACTTATTTTTCCAAAGTATCTCATATCACCAAAATTGGGTCTTTTTAAACAAAGGGGTTACTTAATCAATAATGATAGTAATGGATGTCCATATTAACATAACAACCATACAACCAATCACAGGACATTAATATACGCAATCATGGGTATAATACGATAAGTGTCATAACATTACAATGGATCATCCAACATATTCAAACAATCAACCAAACATCCATATCATCAAATGATGATTATCTAACATAACAATTAAACTTGATAATCAATATAATTCAAAAAGCGATGAGAATTTCTCACCTTTATATCCACTCCGTCTAACTTTTATATGAACTAGGTTGCTCCTTCGAAATCATCTCGAACTCTCGCCTTAATTTATTTTCCTTCCGAACTGCTTTCTTTTTCCTCTCTCTCTCTCGTTTTCTTTTCTTTTCTCTTTTTTTCTTTTTTTTATGTACATGTGTGGCCGTGGGCTAAAGGGGAGGGTATGGCCTAGGCTATGGGGTGTGTGTGGCTTTGGGTAGGCGGGTAGGTGGGGTGTGCGTGTGTTTTGAGGTGGGTAGGTGGTTTTGGGCTTTGGCCCTGGGGTGTGGAGTGGGGTACGGCTTTTGTGGAGGTGGGTAGGCTTTAGGGTGGCTCGGGTTTGGGTTTGTGGGTTGGGTGCGTGGGTTTTGAGGGGGGTATGGGGGTGTAGGAGGTGGGTAGGTGCTTGGGGGTCTCGGCCTTGCCTATAGGTGGTGGGTGGAGCTCGGGTGTGGTGTGGTGGAGCTTGGCCGTGGGTTTTAGGAGGTGGGTAGGTGGTGATGGAGGCATGTATGGGTGTTGTGGTGCTTGGTTGAGGTGGTGGAAGGAAATTGAGGAAGTTATGGAAGTGGAAGAGAAGTTGGATGCCATGGAAATGGAACTGGAGAGGATGAAGAAAGTGAAGAAGATGTAGAGAATGAGATAATGGATTTTGTGAAAAATGAAGTGAATGATATAGGCTATTTATACTTGAGCTTTGGATAGCAAATGACTACAATACCCTTCTCTACTTTTTGACTTTAAATTTACCCTTTTTACCCTTGATTTGACCTTCGCTTAATGGAGAGAGGATGATATTAAATGTGAAATGATTTTTACCTATTTTTCTTACACTTTAAAACATTTAAATATCTATTTGCTTAATTTCCATACAAGATAAGACTTGGGATTAATGGGAAGAGATGGTTTGATTTGATTCATGTACTTAAGGTAATGATGTTGTTTTATAAAGTTAAATTTAAATTTATATTAGTCAAATCATGTTTTGTAAACTTTATATAAACCACTTTTGTCTTTATTATGGTAAATGTAACATGTAACATAATTTGTTAAGTTCATATATGTGTTAGGAAACATATCATGTTGCAACAACTTAACGACAACTTGTTTTGGTTGAAAACGGTGTTTTAGTTGACATATTTTACAGTCAAAATTTGACGTTTTTATTAAGCTATATATTGAAGTAAACCAAACTTAAAAATGAACTTTTTTACTTCTTTAAATAAATTAAAACATGTCTATTCATATTTTAAAATCATATTTAAATAATATCAAAATCTCCATTTTTAAAGTATATGTAAAACTGATAAAGTGCGACAAAATCTTAAAATTTTTGTAAAACGATTATAATCATATTTTTAAATCTTTTAATATACTTCTATTACCTTTATTGAGTGACTTTAATATAATTTAACATTTCAAACAAATATTTAAACATATTTTTTTAAGCATTTATTTATTGTTAACAAAACTTAACTTTTGTTGGTTTGTGATAAAATCCAAACTTTATACTTTTTAATTATTAATTATAAGAATAAATAATTTCTCTATTATTATTTATTATATATAACTTATTTATTTAAGTTTTAAACCTTTTTAAATTTAAAAATAAGCAAAATCTCTCCTTTTCCAAGTAGAGAAATTACGGGTTGTTACATTCTCCCCTACTTAAAAGCATTTCGTCCTCGAAATGAAAGTTAGATAAATGAATCTATCTCATACTCGTATCCTCAAACATTTTGGCATTTTTATGCTGATGATAGAAAAATGCATATATAAAAAGAAGGTCAATACCATAACAAAACTGAACAATATACATAGAACAGAGATTCCCCATACCAACCTGAGTACTTATCACGTACTTAAGGTTATATATACATACATCAAGTCAGACTTCTATCCTACCCATCCTAGTGCGTACTGCACACTGAGGTCTATATACATACCAAAACATAAGTCTAACCCCCATATATTAGTGTCTACTATGCATTTAAGATAACCATCCAACTACTATGTAGACAGACCCAAAATATCATACTTTATGTGATATTTGATTCGATCTATTATTCGAATCCACAACTTTACTTCCGAACTAGTATTGATCCCCCGATTTTCAAGTGCGGACTTTGATCAGACTTCTTGATTACAAACCATTGTTTTCCTTGCATAGCTCTCAACTGTGATAGAAAACTCGAGTACGTAATCACAAACCCACATCAATGTTTGTCGTCAAGAATCGAATGATAAATCCTTTCTCGTATTGGTGTAAATACCTCAAAATTCTGTACTCAAATCTTAGATCAAAATTTTGTGTGCCAAAATGATCTACGTGTAACTTACGTATTATTCACATTCATTTTTACCTAATATATCTCTTCAAAATTCCTATTAATCCAGGTTTATTTCACAACCATTTACTTTCTACTAAATCATTATTACTTAAGCATATAAATATGACTTAAACTTGTACAATATACATATACTTCTTAAGAGTATATATACATATCCCCAAACTTCAAACTGTTATTACTTCAATTAGGTTGTTTAACAAATGTGGAATTATACTATTATCTCAAATTAATAAGTTATAAAACTTAATCCTTAGTTTTATTTACCTAAGGTTTTAATTTAGCTAATATTATTTATCTTATCCATATATTAATAAGACAACTTTACTAAGTGTACATCTTTTTCTTACAAATCTTATGATTATCTACTTAACTTATTTACCTATCCATTTTCTAAATCAAATTTCCTAACCTTAAATCCATCAAATACCTTACAGTCAAATTGTGAAAATTAATTCACATGGTATTTGTTATTTAAACGTTTTCATTCAACAATCAATCTGCTAACCATATTATTCAAAACTTCCCTTTTTTTTTACTTTTTCCAATCTATCTACTTCCAATCTTACTTCATTTTGAATTACAAATGTTACTCTAAATGTATCACCAATTCAATGTTTTATATTAGGATAATATTTCTTATATCTCTTAGTACTAAATTTCACTTTATTCTAACCTAATCAAAGTGTCTAAATTTCAAATTATCTTATCTCCTTTATAAGTTATAGTACTTACCCTTATAATATTTACCCAAAGTCTCAATTTAGGCTTATCTTTTTCTATCTTATTGATAAGAATTTTTCTAAGTGTGCGTTTTCTTTTTACTTTCTCTAATTACAACTTGTAGCTTCAATATTATCATCAAATATCTTGTAGTCAAATTGTGAATTTTACTTCACAAGGTATTTGTAATTAGCTTTTAAATCCATCAATTTTGATGATCATTAAATCATTATTTCTTAATAACCAAATGTCTAGAGGTATATGATTAAAGTTCTATTCTAGCTTTCAACTAATTGATTCTATATGGAATATCTTATAGTCAAATTGTGCAATTCTAATCACAAGGTATTCATATTTTAGTTTAAATATACTAAATTACAAACAATCCTTAATTTCTAACCCAAAATGATAGTATCCCTTTAATATTTAAAATAGAAACCAAAGGTAAAATTATTTCATTTGCCAATTTCTTAAAACAAAATCATTTCTATAAAATTAACAAATACGCACTCATATATATAATACTCTCAACTTTTCTAGGATGTTACTAACCCTATGTAACGACCCGATATTTTCAACCATTCGCATCCATTATAAGTGTATAGGTAGACACTCATGCCGGAGTTGAATTGCTCAAAATACCGCGTTGTAATAAAATTTGGCAAATCTCAGAATATACAGTAAATAAATATAATCACAGACACAGAGTAAAATAATGCAGCGGAAGTAAAAAAAATAGTAGTTCATGAAGCTACTATCTAAATATGTCAGAGTTACATAAGATACAACAGAAGAAATAGAGTACAACAAAAGTCTCAATAAAATAACCAAGTACAAGCTGAGTAGGACAACGGAACTGAAATAGATAGGACAAGACAAGCAGATAATCTCCAGCGATTCAAATCTCCAAGCGAGTGGAAATCCAAATCTGTGAATAACTCGGGCTGACCCGAGCGTAAAGCAAAACACAAAACACTCGAGTCGGGACAATATATACTTATATAATGTAAACCAACTCAAGCGAATTGTAATAAGGGTACAAGTAACTTAGAAGATGCTTGGGACCGCCCATCCTCTAAGGATCCGTTAAAATATCTACTATGTAGTAATATTCGCTATTATAATAGTGTCTAAATAAGTAAAGTATAATCATATAGAAAATAGCGTTAAGGGGATGGAGAACCTTAACGCGGTCGGATCTTAAAATCATAATCGTAGTAAAGCTCGATATGGTAGGTGACACGGCACAACTAGGCAATGCCAGGGTAGATATACTAATTACGCACACGGACTGATGGAGCGGATAGCAGCCACTACCGTCCACCTCGAACAACACTCCCAAATCGGAGGATGGCCATCTAATCAATCACAAGTAAGAGTATAATATCGAAGAAATGTGTCCGAGAAGAGGTGCTACCTCACTGGTCCGAGATCGCTCCTGTTTTAGCCACCTTATGCCAACTCACGGGAGTTGGGTCCACGTAACATACCTTAAGAACGTCGCCACCATCCTACTTCATTCTGGAATCTCCACCGCGTACACAGTTGCCAAAGTGGTTTTCGGTAAGACAGAGAGTATGTCCATATCCGATCCCGGTCTCTTTAACAACCCAACGTTATTATAACCCGTGGTTATAAGTTTAAAAACAGTTTATACTTCAAAATAGAATATCATTTCAAATCCAAATCTTTATCAAAATAAAGATTAAATCAATTCCAAACCATTTCCATATTTTTAAAACATCATATCATTTCAAAACTTCATTTCAAATCATTTTAATATTCCAAATATCATTTGAGTTCAAATCTAAATATTCAACTTTAAATACCTTTTAAATTTAAAGGTATACTTCATTTATTATCATTTCAAGTCACCTTTTAAATAGTTTATATTCCAATCAAATAATTCATTTAAACCTTTTAAAAGTGTAATTATTATATTTTCAAATCAAGTATTCAATTTCCAAAGTTTCAAACCATTCTGAGTTCATTTACTAAGTCAAAAACCCTAATTATTAAAATTTCAGCATTTCACAGCATTTAAAAACAACTGCTATAGGTTATATTTGAAAACATTTTTAATTCAGCAAAGACAGCACTTAAAACTGCTGTTAAAACTCAGTTTTAGTTGAATTATAGTTCAAAACAGAAAAGACAGCATTTCAGAAGTGCTGCGGTAGTTTAGATTTCAAAACAAGGGTTAAATTTGGTTTCAGCAAAGACTGCAGACCATTATAGCATTTCCAGAGAATGCTATAATAGACCTGAGTTCAATATTAGCCTATAAGTTCCACTACAGCAACTACAGCATTTCAGAAATGCTGTAATAGCTCTTTTTACACAATTTTAGTTCAAAACAGAATCTATAGCATTTCCGAATGCTATTAAAAGTAGATTTCAGGTGTTAGTGTATTTCCAGCAATTAAATAACTTCAATTTAAAACACATAAACATTTTAAAAATCATATTTTAACGTTTAAAATGTTCATTTACATATCATTTAACATATATCTTTTTCACAATAAATTTCTTATAATTAAATCCAATTTTCAACAATTTACTTAATAAGTTTAAGTGTAAAAGTTCCAATTCTTCACATTTCAACAAATAGACTTAACCCTTCAAATTTAAATTACCATTTCACAATTTAACAAAATTTCCAATTTTATTTAATTAACTTAAACCTTTAATTAAAACCAAATTTCACATTTCCTAGTCAAGTTATATTTTAAAAGATCACTTTTAAACATTCATTTATTTAACCACTTAAATTCATAGAAAAATCAATAATACTTTAATAAATCACTTAAATTCAAATTTAATCAAATTATCATATTTTACCATTTTCCAAATATAATTATATTTCCATTTTATTCATATAACTTAAATATCATTTTTAACCAAAATTCCAAATTCCAAACTTAAGTTATATTTCAAAAATCCAGTTAAACCTTCATTAATTACATTTTTAACATATAGAAAAATCATAATTTTTTATTTTAAAACATTTCAAAATCTATTTAAATCAAATTTCATAAATTTATAATTTTTAAATTACTTAAAAATATCCAAAGCACTTTATAAATTAACCACGGGCCTGTATATAATTTTCTAACCTAGGTCAAGTGATACGGATATGTATCATTTCAATCCGCAGTTAAAAAAAATCAGGGTTCTATCATTTCAAACCCGCAATCCCAAGTTAAAATAAATTAAATAAAAATCATTCAGGCCTATCATTTCAGCCCATAACGATTTTTACCTATTCTAAAGTCCGTTCGTGTATGTATCATTTCAACCCATAGTGATTCTAGTCTACAGGGAACTTGCAATGGTGATAACTGATATAAATAATAGAATAACATTAAATAACAGTAACATATGATATAACAGGTGTATAAACATCATATGATCATAATATAGTCAAGTATAACATGATAATATATTTCTACAGATTCATAGGGTGTCAATTTACTAGTTATATAGGTACACATTGTCTGGTGAGAATAACTCACCTCTTTGTGCTGGAGATTGCTATCAAATGCACAAACTGAGATCTTCGAAGGCACGAAAGCACGAATAAGATTGGATATTGAGAGAGCCAAAGATAAATCTCCTTGAAAACATTCAAACAAAACAAGACAATATACACATAAATATTCAACGCAAAATAATGTTGAAACAATGTAGATAAGAAGCAACAACGGAATAGATTACTTGACCATGCTTTAACCATTCAAAAGCTCGAACAAGGGGTTCATTTCTCAGCCATGATGATGATGAGTGTGAGAGAGACAAGGTTAACTCCTCGGAATACATAAGACAAAACAATCCAAACAATATAAGTTTTCAACCCAAATTTTAATAGAACAATGTTAGAAATGACTGCACGGAATCAAATAGAAATGCTTGCACTTGCTTTCAACCTTTACTAGGCTCAGCCATGAGGGAAACTACAGGTCTAAGGCAATGGTTTTGGGTCTGGTTTGGACCAAGGGATACACGGCTACAAGCTAGAGATGATGGGGAAGTTATAACATAGGTATGTGAAGAGTTTTAGGCACACTAGCGTGGTTTTTGGTCAACAAAAGGGCTCGGCCATAGGAGTTTGGGCTTGGCCATTCAAGTTCAGATCTGGACAGAGGTGGGGAGGGGTGTGTTGTGGTCAGGTCAGGGAGGTGGTGGTGGCTATGGTGGTGGTTTGGGTGGTGGTTGAGGTGGGTGAGCATGTAGAGGTCAATAAACATGGTTTTTAGGCATCTAGGTTGAAATTTGGGGGGTTTTACCATCAAAATGGTTCGTCTATGGTCAGATCTGGTGGAGTGGGGGCTAGTGGTGGTCGGGAAGAGATGGAAGGAGGTGGTGGCAGAGGAATAGGGGTAGAGGCCGATCTCAATCAGGGAAGAAGGCAAGCAAAATAACATAGAAAAAGAAGAAAAGTAGGAAGAAAGAGATGGAGGCCATTACCTAATTTTCTCTAGTCGTGAGAAACAATTGAAGATGGGATATTTTTTCACGTGAATGCCAAATGAGATGACGGCTACACTAGGGTTTTACATGGCTAGGCAATTAATTTTGAGGAGTTAAAGGAATTAAAGGATTTGGTAAATAAAAGGGCATCTGTTTCAAAGCGTTACACAACCCTTCACATTTCTTTCCTTATAAATCTTTATATAAAAAAATATTTCAGAAAAATACTATAAAAACCGAAACTAAGTAAAGATATAAGAAAATAAATAATAAAATTTAAAGAAATTAGAAAAAATAATAAAAGAAATTGCTTAAATATACAAAACAGTGTCCAGAAATTACAAATAAATCACCATTGACTTTGGAAAATTATTAACTTTAATTTAAAAATATTCTAAAACAAAATTTGAAATAAAAATGACTTTTAAAACATTTTCAAAGTGAAATAAATAATTAAATTCAGAGAAAATAGCAAAAGAATTGAAGAAATTGTTTAAAAATAGTAGACAGGACATGAAAATTTCACATAAATTACCATTGACTCTAGAAAAATGTCTACTTCACTTTAAAAATAATAAAAGACAAAAATATACATAAAATAACATATTAACACATATTAAAATAAAATATGACAAAGAAAATAAAATTTATAAAATTTAAAATAGGCAAAATTGCACAATAAAACAAATTATACTAAAAATTGAAATGTACATAACTTTTACATTTTAACTCCGTTTTCAACGAAATGAAAAGCAGTATTCATGTTATTAAATCTATTTTCATAATAAAAGATAAAATTTCAAATTTCAAATATTCAAAATTTAAATTTAAAAGTCAAAGTTTGACTATTGACCAAAATTCACATTTTTTGGAAATATTTAATTTAGTCATATTTGGAATTCTAATCCACATCAAAGTCAAAGTTTATATTTAAAATAACAAAATTTATTCTTTTTCATAAATAAAGCTTTTGAATCTGGAAAAAAATCAATTTAAGAATATTTGTAAAATATAGGGTTGTTACACTCTCCCCCACTCAAAACTTTTCGTCCCCGAAAAGGAACGAGGTACGGGAAAGCACAGAAAAAGATAGAATGAAATAGAATTAAGACAAGATGATAAGAAGATTGGAATTACACCTGATAATTATTGTTATAGGTAAGTTTAACAAGATGGAGGTGATCAAATCAAGAATACAAGCACGAACAAGATCCTCTAGAGTCTGAATCACCCCTTTCACTTGACCGACGGTCTATGAATGGAAAAAACAGTGTTCAGATCCAGATAAGTAACAAAAATTATCAAAGATTACAGAAAGATTTCTAAACGGACTGGTATAAGCAATAGCCTTCCCATTCTGTAACAAGATAAGAGAAATAAGGACAACCAAAAGGTAGTTTGGAAACACAAAATAAGATAATAAACTTGAAACCATAATGCTTTTAAATCATAACAATTTATGGACGTTTATCATTTGGAAATCATACTACTAAAAATCGTAACACTTTGGAAATGTTATTCTAAAAAAACATAGTACTTAGAAAATCATAACACCTTTTAAAATAATCTTCATTTAAAATATTTTAATTCAAGGTCAAATAATATTCATTTTAAAGTTGTAACATTTCTAAGTTCATTCAATTATAAAATTTCCAAAACATTGTATTTTCAAAATAGCAGCACTTATAAAATGCTACAGTAGATATATTAATATTTCAAATCAGTTTAATATCAGAAATATTCATTTGGATATCATTTAACTTATGACTTATTAAAACAAACTTTTATGAATGGAATATTCAAATCAAACTATACTTCATTTATTAAGTTTAAAAGTTCACTATTTTAGTTAGCTCTTAATTTAACACATAACCTAACACTTTATTTAAAATACCCATTTCATAAATAGATATTCCTTCAATAAGTTACACTTAAAATTTCCATTTGAAAACCAAATTCTCAATTATCAAATTTAGTGATGTTAAAATACATTTTAACTATCATAATTATTCATTTTTCAAGACATATCAATTTCATACATAAAATATTTATCATAGCAAATATAACAATCAAATTTCTTTACACATTTATTCATTTAGACATCAATTAAACTATGAATTCAAGTTAAATAAACTTTATTACAAAATGTCCAATTCCAATGTATTTTATTTTATCTATTCAAAGATACATTATTTATTATACAGCATATTCATTTCAGGAAATAACCATTATTAAAATTCCTAGGTTAGACTTAAGGTTCCATATTAAATCAAATTTGATTATTAAGTTATTTAAATAAAATATCTTTAAATTCCTTTTTCACTATTTACCTCTGTTAATCTTTTATAACTAAAATTTAAGTGTATAAAATTTATTATAACCACTCAAATTTTATTTATAAAATCCTTTTTATATTGTATATTATCCAATTACATTGTTAACTTCTAAAAAAATTTAAGGTAAGTTATATTTGAATGTAATTGTGTTATACAAATAAAACTTTCCAATTCAATTATCTCAAGTTTGAATCATTTATTCAAAAAATTTAATTTTTCTTTTTATAACTGAAATTATTCTTTAAGATGAAATTTTAAGAATTAATTTTCCGGTTTCCTTCAAACCAGTTAGAGATAAATAAATATATGTACATAATATGTCAAATCAATTTAAATCATATATCTATATATATTATAAATCAAATCATATTTAGAAATTCAAATAAATTAAATCTTTCAAAACAAAGCTGTAGTAAGACTACAGAATGGTCTCTTCAGTTCAAAACTCGAAAATGAACGTCGATGATGCTACAGTCATCATCGAAATTATTTTCCAACGATAAAGAGAAGAGCACTTAATTTTTAAACTTTAAAATCCTTTAGAGACAAATTTTTATTCAAAAATACTTTAAATAATATCCTTTTAAAAATTTTAAACACAAGGTTTGAAACCATCGGAAATTAAATTCTTTAACTTTCTTGTTTTAAATTCATTTCAGTTCCCAAATAAATTTATAAACAACTATTTATAAATTCATTTGTAGAACAATAAATGATAAATCAAGTATTATCATTTCAAATTATCAATTTATTAAGTTCCATAAAATTATATATCCAAATTTATTTCATTAACCAAATTTTAAAATAATATTGTGTCAATTTGTTCTGTCAAAGTGTTTTAGAAATCCTATCGATAGCGTTGATCAGACGAATCGATCGGAAACCCAAATCAACATCAACAACTCAAACAACACAATATAAAACAAAACAGTAATTTACAAGTACAGTTCAAAATGTTTGGAAGATAGATTGGAACAAAAGACAAGATGATTAAACAAAGTAGAGAGATGGGTAAGCTTAGATAAATCGTGGACAACCTTAACCGGGTCAACCGTGACTTAATGGATAAGATCAAATGTGGATTTTCTGGGGTAAATCTACCTTCGATCTCAAGAGATAAAGTTTGGAATAATAAAAGATATTAGCATCTAACCAAGGATAAATATAAATCTCTGGTGAATCGATGCTGATTATAAAGGATTTTCACCCTTTTACAAGAAAATTAGAATATTGGCGAGACCGCCAATTCACTATAAAGATATTGGAAGTGGAGTCATGGGATACTCCAGAATCAAAAGATGATGAATAGTGAGGGACACGAATGAATTTTGGAACTGCAGGGAACGTTCCAACATTCAAAGGAAATCGAATCAAAAGGAAGAGATTCAAACTCGAACGAAAGTGATTCTGTAAATAAATTTACCATACATTCTAAGTTTTGCCTCAAAGCCAAAGCTCTGATACCAACTGTAACGACCCGATATTTTCAACCATTCGCATCCATTATAAGTGTATATGTAGACACTTATGTCGGAGTTGAATTGCTCAAAATACCGCGTTGTAATAAATTTGGCAAATCTCAGAATATACAGTAAATAAATATAATCACAGACACAGAGAAAAATAATGCAGCGGAAGTAAAAGAAATAGTAGTTCATGAAGCTACTATCTAAATATGTCAGAGTTACATAAGATACAACAGAAGAAATAGAGTACAACAAAAGTCTCAATAAAATAACCAAGTACAAGCTGAGTAGGACAACGGAACTGAAATAGATAGGACAAGACAAGCAGATAATCTCCAGCGATTCAAATCTCCAAGCGAGTGGAAATCCAAATCTGTGAATAACTCGGGCTAACCCGAGCGTAAAGAAAAACACAAAACACTCGAGTCAGGACAATATATACTTATATAATGTAAACCAACTCAAGCGAATTGTAATAAGAGTACAAGTAACTTAGAAGATGCTTGGGACCGCCCATCCTCTAAGGATCCGTTAAAATATCTACTATGTAGTAATATTCGCTATTATAATAGTGTCTAAATAAGTAAAGTATAATCATATAGAAAATAGCGTTAAGGGGATGGAGAACCTTAACGCGGTCGGATCTTAAAATTATAATCGTAGTAAAGCTCGATATGGTAGGTGACACGGCACAACTAGGCAATGCCAGGGTAGATATACCAATTACGCACACGGACTGATGGAGCGGATAGCAGCCACTACCGTCCACCTCGAACAACACTCCCAAATCGGAGGATGGCCATCTAATCAATCACAAGTAAGAGTATAATATCGAAGAAATGTGTCCGAGAAGAGGTGCTACCTCACTGGTCCGAGATCGCTCCTGTTTTAGCCACCTTATGCCAACTCACGGGAGTTGGGTCCACGTAACATACCTTAAGAACGTCGCCACCATCCTACTTCATTTTGGAATCTCCACCGCGTACACAGTTGCCAAAGTGGTTTTCGGTAAGACAGAGAGTATGTCCATATCCGATCCCGGACTCTTTAACAACCCAACGTTATTATAACCCGTGGTTATAAGTTTAAAAACAGTTTATACTTCAAAATAGAATATCATTTCAAATCCAAATCTTTATCAAAATAAAGATTAAATCAATTCCAAACCATTTCCATATTTTTAAAACATCATATCATTTCAAAACTTCATTTCAAATCATTTTAATATTCCAAATATCATTTGAGTTCAAATCTAAATATTCAACTTTAAATACCTTTTAAATTTAAAGGTATACTTCATTTATTATCATTTCAAGTCACCTTTTAAATAGTTTATATTCCAATCAAATAATTCATTTAAACCTTTTAAAAGTGTAATTATTATATTTTCAAATCAAGTATTCAATTTTCAAAGTTTCAAACCATTCTGAGTTCATTTACTAAGTCAAAAACCCTAATTATTAAAATTTCAGCATTTCACAGCATTTAAAAACAACTGCTATAGGTTATATTTGAAAACATTTTTAATTCAGCAAAGACAGCACTTAAAACTGCTGTTAAAACTCAGTTTTAGTTGAATTATAGTTCAAAACAGAAAAGACAGCATTTCAGAAGTGCTGCGGTAGTTCAGATTTCAAAACAAGGGTTAAATTTGGTTTCAGCAAAGACTGCAGACCATTATAGCATTTCCAGAGAATGCTATAATAGACCTGAGTTCAATATTAGCCTATAAGTTCCACTACAGCAACTACAGCATTTCAGAAATGCTATAATAGCTCTTTTTACACAATTTTAGTTCAAAACAGAATCTATAGCATTTCCGAATGCTATTAAAAGTAGATTTCAGGTGTTAGTGTATTTCCAGCAATTAAATAACTTCAATTTAAAACACAAACATTTTAAAAATCATATTTTAACGTTTAAAATGTTCATTTACATATCATTTAACATATATCTTTTTCACAATAAATTTCTTATAATTAAATCCAATTTTCAACAATTTACTTAATAAGTTTAAGTGTAAAAGTTCCAATTCTTCACATTTCAACAAATAGACTTAACCCTTCAAATTTAAATTACCATTTCACAATTTAACAAAATTTCCAATTTTATTTAATTAACTTAAACCTTTAATTAAAACCAAATTTCACATTTCCTAGTCAAGTTATATTTTAAAAGATCACTTTTAAACATTCATTTATTTAACCACTTAAATTCATAGAAAAATCAATAATACTTTAATAAATCACTTAAATTCAAATTTAATCAAATTATCATATTTTACCATTTTCCAAATATAATTATATTTCCATTTTATTCATATAACTTAAATATCATTTTTAACCAAAATTCCAAATTCCAAACTTAAGTTATATTTCAAAAATCCAGTTAAACCTTCATTAATTACATTTTTAACATATAGAAAAATCATAATTTTTTATTTTAAAACATTTCAAAATCTATTTAAATCAAATTTCATAAATTTATAATTTTTAAATTACTTAAAAATATCCAAAGCACTTTATAAATTAACCACGGGCCTGTATATAATTTTCTAACCTAGGTCAAGTGATACGGATATGTATCATTTCAATCCGCAGTTAAAAAAAATCAGGGTTCTATCATTTCAAACCCGCAATCCCAAGTTAAAATAAATTAAATAAAAATCGTTCAGGCCTATCATTTCAGCCCATAACGATTTTTCCCTATTTTAAAATCCGTTCGGGTATGTATCATTTCAACCCATAGTGATTCTAGTCTACAGGGAACTTGCAATGGTGATAACTGATATAAATAACAGAATAACATTAAATAACAGTAACATATGATATAACAGGTGTATAAACATCATATGATCATAATATAGTCAAGTATAACATGATAATATATTTCTACAGATTCACAGGGTGTCAATTTACTAGTTATATAGGTACATATTGTCTGGTGAGAATAACTCATCTCTTTGTGCTGGAGATTGCTATCAAATGCACAAACTGAGATCTTCGAAGGCACGAAAGCACGAATAAGATTGGATATTGAGAGAGCCAAAGATAAATCTTCTTGAAAACATTCAAACAAAACAAGACAATATACACATAAATATTCAACGCAAAATAATGTTGAAACAATGTAGATAAGAAGCAACAACGGAATAGATTACTTGACCATGCTTTAACCATTCAAAAGCTCGAACAAGGGGTTCATTTCTCAGCCATGATGATGATGAGTGTGAGAGAGACAAGGTTAACTCCTCGGAATACATAAGACAAAACAATCCAAACAATATAAGTTTTCAACCCAAATTTTAATAGAACAATGTTAGAAATGACTGCACGGAATCAAATAGAAATGCTTGCACTTGCTTTCAACCTTTACTAGGCTCAGCCATGAGGGAAACTACAGGTCTAAGGCAATGGTGTTGGGTCTGGTTTGGACCAAGGGATACACGGCTACAAGCTAGAGATGATGGGGAAGTTATAACATAGGTATGTGAAGAGTTTTAGGCACACTAGCGTGGTTTTTGGTCAACAAAAGGGCTCGTCCATAGGAGTTTGGGCTTGGCCATTCAAGTTCAGATCTGGACAGAGGTGGGGAGGGGTGTGTTGTGGTCAGGTCAGGGAGGTGGTGGTGGCTATGGTGGTGGTTTGGGTGGTGGTTGAGGTGGGTGAGCATGTAGAGGTCAATAAACATGGTTTTTAGGCATCTAGGTTGAAATTTGGGGGGTTTTACCATCAAAATGGTTCGTCTATGGTCAGATCTGGTGGAGTGGGGGCTGGTGGTGGTCAGGAAGAGATGGAAGGAGGTGGTGGCAGAGGAATAGGGGTAGAGGCCGATCTCAATCAGGGAAGAAGGCAAGCAAAATAACATAGAAAAAGAAGAAAAGTAGGAAGAAAGAGATGGAGGCCATTACCTAATTTTCTCTAGTCGTGAGAAACAATTGAAGATGAGATATTTTTTCACGTGAATGCCGAATGAGATGACGGCTACACTAGGGTTTTACATGGCTAGGCAATTAATTTTGAGGAGTTAAAGGAATTAAAGGATTTGGTAAATAAAAGGGCATCTGTTTCAAAGCGTTACACAACCCTTCACATTTCTTTCCTTATAAATCTTTATATAAAAAAAATATTTCAGAAAAATACTATACAAACCGAAACTAAGTAAAGATATAAGAAAATAAATAATAAAATTTAAAGAAATTAGAAAAAATAATAAAAGAAATTGCTTAAATACACAAAACAGTGTCCAGAAATTACAAATAAATCACCATTGACTTTGGAAAATTATTAACTTTAATTTAAAAATATTCTAAAACAAAATTTGAAATAAAAATGACTTTTAAAACATTTTCAAAGTGAAATAAATAATTAAATTCAGAGAAAATAGCAAAAGAATTGAAGAAATTGTTTAAAAATAGCAGACAGGACATGAAAATTTCACATAAATTACCATTGACTCTAGAAAAATGTCTACTTCACTTTAAAAATAATAAAAGACAAAAATATACATAAAATAACATATTAACACATATTAAAATAAAATATGACAAAGAAAATAAAATTTATAAAATTTAAAATAGGCAAAATTGCACAATAAAACAAATTATACTAAAAATTGAAATGTACATAACTTTTACATTTTAACTCCGTTTTCAACGAAACGAAAAGCAGTATTCATGTTATTAAATCTATTTTCATAATAAAAGATAAAATTTCAAATTTCAAATATTCAAAATTTAAATTTAAAAGTCAAAGTTTGACTATTGACCAAAATTCACATTTTTTGGAAATATTTAATTTAGTCATATTTGGAATTCTAATCCACATCAAAGTCAAAGTTTATATTTAAAATAACAAAATTTATTCTTTTTCATAAATAAAGCTTTTGAATTTGGAAAAAAATCAATTTAAGAATATTTGTAAAATATAGGGTTGTTACACCCTATCTCTAATGAGTTACTCATCTTAGGATATTACTAATCCTATATTTGATGAGACTTATCCCTATTAGGATTTGGTGTTCGCTCAACCAAAAGCTCTGACACCAAATGTGACAACCCACAGTTCCGTACCCTTTGTGCCGACAATACACCACACATGTCTGACCCAAATTGCACGGAAGTATGGATTATCAAGGGTAATAAAGAAAAATAGACAGAACAGAATCTCATGCGAATGGAATAACATATAATATTGAACAATAATATTTACAGCGGAAAACTTTTAAAATACATATATCAAAGTCTAACCTAAATTCAGCTTGGATAGTTATAAACATCTGTCCTTTTAATTGCTGACAAACATCAAACAAAAACAAACAGACAGCAGCGGAAAATAGAATACGTCCATACGTAGATGAATATCTCCAACTCTCCTCTAGAAACTCCAACCGTCTTCAAATAAACCTAAAGCTACTCGGATCTAA
Organism: Allium fistulosum; assembly: GCA_030737815.1. Taxonomy (NCBI): domain Eukaryota; kingdom Viridiplantae; phylum Streptophyta; class Magnoliopsida; order Asparagales; family Amaryllidaceae; genus Allium; species Allium fistulosum. Next base: position 797,505,890 of record CM060905.1, on the reverse strand, counting down.
CCCAAGTATTGAAAATACCCGGATCAGGCTTGATAAACCAGCGTGAGAAAAACTCAATAATAAATGACAGTGTCATAGATCAGCCTTTGAATAAAATTCTTTGAAAAGAAAGAGTATCTCATAAGACCACGCCCACACAAAAACTGTAATGACCCAAGATTTTAGGAATTTATTCTGGAAAATATAAATAAATTTAAAATAATTTTTAAATAAATTTTGAAGGAGGAATTGATATAGCTTGATAGTGTATCAGTGTGTGTACATGTGTGCACAGGAAATGTACATGAATATAAGCTAAAACCCTGAACTCCAAGAATACATACATATTGATGTGTATGGAAATATATATATATATATATATATGTAGATTAAATTCTTAAAAGTAGTATGCATGAGTAAATGTATATATGAATGCTACTGAATATTTTTGAGTGTACATGTGCATGTGTGTGTCAGTATAGAATGATGTATGAATATATAGGAGGGTGTACTAATTATTTCAGTAAGACTTATATAAATATATATGTGTTAATAAAATACTAGAGTTTAAACTAGTGAAATAAAATATACAGACATATTTTAATATAAGCAGAAATAAAAAAGAATGAAGATATAAAAAGGAATAATCCTCTTATAAATAAATGAAGGAAGTACATACCATTTGCATGAAAGCTAAAAATAGAAAAAAAAATAAGATAAAACAGGGAAGTGCTTGATATAGGCAGAATTAGAAAAGAGTATTTAATAAATAACAAAATCAAGTCACATTTTTAGCATGATTGTAGACAAGGGGAAAAGTATTTTCTGAAAAGCAAATTTCTGGAAAAAAATGTGTAACCACTTTTCTCTTCACCCAAATTAAGCCGGAAGGGGTAAAACTTTGGGTTTAAAATGCAGATAACATGATTTTTCTGGTGGGCAAAAATGGACTTAGCCAATACCCAAAACCCTAAGAGAGAGACCCTGTATATATATACATGTATATGCTGCAGCCTCCTCTCCTGCTTAGAAAAGAATTTTGAAAAACAAACAACACCATAGAAATCATAAGACAAAGGAAGGAAGAGAGCTTGAGGCTAAGGGCAGAAGCTTATCAATTAATTAAGGAAACAAAGAAGAGAGCTAGGTGAGAAAACTCACTCAAAAACCTAAGGCAATAAGTCCTAATGTAGGCAGCCAGTTATAAGTATTTTTCTTAAAAGAGTATTTTCATATATGAATGCTTATCTGTGAATTTAAATCTGAAAATGTTTTGATTCTCTTTGGTTGATTACTTGTTTTATTATAACAAAGTTTTATGTGTTGTTAGTATACATATCTGTTTTATACACTCAGATCTCTGATATGTTAATGTTTAGGGATATAAACAAATACCCAGAAAATAAAATGTTGAGAATAGGCAAGTAGTATTGGTTTTGGCTCAACCCAGAAAAATGTAAATAATGTTGAGCTGCAATATACTCATGTATAAGTGCTGAGGCTTGAAATAGAAAGGAATTAGGGGTGCAATAGGGTTGCCTATGTGTTGATGCTCCTGATTCAATAAAATGCATAGCAAACAAAATTTTGTGATTCAGTGAAACCAGGTCATCCTGAGTTTAACTCAAGCACAAATGTTTGCAAAAGAAAAATTCTCCCAGAAACCATAAGCCAATGTTAGTTGCCTAAACTCCTTTTAAATACCAGGATGAATATATATATATATATACAGAACCTTAATTTGAAATCACCAATGGTTGTTTGCTTGTTTGCCTCTGTATGGTCATGTATAATATGAGAAGCCATGTTATGGATGTTTTTAGCTAATGAAATGAATCACTGGATGGTTTTGTCATGAAAAATCAAAAGAGTTATTATTAACTTAAACCTGATAGGAAATTGGGGTCAAGAACACTGCAGGAATGACTTGTGTGCTTGAGTAACACAAGTTGACACATGGCTTGTTTAAGTCCTGAGATCTTTGTGTAATGGAGTGAATTAGTTCATTACAGTGTGTCCATTGATTCATAAATATTGCAGATGAGACCAAGGATAGATAAACATACCCAGGGAATAATACTGGAGATGATGAGAAAACTAGAGTTATTCCCAGATTTGAAATATGAGAATTGAATAAATGATTTAACTCATATTAGTTATTTTCCTGTTTGGTATGAATGATTGTTTGTCTATGATTGAGTTGTATGCTTGAATGTATGTGCCATATTTATATATGTAGTCTCTGGAAAAAAAAATTAAAGTGTGCACATGCACAATGACACAGAGCATGCACACAAGTATTTGCCTGATTCCAAAGGGCTGAACTTTCTGTATATGTACTTAACTTAACTTTAACCTGATTAACTAATTATTTTTGTGAGCTTTCTCATACCAGACATGTGTCTGACCCTAGTGTGCTAATGGCATCTGGGGTGTCTCATTTAAAATGAGGCAGTTTCAAATGCTTTTTCAGGGATTGCAGCAACTAAGTAGGAGTAGGAGCAAGGCTTTGAGAAGAAGACATAGCATGCTAAACTTAGTTAGATAAGAGCCTAAATGTTGAAATCTGCATGTATTGACAATTTAAATTGCTACTGTATTAAGTGTTGAATGTTGGATGGATATTTTGTTAAGAGATTGACTTGTATCTGGAATCTATGATCCAAGTTAAATATCTGTTATGTTTAAAAAGAATTTTAATCAAATCTTGTAAGTGGATTTAGCAAGAACACCATGTTAAAATCGAATGATTACATTTTATAAATGTATTAGTCAATCATGAGTCTTTGGAAAGGATTTAAGTTTTGGAAAATCTGGATAGTTGTTTCTCAGAAAATTAAATGGTTTTATTTTCTACTATGGTATATGTATACAAAAGAAAATAGGCATAGGTTGAATGTTTTTTTTTATGGCTGCAAGGTTCCCATAATTAAACTTGTTTCATACAAATGACTCATGTCCTATTTTTAAAGAAAGGATTTGTAATAAGGGAATTGTAAGCCAGATCCATATAGTTGCAGATATATATGCACATAAACATGTTTAGTGCAAATATTACTACACCTTTTCCTTTGTATTTGTGATAAGAATCTGAATTTCACTCAAATTCTAACCAAATGCATTCTTAATTCCAGACAGATTTTGTGAGAAGAAATTCAAACCTGGATAATGATAAACACTTCTATCATTTACAAAACCTAAGCAACAGACCCTTAATTTACATCAATCATGAAGCCTTCCAGGTTGTAGAAATGGGTTTCAAGAATATTAAAGCAAGAATTATTGTTTTGTATGATAGAATATAGGCAAAAATAAAGTATATATGTGCAGATATAGGTAGATAACAGGTTCCAAACTGTACAGGAGAAAAATGAAAAAAAAAACAAAAATTGTGTTTGAACCAACCAGCATAGTACTCGAACTCGTGACCTCTCGTGTATAAGTTAGGCGCGTTTCCATTACGCCTAGATGTTGCTTGTGTTCACTTAGGATCCACTTCTTTTTAGCTTGATTTTGTCACTATTCAGAACTTAACACAAACATCTATATTAAAAGCTTGCTTTCCACTGATTATTACTTGATCACTTCTTAGTTAGGATAAACAAACTAAAGTATATGTTTCCAGTGGATTGTTTGGTCAAAAAAAAATCAGCAATCCAATATCCTCTTGTTTTCCAGAACTCTATTTCAAACAAGAGAGGCATATACATCCTCACATGTATGTGCTTATCTTTGTGAATGTACTGATATATTTATATTGGTTGATTATTGTGATCCTGGATATATTTGGTTTATTGGAGAAAGATATTGACCCTAAGAATGATAATTGCAATGGATGATATATCTATATATATATATATATATCCTCTTTACCTTAAAAAAAATCCTTATGGAATTAGAGTAGAAATAGGAGGGTCATTTCAGTTGGTATCAGAGCTATGTTATTCAACATAGTAGAAGTAAGGATCAAGTTCTTAGATAGAAATAAAATTGAAAGGAACTAAATATATATATATATATATATAACAATGTGTTCAGTGTGAAAAAAAAACCCACTGAAATAACCAAATTACCAATCAAACTAACCAGCTATATAAATTATTATTAGCAAACTATGGTAGGGAGACCACCAAATCAGGGAGCAGGATCTTCCCATGCACCACCAATGGTCAATCTGCAAGACTTAGTGAGAGCATTTAGGGATGGGGCAGGACAAAGGCAAGAAAATCCCTATGAAGAACTCTCAAAATTACTTAAGACATATACTCATTTAGGAGGCAAAAGCTTTGAAGGGACAGAAAGTATCATGGAAATTCAAACATGGTTGAGAACATTGGAAAGAATTTTCAATGACATGCAACTTGATGATCAAAGAAAGAGGCAAGTGGCTTCAAGACAGCTAAAAGGAGTAGCTTTAGGCTGGTGGGAAGTAATCATTGCAGGAAGGAATGAGAATGAAATCACTTGGAATCAATTCAAAGAGATGTTGGAAGCAAGGTTTGTACCAGCATCAGCAAAGACTACCTTGCTAGAAGAATTCATTAGACTTAGACAAGGAACCATGACTGTCATAGAATACACTCAAAAGTTTGAGGGGCTTTCCACATATGGAGCAATGCTTGTGGCAGATGAGGCATCTAAAAATGATAGGTACATAAAAGGTCTGAACCCAGGACTTAGCAGAGCCATGTTACCCTATGCAGACAAGACTTTTGACCATGTGATAGACTTAGCTTTGAGGTTGGAGCAGCATGACAAGGAAAGGGAGAAGTTCAGAAATTTAAGAGCAATAATATCAAGAAAGGTAAGGGGAGGTATCACCCTTATGATAAGAAGAAAGAAGAGGCTAGTAACAAAAGCACTGGAGATGTCAAAGCTAAGGAAGACAAGAAGAAAATTGTGTGCCATCAGTGTGGAAAGGAAGGGCATATCAAACCAAGATGTCCAGAATTGAAAGGAGGAGCTTTCAAATGCTATCTATGTGGGAAAGAGGGGCATATGAAGAGGAATTGTCCTGAGTATAAACAGCAAGGCAAATTGGCAAATTTGGAAGGAAAAGGCAAAGCCACAGTGGAGAGTAACACTGTAAACCATAGCCAAGTGGAAGGTACATTACTTATTTGTACCATACCCATAACAGTAGTATATGATACTGGGGCAACTCACTCTTTAATTTCTTATGAATTGGTTAAAATGCTAAAACTGAATTGCATATTGGTTGAAACCCCATTGCATATACACAGTCCATTGGGGAGTTCTAGTGTTTTAAATATGATTTGTGTGGATGTGGAATTAAACATAGGAGGAAATATTTTTATTTCCAATTTATATGTTTTGAATTACCCAAATATAGGTGTTATATTGGGGGTAGACTGGTTAAGGCAATTTAAAGCCATAATTAATTTAGACTCATCCACCATATCATTGCAAAATTCTAGAGGCCAGAGAATCACAGTTTTATGTGAGGTAGCTAAGGAAGGAAAACTATATCATTTAGTTGACTCAGAAAAAGATTTCAGTGAACTAACCATTGAAGAAATTCCCATAGTCAATGAATATTTGGATGTGTTTGGTGAGGTCAAGGGTATTCCACACCATAGACCAGTAGAATTCCAGATCAATCTAGTTCCAGGAGCAAGCCCAGTGATTAAAAAGCCAACTAGAATGGGGCCAAATGAACTAAAAGAATTAAAGAAACAGTTAGAAGAATTGGAAGAAAAGGGTTTTATAAGACCAAGTAATTCTTGCTGGGGAGCACCAGTGGTATTTGTTAAGAAGCAAGATGGCTCCTTAAGACTCTGCATAGATTATAGAGAATTAAACAAAGTAACTATTAAAAATAAATACCCATTGCCAAGAATAGATGATCTTTTTGATCAATTAGCAGGGGCAAAAGTATTTTCTAGACTAGACTTAGCATCTGGTTTTCATCAAATGAAGGTGGAAGAATCAAGCATCAAGTACACAGCCTTTAACACTAGGTATGGGTTGTATGAATTTTTGGTTATGCCATTTGGCTTGACCAATGCACCATCTTACTTTGTAGATTTAATGAACAGAACCTTTAGAGATTGTTTAGACAAGTTTGTGCTTATTTTTATAGATGACATTTTGATTTATTCCAAGACAGTGGAAGAACATAAGCATCATTTGCACCTGGTTTTGTCTAGATTAAGGGAAAAAGATTTAAAGGCAAAATTTTCAAAATGTGTGTTTTGGAAAGAGGAAGTACATTTTCTTGGCCATGTTATATCTGCCAAAGGAATTTCTGTGAACCCCAATAAAGTAGTGGCTATTCAAGCATGGAAGAGGCCAAGCACTGTGAGTGAAGTGAGGTCATTTATGGGAATGGCAGGGTATTATAGGAGGTTTATAAAAGATTTTTCAAAAATTTCTACACCACTCACTAACCTAACCAGGAAGAACCAAGCTTTTGTTTGGTCAGAAAAATGTGAAAAGTCTTTTGAACAGTTGAAGGAGGCATTGGTGAATGCTCCAATTCTAAAGGTACCACATGGAAATGAAGAATTAGTGGTATACACTGATGCTAGTGGATTTGGCTTGGGTGCAGTGTTGATGCAACAAGGCCAAGTCATTGCATATGCATCCAGACAACTTAAACCCCATGAAGTAAGGTATGCCACACATGATCTCGAATTAGCAGCTGTGATATATGCTTTAAAACTTTGGAGACATTATTTGTTAGGCACTAAGTTTGAACTTTACACTGACCACAAGTCTCTAAAATATTTGTTTTCACAAAAAGATTTGAACATGAGGCAACATAGATGGGTGGAGTTCTTAGCTGCCTATGACTTTGACATACTTTATACACCAGGTAAAGCAAACAAAGTTGCAGATGCTCTAAGTAGACAGCATGCTAAATTGGCTATGATGATGATAGAAGAATTTAAAAACTTATTTTTGCTAACTGAGTTAGAGATTGGGGAGAATGGTTGTGTGCACATTAATGAGCAGATGCATGGTGCACAAGAAGATAAAGGGAAGCTAAGCTTAATGACACTTCAACCAGATTTAATTCTGAAGGTAGGAAAAATGCAAGAACAAGATGCTCACTTATTAGAGAAGAGAATGCTCCTCTCAAGAGGGGAGGAAGTAATGAATCACCACATTGATAAAGATGGTTATGTGAGATACCAGAATAGGATGTGTGTACCAGAGGACATAGAATTGAAGAAGGAGATATTGAATGAATATCACAGAAGTAAATACTCCATACACCCAGGTAACACAAAAATGTATCAAAATTTGAAAAGAGACTTCTGGTGGAAGGGGATGAAATCTGATATAGCTAAGTACATTGCCAAATGTATGACTTGCCAACAAGTCAAGGCTGAAACTCAAAGACCATCAGGGTTGATGCAACCTCTTAGTGTACCACAGTGGAAGTGGGAAGACATATCTATGGACTTCATAGATGGACTGCCTAGATCTAAGAGAGGTAATACAAGTATATGGGTGATAGTTGATAGGCTAACCAAGGTAGCACACTTCATCCCAGTCAAGTCAGAAAGAATAGCACCAAAACTAGCTCAAATTTTTATAAAAGAAGTGGTAAAGTTACATGGCATTCCCAAAACCATTGTGAGTGATAGGGATACCATCTTCACTTCAAAATTCTGGAGAAGCTTTCAAGAAGCAATGGGAAGTGAACTATGTTTAAGTACTGCCTACCATCCTCAATCAGATGGGCAGACTGAGGTGGTAAACAAAGTTTTGGAGGACATGTTGAGGGCATGTATACTGGATTTTGGGGGCAACTGGGAAGATTATCTTCATCTAGTTGAATTTACATACAACAACAGCTACCAAAGCACCATAGGAATGGCTCCATTTGAAGCCTTATATGGTAAACCCTGTTTGTCACCTGTTTGCTGGGTAGAAGCAGGAGAAAGGTCTATTTTAGGACCTGAGTACATACAAGAAACCAAGGAGAAAATTGAGTTGGTAAGAAGAAGAATGACAGCAGCTCAAGATAGGCAAAAGAAATTTGCAGACATGAGAAGGAGGCAGGTAGAATATGAGGTGGGAAATTTTGTTTTCATCAAAATCTCACCCATGAAAAATGTGCTGAGGTTTGGAAAACAAGGCAAATTAACCCCAAGATATATTGGACCATACAAAATTCTGGAGAGAATTGGTCCCTTGGCATATAAGTTGGAATTACCAGAAAACATGCAAGGTATACATGATGTTTTTCATGTATCACAATTGAGAAGATGGGTCCATGACAAGGCAGAAATTCTTGAAACCCCAACCCAAGTGCAGATAAATCCTAATTTGATTTATGAAAAGGATCCAGTGGGAATTTTGGCAAAAGATGTGAAGAAGTTGAGGAATAAATCTCTGAAACTTGTGAAGGTACAGTGGAGTCTTGATCCTAGTGATTGCACATGGGAATTAGAAGACAAAGTTAGGATGAATTATCCTAAGCTATTTTCAGATTAAGGTAATTCTGATTTTTATTGTTTTCTTTATTTTGGATGAATATATTTTTAGTTAGTATAGAACTAAGAATCTATTTGGTAGAGAATATACTTGTTCTCTGAATTAAGTTTAAAATTTATTTTAAGCTTAGGAAAATTGTGGGACACAATTTCTAAAAGGAGGGGTGTATGTAATGACCCAAGATTTTAGGAATTTATTCTGGAAAATATAAATAAATTTAAAATAGTTTTTAAATAAATTTTGAAGGAGGAATTGATATAGCTTGATAGTGTATCAGTGTGTGTACATGTGTGCACAGGAAATGTACATGAATATAAGCTAAAACCCTGAACTCCAAGAATACATACATATTGATGTGTATGGAAATATATATATATATATATATATGTAGATTAAATTCTTAAAAGTAGTAAACATGAGTAAATGTATATATGAATGCTACTGAATATTTTTGAGTGTACATGTGCATGTGTGTGTCAGTATAGAATGATGTATGAATATATAGGAGGGTGTACTAATTATTTCAGTAAGACTTATATAAATATATATGTGTTAATAAAATACTAGAGTTTAAACTAGTGAAATAAAATATACAGACATATTTTAATATAAGCAGAAATAAAAAAGAATGAAGATATAAAAAGGAATAATCCTCTTATAAATAAATGAAGGAAGTACATACCATTTGCATGAAAGCTAAAAATAGAGAAAAAAAATAAGATAAAACAGGGAAGTGCTTGATATAGGCAGAATTAGAAAAGAGTATTTAATAAATAACAAAATCAAGTCACATTTTTAGCATGATTGTAGACAAGGGGAAAAGTATTTTCTGAAAAGCAAATTTCTGAAAAAAAATGTGTAACCACTTTTCTCTTCACCCAAATTAAGCCGGGAGGGGTAAAACTTTGGGTTTAAAATGCAGATAACATGATTTTTCTGGTGGGCAAAAATGGACTTAGCCAATACCCAAAACCCTAAGAGAGAGACCCTGTATATATATACATGTATATGCTGCAGCCTCCTCTCCTGCTCAGAAAAGAATTTTGAAAAACAAACAACACCATAGAAATCATAAGACAAAGGAAGGAAGAGAGCTTGAGGCTAAGGGCAGAAGCTTATCAATTAATTAAGGAAACAAAGAAGAGAGCTAGGTGAGAAAACTCACTCAAAAACCTAAGGCAATAAGTCCTAATGTAGGCAGCCAGTTATAAGTATTTTTCTTAAAAGAGTATTTTCATATATGAATGCTTATCTGTGAATTTAAATCTGAAAATGTTTTGATTCTCTTTGGTTGATTACTTGTTTTATTATAACAAAGTTTTATGTGTTGTTAGTATACATATCTGTTTTATACACTCAGATCTCTGATATGTTAATGTTTAGGGATATAAACAAATACCCAGAAAATAAAATGTTGAGAATAGGCAAGTAGTATTGGTTTTGGCTCAACCCAGAAAAATGTAAATAATGTTGAGCTGCAATATACTCATGTATAAGTGCTGAGGCTTGAAATAGAAAGGAATTAGGGGTGCAATAGGGTTGCCTATGTGCTGATGCTCCTGATTCAATAAAATGCATAGCAAACAAAATTTTGTGATTCAGTGAAACCAGGTCATCCTGAGTTTAACTCAAGCACAAATGTTTGCAAAAGAAAATTTCTCCCAGAAACCATAAGCCAATGTTAGTTGCCTAAACTCCTTTTAAATACCAGGATGAATATATATATATACAGAACCTTAATTTGAAATCACCAATGGTTGTTTGCTTGTTTGCCTCTGTATGGTCATGTATAATATGAGAAGCCATGTTATGGATGTTTTTAGCTAATGAAATGAATCACTGGATGGTTTTGTCATGAAAAATCAAAAGAGTTATTATTAACTTAAACCTGATAGGAAATTGGGGTCAAGAACACTGTAGGAATGACTTGTGTGCTTGAGTAACACAAGTTGACACATGGCTTGTTTAAGTCCTGAGATCTTTGTGTAATGGAGTGAATTAGTTCATTACAGTGTGTCCATTGATTCATAAATATTGCAGATGAGACCAAGGATAGATAAACATACCCAGGGAATAATACTGGAGATGATGAGAAAACTAGAGTTATTCCCAGATTTGAAATATGAGAATTGAATAAATGATTTAACTCATATTAGTTATTTTCCTGTTTGGTATGAATGATTGTTTGTCTATGATTGAGTTGTATGCTTGAATGTATGTGCCATATTTATATATGTAGTCTCTGGAAAAAAAAAATTAAAGTGTGCACATGCACAATGACACAGAGCATGCACACAAGTATTTGCCTGATTCCAAAGGGCTGAACTTTCTGTATATGTACTTAACTTAACTTTAACCTGATTAACTAATTATTTTTGTGAGCTTTCTCATACCAGACATGTGTCTGACCCTAGTGTGCTAATGGCATCTGGGGTGTCTCATTTAAATGAGGCAGTTTCAAATGCTTTTTCAGGGATTGCAGCAACTAAGTAGGAGTAGGAGCAAGGCTTTGAGAAGAAGACATAGCATGCTAAACTTAGTTAGATAAGAGCCTAAATGTTGAAATCTGCATGTATTGACAATTTAAATTGCTACTGTATTAAGTGTTGAATGTTGGATGGATATTTTGTTAAGAGATTGACTTGTATCTGGAATCTATGATCCAAGTTAAATATCTGTTATGTTTAAAAAGAATTTTAATCAAATCTTGTAAGTGGATTTAGCAAGAACACCATGTTAAAATCGAATGATTACATTTTATAAATGTATTAGTCAATCATGAGTCTTTGGAAAGGATTTAAGTTTTGGAAAATCTGGATAGTTGTTTCTCAGAAAATTAAATGGTTTTATTTTCTACTATGGTATATGTATACAAAAGAAAATAGGCATAGGTTGAATGTTTTTTTTATGGCTGCAAGGTTCCCATAATTAAACTTGTTTCATACAAATGACTCATGTCCTATTTTTAAAGAAAGGATTTGTAATAAGGGAATTGTAAGCCAGATCCATATAGTTGCAGATATATATGCACATAAACATGTTTAGTGCAAATATTACTACACCTTTTCCTTTGTATTTGTGATAAGAATCTGAATTTCACTCAAATTCTAACCAAATGCATTCTTAATTCCAGACAGATTTTGTGAGAAGAAATTCAAACCTGGATAATGATAAACACTTCTATCATTTACAAAACCTAAGCAACAGACCCTTAATTTACATCAATCATGAAGCCTTCCAGGTTGTAGAAATGGGTTTCAAGAATAATAAAGCAAGAATTATTGTTTTGTATGATAGAATATAGGCAAAAATAAAGTATATATGTGCAGATATAGGTAGATAACAGGTTCCAAACTGTACAGGAGAAAAATGAAAAAAAAAACAAAAATTGTGTTTGAACCAACCAGCATAGTACTCGAACTCGTGACCTCTCGTGTATAAGTTAGGCGCGTTTCCATTACGCCTAGATGTTGCTTGTGTTCACTTAGGATCCACTTCTTTTTAGCTTGATTTTGTCACTATTCAGAACTTAACACAAACATCTATATTAAAAGCTTGCTTTCCACTGATTATTACTTGATCACTTCTTAGTTAGGATAAACAAACTAAAGTATATGTTTCCAGTGGATTGTTTGGTCAAAAAAAAATCAGCAATCCAATATCCTCTTGTTTTCCAGAACTCTGATTCAAACAAGAGAGGCATATACATCCTCACATGTATGTGCTTATCTTTGTGAATGTACTGATATATTTATATTGGTTGATTATTGTGATCCTAGATATATTTGGTTTATTGGAGAAAGATATTGACCCTAAGAATGATAATTGCAATGGATGATATATCTATATATATATATATCCTCTTTACCTTAAAAAAAATCCTTATGGAATTAGAGTAGAAATAGGAGGGTCATTTCAAAAACACAGACGGGTTTTTACCTTATGATAACCAAAACACTTTTATATCAAAACATTTGATATTATTTCTAATGACATTCTTTGAAAACATTTGCAAATAAACTTATTAATCTTAGCCGAACTTATTACCATTATTAAATTCCAGCATACTAGGCTCTACAAACAAAACCATAGGTTTTTATTGGAGAATGAATTTCCATACAAATGACCAGGTGAAGGGACTACCTTCCGGTGGGTACACCTCTACATGGATGTCCCGAGGCACAAAACATCTGCCCTCTACCAACACTAGACTGGCCTACCTCTATAACTAGATAGTACCGAATATGTTCCCCCGGTCGTTGCCGACCTTTATCCAAGCGCGCTCTAGCATACAAACCACATTAATTTACATCTCGAATGTCATAGTGGGAAGAAATATATCTAGAAGGGGATGATCATACCCTAATTGGGAATGACCCACTTAGCCTTGCTACACCTAACCCTATTTCGGTCATTTTCGATTAATGGGGCTTGAGGTAACGATTACCTTTTCACATAGCACAACTTCTTTCACTTTGAATGCCACATTGCCATTCCATATTCACACGACTGATTTCTACAAACGTATAACTTCCTAAGCTCATAAGTCTCGAGAAAGGTTGTTAAGATAAGAGACGGTGTCCTCTCTACCACCAAACTAATATACATTATATAGAGATCACTCGATGTGATTTAGAATGCAAGGTCAAACATTCTTCCATGCAAGTTCGTTCTGGAACTGAACGAAACCGAAGGTACTTTCCTCGACCATTACTGGGCGAGAAGTCCTTGTGGTTCTGAGATTTTTCATAATAAAGAGACCACTGCTACAATAAGTAAACCGGGAGTGTATCCCCAATTAATCAACAAGTAGTCCTTCGTTATTATTCATCTCAATATCTTCTTCTTCAAACAGCTTCATTTTCGAATACGTAAATTGGTTCGAAGTGGTTTTCGGATAGGAATCACCCAAATCTGACCCCGGTTCCTTCGAAATTCAATTATCGATAAAAAGTGAATATGAGTATACAGGATTTTCTTTTCACTTTAATTCTTTTTGGATGATTAAAAAATCTCTTCTTTTTGTCTTAGAGTAATTCTAAGTTAATTCACTTATTACTGGGGAAAACATTTCATATTTTCTTACTTATCATCAATCAAGAATTTCTTATCATTTAGGCGGGTCAAAAACAATGTTATGTAAGACATTGTTTACTGTAAACCCTAAAATAAATCTTAGCAAACATTTTTGAGTAGGATCATATAAATCATTCTAATTTTACTCAACATCAATTTCTATATTCAACAAGTGCCATGGGCGGAATAACTGTAAATCACCTTTCAAATTTCACGAATAGGACAAGTTCCCCCTCAGAATTTAATACCAAGTATAAGAAGATTATCTTTATGCAATCCAAATTGTAGTTTATTCATTTTGGAGATTGCTTAAATTTTGGATAATACTAATCTTCTTTTAATTTGGAAAACTTAATATAATCTTTTTATAGCATCCGGACTTTCCTTTTGATCTGTTCAACCCCTCACCTAAGAAGAGAAAACATAGGACAGGTAAGTTTAGGGCACTGGTTGCTCCATTCCTAACCTTAGTTAAACAACTTGTTTTATCTTCCTTGAGCTCAAGGGCAGGACAAATGTATTAGTCATTTCCGCATACTTAGTTATTAGCTATTATTTTGGAATTGATCATAAAGATTCCAAATTATCTTTTAAATGCTTAAATTTTCCTTTTAAAAACATTCATAATTGATTCTAGGAAGAAACGTTAAGTTTAAACCTTCTTTTTAAAAAGTCGTAGAAACGGCAGCAGAAACGTGCTGCGGAAAGTGCTTTATAAGCTTATTTGATTTAAACAACTTTTTAATATTTCAAAATTCATATTTTCCACTTCAAATCTCTTCTAAAATATGTAAATAGAATTATCAAATTTATTTCATATTTTTTTCATAATTAAAAACGCCATTTAAAAAGATTTTCCGTTATGGTCACTTAACTACCCAAGCGCGATTTTTCTAGAAAATTAATTGGGACATAATTCAAAATCTACAAGACGAAATCTTGATTTTCTTTCTTTGTTTAGAAGATATGGATATAATAGTCCAGAATTTTCTTATCTCGAAGAATTCTGAGTTATATTCCACTCTATACAGTCATTTGAACTTTTCGGCGTGAAATCGCGAACTACCGTTGCGCGACGCGTCTAGTTTTAACTTATTTTTCAATACTTGAAATAATATATACAAATTGAACTTTGTTGCTTATAAAAATTTTACAAATCATTTTAAATTAATATTTTCACTTTTTAAAGTATTTAAAGTGTATTTTCACTATTTTCATATTATAAATATTATTTTATTCCTATAATTTTAATATTCAATTTTAAAATCCTATTTCAATTAAATTCAATTCTAACTTCAAATTAAACTCAATTAAAACCTAGATTTCAATTCTAATTTAAACTTCAACCTTAATCTTATTTTAAATTTTGAAAATCGATTTCAATTTTACTATTCATCTCAATTTCAATTTCAAGTTAACTTTCCATTTCAAATCCGATTTCACTTCTAATTTTAAATTCTATTTTATTTTAACTTTAATTTCAATTTCATTTAAAAGGAGACTTATTTTTTCAAAGTATCACATATCACCAAAATTGGGTCTTTTTTAACAAAGGAGTTACTTAATCAATAATGGTAGTAATGGATGACCATATTAACATAACAACCATACAACCAATCACATGACATTAATATACGCAGTAATGGGTATAATACGATAAGTGTCATAACATTACAATGGATCATCCAACATATTCAAACAATCAATCAAACATCCATATCATCAAATGATGATTATCTAACATAACAATTAAACTTGATAATCAATATAATTCAAAAAGCGATGAGAATTTCTCACCTTCATATCCACTCCGTCTAACTTTTATCTAAACTAGCGTGCTCCTTCGAAATCGTTTCGAACTCTCGCCTTAATTTATTTTCCTTCTGAACCGCTTTCTTTTTCCTCTCTCCCTCTTTTTCTTTTCTCTTTTATTTCTTTTTTTTATATATGTGTGTGGCCGTGGGCTAAAGGGGAGGGTACGACCTAGGCTAAGGGGTGTGTGTGGCTTTGGGTAGGCGGGTAGGTGGGATGTGCGTGTGTTTTGAGGTGGGTAGGTGGTTTTGGGCTTTGGCCGTGGGGTGTGGAGTGGGGTATGGCTTTTGTGGAGGTGGGTAGGCTTTAGGGTGGCTCGGGTTTGGGTTTGTGGGTTTGGTGCATAGGTTTTGAGGGGGGTATAGAGGTGTAGGAGGTGGGTAGGTGCCTGGGGGCTCGGCCTTGCTTATAGGTGGTGGGTGGAGCTCGGGTGTGGGGTAGTGGAGCTTGGCCGTGGGTTTTAGGATGGGGTAGGTGGTGATGGAGGCGTGTATGGGTGTTGTGGTGCTTGGTTGAGGTGGTGGAAGGAAATGGAGGAAGTTATGAAAGTGGAAGAGAAGTTGGATGCCATGGAAGTGGAACTGGAGAGGATGAAGAAAGTGAAGATGTAGAGAATGAGAGAATGGATTTTGTGAAAAATGAAGTAAATGGTGTAGGCTATTTATACTTGAGCTTTGGATGGCAAATGACTACAATACACTTCTCTACATTTTGACTTTTAATTTACCTTTTTACCCTTGATTTGACATTTGCTTAATGGAGAGGAGATTGTATTAAATGTGAAATGATATTTACTTCTTTTTCTTACAGTTTAAAACATTTAAATATCCATTTATTTAATTTCCATACAAGATAAGACTTGGCATTAATGGAAAGAGATGGTTTGATTTGATTCATATACTTAAGGTAATGATGTTGTTTATAAAGTTAAAATTAAATTTATATTAGTCAAATCATGTTTTGTAAACTTTATTTAAACCACTTTTTTCTTTATTATGGTAAATGTAATATGTAACATAGTTTGTTAAGTTTATATATGTGTTAGGAAACATATCATGTCGCAACAACTTAACGACAACTTGTTTTGGTTGAAAACGGTGTTTTTGTTGACATATTTTACAGTCAAAATTTGACGTTTTTGTTAAGCTATATATTATAGTAAACCAAACTTAAAAATGAACTTTTTTACTTCTTTAAATAAATTAAAACATGTCTATTCATATTTTAAAATCATATTTAAATAATATCAAAATCTTCATTTTTACAGTGTGTAAAACTAACAAAATGCGACAAAATCTGAATATTTTTCTAAACCGATTATAAACATATTTTAAAATCTTTTAATATACTTCTATTAACTTTATTAAGCGATTTTAATATAATTTAACATTTCAAACATATATTTAAACATATTTTTTTAAGCATTTATTTATTTTTAACAAAACTTAACTTTTGCTGATTTATGATAAAATCCAAACTTTGTACTTTTTAATTATTAATTATAAGAATAAATAATTTCTCTATTATTATTTATTATATATAACTTATTTATTTAAGTTTTAAACCTTTTTAAATTTAAAAATAAGCAAAGTCTCTCATTTTCGAAGTAGCAAAATTACTGGTCGTTACAATAGGGAAAACCAACATTAGTAAAACACATAATCAACCACTGGCCTCTTAAATTAATCCTTTCATTAATTAGAAATCACTTTGTAAATACTTGCATAAAAATAATTTTACAAAGATATATCCACAAATTCCTATATTTTCAATATTTGAAAAAACATACATATACTTATCTCAACAGTACAAGTATACACAAAACAGAGAAAGATTTCCTCTTTATACAATTCTAAAATCATTTATAGATCCCTTAATAAATCTCTAAACCCATTTATAACTATTTTATGAATATCTAAAAACCATTTATAAACATCTCTAAATCATTTCTCAAATCATCTATAAAACTTTATAAATCCATAAAACTGATTATAAAACTCCTCTTATAAATCTATAACTCATTTCTAAAATTAGTTTATAAATATCTAACCATTTATAAAACTCTTTTACCTTATATATAATCTTCCTTTAAGCCTTTAAACCATTTTATAAGACTTCCCTTTATAAAAGGACAAATTTTCAAAAGAGGCTGTTTTTCAAAACCATATGCACAAATAGGCCAAGTTGAAAACAATTTGCAGATATAGGCTAGTTTTGCCACCTCAGCGACGAGGTGGCATTTTTTTAAAAAAAAATAACACGGGGCGCATTTGTGAAATGCGCCCCTTGTAATTTACACTGGCGCATCTGCCAAATGCGCCAGTGTAAATTACTATCTCCAAACCAGAGAGCTGAAAGCAGTACCTCTCATTATTTTCACTCAAACTAAAACATTCTTCTCCAACATCCAATTCCGAACCTATCTTTCACTCAGCTCAAAAATTGATCAACATCTACTTAAAATCACAAAATATACAAGGATTGCTAGTCGGATTACTTCTATCAGCTATTTGGCATCAATTTGAAGGTAAAATTATATTTTAAACTCAAACCCTAGCTCAATTTGGGGTATTTTTATATTCTACTTTTCACATGTCTCTTCTCTCATTTTTATGCTTTATTATGTCATTAGTAGTTTTGTAGTAATTGATTGTTCTAAAATTCTTGTGTAGTATGTCGGATTTCATCCCAATTATTTGCTACTTTGATGGAAAATTGACTGTAAAAGAAAACAATACACCGGTATATGTTGGTGGTAAACAAAAAGGTTCAAAGGTTAAAAATTTTTGCTCCTACCATGAACTAAAAGAAACGGTGTATAGGGTGACAAGAATTAATTCACAAGAGTATGATGTAAGATTAGTAAGCAAGTGGGTTACTGATTCTGGATCTTCTGCTATCGACGTAAATGATGATGAAGATGTCGATGCTATGTTTTCTGTTAATATGAAAGTGATTGAAGTATTTGTAATAAAAGAGGAGTTGAGACATATTGAAGATGCAATTACCACTAATTTGAACCAACATTCTATTCAAATTCTTGGTACTATTCCGAGTTATCCTTATCAGAGCAATCCAAGTCCAGTATTTCCTACCTGTGTAAATACAAAGTAAGTAATTTTGTTAAAGTTTTATATTCGAGTAGTTGAAATTTATAACGTTTTGATCTCATACTATTTTTTTCACAGTGCTACGGTACATCCGGGTGGATCAAGCTCTAGATTGGCAAATGGTCAATTTTTACACTCCGTTCCTTCAAATGCTAGAGAGGGTAATAATGATGATGGAGGTCGTAGTTCACCGCATATAGATAGTATGCAAATTGCTTCAATGGATAATGATATGTCATGGATGGATAATATGGAAGTTAATAATGAAGCGCTAGAGTTTGAAATTAATCATGAGAATGAAATTGAAAATAATGAAGCATCTTTGGTGGAAGAAGAAGATGATGATAACGATGAACATATGGAATTTGAGATGCCTTTGACGGATGATTTATGTACTGCGAAAATTATGGCAGCATCGTTGATTGAAAATGTAACTCCTATTAGAGATGTTTTTACCTCAGAATGTGTTGATTCTGGTTTTCAAGTGGGAATGCAATTTCAAACAAAGGAAATACTTATTCAGCAGTTAAGCGAGTGGTCCATCAAGAATTCTGTTTCTTTTAAACCCATAAAATCCCGCAAAACAGAATACACTGCGATTTGTAGTGTTGATAAAAATTGCCATTGGAGAATACATGCAATAATCCCTAAAAAATCATTGATGGGGTGGTGGGAAATTAGAAAATATGATGGCAATCATACTTGTGTTAATCCGATTATTAATTCAAATCATAAACAAGCTACAAGCAGGTTTATTGCTAATAAAATACTTCCTTTTGTGAAATCGGATTTGAACACCACTCCTTCTGCGATTCAAGTGCTAATGTCTGAAACTTTTTTTATCAAAATCAGCTACTTCAAGGCATATAGAGCATTGCGTAAATCACTTGAGAGAGTTTTTGGAGATTGGGAATCATCGTATGCTGAGTTACCACAATATTTAGCTACCATTAAAAAACATAATCCGGGAACAGTTTTCAAAGTTGATGATGAAAGAATCACCAATGACAAAGTTCTTTTTAAGCGTGCATTTTGGGCATTCGGTGCATCTATTGATGGTTTTGCGCATTGTCGAGCGTTGCTTTGCATTGATGGCACTCATCTGTACGGCAAATATCAAGGTACGTTGCTAGTCGCGACTGGAGTAGATGCAAATGATGGTATATTTCCATTAGCATATGCAATCGTAGACTCTGAATCAAAAGATAGTTGGGATTGGTTTCTTAGATGCATGTACTACTATATACATAGTGTTCGGAATAGGTGTTTAACCTTTATTTCCGACCGAATGAAAGGTATTCCGAGAGCATTAGAAAATTGGCCACAAGAACACCATCACCGCTTTTGTGCTAGACATCTCAAAGCTAACTTTCAAGTTGCTGGATTTACCCAAAAAAATTTGGTAGACTTGTTTTATTCATGTGCTAGTGCTACAGATGATTTGCAGTACAAAGAGTTAAGGGGACACTTGAAAACTATTGCTCCAGATGCACATGCTTGGATTGAAAAGAGTTTACGAGGTGCGGAGGAAAATTGGGCTTTATGCAAGGATAATGGTGGCAGATTTATGATGATGACAACAAATGTATCTGAAAGTTTTAATGGAGTTCTAAGAGGTGCTCGTGCTTTGCCAGTTAAGTCGTTAGTAGCAAGAACGTTTTATCGTTTAAATGACTACTTCATGAAACGTCGTTCCGATGCCGAGGGATTTGAAATGCAAATGAGTCCAAAAGTCGAAACTCTTTTAGCCAAAAGAGCAAAACAAGCAAGATATTGTGGAATTGTTAGATTCAATCAAACTGAATGGCAAGTGAATGATCAATTTGGAAAAGCGTTTACAGTGACATTACAGGAAAATATATGTAGTTGCAGTTGCAACATGCCTTTATTGCAAAAGTTGCCATGTTTGCATGTGATGGCCGCTTGTGCTCGAACCATTGGAGGAGCGAATAGATCATATTACGATTTTTGTTCAATGTGGTTTTCGGTAGAAAATTATAAAGCAAGTTACGCTCCGAGTTTTCATCCAATTCCAGATAGTAGATATTGGGATGCATATCACGGTCCGACCATATTGCCACCGCCTACAAAAAGAAAGACGGGACGTCCACGATCAACAAGAATCAAAGGCATGATGGATAAAATGGGAGGAAGTAAACAAAACACTTGTAGCAAATGTGGTCAAAAGGGACATAAAAGATCAACTTGTCCATCAAAATAATTTGCATATTTCGTAGTGTTAGATTTGAACGTTTTGTAGTGACTGATTTGTATGTTGTTTGTTTTGTAGTGACTGATTTGTATGTTGTTTGTTTTGAATGTTGTTTGTTTTGACTGTTAATCTTCAATTTGTATGTTGTCTTCTTCAGTTTGTATGTTGTATGTACGTTGGTTGTTGACTTCAATTTGTATGTTGTTTGTGTTGAATTTTAATCTTCAATTTGTATATACAGCAGCTCTCTGTTTTGAGCAGATATGGGTGGGCGCATTTGGCAGGTGCGCCCACGAAAATTTGCAAGGGCGCAGTTACCAACTGCGCCCCGTGCTGCTATTTGACCTGTATTTACACTGGCGCATTTGGCAGATGCGCCAGTGTAAATTACAAGGGGCGCATTTCACAAATGCGCCCCGTGTTATTTTTTTAAAAAAAAATACCACCTCGTCGCTGAGGTGGCAAAACTAGCCTATATCTGCAAATTGTTTTCAACTTGGCCTATTTGTGCATATGGTTTTGAAAAACAGCCTCTTTTGAAAATTTGTCCTTTATAAAACTCAAGTCCGTTTATAAAACTCTATTTATAAGCCTCGAAAACATGATAAATAAACAAAAATTATTTTCTTCAAAACACTGTTATATAGTAATGATTATTAACAATAAACATTATAAATAATAATTATTAACTTCAATACATCTTAAAAATAATATTAATAATTTCAAAACATTGTGAAATAAACAATAATAATTAATCCTTACCATTATTATAAATAGTAATAATTTATTTCCAAAACATTAATAATAAATCATTATTATAAATTTCAAGCCATATTAATTATTTAGATAATTAACTTTTCAAAATATTAAAATATTGATAAATAACTTTAAAACAACATTAAATATAAATAAGTAATCTTTAAACCAATATCAAATATAAACAGATAACTTAGAAAAGACAGATTTAAGATTAACAAAATTAAGAGAGAGAACGCTCAAACACAGATTTAAGATTAACAAAATTAAGTATTTATGCCCAACAATATTAGCACGTCGAGAAGACTACAAAATCAAACCATAAAAACGACTGGACAGCAGGTAAAGATTTTGGCAACATACGACCATCCATATGCATATCAACACAGTGCTGTATAAAATGAGCATAACAAGGACACAACGTGATGCAATAAGCCGAATCTTTCAAATACCGTAATGACAGACAATATACGTCAAGAAAAGAAATAACTAACTAACTATGCTGGGACTACTCCCTCAGTAGACGGCGATGCTGGTTCGTCGGTATTACTTGTATCTTCCTTACCTTCAAATCCTTGAATAAATCTATCATAGTTTG
Source organism: Allium fistulosum (assembly GCA_030737815.1). NCBI lineage: Eukaryota > Viridiplantae > Streptophyta > Magnoliopsida > Asparagales > Amaryllidaceae > Allium > Allium fistulosum. The sequence continues at coordinate 797,483,878 of CM060905.1, read as the reverse complement.
TAGGCTCACTTGCTTTGAAAGGGCGTTCGCCTAAAACACGAACTAGATCATCTTGATGCACCACTTCTTTCTCAAGCAGCAGCTCTGCTATTTTTGCCACTTGGTCCTTGTGTTCGGTTATTAGTTCTACCGTTTTAGTGTACGCTTTGTTAACCCATTCTCTTACTTCCCCATCGATTATGGCACCGGTTTTGCTGCTGTATGGTTTACTCATTTCAAATCCATCCTCTCTTTGTGGAAATGAGAGAAGGCCCACTTTGTCGCTGAAACCATATATTGCGACTTGTGCATACGTCATTTTAGTCACTTTTTCCAAGTCATTCTGTGCTCCCGTGGATATTTTTCCTATTAGCACCTGAGGTTTGATAAGGCAAACCAAAATTAATGATTTCACTACAAGTACTGTTTTACTAATAATTGCATTTTAATCGTAGATTCGAAAGATCCATATTATGTAAGCATTGTCCACGCTTTGAAATTGATGTTTGAACTTTTACATCAAAATCTAAAAATCAATTTTCTCCCGTTTTCCATTTTTATTATGTTTAGAAAACAATAGAACTGGAATTCTAGATCCAAATAAGCAATTGAATATATCAATATGGACTTAATGATTTTTCTCAATAACTTGATTTGAATCAAAATGTAAATCGAATCGTGGAGAGAGATTCAATTTGAGATACGATTTAAGTCGTAAGATTTCAAGATTTTTGACAATAATGCATTCAGGTTCAAAGGTTGTTTTGGATTTGGTTTGGAATAAATAAACAATACATGAAATATTTTTCAATGAAATGCGTGCAGCAAGTAGCATACCTGTTCGGACGCACGACCACCCAGTGTCATGCAAGTCATGTCAAAAAGTTGTTCTTTAGTCATTAGCAGATTCTCATTGGGTACATACTGAGCGAATCCCAATGCAGCAGTTCCACGTGGAACAATAGTAACCTTAAGCAGAGGTTCTGCATGCTCCAAAAACCAGCCAGCAACAGCATGGCCAGCTTCATGATATGCAACTGTTCTTCGTTCTAGCTTGCTTATTACCTAACAATAAGTCAACAGAGTTAGTACAACTGCGAAACATTTACTTTCTTTACGGACCTGTATAGAATTAACTGTGCGAGCTTTAATAGGAGCAGGATGATCAAATGATTTTTTTTTTCCGCATGTCAATTACATACAGCAAGAATATGTGTAAAGCTTATTCACAAATCGTTAGTACAACGACGTGACATATGTTTCTCATGGACAATGATATTATTTACAGAAATAATATTACTATATGCAGAATTCTTAATGTTTATTGTGACAATGCCATGCTATATAACATGAAAGTATAATAGATAATCCTTTTAAAGGATAAAATGCCATCATTGGCGAAGCCATATGAAATAGGGCATTCATTCAATGAAATGGGATGGATAAGTATTTAAAAGAGCTTTCGTGGATGCACAAATCACCCATCTTGTTAAGCATTGTGATGTAATATTATGTTACATACAATTGTGGTAGCTCCAAAATACACATGCTCCACAACAGCTTGTGCACATGACATATTTGTCAACCTACAACTTGGGTTGAATGCATGCTCTAGTATAATTCGTAATTGCACCATAATACAAACATAACAGTTATAAAACCAAACTACTAGGTTATTTTTTGTTCCTCGAAAGATTTTTATGATGTTTTAAGTTTCTAGTGCTTATTCTGATGATCTCGGATTATCATACTGATTACTGGAAGGCTATAATAAACCAAAATGAACTTATGAATTGATGGTAGTTTTTTGCTTTCTGGAAAATAAGAGGTCTAAAATAAATTGGATAATAAACAAACCAACTTACACAAACGCCGCACACACACACGTATGTGTGTGTACGAGGAGTAAAATGTAGATGATCATAATTAAAAAAAAATTCAAATTCCTTTCCAACAATAGGTCTTTCAAATACAAAAAAAATAGCATTAGAATTATGATGAGAGATCGAGATAAAATTGGTATTAAAGTTTTTAGTCAATAAGTATATATTAATATTTTGAACAAAAATAAAATAGTCACCATGATTTAGTTCAAATTTACATTTAAAAGAAAAGCTTACAAAGCAAAGTCGATTAAAACTAGAATTAGAAGTGAGTAATTAAAGTTAAAATAGGTCTTCAATAGTATATAATATTTTAAAAAACTGTTGGCTGCTTACAAGTCCAACCATATACAGTAGTACAGGTGTACTTTAAATGGTGGTATATAATTATGTTCAGAATTTCATATAAGTTTGTTAATGTAAGGGTTGTGCAGGTTTAATTTGATTGTTGAGTGACTTGGAGGTAAAATGAACCTTATTCTTCATTGATGAAAACGACAACATAATTTTTCTCAGCCTTTTGTCTAGTTTTTGTTAATAAGAATAACACAAAATTTTCTACCTACTTGACTAATAAGATAGATTATAAGGTGCTTTTGTTGATAATTCCGGCAGTGAATCAAGATACTTGAATAATATACATACACTTTGTAATGCGCATAATGACATAGTGGTTTAAAAAGTTTGCAAATAAACTTTGTTCATTATACTATATGTATCTAATCATGAATACAGTCTGCTAGTACGTAGTATTCAATATGTCAGGCTACGAGATGATTGGTTTGAGCACTCAAAGGCACTCCATTATAAGGTAGAGCAGGTTGGCTTGTGACAAAACCCCCTTCCTAGAAACAAAAGTTAACAATTGCATAACTGATCCAAATAATACATTGCACTTGCCAACGAGCAGTTGTCAGAGGATGTTTACGTGCATGCTTGTACAATTAATCAATCATACATCTATCAACTTTGTGTTCAATAAGAGAGAGCTTCTAAAATATTGCATGGATTAGAGTGGCCAAAATCTATGGAATTGTAAAATAAGAAAAGAAAAGAAAAAGCAAATAATTTTTGATGATTGACCAAATTATCGAGCAAAAGCGAGGGATGTTGATAATAACAAACCATGTTTTTCTTCTCCAAACCACCAATTACTCTATCAATGGCAGCCTCAAAGTGTTGCATAGTAACCTTCGCATCCTCTTGTCGTGCAGCAATCAAAGCAGCCTCATTGCACACATTGGCAATATCAGCTCCAGCAAATCCGGGAGTGAGGGCAGCTAGCCTTTGTGAATAGAATGATGGCTCTTTATCAAGTTTAATCTTTTTAAGATATATTCGGAATATCTCATCACGGCCTTTTATGTCTGGCTTATCAATTGTAATTTGACGATCAAATCTTCCAGGCCTTAATAAAGCCTTATCCAGTATATCAGGTCTATTTGTGCCTGCAAGCACAACCACCCCAGAAGTAGTACCAAATCCATCCATTTCAACTAGCAACTGATTTAATGTGCTTTCTCGTTCATCATTTGAACCTGAGAAGCCTCCACGACCTCTTGCTCTACCAATTGCATCGATTTCATCAATAAAAATTATGCTTGGAGCGCACTGCCGAGCTTCTGCGAATAGATTTCTTACTCTGGAGGGGCCAACACCAACAAACATTTCCATAAAATCAGATCCAGATAACGATAAGAACGGAACACCAGATTCACCAGCAGTTGCTTTTGCAAGGAGAGTTTTCCCAGTGCCAGGAGGGCCCACAAGAAGTGCACCTTTAGGAATTTTTGCACCAAGTTCTTCGTATTTTTTAGGATTCTGTAGAAAGTGAACAAATTCCATGATTTCTTGTTTAGCTTCATCACAGCCAGCAACATCTTTGAAGGATACCTGATCATAAAGAAATGTCAAGAATTAAATTAGACAGTTCTGATGTAAACTGAAATCATCCTAGACAAGAACGAGCCAAAGGCATGAAATATCCATCATCTTTGGGCATTTAAAGCCTAGAATCACTCACATAATGGGACTTCTATAACTACGGTCTTTATATATCATACTATATGATTACGCAATGGAATCTCGTCATATGTCGGGAACTCACTTCAGTCATTAAACTACATAATACGTAGAAGAAAAAGCAAGATTTGTCTCTAACTTGTGATCCCCACATCACTTGATTTTATCATCTTTATTATAAGAACTACGTTCCTAGCATTTTAATATATATATATATATATATATATATATATATATATATATGTATATGTGTGTGTATATATATATATATATATGTGTGTGTGTGTGTGTGTGTGTGTGTATGTATATGTATATATATATGTATATATGTATATATGTGTGTGTGTATGTGTGTGTATGTATATGTATGTATGTATACACAAACATATACATATACATACATACTATTTTTGAAGTGCTCTTATAAACCTGAAGTCACTGAGTGTAGATACTCTACATTCCTATAAACTACAAACAAATACAATTACTAGACTAGGCAACTCTAAATTTTTAGGTTAATTACATTACCATGAAAACAAACTTTAATCATATTTGCAATGGTAATAGATTCTAATTTACATGGCCGTGCATTGCATACTAATACCTGTTTCGTCGCTTCGTATTTCGTGGACATAAAAGATGTAAAGTAACTCTAGATTTATTGATTTACGGATTAGATATAGAGAAATTGTTACGCTAGGGTCAATACCACATGACAAGAATAAAGAATTACAATATGGTCTTCGCAATCTGACAGAAGGCAAGAGGTAAATTTACTAAAACAGTAATGTGTGAACCATAACATTTATAAGTTAAAATAGATACCTTGTTTTTGGAATTCTTGTCCATTTTTGTTACTTGAACTTTTCCAAAATTAAATATACCTCGAGCTCCCGTTCCAGGACCACCGCCAATATTAAATCCACCACCCCGAATCATTTTGCCAAATGCGTACATAAGGCCAAAAAGAAGCAAAGTGGGGGTATAATGTATCAACATCTGTAACCAAATTACTTCACTGGAATAAGTTACAGGAACATAATCATGAGGAACTATTCCTAGGGATGCCTGAGCTTCTTCCAACTTCTCTTCAAATGATTCAACACTTCCAATGTTAAAATAGTACTTGTATTGGCCAATGGGTTGCTCAGGCGGCATATACGTAGACGTATCATCCATACTATCATCTTGAGGTTGGTTGATGTTTTTGGGAGATCTCCTAACATAAACTTTAGCAACTGTTTTGTTCGATACAACTATGTGATCAACTAGACCAGGCTCCAACAGCTTATTCTTGAATTCTTGGAAACTAATCTGAAAAAAAAAGTACAATACTTAAAACCCCAAAAACTCACATTATAGGTTACAATGGAAACCACTCAGTAGTGACATAAAGCCAGATAAAAAACCAATGTTTTGCAAACCGAAACAGACTACAGTTAACCTCGGACTGTTGATCATTAACAATGAACGTGCAAAAAAAAGCGGCGGTAAACCACAAACAACTGGGTCAAACTGCAAAACTGCAGAGGAAAAAAAGAAGGTTGAACTGGATAGTTTTAGATCAAACCAGACATGACAAAATTGTACTTTTTTCTACTTCTAATAATTATAATTTTTTAGTTTTGTTAGAAATTTTCGAAAACCAAGCTGCCAGTTTTGAAAAAGAAAACAGAACCAAACCGTAGGAATTGCAAACCATCATGGTTGAGCTCCTGTTTGGTATCCAAATTGTGCAGAAATAAACAATCATTTATACTGGTCCATTGCAAAATCTGTTATAGCGGAAACAGCAGAACAGGAAACAATCAGGATTATTTCTTCTACTAACAAATCTTTTTCTACAAAACTTCCCAGAAAACCTTCTTTAAAGAAGTATAGTATTCAGATAACAGAAAGTTAACATAAACTTAGATGTTTAGTTATTTACATTTGACAATCATGGTTTCTAATTTTGTCATATGAATAAACAGTTGAATACTTCACATTAACATACAAATAAATAAAGAAATTCTATTTTTTCTTTCACTTGCTTTTCCACAAATATTTTGATCACCGCTGATATCTAATTAATTAGAAAATGCAATATCTGCCTACCGAAGTTAGGGGTGAGCAACCTTTGGTTAAACAAAATAAACCAACCAAACCAAATCATTTCGGTCGGTTTGGTTTGATTTTGAAACTAGATCGGTTTATAATTTAACCAAATTAACCAAACTTTTATTGTATTTTCGAAATTACTAATGTTATAATAATTTTTTTTAGATTAGTTTAGTGACCTAAATAAATTATATTTATCATATATGTATCAAAATTACTATTAGAAAACATAAGAATGATAAATAAGAATACTTTAATCATATATTTAGGTTTTATTTCAAAGTACAATGAATATTCCAAACATCAAATGTGAATCATTATTAGTTCGGTTAATTTGGATAACCAACCAATCCAACTAATTTTTGGTTGGTTTGGTTTGATTTTTCTTTTTATTGGTTTTACTTCGGTTTAACAATTTTCATCATCGGATATATCAAACCAACCAAATACTCACCCCTAACCTTAAGTTAGATAAGACATTATGTAACGATCCATCTTTTTGGACGGTTTAAATCGACAATAAACCACACACATCAACTTAAACCATTCAAAAGAAAAGATTGTTAATGGGTAAATAAGAAAATAAAAGAAAAGAAGGTAAAATAAAACACAGAATCTTACAGCGGAATGACAAAATATAATAATCAAATAAACAGTTCATGAAGCTGTTTTACAAATACATTTGATTATACTTTTACAATACAGATCAGAGTTATACATACAGCAAGAATAAATAAATAATGCAGCGGAACAACATGATGCAGAGGGATAAAATAATAATATAATACTAAACTCTGTTTTCGTCTTTCAAAATAATGTCTTCAACACTAAAAAGCTCAGGCTGACCCGAGCGTAATGAAAAGACAAAACACTCGAGTCAGAACTAAAAGATCTTATGTAAGTTAAATCAACAGTAAATATGAGTGTAACGGTTTCAGAGATGTTTACGGAATTTTACATCTCATATCCAGTGTCTAACGTGTGTGCAATAACTTAAGATATGTTTGGGATTCCATCTCATAAGGATTCGTTAAACTATCTACATATATAATACAATACGCTATTATAATATGTCTACAGTAAAGTAAAGTATTAAAATAGCGTTAAGGCATTACTCATATCCTCTTAACACATTTTTATATAAGCATTGTAGTCTATACAGTACCATAATTCCTCTGTAAACTGGAGGGCTATCAGAGGGCACTCCATAGTGTACGACACAAACCAAACTCGTAGTGGGCTCGATAAGGCATATGGCAAGGCACGCGAGGCAATGCCCAGGATAGGATTCTACCATTTTGCACTCCCGGACTGGCGATAACGCACAGCAGCTACTACCGTCCACCTCGAAACACACTCCAATAATCAAATCGAGGAATGACCACCAACCAGTCACAAAGTAACAGATATGGTATCGAAGAAATATGCCCGATCGGAGGAGCGACCTCACTTGGTCCGGTATTGCTCCTGTTTTAGTCATATCAACCTGACCTGGGGTCAGGGCTGCGTTCATACCTCATACAGTAGCGTTCGGCAAACCATCCTACTTCGTTCTGGATTCTCCACCACATGCACAGTTGTTAAAGTAGTTTTCAGTATTGGCAGAGAGTATGACAATATCCGATCTTGGTCTCTTTAACAACCAAACACTTGTTTCACACCGGTTGGTTCTTTTACATTTCCAAAACCGATCCATAATTGATATCAAAATATCATATTCACTTCAAAATCATATCACTTTAGAAATCATATTTACTTTCGAAATTATTATTCGCTTTAAATCATATCACTTTCAAAATCATATTCACTTTCAAAATCATTATTCACTTCGAATCATATTCATTTTCAAAATCATAACCACAAAATAGGTTAAACCATCATATCAAAATATTCACATTTAAACCAATTAAATCTAAATCATAACAGTTCCAACTTTAAACGGTTTGAATATTGAAAGTAGTTTATATATTGGACTAAATAGTTATACACTAAAAATAGTTTATATTTTAAAAATAGGTTATAGATTAAAATAATTTATATATTAAAAATAGTTTATATATTAAAATATATATTAAAAGTTGTTTATAAATTTACAATAATATATATTAAATAGTTTATATTATTAAAAATAGGTTATAGATTAAAATAGTTTATGTATTAGAAATAGTTTATATATTAAAATAGGTTATATATTAAAAATAGTTAATGTGTTAAAAATTATTAGTATATTAAAATGGTTTATATGAGAAAAATAGTTTATATGTTAAAAGAGTTTGTATATTAAAAGAATTTATATCGAAAATAGTTTCAAATTAGAATTGTTTCTTCTAATTTCACAAATCAATTCAAATCAATTTTAGTTCCAAAAATTTGATTTAAATCAATCTCAGTTCAACAATTTCAATTCAAATGTAAAGGTTTCAATTCAAGTTCTCATTAAAAACCATTTCAATTTATATCGATTTCAAATCCATGTTTGAACTACAAATTTAAACCACTTCAAATTCAATAGGTTTCAAGCTTTAAATATTCAAATGTTTACAATAACTCAATTTTGAAAATTTTCATTTATATTTCAAAATTCAACTTTAAGATTTCAATTTATATTCTTTAAACAATTCATTTAAATCAATTTCAATTTCAACATTTTAAAGCTTGGATTTTGAAAATAATTCAGTTCATATAAATCTGATTTTATTTCATAATACCATTTAATTGGATTCAAAAATTAAGGATTTAAAATCATTAAATTTAACGAATCCGATGTCCGTATATAATTTTCTACTCTATGGTAAAGTGATACATATATATCATTTCAACCCCGCAATAATTTAAATTTCCGGATATATATCATTTCAACCTGTATCCTGAATCACAATTTCCAATTCCATAAAATCGCTCGGTTTTATCATTTCAACCCATAACGATTTTTCCCTAATGTATAAGACCGTTCAGGTATGTATCATTTCAACTCATAGTGATTTTCCTAACAATAACTAAGGGAACTTGCAGTGTGATAAAAACATATAAAATAAACATAACATTAAATCATCCAAAATGTCAACAATCAAACATCCATTACAATCATCATCCAAATCAGTCAATAAATCACGACAAATGACCGGTTATCATTATCAGGTGTTTAACTAACAATTTAAATTCAATATTAATTTAAATGGCAATTTAATTCAATATAATTCAAATTAAATTTGAATGACAATTTAAATATACCAAACAGCAATCAATAAATTTCTAATCACATCATAAATTTAATTTAACCAACATAAGATGATTTAGTATTTGTGAGTGGTTAAAACACTCACCATTGAATTTATCGTCGATTAGAATCCAAATAAAACTCAAAATTTGAACAGTCTCAGAATGCAGCCAAACCAGTTCCATAATGTCCGAAATTTCGATACGATCGCAATGGAGAAAGCCGTGCGTAAAGCCGAGCTCGTATGAAAAAGTTATGATAGTTAGAACATTTGAAATTTTAATTTAAATAAAATAAAAGACAAGGGCAATTACGTAATTACGTTTACCATTCAAACCCTACCCGCGATCGACGCAGCTAATACCCACTACAGCCGCCGCTCATCACTTCCAAACACCGCCGCCTACGACCATTGATTCTATGAACTGACCATGCCACAAGATGCTCCACCTCTGGCCGCCGCCACGGAGCTCGCGCCGCCACCTCCAGTCGAGGCAGGAGGCTCCGCTGTCGTTCGCTTTAAACGGCGATTACTGGTGATCTCGACACCATCTGCAAGAACGAAACCACTAGATCGACTTGCCTCATCCTCCTCTACGTGCCAGCAACCTCCGATCGACCCATCGACGAAGATCCACCACTGAAATCGAAACCCTAGGATAGACGACCGAGAATAAATCGTCAATTTCTGGTCAAACCGTGATTCGATTGCAAAAACGAATTGTAGATTTAGATTGCGCTCGTCGAGAGCTTTCCAACGAAATATAATTTGCTATGGTTTGAGAAGTTTAAATTTTGAAATTAATTTTGAATTGAAATTATGGTTTTGAAATTGGGAATTAGGTTTCTGCCATTGAAAATAGAAATAAGCAGATGGAAAAATAGTACGTACAGAAATAAGAAAAGGCTGCTAGGGTTTGGAAATAGAATGGGCTAGGATAAACATATATTCACAGCATACGATCAATTGGGCCCAAATGGTCGCACAGGCCCGAAAAGCTCATTTCCAACCCTGAACGAAACCATGACATTTTATATATTGAAAGTGTGGTTTTCGATATTTCTGAACTCAATGGAACAAGTCTCAAACCCTAATTCCATTGTATCCAGAAGTTAGCTTTCAAAATTAGATTATATAAATTTAAATTCCATTAATCGATTTCTACGCGTTTCGAGCTCGCACGATCAAACGACAAGTCCAATCGCTACGAAACTTGAAATCCTATAATAATTCACCGTTACGGATCCGATGAAACTGTTTTCGTCGAAATCCAAGACAGTGGTCAAAATGACTAATTTTCACGTTAATTAATTAAATTATTATTAAATTGATTTAATCACTTTTAAATTCAAATTCACAAGTTAACCATTTTATCATTCTTGATTACAGAGAAATTTAATAATCTTTTTAAAATAAATTTTCCATGTCAAATTCAATATTTAAATATTGCACTAATTACAGCGTTCAATTACAAAAGCTCTTTTAAGTAATGTATTTATGTTCTTTTCCTTTCTTTTAAATAGCTCTTCATTCCTATAATTTGTGCATAATTATATTTCCATTTTAGTTTCAAACAAATTTTCACTTCAGTCTATGAAATATAATTCAATAACTACTCATTCAATTCAGTATTAGTTTACTCCATTTAATTATTCAAAGTATTGATATAAAATAAATTAATTTAAAACCTACACCAATCATATAAAATTAACTATGCTAAAAAATGCTTTAATATTTATTGAAACATTTATTCATATTTCCAAATATTATCAAAAAGGAATTTATTAACTAATTAAATTTTTGCTATTACAAAAATCCTTTATTAAACAGACCTTTTATTGAATAATAATTAAATTCCAAAATAATAATTATCAAAATCGAATTCAAACACTCCCGTTTTAATTAAATAATTTAATATTACTGATTTAAAACAGGGTTGTTACAGACACCCCCTTATGAAAATTGCGTTCTCGCAATTTCTTATTTCTCATAGGAAGACGTCAAAACACATGCAAACATTAACTCTCTTCGAATTTTTACTATTAAGTTGAAACTCGATCAAAACTAGAAGTAGTTAACATTAGAATCAAACTTATCGTATGTTATAAATTTAAATAGATTCATTTGTTAACTTCCGTTTTTTTCGCATGCGAAAATTTATTGAAAATTTAGTAAGTGTTAAAAATTTTGGAAAATTTCGACAGTCTCCTTTGTATGGAGAGCCGTTTGCAATTTTACAAATATAATATAACAATATACATCGACCACACGGTCGGAAACACAATATATAATAATATTTCTGTATTTAATCCGAAAACGTACCTTTATTTCAGCGTTTTAAAATGAGTTATCGTACTTTTTATATGAGTATAAGCGAGCTATTGTCGCCATTTAGTCCAAATGTGCTTCTTGAGTACATGTTCTCAACTCAAGACAAAGTAGTAGTCTTATCTAAAAAAGTTTTAATAAGTATACATTTATTATATACTTGATAGGTGAGTATAAAACCAACACATTATTACAACTCTTACTAAAACTCATTAATGTTTTAGGAGGTGCACTTTTAATAGAGTAAATTAGTTTATGCCCCAATGAAGAAAAAAACATAATTAAATAGTAAAAAAACATTAATTATGCAAACATAAAAACAATCATACATATTGGAGTATAGTAGTGTGTTTGTACACACACATACATATGTATGTATTTATACGTATGTATGTATTTATACGTATGTATGTATATATATATACATACATATATATATATGTGTTTATTTATTTACTTACGGTGCAGAAAGGTGCACAACATTTCCGAAGTCTTGGTGCACGGTGCGGTGGAAGGTGGACGCTTTTTGAACTACGGTCCATGTAGTTAAAAATATATAACTATATTATAATTAATTAAACAATACTAATATATGGCCTCAAATGGTAGGTCTTTTGGCCAAAACACTAAAATGGTGAACGTGAGGTCCAAGTATCGATTTTCAATGTTAGCATTCATCCCTTTGAATATAACTAAAATATGTGTTGTAGTGTCGGTAGATACTTCCTTAGGAAGTTTACGAACGGTGTCCAGTTTACATGAATAAGTATTCAGAAAAACAATACTAATATCTCTTTTATTGAAGTATCCATCATAAATTATTATTATTTCATTACATCATTGGACATAATGGCCAATTTAGAAGTCAAAATTCAGTATTTCTTTGGATGTTTAATCAATTGTTCAAAATTCCAATTCCGAATTAAAAACCCACAATAGCCATTAAATTTCAAGCTATAAGCTTATCCCTAATTTTGTATACCTTAAGTGAAAAATTGACGAGAACTGATATTTCACTGTATTTTTCTTACTTTGCCACGTCTATTACTTTTTGTGTTACTTTGATATTTTTATTTTGTACTACGTTTTATCTTTTGTTTTATTATTTTTAATAGTTATTTGGTATATTTTGATCATATTGAACTAGAAAAGCTGATAATATAAGTCTTATGTCAACTTTTCAATAAATAAATATATTTAAATAACAAAGTTCTAACATATCGCTATATGAATAAATATCAGTCTTGGTTTGTTCATATTTGATCAATGTTATATTACAACATACAACAATAAAGTACGTCAACTTGCTTTGAGAATAATGCAGAATAAATAATATTTCTATTAATTACTACGTCTGTTTGACTTCTTCAAATAAAGAGAACTCGGAAAAAAAAAGCCAACCGTTAAAACTTTAGGAAAAAAACAGCAAACACAACTATATGATAATTACTAACTTTAAGGTAATTTTGGAACATGAAATAGGAATAAAAAACAAGAATTAGGAGGAAATAGAAAATAAAAATAAAAAAAGAGTGTGCCATTTTAGCACCATGCATCACTCCTCTATGTTGTGTGCATTTTCATGTGCACCGCGTTATAGGTGCAAAAGATGCAATTCCCATGTCATGCCATGACCCGCCTTCCATAATAACTATGGCACTGCTGATTCACGAAAGCAGCCTATGGGATCTATCATGCATAAAACTGGAAAGAAAAAACTGAAGTTCAGAGTGAGCAAAATAAAGCTAACTGGTGATCACTATCAGAACAGCCGTTTTGAGAGTCATATATAAAAGTTGTATTCTGCAATCATGTGCCGGTGTCATATAAAATTTAGCACGGCAGAAGGAAACTACACATAATATAATAGAAAGCTGTAAAAATAATAAATATGGGAAATGCATCTGAACTGAATTACTCATAAATTTTAGGATAAACATTAACCTCTTTTATGTCTAATCTAGAAAGAATTGATCCAGCAAGCAGAAAAGTAGAAAGAATTAATACAGCAAGTATTAAAGGTGTGATATACTCCATCTGCGGCATGAAATTCTCCTGCCATTCTGTGTGTGAATCCTCTGTACCTCAATAAATAGCAAATCAAAAATTAGGAACGATCAAAGGTGAAAATGTACTACGAATCATCTATAAACATGTAGATAAATCATATTTTGCTTTTCTAATGAATAATGTTATCAAATGCATACCTTTGGATTCAGATTTTTTATTTTCGTTGCCTTTTGGTATTTCCTTCTTCCCTTTAGGAAAATAATTCTCGTAATCTAGAAATAAAAGCGAACACACCATATCATATTTAGAAGCACCAAAAAATGTCAATATTTACGATCATTCAGCACCAAAACGTACTCTTTTTATTCCCCGAATTACTAGAGAACATTCTTCTAAAATTAGGGTTAGACAACAACATTCTCGAAGATACATATTTCTTTAGAACCCCCAACTCTCCATCTCCGTTCACAAGTCGACTTGAACTATAAACTGCTTCGCTCGATCTCACACCATAGCTCCCAATAACAGCTCCCTAATAAATCAATTCTATAAGAAACTCGGAAGGAAGAAGAAGAAAACTCCTACAACTAAATATTAAAAGGGAAAAAAAGGGGAACTTAAACTTACACTTTGGAATTTGAGACGAGCGGATCGAGAGGCTAAACGTGCAAGCCTGGAGAAGATCATGACTTATTCCATTAGAGGTAAAGCCTAGGTTTCAATATTTTGGTTAATTTCGGTTCAAATGGAGGGGAAGTGAAGAAAAGGGAACAGAAGGATGCGATCGATTATGCTATTTATAATTTTCCACATTTGTCTTTTGATGTTTTAAATTCATATTCAGAACAAATTTTCGAAGTGAGCTATTTCGCGAAATGCGTTGCTTTTGAAACTTATTATCAAATAGGGCTAGTTTATGTTCAGTCAGCAGTCAAGTCAGTCAGCAGTCAAGTCGGTATAATTGTAACTGACAGAAATTCACGTAACTAAGAGTTGCATCTATACCTTTTTTTTTTTTTGAATTTGCATGACTAAGAGTTGCACATATGCCTTGTTCTTTTACTGTCTTTTAATATGCGCAATTGTTAGGTGCGCACTTGTATTTTAGCCTTGTGTGCTATTATAGTGCAGGCAGGTTGCTGCTGCTATAACAGAGGCAGCAGCAGCCATTATTTCCATACCCCAAAAACATTTCTCAACCTTCATCCTCTTCTTCATGGTCAAACCCAACATCCCCAAACCCATTTTTTAGCCAATTTTCACCAAATTATCACAAATTTTCCAAATTTCTTCTTCGTTCTTCGATTAAATCAAAGCTACAACAATGGAAGCGGGATCCTCTTCAACACAAATAGATTTGATAATTTCTAAACCCTAGTTTTTTTTATTAATTTCTAATTTGCGTATTATTTGGTTATATTTGCTAGAAACATTGTCAATTAGCTTGTTGTACATGTTAGTAATCCAATTTGTAGAGTTGAATCACTAATTGATTGTAAACAATTTGTAAAATTTGGTTTTTTGGGCATGAACTTTGAAGAACCGAAAAACGGACCCATCGATGGTAGTGTGCTTTATTTGCAGGATAATCACTGCACTAATTTTGAAGAGTTAATAAGGGTAATATTATTTGTTTTGTAAATATAGTAAATAGTTTAAGCTTTTTAGCATTTTGAATTAACTATACGTTATAATTCTTTGTTTTGTAGAGTGTAAAACCGGTGGATTGTCTGGATCATTCACAGAGATTTGAAGATTTGATGGAGATGGTTGATGATCATCGGGTTCAACAATTACTTCATCAAGCGGGATTCTGTTATTTCATGTAGATAAAATATATCAGATTTGATAGGTCTTTACTCACAGCATTATGCGATAGATGGAGACCTGAGACTTGCACCTTTCATTTTTCCGTTGGAGAAATGTCAATTACGGTACAAGATGTTTCTATTTTGTTTAGCCTTCCTATTGAAGGCGCTGTTTTGAACTACGGTGGTAACGTGGACGTCGATGAGGTTTGTCACCGTTTGCTTGGTGAAATTCCACCCCAGAAGCGGTGGTCAATAGAAGAGAGTTGAAGGTCAAATGGATAAATGACCTTATAATCGGCATGGAGATTTCAATTGACTCATCCGTTGAGGAGCTAGAACAGTTTACACGGGCTGTCATATTGCTTCTTATAGTATCTCATCTATTTCTGAACCATTTCGAAGGGTAGAGTTAGCGTTAAATGGTTGTACTTGCTAGAGGATTTTGCCACTATTTCCGATTATTCGTGAGGGGCGCGGTTTTATACGCATTATACAAGGAGTTGGATAATGTGACACTAAGAAAAACGAACGGGTTAGCAGGTTGTCTAACCCTTCTGTAGGTATTTCGATTTTGACTTATAGGTGTACCAATATTTTGAAAGACGTTTCTTAACACTGATAATATGCAGGTATGGTCATGGACGCGTATTTCTGTTGGACGGCCAAATGTTCGTGCCAACGTTGCTCCGGGATTACCGTACGGGGCCAGGTAAAAGCCGTTTGTAATTTATACTTAAAACTTTATGATTTAGGGCAATATTCACACATTATTTTATTTCTGAATGTAAATGGACTAGAGATAGACGTTAGAGAGATAATCCAGCCCGTCATCCCACATTCTACCGCAATGAGCACGATGTTATGCACGAGCATAATGTTGACTGGACGCCATACACTGCTGAGATTGTATAGAATTTGCCTTCTATTTGCTTGGATGGAGAGCATACTTGATATGCAAGAACCCCGATTATTTGCTTGCAAAGTGTGGCCATGCACTACCCCGATAGAGTGATGAGGCAATTTGGCCTTCGTTGGTATATACCGGATCCAACCGAGCAAATTTTCCCACACTGTTAGAACAGAGACTTGTATAACACATACGTCACAAGATGGGATCAAATGTTGGATCACGTTCAGGTTGAACACGTACCAAGAATTGCAATCGAACAATACTATAGTTCGTACTGGCATATAGCACAGCGATTTGTTCTTAAAGAATCGTCTACAAGGTTGCCCAGATATGCTCCACGGGGACTAGTGGAACGTGATTTGGTACGTGTTTATAAGTTTTATCTTTTAACTCCTTCAACTAGCTTTACTTACTTGCGTCGTTACTTCTTTTGTTTTAGATTCAAGGGTTGTACATGATTTCCAATGAAGTTGACGATGTTCTAGCATATCCTGCAGATGAAGATAGAGTACAAGGCAAGTGCTTGAACATCAAAGAAATTATCAAGTCGCTTCTTGGTAGGCATAAGCTTGAACGACCGCCACCGTATGTGCCTCATCCACCCTAGGCTTTTGGTCGTACATACCAAAGAAGACGTTTTAGAGGCATGGGAGGTTCTTCACAAGGTAGCCAACTGGGGCAGAACATAGTTGTAGCTGGACCATCTCAACCACCTCCGACGCAAACTCAAAGAACACCATGCGAACTAAGAAACTTAAGAATATAGGTGTTGTGATGGTTTGTTGGTTGGTTGCTTTCATTTGAATTTGTAATATGTTATCTTGAACTTGTAGTGGTCCTGAACCCGGCCTTCGAAAATCGGCACCCGTACTTCAATTGTACTCAAAATGCCTCAGATTCAAACGCCGAATCTGGGTCACCGGAGCTTATAACACCATTAAGTATAAAAACACAGCAGAATAAAGAAATGGATAATATCATATACAACTCCAATGAATACAATATCCAGAATATGATATACAACAATGATATCAATATGATACAACAATATCAGAGATAAATAATGATACAGCGGAAATAACAGAAGTGATAACTCCAAATGATCTTCAAAAGAGAATGAATCCAACAACTCCAACATCAGCTCGAACCACCATCACGTTGCACTAAGCAAAGCAAGTGCAGTCCATCCGAGAACTCCGAACACTGAACTAGCTCCAGATAATCTACTAAACCTGACTATCTGAAAAACCCAACTCTAGACTGCCCGTGTGGAAAATTGTGGGCACCCAGAGTTTAGGAAGGAAACAATAAACTCCAGGTCAGTCGTGGGACTGGTGTGAGTAACAAAAACAGTTTATCTTTAAACAACAACAAAAGAATTTTAAACATTGAAATCTGCAATGCTTTTGGAAAATGAAACTACCATAAGACCTCCCGCCACACACACAATGCAAACGCAGAATTGGAGGAGATTTATTCTTATGATAGTCAAACATGCTTACTACGCAAAATCATTGGATTATTATTAGTGCATAGTGGAAAACATTTCGTAAGTATAATATTAATCTTAGCCAGCATAGACATTCTGAACTATGCTTACTATAGCTACCATCTAAACAGTGGCGACCACCATAAGTAAATGGCAGGTTCTACAACTAAAACCGTACTGGGTTCGTATTGGAAATTGGATTTCCAACAAATGGTCAGGCTAAGGAACTTCCTACTACCACAAGGGTACGCCTCTGGATGGACGTCCCGAGAACCTAACCGGATCTCTGCCAACACAAGGTCGGGTTACCCCTTACACTAGGTAACTACTTCTCGAGTATGCCACCCTCCGGTCCTTTGGGACCTTTATCGGAGGTACCTCGATCACAAAGCAACAATCACATAGAGTAAATGAGATTGGAGCAACCACATAGGTTAAATATCAGGGCTCCATACCTGACACCACCCTTTTCCAGAAGGAAATGACATACCCTAAAGGGAGCGAACCTCATAACCTTGACGCATCATTCCTGTTTCGACCCATTTCCGGGTTGTGAGGTTCGATGAGTTCTCATCCACAAAGCTACTCTTTTTCACAAAGCCATGCTTTGATCAACAAATGATCAGCAAATGACCATCAACACACAACAACACTCAGCATGCCACACTACCAAATTGGGAGTATATCACTGATAACCTTCAACTACATAACCTCTGAGCTCGTACGTCTTAGAGAAGGGTGTTAAGCTAAGAGAATAAATTCTCCGCCACCAAACAGAAATGTATTTGAAAGAAATCAGCTTTATATCTCAAAGTGTAATGTCAGACATACAACCATACAAGTCTGTTCCGGGTTCGAACAGAACCGAAGGCACTTCCAAAGATGCCCTTGCAATCTGGGTATTCACAATCCCGATCGAACTTCCCATCACTTAGGGAATCTCTATACCAGGAGCTACCCAGTGCAGAGACAATCGATAGATTATCCTATCGTTCTCGCAAATACCCGGTCTTCAACACCGGTCTTCACTTGCTATCCATATACGACGTATCACTTATTCAGAATGGGTTATATGACACAAAGTCCTCTCCCGGCTAAACCGAATAGTGAGCGTAATATTTAAAAACATATGGATAATGAGATTTCAGTTAAGTCACAACTTATTACCCAAAACTTTTCTTCAAATGGTTTAAACACATTACCATTTTAATCATTTACAAAAAGATTCATTTCACAAAGTTCGCCCAGTTTCACAAAGATTCATTCATGGATTTTCCAAATCGATTTCCATTTCAATTGGATTAACTCATTAAATCTTTAAATCAAGATTTAACTCATAGCTTTCAAAACAATTTCATTTCGAATGGTTTAAACAAATCACCATTTTAAATCTGTTAAAAATAAACAGATTCAATTCATAGCTTTCAAAAAGAATTCACTCATAACTTGGAAAACAATTTTTCAATTCAAACCTGAAATTCCTTTAACTTAAATTGGAAATTCATTTCTTATATGAAGCTTTTATCATTTGAAAACAAACAGTAGTTTTCATTCCGGGAAATCTGATTCATTTATACGAATTAAAATCCTTGGGTTAAATTCAAATTCTCAAAACCATACTTTTAAAATGGTTCAAATTCATATAAACACATTTATAACTTGTATCACATTTTTAAACCAAAATCTTCAATATATAATTCAATTCCTTATTTTGAATTCAAATTCAAATTGGATTAATTAAATTTCAAGATATTCCAAATATCTTTAAAACTCCTTTCAAAAGCTTTCTATATGAAACCCCAATTTCCAATTTCAAAATCAATTGAAATTAAAATTTTAATTTCAAAAACATTAAATTTAAATCATCTGTGACTTAACCGATTTCCACGTGAAATTCATATTTGTGTGTGTAAAAGTATGGTCCAGGGGTTTCACACAGTAGTGCAACGTCATTCAGTCATCACAGATTCAAATACAGCAATATAATTGATAAGCGGTATTAACTATAACGCTTATCTTTTGTACACAGATCATAGATAATATACAAATATATCACAGATAATAAATTACATTCATCACAGCTTGAATTAAAACAATTCATATCACACAGCATCACACAGTAGGGATATCAAATGATTTAACATTCAATATAATCCAAACATCCATAAGTAAGATCAGTTAATTGTCTGATTTATTCAAATCAGATTTATTACTTATGAATTACAAATCCTGGTTAATTTACATTAATAAATTACAAATCATTTTGATTAATTATTCTTTAATCATTTATTAATTTACCATTAATAATAAATTAATTAACCTTAATCATGTAATTAATTATCCCTAATTACTTAATTAACCTTTAATTTCTTAATCATCCTTTAATCAATCACCTTAATTTATTAATCACCTTTTAATTAATCACATTCATTAATTAATTATCTTTTAATTAATTTTCCTTAATTAATTAATTAACCCTTAATTAATTACCATTTAATTAATTATCCTTAATTAATTACAATAAGTGATTATCCCTAATCACTTAATCAACTTTAACCATTAATTAATTACTTTTAATTAAGTAATTATCTTTAAGTAATTAATTTCCCTTAATTAAATAACCCTTTAATTAATTACATAAATTTTTCTTTAATTTAATCACAATAATTAATTAGCCTTAATTTAATTACACAAAGTAATTAGCTTTAATTTAATTACACAAGGTAATTAGCTTTCAAATCAATTACACAAAGTAATTATTCATCAATTAACTTAGATTTTTAAGTTAATTAACAGCCAAAAACATTTTATCATTTCGATTAACTTCTTAATCATTAAGTTTATTTAAAAACTTTATTAACACATTGCCTTGAAAACTTTGTTCAATATTTAACCTTGATCACCTTTACTAACCTATGTTTTTATAAAACTGTTTCATTTCTTTTTCTTAACTTTACTTCTAAAACCAGGTTAGCCAACCACCCGAGTTACTCAACCAAAAACCCCGACCATACCAAACTAAAACACCGAGCCACTCACGATCTCCTTCTACTTCGAGTCCAACCATCATTTTTCTGAGACCATCCCCGAGACCCTTACTTCTTCCCCAAATCATTTCGATCAACCTGGTACAGGCGATACATCGTGCACGTGCACGATCGTTGATCACCTCTGGTCACTACCGCGACCTTCGACCTGTCGTCGACAACCCCTACAAACTCTACGGCCACCCAGGTTTGATATTTTCATCGTTATTCAAAATTGAGCATACGAGCACCTAATTGGAACCAACCCCGATCCATAAATCCACCTCGTATAGCCACCACCGGCCACCAGAATATTCAAAACTTCGGCCAACTACTCGTCTACGACCACGCTTCCATCACCCAAAGCCCCATCGCACTCGATAAATTGTAGAACCCGTGTTGATCGAATTTCCTGGCCTAGGGTTCCAAAAAAGAATCAACCACCGCTGCCTCCTCGATGAAATGCAGCACCATCAAGCATTTTTCCTAGAATCTCTAATCACTCCTCTATCATTACTCAAAATCCCGACTTCTCCTAATACTTGGATCACCAGCAATTGACTATAACCCATTTTCTGTTCAAACAAGAACCGCAGCCTCAATTCCAAACTAAAAACTATGATTTTAGTTTTAAAAATCATGTTTTTTGTTTAAGTTTTCAATTTATAATACTGAATTTATAAATTATTATGTTTGAGTTTTTACCTTTATTTAACATGCTCTGATGTTTTAAATTTACAGAGACAACACCAATTTGTTTTTACCTAAACAAGTTCTTAAACTAAAAACTATGGTATAACTAACATATTTGTTTCAGGACTTAAGCCTTAACAAAACTGGGATCAAAAGCAAGTAGATTTTTAGATATAAATTTAGCCTGGAATTTGAATCAGAGAAACAGAATCCAAATACATCATGCATACCAGTGTATTCATATGTATATACACAAAACTATCTTAAAATACATTCACAAACATACTTTCCAGAGATGAACAAGCAACATAAATATATACTTAAGCTATTTAAATTTTATGTTACTCACCTTGCTTTCCAGAATGAACAGAGTTTTTTTTCTTCTGATGAAACAGGCTTCTGAAAATACAAGTTGAAGTTCTTCACTTGATTCTTTGGTTTGAATTGATTGTGTTCGTTGTTTGATGTTTTTAAGTTTAAGTTTTGAATGAACGAATTGAAATGAGGAGCTGATATAAAGAAATGAAGTTTACAGGTGATTGTTTTTTTTGTACAGGGTTATTATTTGTTTGTACAACATAAGCCATGGATATTTTTATGTTTGGAGGCTGATATACTTTGTTGTGATGGCTGAAGATAGCTTGCATTAATTGATGTTGTACAACTTATATTTTTTTTCTCATTTTCAGCTGTACCTGTTCGAGATAATTGGTGGCTTCTTGTATAAGCTTGCTTATCTTCTTCTTTTTTTCCTGAGTTGTTTGGTTTCATTAATTTATAATGTAAATGAACTTCTACATACTTACTTTATTTGCTTGTTCATGAATATACATTGCATTAGAGAAAAATCTAGTGGCTGATATGTTTTTTGTAGTCTATTTGTCCTCATTTGCAAGCTTCACTATATATTATTCTTGTTTGTTTTACCAGCCTACATATTTATCTAATTTATCTTGTATACATTTCTTATCTATGTTGTTAGTACTTTTGTTGGTATTGATTTATTAACATGAGATTAAGATATATATATATATATATTTGTTTTTATTTCTACTTTTATCAATTATAAATTCAAAATTATTTATTTTATACTTGTGTCAAATTCCCATATTTTTATTTAATCTTATTATTGTGTAATATGGATAATTTCTATATTTTATATGTTGTAAATTTTAGCAAGTGTGTTACTTTGGATTTTATAGTTTACCCTTTTATATATTTATATTTTATTTCTAGCTTAAATATTTATTATTAATTTATTTTTATTTTTAACATAACCCATCAATTTCAAATTTAAAGTTATTTATTTTTAAACTTGTATTAATTATCTATATTTTTATATTTATCTTTAAACCATTTATACTAAGATTTAAATTCAATTATCAATACATATATATATACATATCATTTCAAAGCTATTCATATAGTCACATATATATATACACACACACATATACACAATTTAAATTCAAATGATTTAATGCATATTCTATTTGAATTGGGGAAACTTGCTTCAGTTTACAATTAATTTTACAATTTTAATTCAAAATTTCAATTAATTATCAATTTAAATATATATAAAATTCGGGGTCGTTACAACTTTCCCCCTTAAAAGAATTTCGTCCTCGAAATTTGCCAAGGAGACACGAAGATAGATGAAGAATGTTTCATCAAATCAAACTGAATATCTATTCTGCATTTGGCTTACCAAATCATAATATCAATAATAGATACGAGAACAAATCTATTTAACACTTCACAAGATACTCGGGTTATCCAGATCTACGAAATATGCAGGGCATCGGTTAGTTCAAAGGGATAACTAACCATCCGTAGAATATATCCGAACCCAAAGAATAGATAGATATATGGATACAATTTCAAAACTTTTTAGTTTAGAAACTAGTATACCTATCAACCATAGCAACCAATGTAACCAATTCATCCAAACAAACAATTCTGACCTATTTGGAGTTTATGTCCCATATTAATATATCAAATCATCTTTCTGGGTCTACCAGGAACTATCAAAGAATTGAGAAAAGATGTCGAACAAAAGAGATTGGTAGAGAAAAGATTGCTTCCTCGTTGTTACAGGGTATTGACCAATTATAGTCGTATTCTCCTGTCCCCTATCTCATCCTCTTCTTACACTCATACTCACTATCAGTGGATAGCAAGAGAGTTTACTGAGGCATACGGACGGATATCTTAGAGATTACTCATTCTAGGGTATCCTTCACCCTATCTCTAATGAGTTACTTAATGTGTTATACTCCTGAGCTAAAGTTCAACCTTAGCTCTGATACCAAATGTAGTGGTCCTGAACCCGGCCTTCGAAAATTGGCACCCGTACTTCACTTGTACTTAAAATGCCGCAGATTCAAACGCCGAACTGGGTCACCGGAGCTTATAACACCATTAAGTAATACAACATAGCGGAATAAAGAAATGGATAATATCATATACAACTCCAATGAATACAATATCCAGAATATGATATACAATAATGATATCAATATGATACAACAATATCAGAGATAAATAATGATACAACGGAAATAACAGAAGTGATAACTCCAAATGATCTTCAAAAGAGAATGAATCCAACAACTCCAACATCAGCTCGAACCACCAACACGTTGCACTAAGCAAAGCAAGTGCAGTCCATCCAAGAACTCTGAACACTGAACTAGCTCCAGATAATCTACAAAACCTGACTATCTGAAAAACCCAAATCTAGACTACCCGTGTGGAAAATTGTGGGCACCCTGTAACGACCCAGAATTTATATTAATAAAAATTTGAATATTTAATTAATTTTAAATATTAATAAGTAAAATTAATGAGTCGAATAATTTATTTTTCGAATATTGGATTTAATTTGATAATTAAATCGATAATTTAATAGTTAAATTCCAGAGATAATTGAAATTTGGATTAAATGTGATTAAAAATGATTTGTAAAGTTATATTAAATCATACTGAAGTTATAGTGATGTTATAGAACTTTTAAAATTGAATTTAAAGTTAAATTGTGAAAATTGAATATTTTAATATTTAATTATCGACTGAAAATTAGCCAATTTTCGAACAGTCTCAGAATTGGACGAAACCAGTTCCATTGGATCCGTAATAGTTTGTTATTATCGGATTTCAATTTTTGTAGCAATCGGAGTTGTTATTTGACCGTGGCAACTCGAAACGCATCGAAATTATTTTAATTTTAATTCGGCGAGTCAAAATAGTCATTTTTCAAATAATCTCGGATTTCGACGAAACTAGTTTCATCGGATCCGTAATGTGATATTATTGTATGATTTCAAATTTCGTGTCAATCGGATGTACCGTTTGTCCAGGGCAAGCCAAAACGCATCGAAATCTATTTAAATCGGTTTAATTTAAATTGATCGTTTATTGCCATTTCTCACACAGATGATCAAATTAGCTTTCGAAACTTGTTCCATTATGTCCAGAACGCAGGATAACCCCAGAAACGCCGGTTACCGCGCGTAAATCTGAGTTCGGAAAATCGGAATGAATAGTGTTCATTAAATTTCTATAAATACACTAGTTTCTTCACAAATAAAAAAAATAGCCTAGGGTTTTGAAACTGCAGCCGCCACCTAGTTATCAATGGCCGAAAATCTTCCTTGTTCCCCCTCAAATTTCTTGCAATCCACTAATCAATTCCAAAAAACTTTCTACATGAAAGTTGCAGAGAGCACTTCGATCTTGCTATCCAACGGTCGAATTTTTTTGTAGTGGCTTTGATCGATCAAAAATCATGTTTGTAGGGGCCGGTTTCGCGCGTGTTTTTCGAAGAGGTGGGGGCACTAGGGACGTGCGGTCGACTGGAGGGGGTGGAGTTCGTGATGCTCTTCGATATGGCGTTGTTTGATTGGGGTGAAGATCGTCGGAGTGGAGGGCGAAATCAGCTTGAAAGTGGCGGCCGATGGGTTTGCTTCACGCGTGATGACCTGGGAGATGGGGGAGAAAGTATAAGGAGCGGCCGTTATTTGCTCTGGTTGAACGAACAGTTGTGATTTCAGAGGTTGAAAATAAATAATAGAAATGTAATTTAAATTGTATTTAAATTTGTATTAACTTCAAAATGTCGTATCTCTTTCGTATGAGGTCAGAAAATTACGAAACTTTTTGCGTTGCGTTCGTATCATCGAATACTACGCTATGAAACTGGATTGGAAGCGATCGGGGTCAGTGAAAATTTTGAGTAAAATTAAACGTCTGTTTAATTTTATTCGAAATAAAATGCTGGAACGGAATTTAAATCAAGGTGAGAATTTCTCACTCAATCGAACAGTTTCGATTTATATTTTAAATAGATAGATTTAAAATTGTTGATTGTACGCCTGGATGATATATTATTATCTGTTGTTGATTGAAATAGACATTATACGCCGTTATTAAGCGGATGTTAATTATTAAAAACATATACCGCGATAATTTTACATTGATGCGAAATTGGTATTATATACGTATGTAGCAATATATACATATTGGCATATGTATATATTGGAGTTGTTGATTTTCCCGCCTTGTGTAGCGGATGAGACCCTATTGCGCCACATAATAGCGAATAATATTTATTGAACCCATATACCGCAATAATTCCGTACTGGAGCGGAATTGGTATTGTGCTAACATCTTTGGATGCAGGGGGACAGGTTGGAGGGATCCAACTGGATTCCTCAACTGTACTGATTTATTTACAGATATTGTGATATATTCTGTTATCATATGATGATATATGATGTTTGATTTCTGTGATTGATTATTTGGTGCTGTAGCATCATCGGATCCATTTTTGAAGTTTAAAAATAACGATTTTGATTTTAAAGGGATTTTAAAAGTGATTTTTGAAAGTATACATTTTATTTAATTTTTGAATTGTTTTATTTTAAATAAATAAATGTTAAAATTTTTATGTTATTAAAAATTATGATTTTTGTGAAATATAACCGAAATGTGAATTTTGAAACAAAAGTTGATTTATTTATTAAATAGTTTAAATAGAGATTTTTGAATTTATTATGAAAGCTCTATATATAAGATTTATAAAAAATTGATTTTTATAAATCAAAGTGATGAAATTTTAAAGGAGTTTTAAAGACGTTTTAAATGATGTTAAAATGGGTTTTATAAAGGATAGAATAAACGATTTGTGAAGTCCTAAAAGAACGATTTTGTAAATAAACGAATTATAAGTGTTTAACTTATAGGATGGACTTTTGGTATAAAATTGAGTTATAAATTGAATTGGATAATAAAAGGAATTTATAAGTTGAAGTAGTTATAAAAAATAAATGGAATTTATAAACGTTGTTTATAAATCCGAAATCACTTGATTTGATAAGTGAATTTTTGAAGTTAATTAAAGGAATTTTATTCACGATTTTAGATCATGGATAATCTTTTAATAAATGTGTAGAAACATTGATTTGGGTAAATAAAGTATATTCACGATTTTGGACAGTGAATATATTATTAAGTAAAACAGAGATGTTTTAGAGAAGTGCTATTACGAAATGAAGTAATTGTTTTAAAAGATGTTTTAAAACGTGTTAAGTATCGAATACATAGATTTCAACATTTATTTTTGAAATAGACGTTTCGAGAAATAAGGAAATGGTGGACTATAACACTGTTGTTATAGTAAATGGTTTCCGAAAGGAAATATTTTGTGTAGTATTGGGATTTATATATCTATCTAAATTTCGAATCCCTATACTAGTGATTTTGAGTCGTCGTAACGATGTTTTACGTAACATTCGTTTTGACTCAAATAAAATTTGTGAAAGAGAATGATTTCCTTAAAGAATGAAATATATACTTAATTTTGATTTAAGTATCTCGAATATTTTCCAAGTGTTGAAAATGAATGATTTGTGAAATACTTATTATTAAATAAGTATGGAAATGCTTTTCCAATATGAAATGAACGGTTTGAAATTTTTATCTTTTAAAGATAAATTGAAAAGTGAATATTTGAAATTAGTTTCAAATGGTTAAGTGTGGAAAATTTTATATCTTGTAAAGATATTTTTGAAGAATAAATAATTTAGGAAAATTATTTGGAAGCTGATGATGTTGCGCATCTCTATTGATAGTTAAATAACCGACTATCAATATTTACCTTTAAATGGGTATTTGTTGTGATTTGCTTGAATTTGAATGCCACACTTATTTTTGATTAAACGCTCACTATTCGGGTTAGCCGGGAAAGGACCATGGGGTCGTATAACCCATTCCGAATATGTGATACGTCGTTATGAATTGCATTTGATGACCGGTGTTGAAGAACGGATATTTTTGAAAACGGAAGGATTACCGTCGAGTTACTCTACATCGACTGATCTTCGATTTAGAGGTTTTATCACCCTTAGTGACGGGAAGTCCGGACGTGATTGGAAATTATCTGGAATTGCAAGGGCTTCGTGAGAAGTGCCTTCCGTTTTGTTCGAGCCCGGAACAGACTTGTATGGATTGTATGTCTGACATTACAAATTGAGATATAAAGCTGATTTCTTTCAAATACATATCTGTTGGTGGTGGAGAATTTATTCTCTTAGCTTAACACCCTTCTCTGAGACGTACGAGCTCAGAGGTTATGTAGTTGAAATTTATCAGTGATATACTCCCAATTTGGTAATGTGACATACTGAGTGTTGCTGTGATGATCAGTGTTTGATCATTTGGGATATGATCATTTGTTTGATCATTTATCTTTATGATCATAGGTTGATCATTTGTTGACCCAAGGCATGGCTTTGTGAACAAAGAGTAGCTTTGTGGACGAGACTTCGTCGAGCCTCACACCCCGGAAATGGTCAAAACAGGAAGGATGCGGCAAGGTTCTAGGGAGTAGCGCCCCTTAGTGTATGTCATTCCTTCTGGATAAAGGTGGTATCTTGGTATGGAGCCCAGATATTTAACCTATGTAGATGCTACGAGTTTATTACTTTGTGGTAGTTGGAAATCGAGGATCCTCGGGAAGATCGGTGACGATCGGGGGATAGCATACGCATGTCAGCAGTTACCTATTTTTGCAGAGGTAACCCGGCCTTGTGTTGGCAGAGATCTAACTGTAATGTTAGGTTATTTCTCGGGACGTCATTCCAGAGGCGTTTCCATGTGGCAATGGGAAGTTCCTTGGCCTGACCATTTGTTGGAAATCCAAAGAAACAATACAAGCCTTGTACGGTTTTAGTTGTAGAACCTGCCATTTAATATGGTAGCTATAGTAAGCATACTATAATGGTACCTATGCCGGCTAAGATTTATATTCTACTTTCAAAATGTTTCTACACTATGCACTAAAAATAATATCAAAAATGATTTGATTTTGCGTAGTAAGCATCTTTGGCTATCATAAGAAGAAATCTCCTCCAATTTTGCGTTTCCATTGTGTGTGTGGCAGGAGGTCTTATGGTAGTTTCATTTTCAAAAGCATTGCGAAATTGACTTTAAAATTTCCTATTGTATTGTTGTTTTAAAGATAAACTGTTTTAAGTTCTCACACCAGTCACCATGACTGACTCGGAGTTTATTGTTTCCCTTCTAAACTCTGGGTGCCCACCAATTTCCACACGGGCAGCCAAGAGTTATGTTATCAGGTTATTCTGGATTGGAGTGCTATGGAGCTCAGGAGGCGAGCTGCATATCGAGACGTACCACTTGTATAAGATATTATTTATTCCGCTGTGTATTTTGTATGAGGACAAGTTTATATAACTGTCCATTGTTGTATTGTTGTTGTAAACTCTGATGATAATGTAATGTATAAAATGATATATTTCTTTTGTTTAAAGATTATTCATTTATCTATTATATGTTGTTCCGCTGCGAATGTGAGATTCTGATATTGTTTCTGTTTTCTGATGTTGTTCTGTTGTTCTTCTTTCTTTTTCTTCTATCTTTTCTTCTACCTCTTCTTTTCTAAACCATAACATTTCGGGTTTCCGGCATTCGATTTCTCGGCAGTTGATAAAGTGAGTATCGATGTCGAATTTTCGAAAGTCGAAAATTTTCGGGACGTTACACACCCAGATTTAGGAAGGGAACAATAAACTCCAGGTCAGTCGTGGGACTGGTGTGAGTAACAAAAATAGTTTATCTTTAAACAACAACAAAAGAATTTTAAACATTGAAATCCACAATGTTTTTGGAAAATGAAACTACCATAAGACCTCCCGCCACACATACAATGCAAACGCAGAATTGGAGGAGATTTCTTCTTATGATAGTCAAACATGCTTACTACACAAAATCATTGGATTATTATTAGTGCATAGGGGAAAACAATTCGAAAGTATAATATTAATCTTAGCCAGCATAGACATTCCGAACTATGCCTACTATAGCTACCATCTAAACAGTGGTGACCACCATAAGTAAATGGCAGGTTCTACAACTAAAACCGTACTGGGTTCGTAGTGGAAATTGGATTTCCAACAAATGGTCAGGCTAAGGAACTTCCTACTGCCACATGGGTATGCCTCTGGATGGACGTCCCGAGAACCTAACTTGATCTCTACAAACACAAGGCCGGGTTACCCCTTACACTAGGTAACTACTTCTCGAGTATGCCACCCCCTGGTCCTTTGGGACCTTTATTCGAGGTACCTCGATCACAAAACAACAATCACACAGAGTAAATGAGATTGGAACAACCACATAGGTTAAATATCAGGGCTCCATACCTGACACCACCCTTTTCTAGAAGGAAATGACATACCCAAAAGGGAGCGACCCTCATAACCTTGCCGCATCATTCCTGTTTCGACCCTTTTCTGGGTTGTGAGGTTCGATGAGGTCTCGTCCACAAAGCAACACTTTTTCACAAAGTCATGCTTTGATCAACAAATGATCAGCAAATGACCATCAACAGACAGCAACACTCAGCATGCCACACTACCAAAGTGGGAGTATATCACCGATAACCTTCAACTACATAACCTCTGAGCTCGTACGTATCAGAGAAGGGTGTTAATCTAAGAGAATAAATTCTCCGCCACCAAACAGAAATGTATTTGAAAGAAATCAGCTTTATATCTCAAAGTGTAATGTCAGACATACAACCATACAAGTCTGTTCCGGGTTCAAACAGAACCGAAGGCACTTCCAAAGATGCCCTTGCAATCCGGGTATTCACAATCCCGATCGGACTTCCCATCACTTAGGGAATCTCTATACCACGAGCTTCCCAGTGCAGAGACAGTCGAAAGGTTATCCTATCGTTCTCGCAAATACCCGGTCTTCAACACCGGTCTTCAATTGCTATCCATATACGACGTATCACTTATTCGGAATGGGTTATATGACACAAAGTCCTCTCCCGGCTAAACCGAATAGTGAGCGTAATATTTAAAAACATATGGATAATGAGATTTCAATTAAGTCACAACTTATTACCCAAAACTTTTCTTCAAATGGTTTAAACACATTACCATTTTAATCTTTTACAAAAAGATTCATTTCACAAAGTTCACCCAGTTTCACAAAGATTCATTCATGGATTTTCCAAATCGATTTCCATTTCAATTGGATTAACTCATTAAATCTTTAAATCAAGATTTAACTCATAGCTTTCAAAACAATTTCATTTCAAATGGTTTAAACAAATCACCGTCTTAAATCTGTTAAAAATAAACAGATTCAATTCATAGCGTTCAAAAAGAATTCACTCATAACTTGGAAAACCATTTTTCAATTCAAACTTGAAATTCCTTTAACTTAAATTGGAAATTCATTTCTTATATGAAAGCTTTTATCATTTGAAAACAAACAGTTTTCATTCCGGGAAATCTGATTCATTTATACGAATTAAAATCCTTGGGTTAAATTCAAATTCTCAAAACCATACTTTTAAAATGGTTCAAATTCATATAAACACATTTATAACTTGTATCACATTTTTAAACCAAAATCTTCAATATAGAATTCAATTCCTTATTTTGAATTCAAATTCAAATTGGATTATTTAAATTTCAAGATATTCCAAATATCTTTAAAACTCCTTTCAAAAGCTTTCCATATTAAACCCCAATTTCCAATTTCAAAATCAATTGAAATTAAAATTTTAATTTCAAAAACATTAAATTTAAATCATCTGTGACTTAACCGATTTCCACGTGAAATCCATATTTGTGTGTGTAAAAGTGTGGTCCAGGGGTTTCACACAGTAGTGCAACATCATTCAGTCATCACAGATTCAAATACAGCAATATAATTGATAAGCGGTATTAACTATAACGCTTATCTTTTGTACACAGATCACAGATAATATACAAATATATCACAGATAATAAATTACATTCATCGCAGCTTGAATTAAAACAATTCATATCACAAAGCATCACACAGTAGGGATATCAAATGATTCAACATTCAATAGAATCCAAACATCCATAAGTAAGATCAGTTATTTGTCTGATTTATTCAAATCAGATTTATTACTTATGAATTACAAATCCTGGTTAATTAACATTAATAAATTACAAATCATTTTGATTAATTATTCTTTAATCATTTATTAATTTACCATTAATAATAAATTAATTAACCTTAATCATGTAATTAATTATCCCTAATTACTTAATTAACCTTTAATTTCTTAATCATCCTTTAATCAATCACCTTAATTTATTAATCACCTTTTAATTAATCACATTAATTAATTAATTATCTTTTAATTAATTTTCCTTCATTAATTAATTAACCCTTAATTAATTACCATTTAATTAATTATCCTTAATTAATTACAATAAGTGATTATCCCTAATCACTTAATCAACTTTAACCATTAATTAATTACTTTTAATTAAGTAATTATCTTTAAGTAATTAATTTCCCTTAATTAAATAACCCTTTAATTAATTACATAAATTTTTCTTTAATTTAATCACAATAATTAATTAGCCTTAATTTAATTACCCAAAGTAATTAGCTTTAATTTAATTACACAAGGTAGTTAGCTTTCAAATCAATTACACAAAGTAATTATTCATCAATTATCTTTAAAAACATTTAATCTTTAACCCTTAAATCTTTGAAAACAATGTTATTATTATTATTCCATAAATTAACTTAGATTTTTAAGTTAATTAACAGCCAAAAGCATTTTATCATTTCGATTAACTTCTTAATCATTAAGTTTATTTAAAAACTTTATTAACACATTGCCTTGAAAACTTTGTTCAATATTTAACCTTGATCACCTTACTAACCTATGTTTTTATAAAACTGTTTCATTTCTTTTTCTTAACTTTACTTCTAAAACCAGGTTAGCCAACCACCCGAGTTACTCAACCAAAAACCCCGAGCATACCAAACTAAAACATCGAGCCACTCACGATCTCCTTCTACTTCGAGTCCAACCATCATTTTTCCGAGACCATTCCCGAGACCCTTACTTCTTCCCCAAATCATTTCGATCAACCAGGTACAGGCGATACATCGTGCACGTGCACGATCGTTTTGATCACCTCCGGTCACTGCCACGACCTTCGACATGTCGTCAACAACTTCTACAAACGCTACGGCCACCCAGGTTTGATATTTTCATCGTTATTCAAAATTGAGCATACGAGCACCAAACTGGAACCAACCCCGATCCATAAATCCACCTCGTATAGCCACCACCGGCCACCAGAATATTCAAAACTTCGGCCAACTACTCGTCTACGACCACGCTTCCATCACCCAAAGCCCCATCGCACTCGATCAACTATAGAACTCATGTTGATCGAATTTCCTGGCCTAGTGAAAACTAGGGTTCCAGAAATGAATCAACCACCGCTGCCTCCTCGATGAAATGCAGCACCATCAAGTATTTTTCCTAGAATCTCTAATCACTCCTCCATCATTACTCAAAATCCCGACTTCTCCTAATACTTGGATCACCAACAATTGACTATAACCCATTTTCTGTTCAAACAAGAACTGCAGCCTCAATTCCAAACTAAAAAATATGATTTTAGTTTTAAAAATCATGTTTTTGTTTAAGTTTTCAATTTATAATACTGAATTTATAAATTATTATGTTTGAGTTTTTACCTTTATTTAACATGCTCTGATGTTTTAAATTTACAGAGACAACACCAATTTGTTTTTACCTAAACAAGTTCTTAAACTAAAAACTATGGTATAACTAACATATTTGTTTCAGGACTTAAGCCTTAACAAAACTGGGATCAAAAGCAAGTGGATTTTTAGATATAAATTTAGCTTGGAATTTGAACCAGAGAAACAGAATCCAAATACATCATGCATACCAGTGTATTCATATGTATATACACAAAACTATCTTAAAATACATTCACAAACATACTTTCCAGAGATGAATAAGCAACATAAATATATACTTAAGCTATTTAAATTTTATGTTACTCACCTTGCTTTCCAGAATGAACAAAGTTTTTTTTTCTGATGAAACAGGCTTCTGAAAATACAAGTTGAAGTTCTTCACTTGATTCTCTGGTTTGAATTGATTGTGTTTGTTGTTTGATGTTTTTAAGTTTAAGTTTTGAATGAACGAATTGAAATGAGGGGTTGATATAAAGAAATGAAGTTTACAGGTGATTATTTTCTTTTGTACAAGGTTATTATTTGTTTGTACAACATAAGCCATGGATATTTTTATGTTTGGAGGCTGATATACTTTGTTGTGATGGCTGAAGATAGCTTGCATTAATTGATGTTGTACAACTTATATTTTTTTTCTCATTTTCAGCTGTACCTGTTCGAGATAATTGGTGGCTTCTTGTATAAGCTTGCTTATCTTCTCTCTTTTTTCCTGAGTTGTCAGGTTTCATTAATTTATAATGTAAATGAACTTCTACATACTTACTTTATTTGCTTGTTCATGAATATACATTGCATTAGAGAAAAATCTGGTGGCTGAATGATTTTTGTAGTATATTTGTCCTCCTTTGCAAGCTTCACTATATATTATTCTTGTTTGTTTTACCAGCCTACATATTTATCTAATTTATCTTGTATACATTTCTTATCTATGTTGTTAGTACTTTTGTTGGTATTGATTTATTAACATGAGATTAAGATATATATATTTGTTTTTATTTCTACTTTTATCAATTATAAATTCAAAATTATTTATTTTATACTTGTGTCAAATTCCCATATTTTTATTTAATCTTATTATTGTGTAATATGGATAATTTCTATATTTTATATGTTGTAAATTTTAGCAAGTGTGTTACTTTGGATTTTATAGTTTACCCTTTTATATATTTATATTTTATTTCTAGCTTAAATATTTATTATTAATTTATTTTTATTTTTAACATAACCCATCAATTTCAAATTTAAAGTTATTTATTTTTAAACTTGTATTAATTATCTATATTTTTATATTTATCTTTAAACCATTTATACTAAGATTTAAATTCAATTATCAATACATATATATATACATATCATTTCAAAGCTATTCATATAGTCACATATATATATACACACATATATACACAATTTAAATTCAAATGATTTAACGCATATTCTATTTGAATTGGGGAAACTCGCTTTAGTTTACAATTAATTTTACAATTTTAATTCAAAAATTCAATTAATTATCAATTTAAATATATATAAAATCCGGGGTCGTTACAGAACTTGTATTGGCGTGAAACTTGATGGTTTGTAGGTGTTATGATGTTGTAATATTGATGTGAAATATGATGTTTTGTATGAAATATATAGTCGAATTATGTTGGATTCAAATATGATGGTTTCTGACATATGTATATTGTTGAAATATATAGTCGAATTATATTGGAGTCAAATATGATGGTTTCTTGCATATGTATGAATTATATTGTTGTATGAAATGTTTATGTTCTTTGC
This sequence comes from Allium fistulosum, assembly GCA_030737815.1. Taxonomy (NCBI): domain Eukaryota; kingdom Viridiplantae; phylum Streptophyta; class Magnoliopsida; order Asparagales; family Amaryllidaceae; genus Allium; species Allium fistulosum. Next base: position 797,448,522 of record CM060905.1, on the reverse strand, counting down.
ATATGGCAGCCGCTGTTTGGAAAGTTGCAGGCGCAACTTCCAATCGCGCACATGTGAATAGAAGTAGTGCAACTTTGAGTTGCGCGCCAAAATATTTACTTACAAATGCGCAATTACAAGATGCGCTTACCTACATACGTATATGCGCAACTTAAAGTCGCATTTGTATACATGGGCTATTCCTGACCAACACCAGCTTATAATCCTTTGTTCTCCTCCCCAAATAAACATAACTCCTCAAACCCATTTTATTTCAGAAACCTTAAATCCATTGCTATTACTTTCACTATCAGCAATACAAGATTCCACTCAAAATCGTTTGAATCGACGAAGATCAACAAAAGATTTCACATTCATCTAAAATTGAGGAAAGCTTTGAAACCCTACTCCACTAATTTTGATAGATCTATTATTGACATTTAGTTTGCTGTAATTTTGATAGATCTATGACTACTATGCCGATTATTTGTCACTATGGCGGTGATTTAGTCATCGACGAAAATAGCAAGCCAACCTATGTTGGTGGAAAACATAACGGATCTAAAGTGAAGAAGGGTTGTAATTTTCTTGAGCTGAAAACGGCAATTTACAAAGCTACAAAGATTGCTTCTACTGAATTCGACATCTCGTTGGTAAGTAAATGGGTAACGAATGACGACCCAATTGCTATTGAGGTGAACGATGATGACGATGTCGATTCAATGTTTTGCATGGGGATGAAATTAATCGAGTTGTATGTTAAGAAGACGAAGGTGGTACATACAACTAAACAACAAGCTCAAATATTTGATTATGCAAGCCAACCTAGACCCAGTGATACTGCCGAGAAAAGTCAAATGTATTACCCACACTACTCCTACCAGCCACCGAACATTTACGCACAAACAGCTGGGTATGGTTTTATGTGATGTATGTATGTTTCATTCATGTTTTTTGTACTTAACACTCAAATGTTTGTGTATAGGATGTAACCATAGACATCCGGCTACAGTGTCATGCCATATCCATCGGAGTCGCCCAGGTATGGTTTCCTGCCATATCCATCGTATCCTCCACAGTCAATTCCAACCCCGAATTCAAACGACTACTTGCACGAATGTGAAGATGAAGATGTTGACATTGAGGATATGGAGGGTGGAAATGCTGATATTGAAATTTCCCATTTGGATAGCATGAAAATCGCTGCTTCACTTGACGAAGATAAAACATGGATCGATGCTATGAATGTTAACAATGATGCTCCTTTGGATGATATTCCGGAGGAATTTGATGACACTGATGAGCATATCGAGATGGAAGAACCGTTAGAAGATGACCAATGCAATGATACAATCATGGAAAGATCTGTTATGCAAGAATTTCAATTTACCGACGAAATGTTTGGACTGGAATGTGTGGAGAAAGGCCCTCGAGTTGGTATGATTTTTAAATCAAAGGAATCTTTAATTGAACATGTAATGAATGGTCGATAAAGTGTTCGGTTTCATTTAAAAACATAAAGTCTCGTGCTAGAGAGTTCGCTGCTATATGTGATATTTATGCTAATCGTCCTTGGCGGCTTCATGCAATTGTTTCTAAAAGAGATCATGCTGGGTGGTGGGTGATAAAAAAATACGGTGATGATCACACTTGCTCAAATCCAGTCATCAACTCAAACCACAAATAAGCAACAGCCAAATTCATTTATACCAAAGTCCTTTCACATGTTCGTTCGAACCCAAGTTACACTGCAAAATCTGTCCAAGAGCTTATGGCAAACACTTGCAAAATTCAAATAAGCTACATGAGAGTTTGGAAAGGACTTAGAAAAGCCGTGTCTAAAATATTTGGCGATTGGGAATCTTCGTAGAATGACTTGCCACAGTTTCTTCGTGCAATACAGAAATGCAATCCAGGTACTGTTTATCATGTACATACAGAAGGAGTATAATTTTAGGAGGCTTTCTGGGCATTTGGACCAAGCATTGAAGATTTCAAGCATTGTCGTCCTGTTCTTTCTATTGACGGAACACATCTGTATGGTAAATATCAAGGTACATTGCTTGTGGCTACAGGAGTTGATGCAAACAACTCTCTTTTTCCTTTGGCATTTGCTATTGTACGAACCGAGTCGGCAGAGACTTGGGGATGATTTTTTTCATGCATGGGACACTTAATTCTATCTTTAAATGCAAGATACATTACATTCATTTCCGATAGAATGAAAGGAGTTCCGACCGCCTTACAAGAGAAGTGGAGAAGACCACATCATCATTGCTTCTGCCTTCGTTATTTGAAAGCAAACTTCAAAAAAGCTGGTTTTGGTAGTAAGATTTTGCAAAACTTATTTCATGCTTGTGATGAATTAAGAGACGAGTTAAAATACAAAGAACTCAGACAGCAACTAAAAAATATAAGTCCGGCTGCTGACAGATGTATTGGTAGAAGCCTCCAACATAAGGATGAACAGTGGGCTCTTTACAAGAACAACCGTGAACGTTTTTGTATGATGACTACCAATTCTTCGGAGAGTTTCAATGGAGTTCTTAAAGGTGCAAGATCGTTACCGGTAAAGGTGTTAGTAGCACGTACCTTTCATTGTCTTAATAGCTACTTCTACAGAAGACGTACTGATGGACTGGATTACACATATTCGCTCATGCCAACTTATGAAAAAATGATGGAAAAATATGCAGCAGAAGCACAAAACATGAGCATCAACAGGTTCAGCTTGATGAAGTGGCAAGTAACAGACACAAACGCATGCAACTACACAGTAAATATTGTGAATGACAACTGTAGTTGTTCATGCAATATTCCTATTCTTGCCCATTTTCATGTTCCCATATTTTAGCTGCATGCACACGATGTAGAAGAGGAGTGAACAGAGATTACCATGATCTTATTTCGTCCTGGTTTACAGCAGACGGTTATAGACATAGTTATTCTCCGGTTTTTTATCCAGTGCCCGACAATAGATATTGGGATGTACATGAAGACCCTACTATACTTCCGCCGCCAACACGTAGGAATACAGGAAGACCTAGGTCCACAAGAATTAGGGGAGTCATGGACGAAATGGGGGAAGAAGACAGGATAGATGTGGACAATGCGGTAACTTGGGTCATAAGAGAAGAACGTGCGGGAAGCAATAAATAATTTACTTGTTTTTACTACTCTTTTCATTCGTGTACTGTATAACTTCTATTTTTATTCTGTACGCAACTTTGATATTAAATGTTATCTTATGTCAAACATTTATGTTAGTTGCTATGTTATGTAATTTTGATTTATTTTATACGCAACTTTTGTACAAATTTTCCATAGTATTACAACTATCATTAAATAAACGTAACAGCCAAACAGTAATACATCAACTATTGCATACCATTACAAAAACCAAGTAAAAAAACAACCTAACTATACAACATTCATTAAAACTAAAGCATGCATAACTCCATTAAACAACTCTGATACGGAACCACTACATTGCAGTTGCACTACCCAGTTTACTAGACCCCTTTCCAAATTGGATTTAAGGACTGCAAATAGTTTACCTGATGTCGTACCAGACTATTTTCCTTTTCCAAACGTCTCACTTCGTCTTGCATCTCTAGTGCATACTCCACTCCCCTAGGGGTCAATGGACGATCTAACCATTTAAAGAAATTACAGCACTCAACACCTTTCGGGTTAGTTATATGATCAAGATAACCGGCACATCCGTAAAACCGACGTCCAACATTTGTTTAAGTCGTGCATACAACTACCTCACAAATATCTCCACGGTGACAAAGTGGATGTGTTGGTTGTCTCACTCGACCTTGGCCGCTAGTTTGTTTCCCTGGTATTTGTTTCGGTTCACCTAAGAAAACTTGATTTTCCAAAGCAGATTGAACAGCAACACCATTATTTGGAGGAACCATCTCATATTGAGTTTCAGGAATTGTTTCAAACTGAGTTTCAGGAACAAATTCATATTCAGCTTCCATCTGTTCAACATATTTCACCAATACTTCATCTGAGATCTCCCAATTATCCATGTGAATGAATGGTAATGTGAGTATGTAGAGTGGAGGGATTGTTGTAGCTTTGGTTTAATCGATAATGAAGAAGAAATTTGAAAATTTTGCGATAAATTGGTGGAAATTAGCTAAAAATAGGGTTTGGGAATGTTGGGTTCGGGCTTGAGAAAGAGGGGAGGAGTTTGGGAAAATGAAATGGGATGATGGAAGAATGGTTGCTGCTGCCTCTGTTATAACAGCAGCAACCTGTGCAGGCGCATAGTTGCGCCTGCACGAAAACAAAGCAGGCGCAACTATGAGTTGGATCTGCTAAATAAAATATAAGAGCGCAACTATAAGTTACGCTTATAAATAACGGTTTAAAAAAAAGAATATGGTGTAGCGCAACTGTTAGTTGCGCACTGGACTAAAATATAAGTGCGCAACTAACAGTTGCGCATATTACAAAACAGTTAAAAAAAGGTATATGCACAACTCATAGTTGCGCAAATACCTGGGCAGTTACAACTTGCTGACTTGGCTGCTGGCTGCGTAGAAACTAGCCATGTTTGGTAATAAGTTTCAAAACCAACGCCGATCGCGAAATTGTTTCGAAAACTAGCCCATTTTGAAAATTTGTCCTTTTTATTATTACTTTAAACGGGAGCATAAACCAAACTTGAAAATGTGACATGACAACTAGCATATTCGGTATATTCTTTATTTATATATGGATTTTTTTCAATTTGGCCTCGTTTTGAAAACTATTATCACAAATATCCCAAATTTGAAACTATTATCGTTTATAGCCCTGTTTTAGCCAGCTCAGCGTTGAGCTGGCCAAAACATACTGGCACCTTTTCAAAAGGTGCCAGTTTAGTTTTTTTTATATAAAAACAAGCTGGCGACTTTTGAAAAATGCCAACTGCCGACTTTTCAAAAGTCGTCGGCATGTTTATATGTAGGTAAAATAGTATGGGCGACTTTTGAGAAGTCGCCAATTGGCGACTTTTCAAAAGTCGCCCATACGGGGTTTTGCTACAAAACATAACCCCTCCTCTTCCCCTCCATTCACTTTCCTCTTTACACCACTTCTCTTAAAAACCCAAAACCCTTCAATCTTTAAACTTTTTCCCCCAAACTTTAAATAGCAATCAAATTTTAGTTATTTTTTAGCGAATTAGAAGATGGAAAGCTCTTCATCGTGGGATGCTCTTCTTGTTGGTATGGTTAAATAAAAAAATTTAACTCTAGGGTTTTCAAAAAAAGGGCAAAAGTATGGTTTTTAAGATTTATAAGTAGTCATTGATTGTAGAGATAACTAAAGATAGATGAAATTATTGTTACATTGTCGAAAAACAATGCCTAAATTCATAGTTTTGAAGTTGGAAAATAAATGTGAATATCTAATTCTTGTATATGTGTAGATTACTCGGAGATGTTACCGGGACCAATCGATGTTCTGTACTATATTTGCAAGAACGTCATCGAACGAATAATCCTGAATTCGTCACGGTAAAATCCTTAGTTTTGAAATGTAATTATTGATTGATATTGTATGTTAGATGTTGATATCATTTTGTGATATTTTGACAGCGCAATATTGCAGACGGGACCATGGACCATTCGTCTAAATTGAAGAGAGTAATATCCGCTCATCCAGGCATTTACAGTTTATAGACCAAGCCGGGTTTGGACTAGTTTTTCGGTTGGGGCACATTCAATTGGATCATCATCTTATCACCGGTTTGGTGGATAGATGGAGGCCGGATACATCTACATTTCACCTACGTGTAGGGGAGCTGACTATCACGTTGGGGGATGTTGCGTGCTTACTTGGTATACCCATAGATGGTGCTCCGTTGACCAACCTCGAGCCAGTTGATTTCCTGAGTTTAGGCCAGGGGCTCCTAGGTCTTAACTCCTCCAACAGAGGAGTGGTGGGGTAATGAGATGATACAGACTAGATGGTTTAGGCAACAACTTGCAGATGACATTCTAGTGGATGCTACAGAGATTCAGATTCAGCAGCGAGCCAGAGTCTTTATATTGCATATTATTTGCTCGAGGTTGATTTGCGATCATTTGAAGACACGGATATGGTTTAGATAGCTCCTATTTCTAGAAGACTTTGGTGTTTGTCACCGGTATTCTTAGGGCAATGCAGTTCTAGCTTATACATACGCCAAGCTGTCGAGGCTTGCTTTGCAAGAGAGCACAAGCATTGGTGGTTGTGTGACTCTAGTACATGTAATTCAATTATTTACTTTCGCCGACAATTATTTCATATGTTGTTATTCATTTGAAAACATGTGTCCACTATTATTTGCAGCTTTGTTGTTGGACTTATCTACATGTAGGTAGAATATCCATGAGGAGGACGGTGATTGATTTATCATTGCCATACGGTGCCAGGTATAATTAGTGCTGAAGTATAGTACGTATAGTTGTTCGGATTCGATAAGTTACATGTTTATATTGCTGCAGGTGGGTAGGACCTAAAAACACCGTTAAACCCCCGAGGCGTAATGTTACCTTCTACCGTAATGAGTTCGATATGCTAGATTATGATTCTGTGACTTGGACCCCATATGCAGATGTGCTTGGAGATATGCCTAACTTGTGTACCACTTCCATTCAGCTATGAACTGCTCGTGTTCCTCTCATTTGCTTTAATGATGTCGCGTTTCATCTTCTCGACTGAGTGATGAGACAGTTTGGTATGGCCCATCATTTACCAGAACAACCACCACATTACAAGATAGATGTTGCAGCTGGAGAGTACGCTATGGCGATTGAGACATGGAATGATCACTATATGCACACGCAACAAGAACGCGAGTTCACATTATCCGATGAAGAATATATTTCTTGGTACTGGAACATCACGCGTCGATATGTTCTTCATGTTATGGAGCCACTTACAGCGTCTCCCATTGTTACAGACCCTTACACTCCCAGAGCGCCCCTTGAATGAAATGTGGTACGTCGTACATCTATTCTTTATTCAAATACTCAAAATAAATATGTTTCCTTATACTTTATGTTATTATGGCAGGCGGACGACATTTACCGTGCAATCGAGATTGTAGACGAGCTTGTAGAAGAAGTTCCTGAAAGGTCGCAAGGGAAATGCTTTAGTGTTAAATGCATTTTAGAATCTATTATGGGGAGGAACAGGTTAACAAGACCAAAACCGCCTCCACCACCTCCTCCATCGGCAGTTATCGAACATGCTATATAAGCCATCGATGTTCCTCATACTACTCAAATATATCAGCGATGGAAACATCGAAAAGACACGTCTTCATCTCAACAAACACAAGTTGAAGTTGCTCCCAGCCCTTCACATCCTACAGATCCTACGCAAGCAAGCGAAGAGGAGGAATCGCCGGACGAAATTCCATTGTTTAAGAGGAAAGCAAGACGCACTCCATTCGAACTTCGTAGGTTGAAGTAGGGAAGATGGTTTAAATCTATTGGTTTGTCCAGTTTTGTAATATGATGAACTTCTCTCCTTAGATGTTGAAATTTGGTAAAATGTTGTGTCGAATGTTTTGTTGGATGATGAAATTTGAATGTATTAATGACTTATCTTTTTGGATTTTTGTTTGAAATTTGAATGTATTGGTTGAATTTTTTGTTGTTTTGAATGTATTGTTGAAATTTAAGATGGTAATAGTAGGTTGGAATGGTGTAGTGCAGGGTTTCTATTTTGAAACCCTACACATTATTGGGGCGATTTTTGAAAACCCAAAACCTAAGCTACTAATTTTGTATAATCTTGTGCATATAAGGCTAATTCCAACATTGCTATTTTCAATAAATAGGTTGTTGAAAATGGACAATTGGGAGATTGATGACGAAACGATGATGAAAATGTATGACGAATTTGAACAACAATGAGGCTTTGTACCGGTTACTGAAGAAACTATTGAGGTTGATTTCGTTCTGGAGATGCAAGTTGAAAATTTGCCCCCTCAGTGGGTGGCGGTACATCGACAATGGCCGTGGCTAGCAGTAAACCAATAAAGAAATCACTACATGGAAAATTAATAGATGTCCTAGCTCGTCGTAAGCCTAACAGTGCTAGTTCCAACCGGCCACCACCTCGTGTACTTTGTTATTGTGGAGATAAATGTGAAGTAGTTGTGTGTAGGAATGAAAGGAATGAGGGCCATCGATTTTACCGTTGTGAATCATACAACGACAATAAGGTATGTCCTAACGATGTTGAATGCTGTAAAATTTTTAAGTGGAAAGATCCTGAAATGTGTCAAAGAGGAGTTGAATATACCCTTGATGTAAAGATCCTGAACTCGGCCTTCGAAAATCGGCACCCGTACTTCACTTGTACTCAAATGCCGCAGATTCAAACGCCGAATCTGGCTCTCCAAAGCTTATAACACAGTAAGTATAACAACACAACGGAATAAAGAAATGAATGATATCATATACATCACAAATGATACAATATCCAGAATATGATATACAACAATGATATCTATGTGATACAAGAATATCATAGACAAATAATAAGGTTACAGCGGAAACAACAGAAGTGATAACTCCAAATGATCTTCAAAAGACAATGAGTCTAACAACTCCAACATCAAGCTCGAACCAACATCACGATTCACAAAGATAAGCAAGGTCAGTCGTCTGTGAACTCCAAACACTGAACTAGTTCCAAATACTCTACTGAACTTGACTATTTGAAAAACCCAACTCTACACTGCCCGTGTGGAAAATTATGGGCACCCAGAGTTTAGGAAGGGAACAATAAACTCCGAGTCAGTCATGGGACTGGTGTGAGTAACAAAAACAGTTGGCTTTGGAAAACAAAGTAAAATTTAAATTCATAATTCTTTTTGGAAAATGAAACTACCATAAGGCCTCCCGCCACACACACAATGCAAACACAGAATTGGAGGAGATTTCTCCTTATGATAGTCAAAAATGCTTACTACGCAAAATCATTCGATATTATTACTATTAGTGCATAGTGTAGAAAACCATTTCGAAAGTATAATATTAATCTTAGCCAGCATAGACATTCCGAACTATGCCTACTATAGCTACCATCTAACAGTGGTGACCACCATAAGTAAATGGCAGGTTCTACAACTAAAACCGTACTGGGTTCGTATTGTTTGATTGGATTTCCAACAAATGGTCAGGCTAAGGAACTTCCTATGCCACGTAAGAACGCCTTTGGAGGGACGCCCCGAGAGACAACTGCTCGCTGCCAACACAAGGCCAGTTACCCCCTTCCCGGGTAGTAAACCTAAGATATGCCACCCCCGGTCGTTTGTGACCTTTATCCGAGGTACCTCGATCACACAACAACAATCACACAGGAAATGAGATTGGAGCAACCACACAGGTAAATATCTGGGCTCCATACCATGATACCACCTTTTTCCAGAAGGAATGGTCATACCCTAGGGGAGCTACCCCTGAAACCTTGCCGCATCTTTCCTGTTTCGACCATTTCCGGTTTGTGAGGCTCAATGAGGTCTCGTCCACAAAGCTACGCTTTACACGAAAGCCATGCTTTATTCAGCAAATGATCAGCAACACACAGCAACACTTAGCATGCCACACTACCAAATTGGGAGTATATCACTGATAACCTTCAACTACATAACCTCTGAGCTCGTACGTCTCAGAGAAGGGTGTTAAGCTAAGAGAATAAATTCTCCGCCACCAAACATAAATGTATTTGAAAGAAATCAGCTTTATATCTCAAAGTGTAATGTCAGACATACAACCATACAAGTCTGTTCCGGGTTCGAACAAAACCGAAGGCACTTCCGAAGAAGCCCTTACAATCCGGGTATTCACAATCCCGATCGGACTTCCCATCACTTAGGAAATCTCTATACCGTAGCTACTCAGTGCAGAGACAATCGATAGGTTATCCTATCGTTTTCACAAATACACGGTCTTCACCACCGGTCTTCAAATGCTATCCATTTACGTCGTATCACTATTCGGAATGGGTTATATGGCACAAAGTCCTCTCCCGGCTAAACCGAATAGTGAGCGCAATATTTTAAAAACATATGGATATTAGGATTTCAATTAAGTCACAACTTATTACCCAAAACTTCTCTTTCAAATGGTTTAAACAAATTACCATTTTAATCTTTTACACAAAAAGATTCATTTCACAAAGTTCACCTAGTTTCACAAAGATCTATTCCTAGATTTTCGAATCGATTTCCATTTCAATTTGGATTAACTCATTAAATCTTTAAATCAAAATTTAACTTATAGCTTTCAAAACAATTCCATTTCAACCTTTTATACAAAAGGTACACCTTTCCAATTTCAAAACAAAGTTCAACAATCTTTCACAAAGATTTATTCATAACTCATAAAACCATTTTCAATTCAAACTTAAAATTCCTTTGACACAAATTGGAAATTCATTCCTTATATGAAAGCTTTTATTATTTGAAAACAAATAGTTTCCATTTCGGAAAATCTGATTCATTTATACGAGTTCAAGTCCTTGGGTTAAATTCAAATTCTCAAAACCATACTTTTAAAATGGTTTAAATTCATATAAACACATTTATAACATCTTTTAACCATAATTTCCAAACATGGAATTCAATTCCAAATTTTGAATTCAAATTCAAATTAAATTATTTAAATTGAAAAACTTTACCAAGTTATTCAAAATAACTTTTCTCTTTAAAACTCCTTTCCAAAGCTTTAACATTTAACCCAAATCCATTTCCAAAAACAATTGAAATTAAAATCTCAATTTCAAAAAAACATTAAATTTAAATCATCTGTGACTTAACCGATTTCCTTGTGAAATCCATATTTTTGTGTGTAAAAGTGTGGTTCAGGGGTTTAACAAACAATAGTGCAACATCATTCAATCATCACAGATTAAATACAACAATATGTTTGATAAGCGGTATAACTATAACGCTTATCTTTTATTCACAGATCATAGATATATATATATATATCACAGATAATAAATTGCAGTCATCCCAGATAAATAAATTGCATTACAGATCACAGCATAAATCAGGATGTATCACAAAGCATCACAAATCAGGGATATCAAACAATTCACCCATTCAATAAAATCCAAACATCCATAAGTAGGATCAATTTAATTATCTGATTGATTTAAATCAGATTAATTTCTATGAATAAATTTGCTAGTTATGGTAAATTAATAATCAATTAATTACACCCAATTAATTATACTGAATAATTAATTCCTTAATTATTTCCATTAAATAATTACACTTCACAAATGATTATTATTAAATTAATTAATCTAAATTAATTATAAAAAATTAATCACATTAATTTCTTAACCACTTTAAGTTAGAAAACAATTTAAATTAAAAACTTTATTTATTCACAACTAAGTTTTCAGACTAACTTGAAGTTATATTTAAACTTTGATTTAAAGTCTAGTTCAAACCTTGCTTAAAACTTTAAAAATTTAGTTTAAATTTACAAAACAGGGACAGGTTTTGTTTAAACATGTATAAACATTTATACCTGAGCCAGTGCCGCTATACTTTGAGTCAACACACCCCCTACTTCGAGCTAAACACTCGATTTACTCGAGAAAACTCGAGTAACTTACTCCCCTTCAAAACCAAACTCAACAGAACACAAAGAGGTCCACCGTGCACGTGCACGGTGGCGCCGCCCATCGTTGATCATCAACAACGACTTCCATAAATCGGAAACTATCCAAACACCCTACCTCGATCATCAGATCGTCGTTTCCAACTCGAAAACAAATTCGAGTGTTAAAACTAAAACCAGAACCGGGAAACACAAGAACAACACCACCACAAAAACCTGTCAATGCCTCGCCTCCTCATCTTCGGCCACCAGAGGATCGGCAACTCCGGTCATCCTCTCATCAATGCCCCCTCTACCTTTCCCCTGAATCATGTCAAACTCGATCGCTTACAGACGTCGAACGAGACGAAATTCTCGACCTCGCAAAAACTAGGTTTAGAAACAAAACCTCCTCACCGCCGTCGCCACAGTCTCTGATGCCACCTTCGACTATTTTTCCTACCACCACCGTAGGCTCGTCCACCTCCACGCGCAGCCCCGACACCCCCAGATCAACGTGTCGTTGGAAATTGGTTAAAATACCAATTCTGATCATCCCCGATCTGCTCTTAAACCACCACACTAAAAATCACCAGACCCATCTTAAAAATCATAGTTTTAGGTAAGGATTCGAGTTATATACTTGAATCAATGTTTTGTTAATTTCGAAAATTTCAAATTTTGAAGTATCCTCTGTAAAAATTAAATCTTTCCTCTTGTATACATTTTTTGCTTCATAAAACTATTTTTTAGATCATAGTTCTTACTTAAATACACATCTTTGCTTTTGACCTCAAATCCTAAGACTAAGTAGATGATGAGATATTGAATTTTCTTGGTTGTCATATACCCTGTGAATTAACAGAGGATAATAATTTACAAAGCATTGAATACAGGAATAAATATACAAAGCAACATCCAGATGTATATATATATATATATATTCACACAAAAACACATTCACTCCAGAACTTAACTGGCAACCAGAATCATGCTTGAGATTTTTAAAAGAGTGTTACTCACATTGGTTTCCAGAAGAAAGAACAGAGCATTCTTTTGAACCAGGCTTTGAAAATTTGCAAGCTGAAATCCTTTAATCTATGATTAGAGTTGAGCTAAAGTGTTGTTTAAGTTGAAGTTTGTTGAACTTGGAAATGATATTTACTCCAGATTCTTCTCAACTTTAAATGGAACGAACTGATGGAAAGAATTGATATATGGAAATGAGGTAGACAGGGTAATATATTTTCCCTTGCACATTAGGTAATTATATCTTTCTTTGGTACAATAGGCAGAGATATTTCCTAAGTTTTGTAGGCTGAAATGATGTAGTATGGTGTACTAAGGTTTTCACGCATTAATTATCTTGTACAAATTTATATATAAAATTATCTATGTACTAGTGTCTTCTTATATAAGCTTGCTTATCTTTTTGTGTTGTCTGGTTTCATTCTTATCCATATTTGCTTGTACATACTTATCTAATTTTATATGTACATACTTGAATATATACTTTTGTTCCTTTGCTTTGTTTTATCACTTTGTAATATAAGTGAGATTCTATTTTATTTTAATTTTCTTTTATTATTTTTGTTTGTTTCATTCTATTTGTTTTCTTTTTTAACTTGTCTTTATAATATTACTTTATCAATAGATTTCTATTTTAATTTGTCGTTATATTTTATTTAAGTGTTACTTCATTTTTATATTTTATCTTATCTAATTTGTATTTTTATTTTCCTTTCTAGTTTATCTTATATATATTTATTTCTATTATTATAATTTATCTTATATTTATTTCTATTTCTAGTTTAAATATTTATTATTATTATTTTACTTTAATATTTATTGTCTTATATTTATTTTATAAATTCAAATCATTATTAACCATCAATTCTAAGTTTAAATCATTTATTCATTTCCTTATGTCCAAAGTCTATATTTTTATATTTATTTCTAACCCATTTATTTAAGATTTAAATTCAAATTCAATATATATATATAAATTCAAATTTACTCATATATGCCCATATACATATATATTCACATATATACATATATATACAATATTTAAATTTTAAATAATTTAACATATAATTTATTTGAACTCGGGGAAACTCGCATCCATTTATCAATTAATTTCACAATTTTTATTCAAAAACTAAATTAATTATCAATTTAAATATATATAAAATCAGGGGTCGTTACACTTGAGATGCAAGCAGAAAATGCTCGTTTGGAGAAGTTGAACCTACAGTGTTGCAACGCGTTGTTGAGTAAGGGCGTAGTGTCCAAAAAATTATTGCCTTGTAGATTGTGGGAGGAGAAGTAATTAAGAATTTGGATGTTCATGTATAATGTCTGCGGTTTATGTATCGTTTACCATGTATCGTGTAATCGGTTTATGTATAATTTATGTGACGACCCGGAATTTTTGAGCATTTGAAATTGGTATATTTAATTGATTTTAAATATTCAACGGTGAATTTTTGACTTGAATTTTAAATATCACTATTTATTGAGTAATTTAATTATTAAATTAAATAATTTGAAGTTGGGTAAAATGTTGAATCTGGGGTTTTAAGCCCGTTAGAGATATTTTAGAGGCTTGTAAAATTTATATCGATAGTACTGAAGATAGTAAAAGTGTTAAACTTGAATTTGGAAGTGTTTTGTTAAGTTTTGAAATTTTATCGTTTAAATTGATATTTAAAAATAGCCTTCCGAGGCACAGTCTCGGAATTCGACGAAACAAGTTCCATTGGATCTGTAATATTGTGTTATTATCGGGTTTCCATTTTCGTAGTGTTTGGATTTGTTGTGTGAAAGTACGAGATATAAACGCGTTGAAATCTTTATCAAAAATTCAATATAATATCTAGGTCCAAAAAGCTATCTTCTCCATACGATCGAATTAAGACTCGAAACCTTTTCCATTGTGTTCGAAACAAGGGTTTAACATTATGAACGCCTAGCGGCACGCCTCGATAGGAGATCGAGATTGTGAGTCACGATAGTTGATACGATTTAAATTTGAATTTAATTCTTAACTTAGATAATAAAAGTTGCATTTGAAGACATCGTACCAAAATTTTTAAACACGTGTTCGATTGTATATCTCGCGTCTTCTTTTTCCTTCTCTCTTTTCTTAGCCGAGTATTTTTCCCTAATAAGAAATCGGAAAAAAAAATATAAAATCGTTCCTCTATTATTTTCAAGCAATTCAAAATTTAAGTCTATACTTTGCTTTCCATTCCTCTTCAATTCGAATAAGAAATGACCGCCTCCTCCTCTTCAATTTCATCCCTTTATCGCGCCTCAATCGAGGTTTGGGGCATCGCGACTCAGAGTCGCGTGAAGCTGGGTGGCGCGATATATCGTTCGAGTCGAAGGGGTGAGCTCGAGCTCGTGTTCAAGGGGCTTGACCGGAGTTCGATCGTGATTTGGGCCACGCGCAGCTAATGAGGGCAGGGATTCGCATCGATTGATTTTAGGGTTTTCTGGCATTGGGTTTTTCGATCTAAGCGTGTCTACAAGTGCGTTGTGATGAAGGGCTGCAGCGAAGTGGGAAGTCGATCGATTTCGCGAGGCTGGGAATTTCGAAAGGAGGAAGGTAGAGGTTGTGGTGCGGTCTAGTCGAGGCATTCGCATGAGGCAACATAGTCATCGTCGGCATCGTAGTTGGGGACGCCAGTGCTTTGGGAAGCAGTAGTCAGGTCAAACTCCAAAAGGGAACAAGTTGGGATTGGATTAGATCGCATATTAAAAATTAAAGGTGAGTTAATCTCACTCATCTGGGTTTTATTTAAATTTAAATGGTTAAATTTAAATATTTGGTTGAATGGTTGAATTGATTGGATGTGGTATATTATATAGTAGTATATAGTATATATTAGAGTGATTGATATTCCCGCATTATATAGCGGATGAGACCCTATGCGCCGCATAATAGCAGGTGATATTATATTAATCCCATATACTGCGATATTCCACCTCGAAGTGGAATTGGTATTGTGCTAACATCTGTGGATGCAGGGAAACAGGTTGGAGGGATCCAACTGGATTCCTCAAAATATTTAGTTTTGTTTAAATATTCTGTGACATGATTATTTGATATCCTGTGATGAATTATATTGATAATTAGAATTTTGGATGCTATGGTTTGATTGGATATATTCGGATATTCTGGGTAATCAAAATATATAGAATTGGATTTTTAAAAAAGAAAATATAAGAGAATTTTTGAGTAAAATAATTATAGAGAATTTGAATAAATTTAAGAATGGATTGGAAAGGAATAAAAGTGATTTTAAAATTCTAATAAATAAAATTCCGAGTATGGAAGAGGGAATTTGAATAAACAGAGGAATAATGAATTTTAAAATTTAAGTGATATTATTTAAAAGAATAAAGAATTTATTTTAATTCAATGTTTAAATTTAATTAAAAGGAAAAAGAAGGAATTCGGGGAATTCGAAATTTAAATTTTCAGTTTAAAGATTTTAAATCATAATAAAGAAATAAAATCTGAAAGTTAATGGATTTTGAAATGAATGGAGTAAGTAAGGAAATTTATTTCAAAGTGAAGTAAACTGGAAATCAATTGTAAATTGATTTAAGTGTTTGGAATTGGAAATTAAAAAAAAAGTGAGATTTTGGAATTTATAAACTGGGTTTATAAAGTGAAGTAATATATCAGTGGATATTTGGAAGAATAAATTCACGGTGGGAATTTATTAAAGAAATGGGTAAATTTGTTTAAAATAAATAGTGATTTATTTTTAAGGGATGTGAAAGAGAAGTGTATTTCCCGGATAGCCAAGTACGTTTTCAAAGCAAACTTTTAAGTATAAGTTAAAAGTTTTAAAGTTGTTATAAAAGCATGTTTTAGAAAAATTATTATTTTTAAATGTTTAAATTTTAAAGTAAGTGATTTCAAAATTTATTTTGGTAGTAATTATTTAAAAGTTAAACGAGTATTGCGTTTTAAAGGATAAAAAGTTAGTTTTATATTAAGTAGTTTTATTTTAAATATTCTTAAAGTATATACCTTTGAATAAAGTATTTAAAGTAGTTTTAATTTAAATGTTTTGTTTAAAGTATATTTTATAATATAGTGTTTTTAAATTACTTTAAAAATCTAAAGTGTTTGTACTTGGTGATTTCAGTGGAAATAGAGATTATTTGGGAAATTTATTCCATGAGAGAAAGACGGTTTGAAACTATTTTCAAGGGTTGAAAAGTGGAAATATATCTTGTGAAGATATTTTGAGGTTAATAAATAATTTGGGAGAAATTATTATGGCTTGATGATTATTGTGAATGTTATTTGATAGTTAAATAACAGACTATCAATATTGATCAATGCGTTGATCGTTTCGAAGAGACCGGGATCGGGATTTATTTCCCGAAAACCACTTCGATCCGGTTTTGTACGTTTTCGTGGGAAAACGAGTTCGGAGTTGAAGATGGAGTGGTGAAGTGCAAGGGCTAGTCGCTACTAATCGTGAGGGTGATTCCAAAATGGATGTAGTAGGAGTAGTGCCTTCGGTTCCGTTTGAACCCGGGACGGACTTGTATGGATGAATGCTTTCGGAACATCGTCAAGTGGACAGTGGGCATTCCAAGTGATATGTTCTAAAAGGTAATGCTTAGCCTCGAGCCTCATCAACCGGGAATGACTGAAAATAAGGGGTTATGCAGCAAGGCTATGTGGGTCGCACCCATTAGGGTGAGGTCATCCCTGTCTAGATGTCCCTTTTTATTCGGCTTAGTGGTGCGGTTGCTGAACCCAACCGTGGGGTGATCTTACTCGGAATTATCCAATAAGGGGTAGTTCCGGTCTTATGTTGCAGGGGATCGGGCGTGGTCCTCGGTACGCTGATCTAGACCAGGTGCTATGACAGGTGGTACCCTAGTGCCTAGTCATTAGTTGGAAATCCATTCTCCCTACGTGCCTTTTACGGTTTTTGTTTGTAGAACCCATTTTGTGTCTAGTATGCTGGAATTTAATCATGTAAAAATTTCAGCTATTTGAATAAGTATTTGTATATAGACACTACTATAATATCAGAGGATTTTGATAAGAAAGTGTTTTAGCTATCGTAAGGAAAAAACCCGACATGTTTATTTGTGGCGTGGTCTTACGAGATGCTTTTGTTTTCAAAGGATTTTGAAACTTTAATAATCAACTTGAGTGTGATTTTCTCACGTTGGTTTTCCAGACCGACTCGGGTGTTATTTTATTATAATGCTCGGGTCAGACCGAGTATTATAGATACAGGATAGGATGCTGTGAAGCTCAGGAGACGAGCTGGATGGCGAGACGTATCACTCGTACTTGATGTATATTCCGCTGCGTTGTGTGTACTGTGTATTCAGTTTTGTGAGGACATGCAGTGATTATTGTACAGTTGTGTGTTAGATGTTGTTGAACTCTGATGTTGTATTCTAAAGATGTAAAGTATAAAACAGATATAGTTTTCTTTTGTGTAAAGATCGGTTATTATCTATTATATTTTATTCCGCTGCGTTTGTGAGATTCTTATGTTGTTTCTATTTTCTTCTTCTACCTCTTCTTCTTTAACCCCGATGGTTCGTATTTTTTTCGGGTATGAAAAATCGGGTCATTACAGTTGGTATTAGAGCTTAGGCTAGCAATAACCTTGGCTCTGGTGGGGATTACTCATAGAATAGAGTTCGTAGTACTCTAGAATGAGTTTGAGTGTAATAATAGATATGAGCGCGTATTTGTTAGTGAATATAAAATTTATTTTTATACTGTGTTGATTTATTGGTTGAGTGTTTATGGATTCTGGTCGATATGTGGGACGCCATGTCATCGATAGGGGTTTCTAAACTCTTAAACAAGATAAACCGACACAGTATTGTTTTAAAAATAGGGTAAATGAAATAATTTTACCCAAATTATTTTTATATATGAAAGAAATAATTTTCAGAAATTATTATAGATATATATGGTTGCTAGGAAATGATAATATTAAATTATTATCATTTAAGTGTAAAATTGAATAAGAAATCGAATTATAACCAAAGTTAAGGAAATAAATTCAGATAATAAAATGGAATTTGTAAATGTGAATTATAAATGTGATTTATAATTGAAATTGAAATGAAATTCCAGAGTAATGTTTGAATATGAAGTGGATGGATTTGAAATTAGGAATTTTGGGAAGTTTAAATTCCTTTGAGTTTGAAAATAGTTTTCAAAGATTTTGGAAAAATAATGGTGATATTATTTTGGAAATATTTTTGAATTGGATATGAAAGCTGGAAGATTTGGAATTTAAAAATATTTGAGGGATTTTAAAGAGATAAAAGCATTGAACTTTTCCGGTCGCTAGAAAATAATTTCGGTGATGACTGCAGCATCATCGATGTTCATTTTTGAGTTTCCAAGAGAGCTATTGCTGCCAAATTGTTTTAAATTGAAATTGTTTGCAGAACCGGGTTTGATTTTAAAATTCAAAGAGATAATTGAATTTACCAAAGAATTTTGGATATAATTGATTTCAAGGGTGGTTTTGAAATGTTGCTTAAATTATAGAAGATAATTTAAAATGCTTATGGAATTGTATCATGTAGTGGATACACTAAATGAAATTAAGTTCTTACTTAATAAAATGTAGATGAATTGTGTGAAGTTAAAGGAATAGTATGAGGTTAGATTTAACCGGAGTTAAGTTAAATAAGGTTGAATGGGAATAAATAGATTTCGATGGCTTATAAAAGAATTGAAAACCCATTGAATATAAATATATACTTGGCTAAATAAAATGTATAATTCCAAGTTAAAAAGCAAATAGAATTGAAACTGAATATTGAAATCTGATTTAAAATTGTGTATGTAAAGTAAAGTGAACAAAATTCAATATTCAGAGTTTGAAGATAAATTGAACTCAAGTAAAAAAATGAAGTGATATTGAAAATAGAAATCAAATATCGAATTGGAAGTGGGAGTAAACTAATTTGGAATAAATTAGAAATTGAACATGTTGGTGAGATTTGGGAATGGAACCCAATTTGGTAAAATAAAAGTTGAATTGTGAAATAAACTCGGGTTATAAATAAAATTCAACTTGGATTGGGAATGAATTAAATGTAAGTGGAAATGTTGTCAAATAAAATGGAATTAGATTATAATAGAAAATGATTTGAGTTGCAAATAAAATCCAATTCGAGTATAAATGAGTTAAATATGTGCTTGGATATTATTTTGATAAATTGAGAATGTGAATTAAAATTAAAATGGATGGGCCAACTGAATTAAATGGAATTTGATTAGATGAGAATCAAATTAACTGGAAGTGAACTTAAGTTTGAAGTTGGGATAAATTGAAGTAAATTAACTTAAGTTAAGAATAATTAGAAGCTCGACTTCGAGTAAGAATGGAAGACCATTAAATAAAAGCTTGGGTTGAATTAATTTGGGAATGGTTAGTAGTATACAAGCATGGAATGTGTCGAGCTAAATAAAATGGTTGTGAATGAATTAAATTAGAAGGAATTAAATATAAATTGAATTGGAATCAATTTAAAATGGTTATAAGCTTAAGTAATTATTTATTCACATGAATATAGTCAAATTGCGTAGAAATAAATTGTCGTTTGACGGAAACGAGATTTAATAAATTCAATGAGTTGATAGAAGTAAAATAAAATTGATTTTGAAATCAATTGAATTGAATATGAGCTTGTTTGGTTTAAAAATGAATTGAATGTGAGAAATTGAATTGTAAACCCTTAAAATTGAATGAAAATGATGTGTGATTTAGTTATAAGCAACTAAATTTGTGTCGAAACCTTATAAATTGCTTATGGAA
Organism: Allium fistulosum; assembly: GCA_030737815.1. NCBI lineage: Eukaryota > Viridiplantae > Streptophyta > Magnoliopsida > Asparagales > Amaryllidaceae > Allium > Allium fistulosum. The sequence continues at coordinate 797,428,082 of CM060905.1, read as the reverse complement.
AGTGTTTAGTGCTTATTGCTTATGTTATGCATGTATTTAGCTATAGAAAATAAGTGAAATGTTAATAAACTTTATATATTTGGCACTTACACATCTGAATTGAGTAAGTACAGGCGCAAGGAAGCCGTTTGGCTGGTTTTGATCGCGCAAATGCTAAATAAATAACCGCTTTGCTTAAAATGCTAAATAGAGGTATGCCTACGCAATACAAAGTTAGGAAATATGAACTGTTCTTGTTTTTCCGACCGTGTGGGTTGATGTATATATATTTATATCTCTTGTCAAATTGTAAAAGCTCCTCAGTACAAAGGAGACTCTGCTAAAAAATTTCGGAAATTTTGAGAGTTAGAAATTTTTAAAATTTTCACTAACGACAAATGATTTCAAATTGGAATTTGAGATAAAGGTAAATAGAATTCAATATCTAAAATGAAGTAAATTGAATTCATATGGAATTGGGGATCCAGTTTAAAAATAAGTGATATAAAGGCTAAAGTGGTAGAGTAATAATATAAGAGTATATAAAATGCTTATATTAAACTTAAGAAATGAATGGTGGAGTTCTTAAGTAAATTTGGTAATGGAAATATACTAAGTAATTTTGGAATGGAGATTAAGTAAAGTTGTGAAAGGGGATAATTGTGAATAAAAGTGAAATTGATATAGTTAATAATCAATGGATATAAATACGTAAGATGTACGTATATTATTTTATTCGCATAGCAATTTGATCCAGATTCGAGCACAGAATTTTTAGATAGTTATATCGATCCGAGTTGGGATTTTTCACTCGATTTTCGATGGCGAACCCTGGATATGGATTTTGATTGATTCTGGATATTCTCTATCATAGTTTGTGGCTATGCAAGGAGAGTGACGGTTTCTGATCAAGAAACCAGATCTGAGTCCGCACTAGGAAGTCGGGTGGACGATACTAGTTCGGAAGTGAAATTGTGTGATCGAGTGAGCGATCGAATTTGGTATTGCGTACGGATGATATATGTGCATCGTACGGGCTTGAGTAAAGCAAATATTGAAAATTTGTAAAGTGATGAATAAAATGTTTTTGGGATTCTGTAATTGGATATTATTGCTCAGTAGGACACATGTGTTTAAAAAGCCAAAAGGAAATTGGGATTTTTGATTTCAGAACATAAATTGAAATTTGCTCGGCAAAGGTATGTGTAAATTTCTGTATGAAATTTGATCATTTTCTTGTCTAGCCACTTGGCCTTTTGTTTTCTTTTGAAATTTAGGGGCCCGTAGAGGCGTTTTGTAGTTGTACCGATCTAGCCGTGCAAAGGAGACGCTGGCGAAATTTTTTGAAAATTTAAGGAGTTAGAAAATTTTGATAATTCAAAATTTGGTTCCAAATTTAAATTTGAATTGTTAAGTAAGTAATATTGTTTGAAACTAATGGATAAGCTGAAAAGTTAGAAAGAGGGTTAGCGTGTCTTCGATAAAAAAGATTTGTTTTGGCAAGTTGTTGAAACTGGTTGGTTTTGGGAAATAGTTGACGGGTATTAAATCATTCTTCCTAACTAGTAATTTCGGGGGCGAAATTCTTTTAAGGGGGGAGGAACGTGACGACCTGGAATTTTTGAGCATTTGAAAATGGAATATTTAATTGATTTTAAATATTTAACGGTGAATTTTTAACTTGAATTTTAAATATCACTATTTATTGAGTAATTTAATTATTAAATTAAATAATTTGAAGTTGGGTAAAATGTTGAATCTGGGGTTTTAAGCATGTTAAAGATATTTTAGAGGCTTGTAAAATTTATATCGATAGTACTGAAGATAGTAAAAGTGTTAGACTTGAATTTGGAAGTGTTTTGTTAAGTTTTGAAATTTTACCGTTTAAATTGATATTTAAAAATAGCCTTCTGAGGCACAGTCTCGGAATTCGACGAAACCAATTCCATTGGATCCGTAATATTGTGTTATTATCGAGTTTCAATTTTCGTAGTGTTTGGAGTTGTGTGAGCGTACGAGATATAAACGCGCTGAAATCTTTATCGAAAATTCAATATAATATCTCGGTCCAAAAAGCTATCTTCTCCATACGATCGAATTAGGACTCGAAACCTTTTCCATTGTGTTCAGAACAGGAGTTTAACATTATGAATGCCTAGCAGCACGCCTCGATAGGAGATCGATATTGTGAGTCGCGATAGTTGATACGATTTAAATTTGAATTTAATTCTTAACTTAGATAATAAAAGTTGCATTTGAAGACATCGTACCAAAATTTTTAAACACATGTTCGATTGTATATCTCGTGTCTTCTTTTTCCTTCTCTCTTTTCTTAGCCGAGTATTTTTCCCTAATAAGAAATCGGAAAAAAAAATCGTTCCTCTATTATTTTCAACCAATTCAAAATTTAAGTCTATACTTTGCTTTCCATTCCTCTTTAATTCGAATAAGAAATGGCCGCCTCCTCCTCTTCAATTTCATCCCTTTATCGCGCCCCAATCGAGATTTAGGGCATTGCAACTCGGAGTCGCGTGAAGCTGGGTGGCGCGACATATCGTTCGAGTCGAATGGGTGAGCTCGAGCTCGTGTTCAAGTGGCTTGGCCGGAGTTTGATCGTAATTTGGGCCGCGTGCAGCTAATGAGGGCAGGGATTCGCATCGATTGTTTTTAGGATTTTCTGGCATTGGGTTTTTCGATCTAAGCGCGTCTGCACGTGTGTTGTGATGAAGGGCTGCAGCGAAGTGGGAAGTCGATCGATTTCGCGAGGCTGGAAATTTCGAAAGGAGGAAGGTAGAGGTTGTGGTGCGGTCTAGTCGAGGCATTCGCGTGAGGCAACATAGTCATCGTCGGCATCGTAGTTGGGGACGCCAGTGCTTTGGGAAGAAGTAGTCAGGTCAAACTCCAAAAGGGAACAAGTTGGGATTGGATCAGATCGCATATTAAAAATTAAAGGTGAGTTAATCTCACTCATCTGGGTTTTATTTAAATTTAAATGGTTAAATTTAAATATTTGGTTGAATGGTTGGATTGATTGGATGTGGTATATTATATAGTAGTATATAGTATATATTGGAGTGATTGATATTCCCACATTATATAGCGGATGAGACCCTATGCGCCGCATAATAGCGGGTGATATTATATTAATCCCATATACCACGATATTCCACCTCGAAGTGGAATTGGTATTGTGCTAACATCTGTGGATGCAGGGAAACAGGTTGGAGGGATCCAACTGGATTCCTCAAAATATTTAGTTTTGTTTAAATATTCCGTGATATGATTATTTGATATCCTGTGATGAATTATATTGATAATTAGAATCTTGGATGCTATGGTTTGATTGAATATATTCAAATATTCTGAGTTATCAAAATATATAGAATTGGATTTTTGAAAAAGAAAATATAAGAGAATTTTTAAGTAAAATAATTATAGAGAATTTGAATAAATTTAAGAATGGATTGGAAAGGAATAAAAGTGATTTTTAAATTCTAATAAATAAAATTCCGAGTATGGAAGAGGGAATTTGAATAAACAGAGGAATAATGAATTTTAAAACTTAAGTGATATTATTTAAAAGAATAAAGAATTTATTTTAATTCAAGGTTTAAATTTAATTAAAAGGAAAAAGAAGGAATTCGTGGAATCCAGAATTTAAATTTTCAGTTTAAAGATTTTAAATCATAATAAAGAAATAAAATCTGAAAGTTAATGGATTTTGAAATGAATGGAGTAAGTAAGGAAATTTATTTCAAAGTGAAGTAAACTGGAAATCAATTGTAAATTGATTTAAGTGTCTGGAATTGGAAATTAAAAAAAAAGTGAGATTTTGGAATTTATAAACTGGGTTTATAAAGTGAAGTAATATATCAGTGGATATTTGGAAGAATAAATTCACGGTGGGAATTTATTAAAGAAATGGGTAAATTTGTTTAAAATAAATAGTGATTTATTTTTAAGGGATGTGAAAGAGAAGTGTATTTCCCGGATAGCCAAGTACGTTTTCAAAGCAAACTTTTAAGTATAAGTTAAAAGTTTTAAAGTTGTTATAAAAGCATGTTTTAGAAAAATTATTATTTTTAAATGTTTAAATTTTAAAGTAAGTGATTTCAAAATTTATTTTGGTAGTAATTATTTAAAAGTTAAATGAGTATTGCGTTTTAAAGGATAAAAAGTTAGTTTTATATTAAGTAGTTTTATTTTAAATATTCTTAAAGTATATACCTTTGAATAAAGTATTTAAAGTAGTTTTAATTTAAATGTTTTGTTTAAATTATATTTTATAATATAGTGTTTTTAATTACTTTAAAAATCTAAAGTGTTTGTACTTGGTGATTTCAGTGGAAATAGAGATTATTTGGGAAATTTATTCCATGAGAGAAAGACGGTTTGAAACTGTTTTCAAGGGTTGAAAAGTGGAAATATATCTTGTGAAGATATTTTGAGGTTAATAAATAATTTGGGAGAAATTATTATGGCTTGATGATTGTTGTGAATGTTATTTGATAGTTAAATAACCGACTATCAATATTGATCAATGCGCTGATCGTTTCGAAGAGACCAGGATCGGGATTTATTTCCCGAAAACCACTTCGATTCGGTTTTGTACGTTTTCGTGGGAAAACGAGTTCGGAGTTGAAGATGGAGCAGTGAAGTGCAAGGGCTATTCGCTACTAATCCTGAAGGTGATTCCAAAATGGATGTAGTAGGAGTAGTGCCTTCGGTTCCGTTCGAACCCGGGACGGACTTGTATGGATGAATGCTTTCGGAACATCGTCAGGTGGACGGTGGGCATTCCAAGTGATATGTTCTAAAAGGTAACGCTTAGCCTCGAGCCTCATCAACCGGGAATGACTGAAAATAAGGGGTTATGCAGCAAGGCTATGTGGGTCGCATCCATTAGGGTGAGGTCATCCCTGTCTAGATGTCCCTTTTTATTCGGCTTAGTGGTGCGGTTGCTGATCCCAACCGTGGGGTGATCTTACTCGGAATTATCCAGTAAGGGGTAGTTCCGGTCTTGTGTTGCAGGGGATCGGGCGTGGTCCTTGATACACTGATCTAGACCAGGTACTGTGACAGGTGGTACCCCAGTGCCTAGTCATTAGTTGGAATTCCATTCTCCCTACGTGCCTTTTACGGTTTTTGTTTATAGAACCCACTTTGTGGCTAGTATGCTGGAATTTAATCATGTAACAATTTTAGCTATTTGAATAAGTATTTGTATATAGACACTACTATAATATCAGAGGATTTTGATAAGAAAGTGTTTTAGCTATCGTAAGGTAAAAACCCGACATGTTTATTTGTGGCGTGGTCTTACGAGATGCTTTTGTTTTCAAAGGATTTTGAAACTTTAATAATCAACTTGAGTGTGATTTTCTCACGCTGGTTTTCTAGACCGACTCGGGTGTTATTTTATTATAATGCTCGGGTCAGACCGAGTATTATAGATACAGGATAGGATGCTGTGAAGCTCAGGAGACGAGCTGGATGGCGAGACGTATCACTCGTACTTGATGTATATTCCGCTGCATTGTGTGTACTGTGTATTCAGTTTTGTGAGGACATGCAGTGATTATTGTACAGTTGTGTGTTAGATGTTGTTGAACTCTGATGTTGTATTCTAAAGATGTAAAGTATAAAACAGATATAGTTTTCTTTTGTGTAAAGATCGGTTATTATCTATTATATTTTATTCCGCTGCGTTTGTGAGATTCTTATGTTGTTTCTATTTTCTTCTTCTACCTCTTCTTCTTTAACCCCGATGGTTCGTATTTTTTTCGGGTATGAAAAATCGGGTCATTACAGTTGGTATCGGAGCTTAGGCTGGCGATAACCTTGGCTCTGGTGGGGATTACTCATAGAATAGAGTTCGTAGTACTCTAGAATGAGTTTGAGTGTAATAATAGATATGAGCGTGTATTTGTTAGTGAATATAAAATTTATTTTTATACTGTGTTGATTTATCGGTTGAGTGTTTATGGATTCTGGTCGATATGTGGGACGCCATGTCATCGATAGGGGTTTCTAAACTCTTAAACAAGATAAACCGACACAGTATTGTTTTAAAAATAGGGTAAATGAAATAATTTTACCCAAATTATTTTTATATATGAAAGAAATAATTTTCAGAAATTATTATAGATATATATGGTTGCTAGGAAATGATAATATTAACTTATTATCATTTAAGTGTAAAATTGAATAAGAAATCGAATTATAACCAAAGTTAAGGAAATAAATTCAGATAATAAAATGGAATTTGTAAATGTGAATTATAAATGTGATTTATAATTGAAATTGAAATGAAAATTCCAGAGTAATGTTTGAATATGAAGTGGATGGATTTGAAATTAGGAATTTTGGGAAGTTTAAATTCCTTTGAGTTTGAAAATAGTTTTCAAAGATTTTGGAGAAATAATTGTGATATTATTTCGGAAATATTTTTGAATTGGATATGAAATCTGGAAGATTTGGAATTTAAAAATATTTGAGGGATTTTAAAGAGATAAAAGCATTGAACATTTTAGGTCGCTGGAAAATAATTTCGGTGATGACTGCAGCATCATCGATGTTCATTTTCGAGTTTCCAAGAGAGGAATTGCTGCCAAATTGTTTTAAATTGAAATTGTTTGTAGAACCGAGTTTGATTTTAAAATTCAAAGAGATAATTGAATTTACCAAAGAATTTTGGATATAATTGATTTCAAGGGTGATTTTGAAATGTTGCTTAAACTCTGGAAGATAATTTAAAATGCTTATGGAATTGTATCATGTGGTGGATACACTAAATGAAATTAAGTTATTACTTAATAAAATGTAGATGAATTGTGTAAAGTTAAAGGAATAGTATGAGGTTAGATTTAACCAGAGTTAAGTTAAATAAGGTTGAATGGGAATAAATAGATTTCGATGGCTTATAAAAGAATTGAAAACCCATTGAATATAAATATATACTTGGCTAAATAAAATGTATAATTCCGAGTTAAAAAGCAAATAGAATTGAAACTGAATATTGAAATCTGATTTAAAATTGTGTATGTAAAGTAAAGTGAACAAAATTCAGTATTCAGAGTTTGAAGATAAATGCAAAATCATGATGAGCTATGTTTGCACCATTGGCCACTGACGAACATGCAGCCATCACAAGGGCACATGGAAGATGTTGCAGTAACGGGATGTGTTACCATCGATTATAACTTTGAATTTATCTCCAAGGTAATGAATTACTTGCCATTCAATTTGACTAAAATGGACAATCCGACAATGTCTTGCTTCGCTTGCTCTCTCGGCTAATTTTTGTTTCCCATTTTAGAGTAACACGAAGTGTGGAATTCTTAGCTAACTCTCTTCTTTGGCAGAAGTAATCAACGGATTGATAGAAGGTACGTGCAACAAGTGCTCTAACAGGCAAAGATCTTGCACCCCTAAGTACTCCATTAAAACTTTTTGACGCATTAGTCGTCATAACATGAAAAAGACCACCACCATCTTTACATAATGCCCAATTTTCCTCCTTTCCAGCCAAACTTCTCTCTATTCAGTTCTGTGCTCTAATACTGGTGGTTTTAATTTCTTAATGAATCTTTAAATACTCAACCTCCTCAAAGACACAGGTAGCAGCGTAGACTAAACCGGTCAATCGTTTGTTTCTAAAACCCGCTCCTTGAAAATTAGCTTTCAAATGTCTAGCATAATATCTATGTTTATGTGGGGCTTGCCATTTGCTCTCCAAAGCTGTAGGTATTCCTTTCATTCTATCAGAAATGAAAGTAATGCGGTAATTGTTTACACTGTGAATGAACCTTTACATGCACGTAAAAAACCAACCCTAACTATCAGTTGATTCGGACTCAACAATGGCAAATGCCAAAGGATATAGCTGATCATCTGCATCAACTGTGGTTGCAACAAGTAAGGTGCCTTTGTATTTACCATATAGATGTGTACCATCTATACAAAGCAAAGGTCGACGGTGGAAAAATCCTTCGATACATGGCCCAAATGACCAGAATGCACGATCGAACACTCCGTACTCATCAGTGGTCACATGTCCTACACTACCTGGATTTGTTTTGCATATTTCAGCAAAGTATTGTCGTAGGTTGGAATATGACTTTGCCCAATCACAGTATATGCGTTTAATTGCCTTGCTCAATGCTCTTCTTGCTTTCAAATAACTAATTTTGATAAACAATTGCTCCTCCATTAAAACCTGCACCATTCCAGCCGTAATGTTCAAATCAGATTTCATGAAAGGCATGATCTTCGATACCATAAAAGAAGATGTTTCTTGCCTATGATTTGAGTTCACTGTTGGGTTTACGCATGTATGATTACTTGGATATTTTTTAATAACCCACCATCCAGTATGTGTCTTTTTTGAATCGATAACATGTATTCTCCAAGGATAACTTGCATCGACGTTGCAAAGGGCGGTGTATTTTGATTATTCGACCTGATTGGCTTAAAGGACACACATGTAAGATTGACCATTCATATAGTTGTTGCAGAAATTTAGCTTTGCTCTCAAAAACCATGCCAACTTTGAAACCAGTTTGTACGCTAGAAGATGAAAATATTTCGTCGTTGAAGTGTACATTTGCTACTATCGGCCTAGCCATAATTTGTGCATTGCACAAATCATCATCCATCGGTATCTCCATTTCCGGTTCATCACTGTCCACAGAATCTGGTTCTGTACCTCCGAAATCATAGTTCAGTGGATCATTGTTTACTTGCATATGTTCCACCCAAGTTTTATCAACCTCTGGTATTGACACAACAGTCATACTATCAAGAGTAGGAACATCTTCAGCTTGTACATCTTCTTCATCATCTACAACCATATCGTCGTTGCATACACTTTGACCCATTGGTCCATTCGATGGTTGGACGTATGACTATGTAGCAGTATTGTTTGCCACGAAGCTACAATAACAAAATACATCAATTTTAGTTTATTTCTACATACCAACGATTTTGAATCATACTGCAATATTTAACTTACTTCTGGCTTAATTGGTAAAGTTCAGACAAAGTTGGATGCATTCGTTCGGATGTACGACTACTCGACGGTCTATCGCTTCTTTGAGTGGAATTTTGAAGTGGGATAAAACTGCACAGGAATATAATTTTTGTATAATAATTAAATCAATTCAATATATCAGATGTGTACGTAATCACAGCTAAATATTACCTCTGACTCATTCGTGCAACACTATCCTGCGTCAAATGTGGATAGCTAAATTGGACATTTGACTGCAAATTCATGAAAGGATGATAACCATAAAACATTTGTTGTTGCCCGTATTACGATATGCGCTGAGTTGAATTACTAAAACTGAGAGACGAAATTCCTTACCCAGTACTCATGTTTCCCACCATTCTAGAATATTCTTCAACATCAAAATTTGATACAGGTGCTGCTATTGGTTGTTCTGCAACCAATCTTCTATTTTTCCCAACAAATAGCTTAATAGATTTAGTCACATCAGCAAACATTAATTCAACATCGTCGTCATCGATGATTTTTATTGCTTTAGATCTAGAATCGGTTGGCCAATTGCAAACTATATCTATACCATACTCTTACGATTTTATCTTTATTGCTTTGTAAACTGACTCTTTCAACTGTTCAAAATTAGATCCTCTTCGAACTTTAGCTCGTTTGTAAGATCCACCAACATATTTCTCACACATTAAATCATCAATAACCTATTCACTGTCATAATAGCATGTGGTTGGAATATAACTAGGAGTAATTCTACATCAACCACATAAAAATCACATAATCAATTTAATTTACAAACTAATCGGAAAACTTATGTTTACTACTACATATCTCGATTGGATTTGACTTAATGAGAAATTGCTATGCTTAAGGTAGATCTTCGAAATCTAATGCTTTTATTGAGAATAAATGGAATTTAAGATGATTTTAAAAAAAATTGGAGGCAAAGGGTTTGAGTTTTTTTGAAATATTTGAACAAAGGGGAAAGTGAATGGAGGGGAAGAGGGGGGTTCTGTTTTGTAGCAGAATCCCGTATGGGCGACTTTTGAAAAGTCGCCAACTGGCGACTATTCAAAAGTCGCCAGTTGCTATTTTACCTACATATAAACAAGCTGCGACTTTTGAAAAGTCGTCAGTTGGCCATTTTTCAAAAGTCGCCAGCTTGTTTTTATAGAAAAAACTAAACTGGCGCCTTTTAAAAAGGCGCTGGTATGTTTTGGCTAGCTCAACGCTGAGTTGGCCAAAACAGAGCTATAAACGTTAATAGCTTTCAAACTGGGCTATTTGTGATAATAGTTTTCAAAGTAGGCCAAATTGAAAAAAATCCTTTATATGCTGTTAAAACGGGTATAACATTTAAAAGGATAATTTGATGATGAAGACGTCGAAGTTTCAATTATGCAGTCGGTAGTTGAACACTGACCACTATGCCCAATAACAACACGTTAAATTATCGAACAAGCAAGGTATAATGGTTTGCTGTCAAACGATGAATGCCCTACAATCAATGTTCAACCGCCGTCTGTGGTGTCTATAGTCAAAACTTGGCATACATAGCACTACTTTACATTTTAAAACAACTAGAACTAAGGAAAATAAAATCCAATATTCAGACCGATGATGCAATCCACTACTTATACATTTGTCAAAATTACCTCTATTTTCCTCATACATTTCATCAACCAAAAGATTTTTTTTCTTCGATCAAAAATAAAATGAAAAGAATCTAATAATGGTAAATCTAGGATTCTTCATTGCTTTCGTTCAGTTCCCACAAAAGGTCGCCTACATTACAATAACAGTCATCATTTTGCCATAACGGTCATTGCTTAATGCTATCGTAGTGTCGAAATCACTTCGACTTCAAAAAAAATGGTAAAACTCATTCACCTGAAAAGTCGAAGAAGGGCAAGGTAAATTTTTTATTATCTTTTGAAGATTGGCTTTTAGTGCCATTTTTATTTGCTTAAACTTAAAATAGAAAATGCTAAATTGGTATATTAAATGGTTTAATGGTTAATTTTGATGGGGATTATTTGTGAAAAAATGGTCCTCAATGTGAGGAGAGCACTCTTAATATTATATTAATAATAAATTCAAAAACTACTAACACGATCTGGTATGTGGCGAAACAACTTTTAAGTGACTAGCATAGAAGTAGGACAATGAGATCCTCGAATAGATGATCAACATAAACTATGCTCACAAAAGATAATGTTTATAATTAGTTGAACAATATAAAATAACTATTGTCTAAAGTTTACATTGAAGTATATATCATGAAAATGATATGCATAATAGCATTGTTGAGGACTGAAACTACACACGCACAATGTATTGGAAGATAAAGCTAGTATGTAGGATGAAGCGGGCTGGGGTGAAGTATAGAGGTTAACGACACTCAAGCTGACTGGAATATAGACTGGTTGACAGTTGTATTGGATCCGAGGCTGAGTGAGAGATCAAATAAGTGAATTGAAAATAGTTATGTTCCAATCCAAAACACGAAGGCAGATTAATGATGAAAATATGGCTACAGCACAAAATGCTTGACAACTTAATGTAATCTATAGCCAGATTTTACTCGGTAGAATTGAGTAGCACTAAAACCACAAGCGGAAAGAGCACAGTGGAGTTAATGTTGAACGGAAGGCAATCTAAAAGTGAACGGAAGGCAATCTAAAATAAAAAAATGTGGATTGAGGATCAAAGATGCGGTCGCATCACAAAATCGTTGACAACAATGATGCAATCTACAGCCAGACTTTGCACAGTCAAATTGGGTAGCATGTAAACTTTAAACATAAAAAGTGAAGTAAACAATGAAACTTGCTACAGTATTAAAGAAGTTCTGAAAGGACTAAAATACTACAACAAGATGTGCAATGAATAAACTATAGTGGAGATGGCATGTGTAAACTTATCATCTAGTAACTAAACCGCACGGTCGTCATAAACAGTAAATGCATAGCCATGACATGTTGAGATTTAAGTTGAAGTAGATACTTGAAGCGGGTGCAAGCTCTTGAAATCAGTGTGGTAGTAGCATCATATGAAATTATGTATCAAGTTTAATTCAACTATCTTCATAAAATGGTTGAACATCAAGGTAAAGCTAACCATCATCATAAGCTGAAATTGTGCACTGACAAAGACAATGCAGTAGCAGTACCAGAATTAAATGGTTGTGAATGTTGTGGAAGGAACTAATGAGCTTTGGTAACAAACCAAAGGCCTATGCAGGACCAAATGAGTTATGATAGGTAGTGTCATCAATAAGGTTGTCATAGTTTGAAGAACGTGAAGGTGAGGAAATAATAGTTCAGTTGCACAGTCGTGTGTGATAGAGTAAAGGGTGTACCTTAGTGTAATAACCTGCCATTTTCGACTCTTTAATTTAACAAAACTCACAATATGTAAACCTTAAAAACCAAAAATGATGTGTCATTAGGTTAAGAGAAGAAGAGCAAAAAATAAATATATAAACTATCCATCTCTTTTTGAGCTCGCAACAAAAATATGAACAAAGTATCGCTTTATTCAAAGAAATAGATCAAAAGTATATACATTGGTCATATACTAACTCAATCCCAAACGCATAATTATACCATGTCAATGTCATATGATTATATATATATAACTCCATCTTCATCGCACCTTCAAACATTATGTAACAACTCGCACTCCAGTGGGTCTCGATTCTCGCTAACCAGAAAACCCAAGTCCACTATAATATGGATCGTTGATGTGGTACCCTGCAAAAGAGAAGCTATATCAGAACATTAATGGTAATAACTTACAGTAGAAATAAGTAAATATAATAAATCATAATAATAATTGACCTAGAATCAACACCTCAAATGTCAAATGTCTCAGCAGACCACTACTTCAAACAATACCAGTATCGACCCTTCTAAATCCTATGGGTTGTAATGAGGAGGGGGTCGAAACAACATTCTGGTGACTGATAAATTATATATCTTATACATAACACTAGCTTATGCCAATTATTCATCATTTGTGTTAGATTTATCATTAGTAGCTACGACTTCAACGCTGCGTACAAACCATTCCCATCTACACCATGTAGATCTATATGTATATATAAGTATATCCCATGTCCACTAATGGACCTAGATACTATCCCCACTAGTATCTATCACTCAACACCTTTAAGGATTCATCACCTTGCTGCATCATGATCGTCGTATTACTTGAGGAAATCCTATAGTGCGCACCGACGACCTCCAGTCTGTAAGGTCTTGTATTCTTTGGGGATTTTCACCTTTGCCTGCTTCATATATCGTGGATTTCCAACCCCACGCACCTTCACCCTGTCCGTATTTTGAAGGAATCCCAGTATGGGTTAACTATTCTTGTCCTATCAAATAGACTAACAAACAACTATGACGATACATAACCCTACCGAATCGATCCTGGTTGGCAGAAGTGATCGGTTAGGTGTAACCTTGTCCTTCTTGTTGACCGCAAGGGACCAATGTTGAGCTCACTATGTAACAACCTGTATTTTTAGGTTGTCCTTAATATTTAAATATTTGGTTATTTATTTTATCGATGAGCTGAAAAACCCAATTTTTGCAGACAAACTTTCTAGGACTTGGGATTATTTCCATTGGGTTTGGATGGTCCAAGCGAGCCAGAATGAGTACAAGTATCGACATATTCCACCATTTGATTAGAGTTGGAAGGTCGAGTTCGGTTCATAAAATCGACCGACTCGAAAAGTTAACTTTTATATACTTTGGAATTAGGTCTCGAAAATAGTCTCATTGAGTTCGAAATAAGGGTTTTCATTAGGAATGTCGTTAAGCATGCCTCGATTGGAGTTCAAGGTTTTTAGGGCGTGAATAGTGTTAGAGCATGCCTATATAAGGATCATAACCTCATTCATTTGTCCAAACTCTAAATGAAAACATTAGATGCCATTTTATTGTTACTTCATCCACGGTCCATGATAATCGGTGCCTCTAGAGGCAATTTTATGCTTAGGTTCCAACTACAATAGTATGCGTCTTGGTGAGATAAGGTGGATGAACGGTGGGATCAATGTTGATCGATGTGTGGTCGCCGAAATTAGGGTTTAAAGGCATCATGATTTTTGGGTTTTTCTCTGTGAATGGAGGCATTTCAAGCAACGTGGCTAGTGTCGATGGGGTTGTCGAGGCTGTCTTCGATGAAGTCGCGGTAGTGAATGATGGTCCTCAACGGCGACAGCGTGGAAAATAAGGCGGTGTCATGTTTTGTTTTGTGTGACCTGGAGTTGTAGATGAGATGTTGTGGCCGTGATTAGCAAATTGGGATTAGGGTTTTGCATTGGTAATTAGTGAATGTAATCAAGGTAAAAATTATATTATTTAATTCGAGAATCTTGTATAATCAATAACCTGTTCATATTAGATCTAAATCGAACGCGGTTAGCAGTGTTGCACTCGTAGCGTCGAACACTAGGCTTTGGAGTTGGATTGATAGGAATTTGAGCTAATGGAATTTTATGCTAAAATTGAACGTCCGTTCGATTGTAGTTCAAATTGAAACACTTCAGCGATAACTAGAATTTCGGTGAGTTTACTCACCTTTACAAAATATTTGTGATGCTATAAATTATTGTTAAATGCTTGGATGTTTGCTTAGATTGATTGTTTGGTTGGATTCCCATTTTGGAAAATGGATGACATATTATCTAATTTATAGAGAATTCATACATATATATATATTATTATTTGTTCCCGCCTAGTAGTGGATGGTAGAAATAACCATTTTTGTTGCAAGGAACAAAAAGGAGAAGTGGAAATGTTTTCGTAGCGAATAGGTCGCTGAAGAACACTTCGAAAAATACACATACATATATATGATTTACACAGGATATTTGTAGAGAGATCGAAAAGTGTTTCTTGCCATTATTTATTTACTGTTATCTGCATCTTATTTATATTCTTTTATTGCTTACATTGATGTTTAATTGAAATATTTATGCCATACTGTTTGAATTGTTTAAGTATCATTATAGCAATTTTCGCTATATCATCACTTATTGAATATCATCTCCCCAAACTTTTATATGTGTTGTCTTGTGCTTGTATTTTCATAAAACTAGATGTTTAAAATTCATTATTCATTTTGATTAATGATATTTAAATTAATTAATCGTTTTAACTAATAATGTTTAAAATTAATTAATCATTTTAATTAATAGGATTTGAATTTAATTAATCATTTTATTTAGTGAATGTTTTAAATTTAGTTAATCAATTTAATTAATAATGTTTCAATTTAATTAATCATTTTAATTAATGATATTTGAGTTTAGTTAATCATTTTAGTTAATGATATTTGGATTGAATAGATAATTTTAATTAATAGTGTTTTAAAAGTTAATTAACTGATTAAATAAAAGAGTTCAGAGTACATTAATTGATTTAATAAAAGTGGTTTTAAAGTTGATTAACCGATTTATTAAAGATGTTTAAAGTTAAGTAATTAATTTAACAAAGGTGTTTATAGGTAATTAATTGGTTTATTAAAAGAAGATTGTAGACTTTCTAAATCATCCTTCGGGCTGAATTAACATTATTTTAAATTTATAGAGGTATTTAAATTGATTTATTATCATTTTGAATAATAAATGGTATTTTGAATTTATAAATGATAGTTTATAAATGAGAAAAATCCTTTAAAAGGAATTGTTTAAAATAAAAACTAGGTGTAAATTATTTTGGGATTATAGTAAATAATGTTTTAATGACATTGATTTTGACCCTTGTTTTAATACACTTAGTATTATAATTTTTCCTTTTAAAGAATATTTCAAAGAGTATTTTAAAGTGTTTTTTTACCAATATGGTAATGTGGAAATCAAATACAAGTGTGTATCCAATGTTTTAAAAATTTGATTCATTTATTGGTGGTAAGTGTATGCGATTTAATTTCCATACACAAATCACTCAGTTATTCTCATATTTGATTTATCGACTATCTATTTTGATTCTGCTATCTTATTTGTATTTCGTCACTCTAAGACAATGTGTTGCTCTTTTCAGCTTTGATATCCTTTGTCGAAAATGACTAAAATCAAAGAGCAGATAGGAGGGTACACCCTCCAAGTCATTGTTGTGCTTTGTCATTCTGAGATAATATGTCGCTCATTTTGAGCATTGGCATCAAACACCGTGGAAACTAAAACCAAAGAGTGAGTGGGAGCCAAGTCATGTGGGTCGCACCCATTAGGGTATATTTACATTTATCTAGTGGTGTTGGTAGCATGCATGCATTGATGTAACTATATTCAGATGCTCGTGTGAAGTAGGGTCTAGCTTAGAAGTTCCCAAGAGTGATGCGTGTTTGGCATGGGCTCTAAAGTATATTTTATCTAGGGGTATAATTTCGGTGTAGAGGGGAGCACCCTCCTAGTTTTGTTGGATAAATTCACCTTCCTCATTCGATTCGAACCTTGGAATTAATCTTTCCTTCTTTTATGTTTCATCAATCTAAGACGATTTGTTGCTCATTTGAGCATTAATATCCTTTATCGAAAATGACTATAACCAAAGAGCGAGTGGACGTCAAGCTATGTAGGATTACTCCCATTAGGGTATCTTCACATCTACTCTAGATTGGATTCGGTTGAATGCACAGAGATGTGAAATACTCGGTAAGGTTGGCGGGGTCGGCCTTGTACATTTCCAAGGGCCATCGTTTATCCTCAAGTATATTTCTAAAGGTATACTTTCGGTAGGGGATGCACCCTCCTAGTCATTGTTAGAAAAATTCCTTTGCCTCATTTAATTGAAATCTTTGAATCGTTTTCCTAATTTGAATCGAGAAGTGTCTGAAGCTCTTCTCGATGTTTAATTATTTTTGTCAATTCTTTAAGTTTGGATTTTGATCTTGTCCATGTACATCCTTTCTTGTTTGGATCGTTATTCTGATTTTTTTCCCATTTCTTTATATATGAATGTTGTTCTTGTGAGGCAAAAACCCGTTTCGCGTTTAGTGGCGTGGTCTATCGAAATTATTATATGTTTCTCATATTACTTGAGTTTTGTCACACGAGTTTTCCAGACCGATCTGGGTGTTATTTTATTATAATACTAGGGTTAGACCGAGTACTTTTTCAAGTTGTCGTTGGTGAGACATAGAGCTCACGGGGTTGAGTTGGATGTTCACTTGCCATATCGTAGTGTTTATTTTTCGCTGGATTATATTGTATGCCTATCAGCAATTGTAAGGTCAGGAATTATAACTGTTCAGCTGATAAGGTTTTGTTTTTAACCCTAATGTACCCTATATGTTGGAGTGACATTTTTTACTGGTCTTGGTTATATTATATTTTATCGTTTCTGTTGTGAGATTCTATTTCTCATGTTCTATTTCGTTTTCTTTTTACCATAACAATCCGCTTTTTCGGCGATTTGATAATCGACATTTGAATACCATATATGTATTCAGTGCCGACTTTCGATGGTCAAAAATGCGGATCATTACATTTGGTATCAGAGCTGAAGGTAAAGCGATAACCATGGCTATGGTAGTGTGTGGCTCATTAGAGATAGGGTTAGTAATACCCTAAAATGAGTAACTCGTTAGAGGTATGGTAAGTGGAATCCTAGAATGAGTTGAGAGTATTATATATACGAGAGCATATTTGTTAATGCTGTAAAAACTTATCATGTTATTTTGGTCTATTGAGTTGTTTATGAATTCTGGTCAAGATGTGAGATGGCATGGTGTCGATACAGATTTCTAAAGATTTGAACAAGGCAAACAGACATGATATTGACTTTTGAAAATTGGTAAATGAAATACTTTACCTTGGTTTATCTTATATATATAAAGGAATGATTTTCAAGAATTTATATAGCTATAGAGTGTGTTTTTTGTTTGAATGTGATAATAATTATGATCAGTCATGCTCGATTAAATTAGGAGTGTTGATTATCATTTATTGACTGCCGATTATTTGTGCTCAGCTTATATTTATACATTTATTGTTTTGATTATAAATGAACCCCTGTGTGAATTAAGTTTTACAATTTGACAATAAGGTGTTCGAAGAAGATGTTAAGTTAAAATTCACCTTTTAAAAATGGTGAGTAAAAGTAAAACTTTTAATAAAAGTTGTTTAATATAATCTAATTGGTAGGACAAGATATCTAGAGAATAAATATTTAGGGAATTTCTATAATATGAAATAATTTTATATAAATTTGATTTATATTTTGTGTTTTAAAAAGGATTTTTGAATTTAATACCCGAAGTTGTTTGAAAATAATTTCAAAAAGGGATTTTGAGGAAAATAACAGTAGGATTACTCGGAAGTATTTCTATAAATAAATAATTTTGAAGGTGAATTGAAAATAAAATGCATTTTCTTTGGGGTAATTCGGGGAAAACATTTCGATTATTTTTTGCAGTAATCCAAATAATCTTCTAAGTAAATTATTCTCTTTATCATTGTGCGGTCGAAGCGAGTTCAAATCCGAACAAACCCAAAGTGAGTTTTAAAAAATAAATTGTTTGAAGTTATTTCAAATAAAAATATATGCCATATGTTTTCGAAAAGGAGATTTCAAATAAAAACTAGGTAATTAGTCTTAAGTTTCCTTAAAGGAAACTGGTTTAAAATGAAAGCTATTTTGAATAAAAATTTGATAAATGAAAATTTAGACTCTTGGATACAAAAGAGATATTTTGACTCAAATTTTTAAATGGGATAAATGAGCTGGGATGTTTTAATAGATATTGTTTATTTAAAACCATTGCTTTTGTTAAAGCATCTAAGTAGTGTAAACTATTTGGTGTTACTGGACCAACCCATAAACATCTTTTCTTATAACACTCTAAGTAAAAAAGGGTAGAAAGGTTGAATCAGTTTTAAAAGACCCATATTTTGATTAGATCTCCATGTAAAATTTGAAAAGTAAAATAAAATTGGTGATTTGTATGTACTCTTAGGATATATAAGAGTATTATACAGCTAGATAGTGGGGTAAGTTTTTAATTGTTGTTTTATAAATAAATATCTTTATAAAATATTTATAAACTTAAGTGAAAATTTGTGAAATAATTTATAAATAATGTAAGTATTGAATAGAATACTAAATGAAAATTTGAAATGATTTAGCAAAAAAATGGCGTAGTTAAGAAACCAATAAATATATTTGTAAGCTTTGGGTGGCTTAGGAGAATTTAGAGAGTGACTTCCAATTTTATCTTTGGAGCCTAGGTAATCTTCTAAGTAATACCACATGCTGATGAATAAAATGGTATGCTTAGAAAAGTATCTATATGCTTGGACAATCAAGAAAGTTTAGAACCTAAGCTAAGATTTGGTTGTTAGTCATTTAACTTTTTAAATAATGTTGGATGTTAGTTTATTCCTTTAAGGAATTTGATTTGATTTGATCTGATAGATTGCGTGATTTTATATACTATGTCTGTTTTTAAGCCATAGGATTTTTTACTTGTTGTCTGTTAGAACTTAAATTCCAATACTTTTAGAAAAAGTAATTTTGCAAAAGAATTTGTGAAAGAAATAATGAAAACATTATTTTGGAAAATATTGATGAAGTGTTATTATTTCAGAAATTTGAAAAGAATATTTTCTTGAAGTGGTATTTCAAATGTTTTTGTTATGACTAAATTTGGGTAATTGGGGGTTTTTCGATTCGGGAGAATCGCATGGTATATTTATTTACTCTAGCTGTTGTTTTAGAAGGAATCAGAATATCACTGGATGCTCCATGTTATTTTGATTCTAGAATTATACCATGATTTCAGTTAAGAGAGCCCTCTCCTTGTCATAATTAATTTTAGTTTTGATACACTTATTTTTGGGAGAAATTTGAAAGTATTTTGAATATAAAACCCGAGCATTTAGTCCTAAATTTATCTTTTGAAAAGATTGGATGTGTATTATCATATTATTGAGTGTTCTTTGTATTTTGTTGCATATGATTGATATGTTTCTTTTGGTTGCATATAACATTATTTCATATTAGAGTTGCATGTAGATTTATATAATGCTAGTTTTTACATGTAGGGTTGCCTTATTATTACCAGTTGCATCATATTGCCTTGTTGTCTATGAATGTTATATTGTTTATATTTTTTGAGCTTATGATAGAAATAGCTAGTGTATTGTTGTTTTGTCAGCTTGATTTTGTTTTGGATTATGTAAGTGAAAGATAGGTACAGGGAAGCAAGAGTTACTATTAAATTGTTTGTGCACTTACATTGGTTTTGAGATAGTTGTGAGTTGCCATGAAAATCAAATTCCAAAGAGGTATGTAGTAGTACTTAGATATTGGTGATTGATTGGTATTTTATGCCCTAGATATGGGAGGTCACTTTGGGCTTTTGTTTTCTTTTTGGTTGATTTGGGGCCTGTTGAGGCAAGTTGCGGTTCTCTGGATCAGCCACGCAAAGGAGATGCTATCGAATTTTTTGGAATTCCAGCTTAAGTTGAAGAGAAAGTTAGTATAGAGATTCTTGGATATCACAGATAGTTGTAAGAATCGATGGCAGAGATTATTGGAATAGCCCTGGGTGACTTAGGAATTTTAGTGACAATATGGAAAGTTATCATTATAGATGCAGTTGTAGTTACCTATTCGTTTCAAGTGTTTATAACTCGGTTCGAGTAAGGGTGTCGTGTTAGTTGACATGTGCGCTTATAGGTAGGATAGTGCCTAAGATAGATTAGTGTAGAGTTTGCTGATTTGGCATAAGCTGAAGATGATTTTTATATATCATCAAATATGCTTGGGTGTAGTGGTTGTTGCTTAGTCCTTTAGGATTTCAAGGACAAAATTATTCGAAGGAGGGAGAGTGTAGCAACCCGTATTTTTGAGTTGCTCTGAATATTTAAATATTGAACATTTAAATATTTAATTGTTTTATTTATCAATGAGCTGAAAAACTCAATTTTCGTAGACGGACTTTTGAGGACTCGGGATAATTTCCATTGGGTCCGGATGGTCCGAGCGAGCTAGAATGAGTATGAGTATCGATATATTCCGACCGTTTGATTTAGAGTTAGAAGGTCGAGTCCGGTTCGTAAAATTAACCAACTCGAAAAGCTAACTTTTATATACTTTAGAATTAGATCCCGGAAATAGTCCCATTAAGTTTGGAATATGGATATTTGGCTAGGAACGCCAGTGAGCATGCCTCAATTGGAGTTCGAGATTTTTAGGGTGTGAATAGTGCCAGAGCATGCCTATATAAGGGCTTTAACCTCATTCTTTTGTCTAAACTCTAATGAATAAATTAGCCGCCATTTTTTTATTGCTTCATCTAACAGTTCAAGCTAATCGGAGCCACTAAAGGCAATTTCAGACTTAGGTTCCAACTACAATATTGTGCATCTTGGTGAGATAAGGTGGATGGATGGCGGGATCATCGTTGATCGACGTGTGGTGGCCGGATTCAGGTTCTAAGGCGCCACGATTTTCAGGTTTTTCTCGATGAACGGAGGCATTTCAGATGGCGGGCTTGTGTCGATAGGGTTATCGAGGTCGGGGCTGTCTTCGGTGAAATCGTGGCAGTGAATGGTGGTCCTCGGTGGCGGCAGCGTGGGAAAGAAGGAGGCGTCAAGTTTAGTTTTGTGTGACCTAGAGTTGTAGACAAGATGTTGCGGCCGTGGTTAGCAAATTGGGATTAGGGTTTAGCATTGGTAATTCGTGAATGTAGTTAAGTTATATTAATTGTAGAATCTTGTATAATCAATAACTTGTTCATATTAGGTCCAAATCAAACGCGGTCAGTCGCGTTGCACCCATAGCACCAAAATACGCTTTGGAATTGGATTGATAGGAACCAGAGCTAATTGAATTTTTTACTGAAATCAAACGTCCGTCTGATTTTAGTTCAAACTGAAACGCTTTGTCGATAACTGAAATTTCGATGAGTTTACTCACCATTTTATAAAATATAAAATATCTATGATACTATAAATTATTGTTAAATGCTTGGATGTTAATTTGGATTGATTGTTTGGTTGGATTTCCATTTTGAAAAACGGATGACATATTATCTGATTTATATAGATTTCCTATAATTATATATTATTGTTTGTTCCCGGTTAGTTGCAGATGATATATATATATATATATATAACTATTTTGTTGTAGGGGACAAAAAGGAGAAGTCGAATGTTTTCATAGCGAATAAGTTGCTATGGAACAATTCAAAAAATACATATGCATGTGTGTGATTTACATGTGACATTTGTATAGAGTTCCAAAGGGGTTTCTCGCCATTATTTATTTACTATTATCTGCATCTTATTTATATTCTTTTATTGCTTATATTGATGTTTAGTTGAAATATTTGTGCCATACTGTTTGAATTGCTTAAGTATAGTTATAGTGATTTTCGCTATATCATCACTTATTAAATACCATCTCCCCAAACTTTTGTATGTGTTGTCTTGAGCTTGTACTTTCATATTTAAAATTCATTATTCATTTTGATTAATGATATTTAAATTAATTAATTATTTTAACTAATGATGCTTAAAATTAATTAATCATTTTAATTAATGGGATTTGAATTTAACTAATCATTTAAAATGATGATTGTTTTAAATTTAGTTAATCATTTTAGTTTATTATGTTTGAATCTAATTAATCATATTAATTAACGATATTTAAATTTAGTTAATCATTTTAGTTAATGATATTTGGATTTAATTAATTATTTTAATTAATGGTGTTTTAAAAATTAATTAACTGGTTAAATAAAAAAGTTTAAAGTAGATTAATTGTTTTAATAAAGGTGTTTTTAAAGTTAATTAACCGACTTATTAAAGATGTTTAAAGTTAGTTAATAAATTTAACAAAGGTGTTTAAATGTAATTAATTGGTTTATTAAAAGAAGATTATAGATTTTATAAATTATCCATGGGGATGAATTAACATTGTTTTAAATTTATAAAGGTATTTAAATTAATTTATTATATTTTTGAATAATAAATGTTGTTTTGAATTTATAAATGATAGTTTATAAATGAGAAAATCCTTTAAAAGGAATTGTTTAAAAGTAAAAACTGGGTGTGAATTGTTTGGATTTATGTAAGCAATGTTTTAATGGCATTGGTTTTCGACCCTTGTATGAATACACTTAGTATTATAATTTTCCCTTTAAAAGAATATTTCAAAGAGTATTTTTAAGATGTTTTTACCAATATGGTAATGTGGAAATCAAGCACAAGTGTGAATCAAATGTTTTAAAAGTTTGATTCATTTATTGGTGGTAAGTGTATGCAATTTAATTTCCTTACACAAATCACTCTGTTATTCCCGATAGTTGATTTATCGACAATCTATTTCGATTCTACTATCTTATTTTTATTTTGTCACTCTAAGACGATGTGTTGCTCTTTTGAGTTTTGATATCCTTTGTTGAAAATGACTAGAACCAAAGAGCGGATAAGGGATGCATCCTCCTAGTCATTTTTGTTCTTTGTCATTCTAAGATGATTTGTTGCTCATTTTGAGCATTGGCATCCAACACCATGAAAACTAAAACCAAAGAGTGAGTGGAAGCTAAGCCATATGGGTCGCACTCATTAGGGTATATTCACATTTATCTAGTGGTGTTGATGGCATGCATGCATTGATGTGAGTATATTCGGATGCTCGTGTGAAGCGGGGTCCAACTTGGAAGTTCCAAAGAGTGATGTGTGTTTGGCATGGGCTCTTGAGTATATTTTATCTAGAGGTATATTTTCGGTGTAGGGGAAAGCACCCTCCTAGTTATGTTCGATAAAGTCATCTTCCTTGTTCGATTCGAACCTTGGAATTAATATTTCCATCTTTCATGTTTCGTCAATCCAAGATGATTTGTTGCCCGTTTGAGCATTGATATCCTTGTCAGAAATGACTAAAACCAAAGAGTGAGTGGACGTCAAACTATGTGGGGTTACTCCTATTAGGGTATCTTCACATCTACTCTAGATTGGATTTAGTTGTATGCACGGAGATTGAAATACTCGGATACTTGGTAAGGTTGGCAAGGTCCTGTTTGTACATTTCCGAGGGCCATCGTTTGTCCTCAAGTATATTTCTAGAGGTATACTTTCGGTATTGAGGGCACATCCTCTAAGTCATTATTGGAAATTTTCTCTTGCCTCATTTAATTAAAAAAATTGAATCGTTTTCCTAATTTGAATCGAGAAGTGTTTGAAGCTCTTCTCGATGTTTAATTATTTTTGTCCATTCTTCAAATTTGGATTTTGATCTTCTCTGTGTACATCCTTTCTTATTTGGATTGTTGTTCTGATTATTTCCCATTTCTTTATATATGGATGTTGTTCTTGTGAGGTAAAAACCCGTTCTACGCTTACCAGTGTGGTCTCATAGAATTATTATATGTTTTTCATATTACTTGAGTTTTCTCACGTTGGTTTTCCAGACTGATCTAGGTGTTATTTTATTATAATGATCGGGTCAGATCGAGTATTTTTCCAAGTTATCGTTGGTGGGACATGGAGCTCATGGGATAAAGCTGGATGTTCACCTGCCATATCATAGTGTTTATTTTCTGTTGTATTATATTGTATAACTATCAACAATTGTAAGGTCTGGAATTTATAACTGTCCAGTTGGTAAGATTTTGGTTTTAAATCTGATGTATTTTATATGTTAGAGTGACAGTTTTTATTGTCTTGGTTATACTATATATTATCTTTTTCAATTTTATATTTTGTTTATCTTGTTCCTTTTTTACCTTAACAATCGGCCTTTTCGGCGATTTGATGCCCTGCATTTGAATATCATGGATGTATTCGGTGCTGACTTTCGATGGTCGAAAAGGCGGGTCGTTGCACGCTATATAAGCAACTCCTACCCCTAGTTTAGGTACCTACACATTCTAGCCTTTGCCCCTCTATTGCATATGTCTAATCCCACTCATCGTCCATTTAAATTTCCTAGTGAAATCAAGGCAATACCCTCCTCTAACAAATTTGAAGCAGACTACTAGTGTTGGTACAATCTTGTCATCCGTAAAAGGTCGGCCCATTACCTGCAATTATGGATGTTACTTTCCAAGCACCTATGGAATTGAGGGTATCCTTTCGTCTATAAGTAAGCATATACTCTCAACGGGTCCTACTGGTTGCACATGTTTCTAGCATCCTAACCTAGTCTAATGACCTTAAGTCATCTATTCTCTATAATTATAACAGATAATTTGTAATTATTCACACATGTCATAAATGCATATATGAGGCTACATATATACATATTTCATATTCATGTATATTTATTCTTCTTACATTTTCTTTACTGCCTCAACATCTTTTATGTTTGACCCTAGGTCTTAATTTTACTATGCATTTATCTTTTCTCTTATCAAATTCATTTACCGCTTCTCATTTTCAGTCATCAATATCGTTGCTACTACATTCAGTAGTTCAACTTCGATTTCTATTCCATTTTGTTTAATTATCGGACTTGATCCATTTCATTCAAGTATCAGAATTAATTCATTTTATTCAATTATCAGGCTTAATCCATTTCAGTAAATTATCAGACTTAATTCATTTCATTCAATTATCAGATTTAATCCATTTCATTTGCAACTTCTTTTTCTCACATATTACTCAGACTTCATTTTTCATTGGTTTTTTCTTTATAATCTTTTTAGTTTCATTCTTATTTAAACATTACACCTTCGGGATTTATTATATTTTAATAAATTGGAATCTAAACTTTAACAATTAACTGTTACATAGTAAATTTCATATTTTGTCACAAAGAAGTGGTTTGTGTGATGTTTGTAATTACGAGGAGTTCTCTTTTTATTTATTGAAAAAGACAGTACAAAATACAATAACTACCTTTATTTTGTACATCTCTTTCTTTTATAAACATATATTTGTTCCTTGTCATTTCAAACATTACACTTTTGCTAAATTTAAACTTGACAGTATATGGAAATCCACTTACAATGATACGCATTCCAATGAATTAAAATATCACTAAAATCCCAAAAATCCGACCAACTTTATTTTCCGTCCCAATCACCAATATCAAATAAAATGAAATCCCCATTCATTATGTTTTCAGTTAAATAATCCAAGTTGATAACTAAAATCATTCTGCAATTATAGAATTAAAACTAATCATTACACTTCTGTAATTATCAATACAAACTAATGAGCAAGTTTACAGTCTTCAACGTTTCATATATATGAATTCGTTTAAAATTAAATTATCAGACTCAGGCATATAGGAACAAATCCAAAACGATATAATCTAATATTGTATAAAAAAATATAATATTCCCATTCATCTTTTGTTAACGCTTCCAAATCTCTGAATCTAATCCGAATCTAACCCTGTTATCTGTATTCTCCACTTTTTAACTCCCTATTCGAATCCACAAACTATATTTATAAAGATCTCATTAGAAATTGGATTAGAGAAAAGAGATTTAGATTTAGATTTATTAATTAGAATCAGATCTAATAGTTTACCTTTGATGTAGCAACATTATTTGAACCTATTCCCTATCCTCTGTTCTTTCCTATTTTCTCCAAAGTGTATCTGTGCACTCTAGACCTATTTCAGTGTATTTAGAAATTTTGGAGGAGAAAGAAAAATAGCAGAGCTTCCGTGCTTATTAGAAAATAATGAGTTAGAAGTGAAACCCTATGTTCTAATTTATAAAGGTTCAAATCAACGCTAACCGTCAGATGGCATTGAATTAGATCTGGGCCATATTTCCTCCCTTCACTGTTGCCTTCAAAACAAGGCGGGTCGACCGCCCATGGTGGACTGTGCCTAGGTTATGGTCAACCTATATATTCCAAATTTGTTCGTTTTTTAGCGTTAATAATTTTGATTGATAGACAAGCACCATTGTCTCGGTGGTTAAGTGATTCGACTTTGGTACGAGAGGTCACAAATTCGAAACTTGCATAGCGTGATTCGAACATTTATTGACACATGATTTGTGGTTTGTTGTCCCAGTGACATGTTGTATCTAAGTACCATTTCAAAATAATAATAATAATAATAATAAATCTGATTGATTTGTTTCCTTTAATTATTCAATTAACATTAACCAGCATTAACTCTTAACTTCATTATATTTCTTAAACATTAAGTTACCATTAACTTCAATGGTGTTAATCCATCATTAATTAATTTCAAATTATTTTCTTAATTGCATATATAATTATTTCCAACTACGAAAATTGAAGCGCTGATAACTTTTTCGTTTGAACCCCAATTGGAAAAGTTTATACATGAAAATTGATCATAAAATTGCCTCGAATCCAATAATATAAGTTTCATGGCGAAATTTCAACATTTGAAAATTTTATTTTTGACTATTTATTATTTATTAATTAATTTCTATTTTAATTAGTTAATGTAAAAATGCAGGGTGTTATATTCTCCCCCCCCCCCCAAAGAATTTGTCCCCAAAATTCCCTAAGGGTTTGATCATGTAAACTATCGCACATCCATTCTACATTAATAGTCAATTAGTATACAACCAATTTTGCAACAATCCATGTACGTGTGCATAGTATATCATGGTACATATGATATAAATGAATAATATTTTCTAATTGGGACTTCCTATATGAATTATTCCTTTTTTAGACCAATTTCTAAAATATGATGCTACCATTCTAAATACACTAGCATATCTACATGAATGCAACTTTTAAAAAAATCAAAAATAGTTTTTCACCCAAAATTTTCCGCACCTCTATAATTAGAAGCATATTTCAACCAATTTTTCATCCAATCCTTACCATCCAAATTCCTAACACACCATTGCTAACATCCATATTTAGAAAAATTCAGTTTTCTAAACCTATTTTATTATGCTTGGAAATGGTCTAGATGGAAAATTCCATATTTTCACCATTCTCTTATGTAACCTTTTTTCACTGTACCATGCGATCTACTCCTTTGCACTCAATTCTTTTTCCTATCTTTCCAAGTATGGTTTACATAAGTAACATTTATTTTCAAATTCAAAAACATTACTGTTCACAAAATCATCCTTTTAAATTTCCTTCATCGACAGGGTTCCTCAAAAAACTTCCATAAACAAAACAGTTTCTTTGTCGCTCACTATATCCATTTTACTAAAATTACCGCTAAGCAGTAAAATATACACTAATCAACTTACAAACATTCCCCAATGTTAGCATGCGGTATTTTAAAACTTCTAAAACTCAAAATCCTTAACTTTTAAAATCTTTTCAAAGATATATATATATATATAAATATTTATAATAAAAACTTTACATAAAAAAATTCCTTTTTCAAAATATATGTATAACTACATTTTATAAATAACCTTTTCCACATTTTTGATATCAGAGTTTAGTCAACCATCCACCGTCCATAATAGACTTTACCTGATTGCACGGTAAAATTTTAAGTTCTCAAAAACTTTTCTTTCTTATTAATATCAGCCGGAACACATGTTGAATTTTAAATTTCAGCCTTCGAGGACCAGGAACATTGATCCGTGGCTCACCACTTCGTAATCCTGTCCTCCATCTATTAAAATTTCATTCTTCAAAAAATTTATATCATCGATGATATCTAAATATTATCATCTCCTAGCAACTAATTTTCATCAATAATCATACAAGTTTATGAAAGTAATAATTTTATATATAAAATATAATTTAGGTAAAAATATTTCATTTACCCTATCTTAAAATAATATTATGTCGACTTGCCTCATTTAAGTGTTTAGAAACCCCTATCGATAACATGGCGTCCCACGCGCCGACTAGAATTCATAAACAACTCAACGGATAAGTAAACACAATATAAAATAATTTATAACACTAATAAGTATGTGCTCTCATATACACACACACTCAAACAAACTCATTCTAGGGTATTACTACCCTATCTCTAATGAGTCAAACCCCACAAAGCTAAGGTTATCGCTAAACCAAAGTTCTGATACCAACTATGACGACCCACCTTTCGGAAGGTTTAAATCGACAATAATCCACACATGTCCAACTCAAACAATCCAAAACACGGATAATCAATGGGGTTAATTAAGAAAAAGAAGAAAAGAAGAAAACAAATGCAAAATCTTGTAGCAGAATGACCAAATATAATAACCAAATAAACAGTTCATGAAGCTGTTTATACTATACATTTGATTATAATTTTTACAACATCTATAAGAGTTATATATACAAAAGGATAATAGAATAATGCAGCGGAACAAACAATGTGGCGAAATAATACTAGTAATATAATATACCAATCTTCATCTTCCTCCTCTAGAATAATAATCTTCAATGCGTTGAAAACTCAGAGCTGACCCGAGCGTAAAGTAAAACAATACACTCAAGTCAGGACTAAAATATCCTTATGTGAGTCAAATCAATATCACATATAACAGGTGTGTAATATCATCAGAGATGTTTACGGGGTTTTACATCTTCAATCCAGTGTATAATGTGCGTGCAATAACTCAAGAGATGTTACAAGATTTTCCATCTCTTAAGATCCATTAAAATATCTAT
This sequence comes from Allium fistulosum, assembly GCA_030737815.1. NCBI lineage: Eukaryota > Viridiplantae > Streptophyta > Magnoliopsida > Asparagales > Amaryllidaceae > Allium > Allium fistulosum. Next base: position 797,398,539 of record CM060905.1, on the reverse strand, counting down.
ATATAGTAAAATACGCTATATATATAATGTCTAATCAGTAAAGTAAATATTTTTCTTAGCGTTAAGGCTTTATATTAGTCCCCATTAACGCCTTTTTAAGCATTGTCATACAATTTGCATATAATGCCCCAGTAGCACGTCAGGGGGTAGCGATGCGCCGTGATACGACAACACTAAACCAAACTCGTAGGTGGTATCGTATAAGGATAAAAGTATGACAAGGCACGTGAGGCAATGCCCAAGGTAGGATATTACCAATTCGAGTCGCAGGGCTGTTGGTAACGCATTGTAGCCATAACCGCCCACCGCGTCCGTCCATCCCATGTTGAGTCAAAAGGGAGCTCATCCCAAATCAAGATGCACCAATTAAAACTAACATCAATGAAATAAAGACGTCTCCCTTTTATTATTTTTGTGGTTGCCTTGTTTTCTTTATCAATCTGGATGTAGGGCTTTTCAATTGAAGCCGCAGCCTTCAAATTGTTCGCTTGATGCTTTAGTTCCTTAATTAGTCTTCTGCTTCAATCAGTGTTCTTCAATTTGCTTTTTGGTTGATTCCTTGGCTTTGATAGCTTGCGGCCGCTTCAATAAGTCAAGATTTTTGAACTGGTACGTGAATGTCCCCCTTTTCGATTTTGATTATACTCGACTTCTGTTCGAGTTCTGGATTGGTTCGTGATTTATTTGCTTGCTCTCTGATTTTGCTTGAACTCGAATAGTTATTGCTAATGATGATTTTGGATTTAAATAGGGATTGAAACCCTATTTTATCGTTCGTATATTTTGTTTTGACTTTTTCGTGATTTTATCACTTACTTTGATTTACTGTGCTCGGCCCTTGATTTTCGATTGAATGCTTGTGATAGTTATGACTTGTTCCATCTCTGAAATATTCGAATTGCTTGAATTGCTTTGGGTCGGTTCCTATAACTTTGGTATTTGAGTATTGTGATAATCTGGACTTTGACTTGTTCAATTCGTATGACCATTCTCTGTTTTTGCTGCCTTGACTTTTTGAAACAATTCTCGACTTTGTTCGAACTACTACTTATGATTTTCGACTGACTTAAAAAACACTTCAACACAGTTTTGCTTGAAAATTTCTTTTTGAAACTGCTCCTGTTCATATTGATATAACCCATGGCTTCATGTAAACTGCTGACCATTTCTTTTCGAACCATGACTTGACTTTGTTTGAACTGCTTATGCTGAAGTGATAGATGTGTATACATATATATGCATACATGTATACATGTGTATTTCTGAGTGTATAGATCATTGCAGTGTTTGGTATTTCTATTTTGATTTTTTGTATGTGTGCCTGCACTTGATCAATGTCACCGTTTCCATCTTCAAGTATTCATGTGTGTGTTGTTTGTTCCACTTGAGTCTGTCTGGTGTGGTTCCTTTGTGTAGTCTTGCATTTGCTTCGAGCTTCATCTATTTTCTCTGTTTCATGTTCCGGCTCCTGAGTATTGCTTCGAGTTGAATTATTTTGTTTCATGTTATTGTAGTGTTGCACTTGACCATATGTGCGTGATTTATTACTCCTGACCATATGTGCTTCCTTTTATTTGAACTCCTACTTACCTTTGAGCTGAGTTGCATTGAAGTTTGGTTACATATGAGTCTGTTTCATTTTAGAGTGGTATGGTGGTCATGTCTTGTTCTTGTAGTCATGTTGTCATGTGGTCTGGTCTGGTTACATTACTTTGTCATGTGATCATGTTGAACTGAATGCATGCATTTGTGTCTGGTTTGTGAAGTCTGATTCAATTATGAGTATGTCCTTGAACTTGTCTTTGTTATTGTGTTCATGCTTGAAGTTAAACTGCTAGTTGCTTCGAGTTAAATTCATGCCTGAGTTGCCTTCATGCCTTCATTCTACTTGCTTTCTGATTTTGTATTCTCTGTTGCATGTTATGGTTGAGGTTGAGTGCTTTGACTGGTCTGGTTCTGGTTCCATGTTTCATGTTGGTTTGTATGCATGTACATTTGCAGTCTGGTTGTCTTGATAAATGTTTTCATGTGTGTTCGAGCTTGCTGCTGTCTTGAGTGTTGAGTTGCCATGTTCACCTGATCCAAGTCTGTTCTTTGAAGTTGTTCATGCCTTTGAACTGCTATTTTGTTTTGTTTTTGTATTTGCACCTGTGTTGAATCCAGTTTGGGTTTGACCTTGTGCTCACCTGTCTCTGCAATTTTAACGAACAAGCGTATATCAGTGTGCACGACCTTATGGCATGTTCAGTGATACACTGTGCATGTCACAGGTTGTTCGTGTAAGATGAATTAACAAAAATGACAACGAACAACCCAAATAACTGAGAAAAATAAAATTTTCAAAGCACACACTTTATTGAACACTGCAAAATATTTTCTTTTTCAATTTTACTACATCACTATTTATTTTGCAGATAGTTCAAATGTTGGATACAGGCTGGAACAAGGTTGAGATCAAATACGAGTGTTGAGTGAATATGCAGTGAGGTGAAATTGTAAAGTGAAAATTGTGTTGTAATTGAAAATGTGTAAATGTAGTTAGAGCTCAAATTTGTACTATTGAATTTGTAATAAAATATTTGTTTGAATAAAATATTTGTTTGAATATGAATTCTAAATTATATATTTTATTCAACAAATATTTATTTAATTATGTGGAAAAATAAAATAGTACAATAAAAAATACATTTAAATGAATATATATATATCTTTGTGTGTGTGTGTGTGTGTTTATTCTCATCAAACAAAAATCATATGCTATTGTATTCTACAATCTCCCCCTTTTGATGATAACAAACATATATTAAGATTTTGACTCTATTAAATGTATTTGGTCTTGATGGATTCAATTAGCTCCCCCTGTTTGAATGCTCCCCTTACGACAAAGCTCCCCTTACACAGATGCATGTAGTTAAAACTGAAAAATTAATTAAAAATAACTTTGAATTAAAAAACTCTCGAATATTAGTAAGGATATCGCTCAAAAATCAAAATCTTAACCTCTCTCCCCCTTTTTTTATCATCAAAAATAATAATAGCAATTGAAATAGCTATGATTTTGATTAAAAATATAAAATCAAATCAAGAGGGAAATATTAATTTCAAATTCCAATTAATCAAACAAAAATCATAATATTTTATTAATTAGAAACAAACTACACTTTAGAGAAATGGTAGGATTATGGAAAATTTTATATAGTGACAAGAGTTTGATATTTTCAATAAAGAAATAATTTGTGCATTTTCCTTTTCTAGATATTATACAAAAAAATGTAAAGCACTTACTAACCATGCATAACCATTAGGACTTTTAAATGAGGTTAGTAGTTACCCCTCTTTTAAAAAAAATATGTCAAGTATTTTCTAACCATGCATAACCGTGAGGACTTTTATATGAGATTAGAATATACTTGATATTTACCCTTTCTTATATGCATCCCATCCATGCATAACCACGAGGACTTTAAAATGAGAATGGAAGCCCATATATAGAAATTCAAGTAATTCATCCATGCATAACCACGAGGACTTTTAAATGAGAGTGAATACTTTAGGATATAATTATTTTACAAAAATATATTTCCTTATGTTGAAATACCAAATTCTGCACATTATATTATGATGTATGGATTGACAGAAAGGTGAAAGTGATAGAAATGATCATGGAATAAGTACTAATCTAAAAATATTATAAAATTTGTTTAATTTTCATGAAATTATAAAATTATACTTCCTCTTGTTATGAAATATAATTTAATCACTATCCATCACTTTTCAAGCACTATAATAATTTTGATAAGTTACAAAAGATTCAATTAGTTAATGGTTATCTTTTCTAGAGTAAATCTTTTACTGAAATAAACTATAGTATTTTTAACATGATGAAAACCCAAGTTTCAAAAATTAAAATAAGTGAAAATCAATTTTCTGTAAGGGAGATTTGTGAAAATGACTTCTATTTAAAAATCAATATAAATAATTAAATAATTGCAAAAATGATTTCAACATGAGATGATATCAGATACCCCTTGTATTTGAGGTATTCATGGTGATATATAAGAAAAACGTGTACTCCTCAACACTTGAATTGTTTTTTGAAATTTTCAACACATCCATTTATATCAAGCACAAGTAAAGTAATCTATATTGAGCAAAAACACACATTCAAAAAATTCGTCAAAGCAATTTTGAAGACATGAAGAGAGTCAATAATGATTGTTGTTTCAAAGTAGTTGACAATCTTTGTTTTGAAGACTCACTCAATTTGAAACCTTTATTTGGCTGATAAAAGTTTGAAGTTTGATTTGGCTCATAACACGAGAGTTTTAGATGTTCAAAAATGGTACTTGCCAAAATTGGTTTCAAGTCAATTTGTCAAATCAATCAAAAATTATACTTGAAATACCACAACTTGTTTGTGTAAAACAGATATGCTTTCTGAGTTATATATTGAATTTATTGCAATTTTTCATGACATTCCAAAGTGAATCAATAAAAACTAAAAACAGAAAAGTTGTAGCATTATCGGTTAGCTTTCCAAAACTTCTAGAATTTAAAAACTCAAAGTTGAGATCTTCAAGATATGGCAGAAATACTTCTACAATGTCGATGAAAACATAATTAACAATATGTGAACAAAATTGAGTTAAGAGATCATACCTCACTTTCCTTCGATGTCATGATATCCGAAATGCGATGATCTTAGGCTAAGGAACATTTAAATTTTAGTTTATCAATCACCTAGAACAACTCGAAATCTATCTCCATCAAATTTGTTCCTTAGTCCACTTAGGTGTCTAAATTTTGGAGAAGACAAGTGGTCTAACTAAGGATGTCGGACCACTATTATTATCTATTGAAATCTTTAGTACCCAAATTTGTCTATATAACAAACTGTTATCATCTACAATTATACCCTTGGGAATCCAAATTTGTTTAAATTTCAACCATTTATATTCGTACTTTTTGAAATCCATATTTGGTTAACGATTTTGTGTTTGTATATATTTCGACAATTATTCTTGCCATGTCCAATATTTTCACACTTTACGCATTTGGGTATCACACTTTTCCCCTTAACAGTGTTATTAGTCGTTTGTTCATATTTTGACACTTTTGCAAATCCAAATCCTTTCTTTTTATTCACGGAGAGTTGATTTTCTAAGAGCATATTAAATGATTTTTCTCTAGTGAAAAATTTCCGAGTAATCAACTCAAGTTTATTAACTTTGGATTTTAAAAGTTTATTTTCATTTATTAGCTTCGAACAACATCTAATGGTACTATCTCTCTTTTCAAAATTATTCATTTTCAAGCCAATATTTTCATTTTCAAGCTCTCTAATTTTAGTCTCAATTTCTAGCATCTCAGTTTCAAAGTGTTGGAGTTTTTTAAATTCAATTTTTTCAATCTCCTTTTCACACTCGTGATTTAATCGAATAATTTTAGATTTGCTCAAAATCACATTTTCTTTTTCAAGGGTTTTGAAATTTTCGTTGACCTCGGTTAATTTCTTTTCAAAAATCGCACGTTTAGAACTTTTCGACCTCTTAAAACTATCCAACTCTTTTTGTAAAATATTATTTTTACAAATCAACTCAGTTTTGTTCTTCTCCTGAACTAAAATTTCGTTTTCCAACTTTTGAAAGTTTTCATGAAAACAGGCAAATTCTTTTTCATAGTCAAAACACCTTTTGCAATTAGAATTTTTATTTTTCTTAATATTTTTAAGCTCATTTTCCAAATCATTATTTTTCTGACGCAGTTTAGATTGTTCCCTTATCAACTTATTATTTTTCATCTCAAGAGCTTCATTATTTTCAATTAATTTTAGGCACAAGAGAACTAAATCATTGAATGAAAAATCACTTATCTCATCGGCTATTGAATCTTCATCACTGCTGTCTTTTGCAAATCCTGTCAAGCACGTTTCTTCAACTGAGTCGATTGTGGAGAATTTCTCACTATTGTTGACTTTTGCACCATATATTGCATTAAAAGTATTCCAAATTTCCTATGCACTTTCATAATGAGAGATACGGTTAAAATTATCTCGATTAATATGAGAATATAGTATATGCATAGCAAGAGCATTAATCGAAGTATTTTTCTTGTCTACTATATCACACCCATTTTCAATAATATCCCAACATTTAGAATTAACAGATTTTAAATTAATTCCATTTTTAATTTCCAATTTAAAAAATCTGTTCCATCAAAAATAGGGGGAATAATACTGGACTGACTCTCGCTAGATTTGCAACTAGGGTTAGACATCAATGCTATTAACCTTGCTCTGATACCACTTGTAGGATCATTTTCACCCTAGAGGGGGGGTGAATAGAGTGATGCTAACAATAATAAAAATTAATGCGGAAATAAAAATAAACACAGAATGTAATGTAGTAGAGATAACACACAAATTTACCCAACTTCGGCAATAACCTGCCTACGTGCTGCCCCCAAGGTTTCTACTAGAAATTAAGTAGTCAGACGCTTACACACATAAACTTGCGACACCTGCTAACTTGACTAACCTAACTCTAAGCTCAAAACCCTACCACAACTCAGCCATTGAGTTGCGAATTCTCAAACTACTCCCCGTAGTTTGTACCTAGTTACACAACTAGAAATTCTCAATTTTTTAAAGAAGAAATTTACAATTAAAAATAAAATTAAAAAACAAAAACTCTATTATTAATTGAAACCCAATAAATAATTAAAGCCGGCCTACTTAAGTAATTAAAATAGAGACGTCTCCTTTTTATTATTTTCATGGACGCCTTGTTTTCTTTATCAATCTGGATTTAGGGCTTTTCAATTGAAGCTGTCGCCTTCAAATTGTTCGCTTAATGCTTTAGTTCCTTAATTAGTCTTCTGCTTCAATCAGCGTTCTTCATTTGCTTTGCAGTTGATTCCTTGGCTTTGATAGCTTGCGGCCGCTTCAATAAGTTGAGATCGAAGGACGCTTTAAACTGGTACGTGAATGTCCCCTTTTTCGATTTTGATTATACTCGACTTCGATTTGAGTTCTGGATTGGTTCGTGATTTATTTGCTAGCTCTTTGATTTTTCTTGAACTCAAATAGTTATTGCTGATGATGATTTTGGGTTTAAATAGGGATTGAAACCCTATTTTATCGTTCGTATATTTTGTTTTGACTTTTTCATGATTTTATCACTTGCTTTGATTTACTGTGCTCGGCCCATGATTTTCGATTGAATGCTTGTGATAGTTCTAACTTGTTCCATCTCTGAAATATTCGAATTGCTTGAATTGCTTTGGGTCGGTTCTTATAACTTCAGCGTTTGAATATTGTGATGATTTGGACTTTGACTTGTTCAATTCGTATGACCATTCTCTGTTTTTGCTGCCTTGACTTTTTGAAACAATTCTTGACTTTGTTCGAACTGCTACTTATGATTTTCGATTGACTTAAAAAACACTTCAACACAGTTTTGCTTGACAATTTCTTTTTGAAACTGCTCCTGTTCATATTGATATAACCCATGGCTTCATGTAAACTGCTGACCATTTCTTTTCGAACCATGACTTGACTTTGTTTGAACTGCTTATACACTAACCATAGCTTGTATTCTCCGATGCGATAGATGTGTATACATATATATGCATATATGTATACATGTGTATTTATGAGTGTAATGATCATTGCAGTGTTTGGTATTTCTATTTTAATTTGTTGTGTGTGTGCCTGCACTTGATCAATGTCACTGTTTCCATCTTCATGTATTCATGTGTGTGTTCTTTGTTCCACTTGAGTCTGTCTGGTGTGGTTCTTTTGTGTAGTCCTGCAATTGCTTTGAGCTTCATCTATTTTCTCTATTTCATGTTTATATCTGGTTCCTGAGTATTGCTTCGAGTTGAACTGTTTTGTTTCATGTTATTGTAGTGTTGCATTTGACCATATGTGCTTGATTCATTGCTCCTGACCATATGTGCTTCCTTGTATTTGAACTCCTGCTTACCTCTGAACTAAGTTGCATTGCAGTCTGGTTACATATGAGTCTGTTTCATTTTAGAGTGGTCTGGTGGTCATGTCTTGTTCTTGTAGTCATGTTGTCATGTAGTCTGGTCTGGTTACATTACTTTGTCATGTGATCATGTTGAACTGAATGCATGCATTTGTGTCTGGTTTGTGAAGTCTGATTCAATTATGAGTCTGTCCTTGAACTTGTCTTTGTTATTGTGTTCATGCTTGAAGTTAAACTGCCAGTTGCTTTGAGTTAAATTCATGCCTGAGTTACCTTCATTCTGCTTGCTTTTTGATTTTGTTTTCTCTGTTGCATGTTATGGTTGAGGTTGAGTGCTTTGACTGGTCTGGTTCCGGTTCCATGTTTCATGTTGGTTTGTATGCATGTACATTTGCAGTCTGGTTGTCTTGATACATGTTTTCATGTGTGTTCGAGCTTGCTGCTGTCCTTGTGCACTTGAGTGTTGAGTTGCCATGTTCACCTGATCCAAGTCTGTACTTTGAAGTTGTTATTGCCTCTGAATTGCTATTTTGTTTTGTTTTTGTATTTGCACCTATGTTGAACCCAGTTTGGGTTTGACCTTGTGCTCACCTGTCTCTGCAATTTTAACGAGCAAGCGTATATCGGTGTGCATGACCTTGTAGCATGTTCAGTGATACACTGTGCATGTCACAAGTTGTTCGTGTAAGATGAATTAACAAATATGATGACGAACAACCCAAATAACTGATGCAAATAAAATTTTCAAAACACACTTTATTGAACACTGCTAAATATTTTCTTTTTCAATTTTACTACATCAGTGTTTATTTTACAGATAGTTCAGATGCTGGATACAGGCTGGAACAAATTTGAAGATCAAATACGAGTGTTGAGTGAACATGTAGTGAGGTGAAATTGTAAAGTGAAAATTGTGTTGTAATTGAAAATTTGTAAATGTAGCAAGAGCTCAAATTTGTACTATTGAATTTGTAATAAAATATTTGTTTGAATATGAATTCTGAGTTATTTATTTTATTCGACAAATATTTATTTGATTATATGGAAAAATGAAATAGTACAATAACAAATACATTTAAATGAATATATATACGTTTATTGTCGTCAAACAAAAATCATAGGCTATTGTATTCTACAATGCCGAACCCATCAGTTTATGCCGAACCCTCAAGATACATGTCGACCCCATAATAATATGCCGACCCCAAGGTTTGTACATGCCGACCCGAAGTAAATAGCATGCCGACCTGAAGTAAATAGCCTGCCGACCCGAAGCTATCACCGACCCCTCTAAAACTTACCAATCCAATGTGACCCGAAACAAAGCCTCATCTAACTCGAAGCAAACTAGGTGAAAACCCGAAGCAGACCTACAGGTGACTCGAAGGAAACTCTAACCATCCCGATTCATCTCGACTTTTGTCGAAACTCATATTTCAAGTATCCCGCGCCTTTTGTCCATCGAATATGTCGAATCCCGGCTTCATAATCATGTTTATCATCCGTGATTGATCATTTATCCGTCCAGTCGAGTCAAACCCATAGTATTCCAGCCTCGATAACCGTGCAGTCGATTGGGTTAAATCCGCCTGTACGATGCCTTGCCAAAAGGCGGGTTAACAATTATAAACACATTCAATAAACAGAATTTCTTTCAATACTTGTTATTGCCTAAATCTTTGAAATTTATTATTGCAAAATTTTATTCATGTTCAAATTCGATAAACTACACTAATAAATCATTAAATTTTTTACTTCTAATCATTTCTATTCAATAATTTAAAATAGTTAAAAATAGGGGTCGTTACATAATAAATCTATTTACCATAATTTAACCATGTAGCACATAACAATAAATGTAGATTCGTTCATATGTGGTATACTATTTTACGTTGACTAGTATTTAATTATTTTATGCATACCAATAATTACTTGCGAATTTAAGAGAATCCAATGTCAGTTTTTTCATATTTTAAATTATGATAAACATATTTATCATTCACATTTTAGTGAATAAAATACAACTAATTATCATTTTTAGCTCTTTAATTTTATTGATATTCAGACTAGACTCGTACCAAGTAAATTACCAACCAATTGACCAAAAAGAATTAGTTGCTTAAAATTCAATTTAGGAAACTGACATTATAAGTAATGTAATACTTTCAAGTTAGAAATAACTTATAGCTGATGATTGTATTTGTTGTATACCACCACTTATCCAAGTATATCGGTTGTGCTTTATGCCCTTTAAAATTATTTAAGCATATTTACCATCTAAGTTTTAGTAGTTTTTGAGAAAAAACAAATTTGAAAAAATTACAATACAAAAGCGTATGATTTACCTTCATGTAACTAAAAAAACTCTAAACATGTCCATTAAAAAGTTATGTGGACCTTGTATGTGTAGTAAGTGTTTGAACCAATAGGTATTGATAGAAAAATGCATTTTTATCATATTATAAAGTACAATAATATGCCATGTTGTTATTATAGGCATGGTACTCTATGAGGAAACCCATGTGCTTTTAGCAATAGACAATATTTATTTATTTTCAGCTAATAAGGCTGCCTCATCAAAGCACTTCTTCAAAGCTCCAAATAGCATGAATATTTAGTATAATATTTCATTTAGCCAGTACTCAAGTATGTGACTATTTTGTAGCCATCTTCCATTGAACTATTATAAAATCATCTCTTAGCTTTAAGCATTTGTTTATAGCCGCTTGAAAGTATGCAGTTATAAAATATGCATTTACTTATATGCAACTATTTAGCAACTCCCCTCTACATATTTATACAAGGGGCTTTGCACAGCAGGTCCCTATTGATGATTTTGTTGTAAGAAAATTCCATACAACAATAAATATGTTAATAGATCTCTATTTTTCTAAATCAAAAAAATACAAACTAGCTTGCAATTTTAAGTGCAAGTTAACTTGCGCTTTTCAAAAAAAATTCAAAAAATGAAAAATCAAATCTCTTTATTCGTAAATAAAAATAACTATTATTATTCAAGTATAATTTTAGTAAATAACCGTTAATCACTTTTAATCAGGCAGATTTCAACCAGAATTAGAAGGCCAAAATGAAGATGAAATAAATCGTAAAGTTGGAATCATGATTAAAAAGGCAAGAGAATGAACTCAAAAGGTTTGAAGTGATAAATAGGCTAAGTAGACCACTCGGTACCGAGAGAAAAAATTTCTTGTATTTTGACCTTCAACAACTTCATATACTTCATACGCTACTCGAACCACTCGTGGACAAGCGCTTTTTCCAGGAGATAAATAAGTAACACTAAGGATTTCAGAGCAGAAAGAAAAGAAAGCAGAATAGAACAAGTGATATCAAGTGAATCATCGGAAAGAGCTTAACCTTCAAGGAAAAGAGTTTGAAGAGCACCGAGTTAAAGATAGAAAGGCAAAGCAAGAAAGAAAGTTAAGTTTTCATGAGCAAAAAACTCTCGGTACCAAGAGGTCTCCTTTGTTGTTAGAACCGGCGTACTCTCTTGTGGGCCTTGAGGCTTACATCTGGACTCATTACTTTATGGACTTTTGAGACTACTGGCAAGTTCCTCTATTAATACCAGCCCTGCGACAACTAAAGGAGTATCTTCTTCTTCTCTTGGCCCTGTGATCGAGATTCCGCATCTTCTTCACTCTTATCACCTTCCTCAAATATACTCTAGAAGCTCCATTATAAATCTAAAATCTACTGGATATGGTCAGATCTGATAAAACTAGTTGTAATCCGGAGAGAAAACAACTAATAAAAAAGATTAAAGTGGACGTAGGCTAGAGATTACGTTGAGCCACTATAAAAATTGTGTCTTCTTTACTGCTTTTATTTTTATTTAATTAGAATTGGTACTTTCATCTGATATTTGGGTGTTGGTGTCATTTTTGGTGTCAACATTTTTGTGCTTTCATTGAGAGAGAGCTAAATTTCACAACCCAAAGATTGGATCTGAAGCTTGAAGATGATGAAGAGGCCTAATACTAGATCTAAGATTGAAGAAAATCAAAACAAAGCATAGGGCAGCCAAGAGGTATCCTCAAATTATAATCATTCCGTCTACGTGACCAGAGAAGAGATGGAGAGAATTATGAAAGAAATGCAAGATGGAGTAATTGCTTGGCAATAGGAAATGCTAGAAGGATTTTCCAAAGGATGGGACAATAACGGATAGCTGAAGCCGCTGGAATTCAGAACCAAGGGCCAGGAACTAATGTAGGAACATCTAGGGTTGGAGTCGAACAAACTGGAATGGTGCCCTACGACCAAGACCGCACGCGATCAAAATCCTTTTGGTACCGAGAGGATTTTACTCGAGGGCAATGTTGGATTGAACTTAGGGCAAGTTAGGATGCCGAGAACATATGATGTTAGAGCTAGAAATGCAAGACAGAACACAAGTATACAAAAATCAGAGGAATATGTGCCAGAGCTTCCCGTAGGAACAAAGGATAGAATGAAACTAGAGGTACAGATCAAAATGCATGCGTGCAACCAGAGGAGTATGTGCCAGAATATGTGCAGAGTTTCCCTACAAAAGCAAGGGGCAGAATACAGCTAGTGGTTAAAGACTTTCGTTAAACGTCAACGACCGAATGGCTAAGATGATCGGAAAGATAGTTAAAGGTGAACCCCAAGACCAGAGTTTGGCGGATGTAAGCAGGGGTCCATTTACCACTAACATCCGGAATGCGAAGAATCCTCCAGATTTCAAGCTTTCGATGCTGGAAATGTACAATGGGAAAACGAAACCAGCAGTTCATCTAATGAGATACATCCGACTGGAGCTGTGCAGTTAAAGTGCTTAGCGGTCTTATAGTGGTGGAGGTGCAAAAAGTTATAGTGAGGATAAAGCGGGGCCATAGCAGAAAATAGCGGAGGTGCAAAAAGCTTCATTATATATAAAACCAAATATTTAAAGTTAATTTATTCTCGTTTTCACACCATTTGTGTAAGAAACATAAATATTATTTAATCTTATATAACAAAACTTAAGAATATAATGATTTATGCAGACTACGATAGTTTTCTAACTTAAATTGAACAATTATGTCTTAAAATTAAGTCTTTAACCTAACTTTGTTGATTTAATTTAAAGAAAACCACTCAAATCAACCTTTTTATATTAATGTTGCTAAAGCGGGTGCTAAAAATTCTTGATTCAGCGGCTGCAGCAGAAAATAGCGGGGCTTAAAGCGGATCTAATGTTTAACGCTAAACTAAAACAGCGTAGCGGTTGGAGAGTGCTATACACTATAGCGGGAATTTTATGGGGCTTTAACTGCACAGATATGGAAGTGTTGGGTACTTTGAGGAGGTGATGGGGCGGTGCTTCCCATCATATCTGACTGATTTAGCAGCAATGTGGTTTAGACAGCTGAAGAATGGATCCATAAGCACGTGGACCGACTTGTAGAATAGGTTCTTCAGATAATTTGGAGTTCATATTTCTTGACCAAAGAATGTGATGATGCTATCAAGCATAAAGCAAAGTCCCAAAGAGACCTTAAGAAGCTATCTGACGGATTCAACGCAGCTGCCACCGTAGTCGACAAGCCAGATCTATCGATAATCTTAATGGCATTAGTATATAGAATCACAAGAAATACCAACTTCAAAATTGCGTTGGAAAAGGATCCGCCGATGGATCTCATGGAGTTTTATCATGAAGCTGAGAGATATCTACGTCAAAAGGAAGCAGAAAGCTGATAACAACTACGGAGAACAAAAATGGAAAAAGAGGGAATCAAAGTTCTCTCCCTATACTGATTTAACCGAGCCCCTGGAGAGGACATACCTAGATACTAGTGGAAGATCCCCTACCAAAAGTCAGCTAAGAGAGAACCCACTGGTCGGGAGAGAAAGTCTGGAAAGTTTTGCATCTTCCACGAGCTGGATGGACATGAAACGAACGAGTGCCGACACCTTCATGATCTGATAGAAGAACTAGTTTGGAGCAACCAGCCGCAATAGTACGTAAGGAACCGAACTGCGATGGTGCAGCCGGAGCAGACACCATTTGCAGCTAATGCATCAAGGAAAGACCAGGGATCTGGGTCGAGGGTGGTAATCCCATGATCGGGATGGACAATAGTTAGGTTCGTTTCTCGTGTTTTCTTTCCATTTTCAGACAATTATAATCTCGAACGTCTTACACGTGTTCGAGATATCGATTGATCTCCATGCGCGTCCGAGAAGAATAGATAAGATAATAATAACCTCAGACCGCTCACATATATACGAGATCTCGACCGGTCTCTAGGCACGCACTAAGTTGGATGTCTGAGATGAATAATTAGGATTTTTGTTTGCTTATTTTCTTTGATTTGAATATTTGATTTCTTGAAAAATCTACTTAAACGTGATGACTGGTATTGATCGTGGTAGTCCTATCCAGAGAGACGGGGCAGTGATCGCAAGGTGCAGGTTCCCTTGTCGGAGAGCAGGTTGATGTACTTTTACGAAAAGCAAGTTCCCTCACCGGAGAGTGATCAGATGGGCTTGCTTGGTCGTTGGGTCCCTTCGCCAGAGAGTGAGCGAATAGGGCTCAACAACGAGCTAAAAAGGCCAAAATTAAGTCCCCTCACCGGAGAATGAGCAGACGGGCTTGCTTGATCGTTGGGTCCCCTCATCGGATTGCGAGCGGATTGGACTCAGGATCCAAAGAGATCAAACCCCATATTGGATGATAAATGATCTGGAGAGATCGATCCCTAGATTGGAAGATGAATGATCCGAAGAGATCATACCCTAGATTGGAAGACAAAAGATCTAGAAAGATCAAATCCTAGATTGGATGCTAAATGATTCGGAGAGATCGAGTCATGGAACAGATGTTGATTTGATAAAAGGAGATGAACGCCTTGTAATGGGAATGAGATGGATAAATTACGGGCGAACATGGGATGACTTTGATACACAAAATGATACCTCTGGATAAGAGATAGACTAATCGTGATTCATGGTTGACAATTAAGCAAGGACTGGAGTACAAAGCTATAACAGGTCTAGAATGACCTTTGGTCTGCAGAAGAATCCAAAGGAATTGGACGATTCACCAAAGGTCGAGATCAATGGATAGGAGCTCAGCTGTTGGAGACTCAACCACCGAAGATTGATTGCTGCTGAAACTTGTTCTTAAGCACACCTTACATTCGAAAGGCGAACTTTGGGGGCAAGTGTTAACCCGCTTTTTAACCAAGCAGATTTCAATCAGAATTAGAAGGCCAAAATGAAGATGAGATGAATCGCGAACTTGGAATCATGATTAGTAGGACAAGAGAATGAACTCAAAAGGTTTGAAGTGATTAATGGGCTAAGTAGATCACTCGATACCGAGAGGTATTTTCTTGTCTTTTGACCTTCAACAACTCCACATACTTTATATGCTACTCCAATCACTCGTGGACAAGCACTTTTTCCAAAAGATAGATAAGTAACACGAAGGATTCCAGAGAAGAAAGCAAAGAAAGCAGAATAGAACAAGCGATATCAAGTGAGTCATCAGAAAGAGCTTAACCTTCATGGAAAAGAGTTCGAAGTGCATCGAATTAAAGATAGAAAGGCAAAGCAAGAATGAAAGTTAAGTTTTCACGAACAAAAAGCTCTCGGTACCGAGAGGTCTTCTTTGATATTAGAGGTGGTATGCTCTCTTGTAGGCCTTGGGGCTTACATCTGGACTCCGTACTTCATGGACTTTCAAGACTACTGGCAAGTTACTCTATAAATACCAGCCCTACTACAACTAAAGAAGGATCTTTTTCTTCTTTCTAACTCTGGGATCAGGATTCTGCATCTTCTTTGCTTTTATCTCATTTCTCAAATATACTCTAGAAGCTCCATTGTAAATCTAAAATCCACTAGATTGTGGTCAGATCTGATAAAACTAATTGTAATCAGGAGAGAAATGAACTAATAAAAAAGATCAAAGTAGACGTAGGTCGAAGATTACGCCGACCTACTATAAAAATTGTGTCTTCTTTACTACTTCTATTTTTATTTTATTAGAATGGGCGCTTTCATCTGATATTTGGATGTTGGTGTCATTTTTGATGTCAACAATAACTACAGTTTTCCACCATTATTGAATTTCATAGAATTTTTTTCCTTTCGAAAACTGCAAGTTCCCTTGCATTTCCTTCAGAAAAGTGCAAGTTACCTTGTGTTTTATATTTTACAGAAATATGAGCCTAATTTACATATTCATTTCTGCAGAGACCATTCTTTTAGCAATATTAAAAACATGAACATGTAACTCTTTTATCGTATAGGGGCTATATACAATCCTGATTTAATTATATTTGACACCGCTTGCATCATATTTTACATATTTCCTTGTATTGTATGATTTCTCACTCAAACAATTTAGTTTTGAGTGGATTCGTCAATATTTGTCTTGCAAGGTTACAAGAACAATCTAGTAGTTCATAATTACATAACAAAACATCAAGAAATTGAGTGCTAGTCCATTTCTGTTGGTTCTGAAACCGAGTGGTACATTAAGAGATTGAAAATGAAGATCACTATTACATAACTACACAAATATATTAGATCATCTAGCACTAAATTGTCGAGTACCTTGAGTCCACTTCACCATTTTATTTTCGTCATTTCCTTTATCAATTATGGTAAATAATGAATGGTGTTGGTTTTATCAATTTCTTTTGTACACACTGCTACACCTACAAAATCATATTGTCAACCAAATGACAGACAATATACGTCAAGAAAAGAAATAACTAACTAACTATGCTGGGACTACTCCCTCAGTAGACGGCGATGCTGGTTCGTCGGTATTACTTGTATCTTCCTTACCTTCAAATCCTTGAATAAATCTATCATAGTTTGTAGGCTCACTTGCTTTGAAAGGGCGTTCGCCTAAAACACGAACTAGATCATCTTGATGCACCACTTCTTTCTCAAGCAGCAGCTCTGCTATTTTTGCCACTTGGTCCTTGTGTTCGGTTATTAGTTCTACCGTTTTAGTGTACGCTTTGTTAACCCATTCTCTTACTTCCCCATCGATTATGGCACCGGTTTTGCTGCTGTATGGTTTACTCATTTCAAATCCATCCTCTCTTTGTGGAAATGAGAGAAGGCCCACTTTGTCGCTGAAACCATATATTGCGACTTGTGCATACGTCATTTTAGTCACTTTTTCCAAGTCATTCTGTGCTCCCGTGGATATTTTTCCTATTAGCACCTGAGGTTTGATAAGGCAAACCAAAATTAATGATTTCACTACAGGTACTGTTTTACTAATAATTGCATTTTAATCGTAGATTCGAAAGATCCATATTATGTAAGCATTGTCCACGCTTTGAAATTGATGTTTGAACTTTTACATCAAAATCTAAAAATCAATTTTCTCCCGTTTTCCATTTTTATTATGTTTAGAAAACAATAGAACTGGAATTCTAGATCCAAATAAGCAATTGAATATATCAATATGGACTTAATGATTTTTCTCAATAACTGGATTTGAATCAAAATGTAAATCGAATCGTGGAGAGAGATTCAATTTGAGATACGATTTAAGTCGTAAGATTTCAAGATTTTTGACAATAATGCATTCAGGTTCAAAGGTTGTTTTGGATCTGGTTTGGAATAAATAAACAATACATGAAATATTTTTCAATGAAATGCGTGCAGCAAGTAGCATACCTGTTCGGACGCACGACCACCCAGTGTCATGCAAGTCATGTCAAAAAGTTGTTCTTTAGTCATTAGCAGATTCTCATTGGGTACATACTGAGCGAATCCCAATGCAGCAGTTCCACGTGGAACAATAGTAACCTTAAGCAGAGGTTCTGCATGCTCCAAAAACCAGCCAGCAACAGCATGGCCAGCTTCATGATATGCAACTGTTCTTCGTTCCAGCTTACTTATTACCTAACAATAAGTCAACAGAGTTAGTACAACTGCGAAACATTTACTTTCTTTACGGACCTGTATAGAA
The DNA here is from genome assembly GCA_030737815.1 of Allium fistulosum. Lineage (NCBI taxonomy): Eukaryota > Viridiplantae > Streptophyta > Magnoliopsida > Asparagales > Amaryllidaceae > Allium > Allium fistulosum. Next base: position 797,380,572 of record CM060905.1, on the reverse strand, counting down.
TTAACTGTGCGAGCTTTAATAGGAGCAGGATGATCAAATGATTTTTTTTTCCGCATGTCAATTACATACAGCAAGAATATGTGTAAAGCTTATTCACAAATCGTTAGTACAACGACGTGACATATGTTTCTCATGGACAATGATATTATTTACAGAAATAATATTACTATATGCAGAATTCTTAATGTTAATTGTGACAATGTCATGCTATATAACATGAAAGTATAATAGCTAATCCTTTTAAAGGATAAAATGCCATCATTGGCGAAGCCATATGAAATAGGGCATTAATTCAATGAAATGGGATGGATAAGTATTTAAAAGAGCTTTCGTGGATGCACAAATCACCCATCTTGTTAAGCATTGTGATGTAATATTATGTTACATACAATTGTGGTAGCTCCAAAATACACATGCTCCACAACAGCTTGTGCACATGACATATTTGTCAACCTACAACTTGGGTTGAACGCATGCTCTAGTATAATTCGTAACTGCACCATAATACAAACATAACAGTTATAAAACCAAACTACTAGGTTATTTTTTGTTCCTCGAAAGATTTTTATGATGTTTTAAGTTTCTAATGCTTATTCTGATGATCTCGGATTATCATACTGATCACTGGAAGGCTATAATAAACCAAAATGAGCTTATGAATTGATGGTAGTTTTTTGCTTTCTGGAAAATAAGAGGTCTAAAATAAATTGGATAATAAACAAACCAACTTACACACACATATGTGTGTGTGTGTACGAGGAGTAAAATGTAGATGATCATAATTAAAAAAATTCAAATTCCTTTCCAACAATAGGTCTTTCAAATCCAAAAAAAAATTGAATTAGAATTATGATGAGAGATCGAGATAAAATTGGTATTAAAGTTTTAGTCAATAAGTATATATTAATATTTTGAACAAAAATAAAATAGTCACCATGATTTAGTTCAAATTTACATTTAAAAGAAGAGCTTACAAAGCAAAGACGATTAAAACTAGAATTAGAAGTGAGTAATTAAAGTTAAAATAGGTCTTCAATAGTATATAATATTTTAAAAAACTGTTGGCTGCTTACAAGTCCAACCATATACAGTAGTACAGGTGTACTTTAAATGGTGGTATATAATTATGTTCAGAATTTCATATAAGTTTGTTAATGTAAGGGTTGTGCATGTTTAATTTGATTGTTGAGTGTTGAGTGACTTGGAGGTAAAATGAACCTTATTCTTCATTGATGAAAACCACAACATAATTTTTCTCAGCCTTTTGTCTAGTTTTTGTTAATAAGAATAACACAAAATTTTCTACCTGCTTGACTAATAAGATAGATTATAAGGTGCTTTTGTTGATAATTCCGGCGGTGAATCAAGATACTTGAATAATATACATACACTTTGTAATGCGCATAATGACATAGTGGTTTAAAAAGTTTGCAAATAAACTTTGTTCATTATACTATATGTATCTAATCATGAATACAGTCTGCTAGTACGTAGTATTCAATAAGTCAGGCTACGAGATGATTGGTTTGAGCACTCAAAGGCACTCCATTATAAAGTAGAGCAGGTTGGCTTGTGACAAAACCCCCTTCCTAGAAACAAAAGTTAACAATTGCATAACTGATCCAAATAATACATTGCACTTGCCAACGAGCAGTTGTCGAAGGATGTTTACGTGCATGCTTGTACAATTAATCAATCATACATCTATCAACTTTGTGTTCAATAAGAGCTTCTAAAATATTGCATGGATTGGAGTGGCCAAAATCTATGGAATTGTAAAATAAGAAAAGAAAAGAAAAGGCAAATAATTTTTGATGATTGACCAAATTATCGAGCAAAAGCGAGGGATGTTGATAATAACAAACCTTGTTTTTCTTCTCCAAACCACCTATTACTCTATCAATGGCAGCCTCAAAGTGTTGCATAGTAACCTTCGCATCCTCTTGTCGTGCAGCAATCAAAGCAGCCTCGTTGCACACATTGGCAATATCAGCTCCAGCAAATCCGGGAGTGAGGGCAGCTAGCCTTTGTGAATAGAATGATGGCTCTTTATCAAGTTTAATCTTTTTAAGATATATTCGGAATATCTCATCACGGCCTTTTATGTCTGGCTTATCAATTGTAATTTGACGATCAAATCTTCCAGGCCTTAATAAAGCCTTATCCAGTATATCAGGTCTATTTGTGCCTGCAAGCACAACCACCCCAGAAGTAGTACCAAATCCATCCATTTCCACTAGCAACTGATTTAATGTGCTTTCTCGTTCATCATTTGAACCTGAGAAGCCTCCACGACCTCTTGCTCTACCAATTGCATCGATTTCATCAATAAAAATTATGCTTGGAGCGCACTGCCGAGCTTCTGCGAATAGGTTTCTTACTCTGGAGGGGCCAACACCAACAAACATTTCCATAAAATCAGAACCAGATAACGATAAGAACGGAACACCAGATTCACCAGCAGTTGCTTTTGCAAGGAGAGTTTTCCCAGTGCCAGGAGGGCCCACAAGAAGTGCACCTTTAGGAATTTTTGCACCAAGTTCTTCGTATTTTTTGGGATTCTGTAGAAAGTGAACAAATTCCATGATTTCTTGTTTAGCTTCATCACAGCCAGCAACATCTTTGAAGAATACCTGATCATAAAGAAATGTCCAGAATTAAATTAGACAGTTCTGATGTAAACTGAAATCATCCTAGATAAGAACAAGCCAAAGGCATGAAATATCCATCATCTTTGGGCATTTAAAGCCTAGAATCACTCACATAATGGGACTTCAATCACTATGGTCTTTATATATTATACTATATTATTACGCAATGGAATCTCGTCATATGTCGGGAACTCACTTCAGTCATTAAACTACATAATACGTAGAAGAAAAAGGAATATTTGTCTCTAATTTGTGATCCCCACATCACTTGATTTTATAATCTTTATTATAAGAACTACATTCCTAGCATTGTGTGTGTGCGCGCGCGTGAAGTGCTCTTATAAACCTGAAGTCACTGAGTGTAGATACTCTACATTCCTATAAACTACAAACAAATACAATTACTAGACTAGGCAACTCTAAATTTTTAGGTTAATTACATTACCATGAAAACAAACTTTAATCATATTTGCAACGGTAATAGATTCTAATTTACATGGTCGTGCATTGCATACTAATACCTGTTTCGTCCCTTCGTATTTCGTGGACATAAAAGATGTAAAGTAACTCTAGATTTATTGATTTATGGATTAGATATAGAGAAATTGTTACACTAGGGTCCATACCACATGACAAGAATAAAGAATTACAATATGGTCTTCGCAATCTGACAGAAGGCAAGAGGTAAATTTACTAAAACAGTAATGTGTGAACCATAACATTTATATAAGTTAAAAAAGATACCTTGTTTTTGGAATTCTTGTCCATTTTTGTTACTTGAACTTTTCCAATATTAAATATACCTCGAGCTCCCGTTCCAGGACCACCGCCAATATTAAATCCACCACTTTGAATCCTTTTGCCAAATGCGTACATAAGGCCAAAAAGAAGCAAAGTGGGGGCGTAATGCATCAACATCTGTAACCAATTTACTTCACTGGAATAAGTTACAGGAACGTAATCATGAGGATCTATTCCTAAGGATGCCTGAGCTTCTTCCAACTTCTCTTCAAATGATTCAACGCTTCCAATGTTAAAATAGTATTTGTATTGGCTAATGGGTTGCCCAGGCGGCATATATGTAGACGTATTATCCATACTATCATCTTGAGGTTGGTTGATGTTTTTGGGAGATCTCCTAACATAAACTTTAGCAACTGTTTTGTTCGATACAACTATGTGATCAACTAGACCAGGCTCCAACAGCTTATTCTTGAATTCTTGGAAACTAATCTGAAGAAAAAAAAGTACAATACTGAAAAACCCAAAAACTCACAATATAGATTACAATGGAAACCACTCAGTGGTGACACAAAGCCAGACAAAAAAACAATGTTTTGCAAACCGAAAGAGACTACGGTTAACCTCGTACTGTTGATCATAACAATGAACATGCAAAAAAAAGAAAAAAAAAAGAAGCGGCATTAAACCACAAACAACTGGGTCAAACTGCAAAACTGCAGAGGGAAAAAAAAAGGTTGAACTGGATAGTTTTAGATCAAACCAGACATGACAAAATCGTACTTTTGTTCTACTTCTAATCTAATAATTATAAATTTTTAGTTTTGATAGAAATTTTCGAAAACCAAGCTGCTGGTTTTGAAAAAGAAAACAGAACCGAACCATAGGAATTGCAAACCATCATGGTTGAGCTCCCTGTTTGGTACCCAAATTATGCAGAAATAAACAATCATTTTTACTGGCCCATTGCAAAATCTGTTACAGCGGAAACAGCAAAACAGGAAACAATGAGGATTATTTCTTCTGCTGACAAAAAATGCTTGGACGAATCTTTTTCTACAAACTTCCCAGAAAACCTTCTTTAAAGAAGTATAGTGTTCAGGTAACAGAAAGTTAACGTAAACTTAGATATTTAGTTATTTACATTTGACAATCATGGTTTCTAATTTTCATCATATGAATAAACAGTTGAATACTTCATATTAACATACAAATAAATAAGGATATAATTTTTTTTTCACTCGCTTTTCCACAAATATTCTGATCACCACTGATATCTAATTAATTAGAAATGCAATATCTGACTTCCGAAGTTAGGGGTGAGCAATCTTTGGTTAAACAAAATAAACCAACCAAACCAAATCATTTCGGTCGGTTTGATTTGGTTTTGAAACTAGATCGGTTTATAATTGACTCGTAAAGAAATTTAGTTTGGTTATCGGTTTAACTATGGCTGCACACAACCCATATCCAACCCAACCCAACCCACCAACCCGACCCAACCCACATAAACCCAACCCAACCCATCCTAGTTCGGGTCGGATATGGGTTACAATTTGTAACCCATACTATATATGGGTCGGGTGTGTTATTTTGTTCAACCCAACCCTACTTTAACCCAACCCAACCCTATATTAAAAACCTAATTTAATATCAATACACTTAAAATTAGAATAGTCTAATCCTAGAATAATGTTTATGTATTCTACAGTAAATATACGAAAAAGCATATTTTATGTCAACCCAAACAAGATAGAATTTGGCAAAGATATTCCAAAGGGCATTTTAATGTATTTTAAAATGAAACACTTGTTTTACTATGTAGTGAACTAATTTCATATGATGTATTTTACAATGAAATTTTAATAAAATATATGTTATAATGAATTAGTTAGTTTAAGTGCATTATGATAGTTAAAATCTAATATATTATGTTGAACATTTTAATGTTATTTTTTGAAAATATTCCTTTATATTCTCATTTTTTATTAGGTTCATGCAACCCAACCCAACCCTACTAAACCCGACCCAACCCATACTTCGACCCAACCCATATCCAACCTCATATAGGGTCGGATACGGGTTGAGCTACCTTAAACCCATACCTATGCGGGTCGGATGAAATATTTGGTATGACCCGACCCAACCCATACTTTGTTCAGCCCTAGGTTTAACCAAATTAACCAAACTTTTATTATATTTTCGAAATTACTAATGTTATAATAATTTTTTTAGATTAGTTTAGTGATCTAAATAAATTATATTTATCATATATGCGTCAAAATTACTGTTAGAAAACATAAAAATGCTAAATAAGAATACTTTAATCATATAAAATGTGAATATTCCAAACATTAAATGTGAATCATTATTAGTTCGGTTAATTTGGATAACCAACCAACTTTTGGTTGGTTTGGTTTGATTTTTCTTTTTATTGGTTTCACTTCGGTTTAACAATTTTCATCATCGAATAAACCAAACCAACCAAATGCCCACCCCTAACCGAAGTTAGATAAGACATTAGTTTTGATGCTAAAACAAAACTTCGGACCAAAGAAGTTCAATATATTAATGTTTTGGGAGGTGCATTTTTAATAGAGTAAATTAGTTTATGCCCTAATGAAGAAAAAAAACATAATTAAATAGTAAAAAACATTATTCATGCAAACATAAAAACAATCCTACATATTTGAGTACAGTATAGTGTGTACACACACAGACATTCATACATATGTATGTATCTATATGTATGTTTGTATCTATTTATACATACCTATATATGTTTATTTATTTATTTACGGTGCAGAAAGGTGCACAACATTTCCGAAGTCTTGGTGCACGGTGCAGCGGAAGGTGGACGCTTTTTGAACTACGGTCCATGCATTCAAAAATATATAATTATATTATAATTAATTAAACAATACTAATATATGGCCTCAAATGGTAGCTTTTTGGCCAAAACACTAAAATGGTGAACGGGAGGTCCAAATATCGATTTTCAATGTTAGCATTCATCCCTTTGAATATAACTAAAATATGTGTTGTAGTGTCCGTAGATGCTTCCTTGGGAAGTTTACGAACGGTGTCCAATTTACCTGAATAAGTATTCAGAAAAACAATACTAATATTTCTTTTATTGAAGTATATCCATCATAAATTATTATTATTTCATTACATCATTGGACATAATGGCCAATTTAAAAGTCAAAATTCAGTATATCCTTGGATGTTTTTCAAAATTCCAATTCCGAATTAAAAACCCACAATAGCAATTAAATTTCAAGCTATAAGCTTATCCCTAATTTTGTATACCTTAAGTGAAAAAATTGACGAGAACTGATATTTCACTGTGTTTTTCTTACTTTGGCACATCTATTTCTTTTTGTGTTACTTTGATATTTTTATTTTGTACTACATTTTATCTTTTGTTTTATTATTTTTAATAGTTATTTGGTATATTTTGATCATATTGAACTACAAAAGCTAATAATATAAGTCTTATGTCAACTTTTCAATAAATAAATATATTTAAATAACAAAGTTCTAACATATCATTATATGAATAAATATATAATATATGCAATCTTGGTTCGTTCGTATTTGATCAATGTTATATTACAATATACAACAATCATAGTAGTTACGGCGCTAAGGCGCAGAAAGGCGTAAGGCTTGAGCCTTGGGCTTTTATGCGTACCTTTTATACAAGTTTGTTCTACTATATTTTACTAACTGCAAATTAATTTTTAAACCATATTTTATAATTCATTCGACTATTTAAATACTTTATTAACTAAAATTTAAATTTTAAACCATATTTTATAATTCATTTAACAATTTAAAATTGTTATTTAATTATTTTGAAAACTAAAATTTAAATTTTGCAAAAAGACGCTTCAAACTGCAAAAAGACGCACTCAATTGAAAAAAGACACAAACCTGAAGCCTAGGACAACAATAAAGTACGTCAACTCGCTTTGAGAATGCTGCATAATAAATAATATTTCTATTAATTACTACGTCTGTTTGACTTCTTCAAATAAAGAGAGCTCGGTAAAAATAAATAAATAAATAAAGCCAACCATTAAAACTTTAGGAAAAAAACAGCAAACACGACTATATGATAAATACTAACTTTAAGGTAATTTTGGAAAATGAAAAAGGAATAATAAAACAAGAATTAGGAGGAAATAGAAATAAAAATAAAAAAAGAGTGCCATTTTAGCACCATGCATCACTCCTCTATGTTGTGCACATTCTCATGTGCACCGCGTTATAGGTGCAAAAGATGCAATTCCCATGTCATGCCATGACCCGCCTTCCATAACTATGGCACTGCTGATTCACGTAAGCAACCTATGGGATCTATCATGCATAAAACTGGAAGGAAAACACTGAAGTTCAGAGTGAGCAAAATAAAGCTAACTGGTGATCACAATCAGAACAACCGTTTTGAGTCATATATAAAAGTTATATACTGCAATCATGTGCCGGTGTCCTATAAAATTTGACATGGCAGAAAGAAACTACACATAATATAATAGAAAGCTGGAAAATAATATATATGGGAAATGCATCTGAACTGAATTACTCATAAATTTTAAGATAAACATTAACCTCTTTTTTGTCAGACTCAACAAAGAATGTAGAAAGAATTAATCCAGCAAGTATTAAAGGTGCGATATAATTGTACATCTGCTTCATGAAATTCTCCTGCCATTCTGTGTGTGATTCCTCTGTACATCAATAAATAGTAAATCAAAAATTAGGAACGATCAAAGGTGAGAATGTACTACGAATCATCTATAAACATATAGATAAATCATATTTTGCTTTTCTAATTAATAAAGTCATCAAATGCACACCTTTGGATTCAGATTTTTTATTTTCGTTTCCTTTAGGTATTTCCTTCTTCCCTTTAGGAAAATAATTCTCGTAATCTAGAAATAAAATAAAACACACCATATTATCTTTAGAAGCACCAACAAATATCAAAATTTACGATCTTTCAGCACCAAAACGTACTCTTTTTATTCCCCGAATCACTAGAGAACATTCTTCTAAAACTAGGGTTAGACAACAACATTCTCGAAGATACATAATTCTTTAGAGCCCCCAACTCTCCATTTCCGTTCACAAATCGACTTGAACTACCAACTGCTTCGCTCGATCTCGCACCATAGTTCCCAATAACAGCTCCCTAATAAATCAATTAATTCTATAAGAAACTCGGAAAGAAGAAGAAGAAAAATCCTACAACTAAATATTAAAAGGAAAAAAAAAAGGTAACATAAACTTACACTTTGGAATTTGAGACGAGCGGATCGAGAGGCTGAACGTGCAAGCTTGGAGAAGATCATGACTTATTCGATTAGAGGTAAAGCCTAGGTTTCGATATTTTGGTTATTTTCGGTTCAGATGGAGGGGAAGTGAAGAAAAGGGAACAGAGAGAAGCGATCAATTATGTTCCAAGTATTTATAATTTTCTCCACATTTGTCATTTGATGTGGAATTTTAGCTACCATGGAATTTTCTACAGATATCTGTCAGCCTCCACAACCCGCTACTCTGCGTATCAATCTTTTGTCGGTTTTGGATGAGGTGAATGCGTTTCTCCCAGCATCTCTTGCATTAAATCGAATTTTTATGTTAACATATTCAAAAGAAATAATTTGCAAAGATTAAATCGTATTTTTACGTTGCAAACATGTATAGATAATTTAATTTTTTTTTCTTAGTTGCAACATCTAATTTGTTGTTAACTTGAATTTTCGTTTCTATTAATTTGTAAAAGAGGTTTCTCTGCTAGATCTTGTTTTTAAGTGGTATTAAGATTTGGTAATATTTGTAGAGGGAAGTTTCAAATTTGTAAAGAAAATTTATTTGTTAGATGTTATATTTAAGCGGCATTGAGATTTTGTAATCTTTATAGAGAAGAATTTTGAATTTGTAAAAAAAATTAGTTCCAATTTTCAAGTGATATTAAGATAGAAGTGCATTTTTTGTGGTTCATGTCGATACTAAAAAAAGTGTAACACTAAAGGTATTACAACTATATTAAAGATGTTATATATATATATATATATATATATATATATATATATATATATATTCCTTGTTTATAACTACGAGCGTTATGGCACGCGCTTCGTACATGAATTGTTTTTCTATAAATTGTATATCTTTAATATATTCAAAAGAAATGATTAGCATAAATATTTAACCGTATTTTTGCATTGAAATCGTGTGTAGTTTAATTTGAATTTTTATTTATACATTGCAACTTTTAATTTTTTGTTAATTTGAATTTTTATTTATATTATTTATTAATGAAGTATGAATTTGTAAAGAAAATTTATTTATTAGATCCTATATTTAAGTAATATTAAGCTTTGGTAATATTTGTAGAGAGGCGTTTGAATTTGTAAAAGAAGTTTAATTGTTATATCATATTTTTGAATGATATTAAAGTTTAATCTATAGAAGGCGTTTTTGATAGTTCACGCTAAGACCAAAAAAGTGTTACACCAAAGGTATTACAACTATTATTAAAGATTATTATAGACTGTTTAAAAGTTTTAAGAATATAGTGTGATGTTAAGGACGCCGAAGTTATCGACAGTTGAACATCGACCATAATGTCTTAGAACGACGTTAAACCGTCGAACAAGCAAGATATGACGGTTTGACGCCGCCCTAATGCACTGCGGTCGATGTTCAACCATCGACTACGGTGCCTATAGCCGAAACCTTGACGTCCATAGCACTACACTACATTTCAAAACAACTAGAACTAAGGAAAGTAAAATCTAATATTTAGGCTGACGATGCAATCCACTACTTATACATGTGTTAAAATTACCTCTTCCTTACTCGTATATTTCATCAACAAGAAGAATTATTTTTGTTTGGTCAAAATAATATGAAATGAATATAGTAATGTAGATTTAGGATTTCTATGTTTTTCCGTTTAGTTCCCACAAAAGATTGCCTACATTACAATAACAGCCATCATTTCGCCATAATGGTCGTTGCTTACCGCTATCGTAGTGTCGAACTCACCGCTATCGTAGTGTCGAACTCACTTCGACTTCAAAAAACAATGGTCAAAACTCATTCATATGAAAAGTCGAAGAAGGATAAGGTAGTTTTTTTATTATCTTTTAAAGATTATCTTTTAGTGCCATTGTTATTTGCTTAAACTTAAAATTGAAAAAAATTGGTATATTTAATGGTTTAATGCTTAATTTTGATGGGTTTTTTTTGAGAAAAAATGATCCTCGATATAAGGAGAGCACTCTTAATATTATATTAATCATAGATTAAAAAACTACTAACATGCCTGGTCGGTGGTAAAACAACTTTTAAATAATTAGCATAGGAGTAGGACGATGGGATCGTCGATTGGATGATCAACATAAACTATGCTCACAAAAGCTAATGTTTACAATTAGTTGAAGAATATAAAATAATTGTTGTCTAAAGTTTTTCATTGAAGTATATATCATGAAAATGATATGCATAATAGCATTGTTGAAGACTGAAACTACATGTGGGCAGCGTATTGGAAGCTGAAGCTAGTATGTAGGATGAAGCGGGTTGGGTGCAGTGGAGAGGTTGATGACAAACAAGCTGACTGGAACATAGATTGATTGACAGTTATATTAGATCTGAGGTTTCAAATAAGTGAATTAAAGGTAAATTATGTTCCAACCTGAAACACAAAATGTGGATTAATAATGAAAGATGTGGCTATAGCACAAAATGTTTGACAACTTAATGTAATCTGTAGCCAGATTTTACTCGGTAGAACTGAGTAGCACTAAAACCATAAACGGACAGAGCGCGGTGGAGTCAATGTTGAAACAATGAAACTCGTTTCGCTATAATAGAAATTATGAATAAAATATTGCAACAAGATGTGCAGTAAATAAATTTTAGTGGTAAAAGTGAACGGAAGGCAATCTAAAATAATAAAAAAGTGGATTGAGAATCAAAGATGCGGCCGTAGAATAAAATGGTTGACGGTGATGATGCAATCTGCAGCCAGACTTTACCCAGTCAAATTGAGTAGCATGGAAACTTTAAACATACAAAGTAAAGTAAATAATGAAGCTTGCTACAATATTAAAGAAGTTTTGAAAGGACTGAAATACTACAACAAGATGTGCAATGAATAAATCATAGTAGAGAAGGCATGTGTAAACTTATCATCTAGTAAATAAACCACACAATCGTCATAAACAGTAAGTGTATAGCCATGACATGTTGAGATTTAAGTCGAAGTGGATACTTGAAGCAAGTGCAAGCTGTTGAAATCAGTGTAGTAGTAGCATCATATGAAATCACGCATCAAGTTTTATTTAACCATCTTCATAAAATGGTTGAACATCAAGGTAAAGCTAACCGTCATCATAAGCTGAAATCGTGCACTAACAAAGGCGATGTAGTAGCAGTATCAGAATTGAATGGTTGCGAATGTTGTTGAAATATATAATGATCTTTGGTCACAAATCAAAGGCTTATGCAAGACCAAATGAGTTTTGAAAGGCGGTGTCACCAGTAAGGTTACCGTAGTTTGAAGAATGTGAAGGTGAGGAAATAATAGGTCAGTTGCACGGCCGTGCGTGATAGAGTAAAGGTTATACCCTAATGTAATAACCCACTGTTTTCAACTCTTTAATTTACAGAACTCACAATGTGTAAACCCTAGAAACCAAAAATGACGTGTCATTAAGTTAAGATAACAAAAGAAATATGTATATGTGTGTGTGTGTATATAAACTATCCATCTCCTTTTGAACTCACAACGAAAGATGACGAACATATAACATAAAAAAAGTATCACTTTACTCATAGCAACAGATCAAAAGTATATACATCGGTCATATACAAACCAAATCCCAAACACAAAATTATTCAATGTCACTGTCATACGATTATTTATATATAACAATAACGCCATATTCATCGCACCTTCAAACGTTGCTCGATACAACATATCAAACTCCATCAACTAAGTGATGAAACAGAAAGGAAAAACCATAGAAAGGGTCAATCTACAGTCTGGTGGGTGATGTACATTTACTTTACTACATACTATAATCGTTCCCAAATGATACTAAAATAACCATGGTAAACATCGTACCTTAATTATGTTTCACTTGCAACCAACAAGTTAGTCGAATAATATGACAAATACGGCTGACTCCTGAAAACAATGTCTTAGTCAAATAATAGTTACAATGGTCAATGACATGGTCTAACCCATGTACACTCCAAGCCTACCCTATTGCGTTAGCACATGGATGAATCATCGATGGACGTAGTTCCATATACGCCTACAAACCCATTTCTGTATAATAACATGCACCTCGGATAACTGAGTAATAGTGTTACCATGACAACTAATAGAGCGTACAGACAATCAAGCAATCAATAGTAATACCAACCAACAATCAATGTGTATATATATATCCATCGGTCTCATTTAATCAAGCAGTGAAATCACATCAAACATAGCGTAAACGTCGCCCGAAGAACCTTGAAGAAAAAACCCCAAATCGATAAACACACACCCTACCTCTATACCCATACCACCAATATGTAATACTATCTGATAATATGCATAATGAAGCGATATTGGATTGTCACACGCGAACATTCATTGGGCTAACAACGACATGTATTTCAAAATCATATACTGCTTAACTATACGTATTCGATATTGACACAAAGCAATAAACATGTGTTTCCAAGATAGAAAAATACACAATATAACATAGTAATTAGAGAACATAGCTTCATTAGTGCAGTGATAACATATAAAAAATAATATATACATCTCCTCGTGGGTCAATATAAAAGAGTCAACACCTACTATCTTTCAAATAAACATATACAACATAAGTCCAATACATACATCTCAATAATATAAAATACATAGGACTACATAGATACATAATGGTATACTAATCCACTAATAACTAGCCTCCATATCTATGCCCAGTAACCACAAGTTGATCTCATCATTCTAGAACTTGAAATGTTTCGGACTGACCCGAGTATTATATAAATAACACATGGATCAGACCATGTCTAGACTGTAGATGTTAATATATCATAGAAATGGGCATGGTACAATATATATATATATATATATATATATATATATATATATCAAAATGGCATAAGCATAACTAATCTCGCAACATATCTCAAGACCATGCCAAGTATAATCATCCTGTAAAAGTAAAGGCAAGCTATAAAGCAAGTGGCATAATCTCAGAAATGGGTGAAACATTCACACATCCTACTACCATAATACATAAGAACCATTGAATATCACAAGGCTAGCATACAGCAATACCCAAGATTATCTCTCAAAAAATCATAAGTAGGTATATCTCGAGTCTGTCGTACTCATATAAATGAAACAAACAAGCATTCATAGAACTAAACATACATTAACGACACACATTAACAAAAAATAGGCTAACACCTCAACGTAGCCTCGATTATCCTCCTTGATAATCTCATGGACGGGGATTGACCATACATTGGATAAACAATATCAAGTATAGTCATCAACTAACCATTATACCATATCAAACTCAAAGAGGTGTACTAATGTCATACGTCTATCCATCATACATCATAACCAGACAAGAGACTGACGGCCACTTGCTTCAAGGGACTACACTCATGCCCGACTGGCTCTCTTCCTACAATCTTTAGTTACCTTGATGGCCATCGTGACCAAATATCCATCGGGTTCGAGTCTGCGCTATGCAATGGTTATGACCCTACACCCAAATGGTAATAGACTGCTGGTCTAAATGACATGGGGCAATAGCACATGGCAATATAACATAAGGCGTGTCGTGTATCTGGAGGCACGACCCTACAATCATGTCGCTAGGATGGATACTAGCTTAATTTGGCTTACCCCTTGCTAAAATAATAGGAGCACACAAAAATGATAGACATCCATATGTATCACTTGGCACACAACCATGCTCACTACAGCGAGCATCATCTCATATATGCAACATATGAAATATCTTGTTATTGTTATCCTAGTTCGAGTGTCATATACTCACAAGAAGTGTAACAACCCGCATATTTATCGATTTTATATTTAAATATTTTATTGTTAGTCGGATGTTAGACCGAAAAGCTACTTTTTGCATACGGTCAAATTGGGACTCGAGACCACCCCCATTGAGTTCAAAATGACGTTTGCGATCTTTTTGAGTGTAAACTTCGATATGTTTGGAGATAGTGAAATTTTCGTCACTTTTTGTGTTGAGCTTTTGGTTTGGGCTGCACCTCTTCTACCTCAGCCCAACCCCTTCCTTCTCTTCATCACTTCATCAACTTTGAAGCTTTAGCAACAATGGTGGAGGGTGTAGGAAATTAAAATTCCAAGCTCAAATTCTTTACCAAATTCAACATCTAACTCCAAATTCAAAGTGAAGACATTGATTCAAGCTTGTGGTTGATCTTTGCTTTGCCCCGAGCTTCATCTTCATCAATTTCGTGGAAAAGGTGAGGTTTTTGATCTCACATCTTGCCTATATCTATCTTGGACTGTTGGGAATGATCCCCCATTGTTTTTGCATCAACATTTGCATTTGGTTTGGATTGGATTGGCGAAAAACTTCAATTTTCAGCGTTTTGGTGATTTTCCTGGCCTTAAGTCGTTTCTGGCCTTCGCTGAGTCGTCCACGAGTTAAGCCTAAGTCGTGAGTCGTTCACGAGTTAAGGGCTTAGGTCGCGCGCGTGTATTTCTGTTCGTCTGGCCTGAGTCGTTCACGAGTTAAAGGCTGAGTCGTTCGCGAGTTACTGGCTTGAGTCGTTCAGGAGCTAAAGGCTTGAGTCGTTCAGGAGTTAAAGGCCTTAAGTCGTAGGTCGTTTTGCAGTTAGCTCGCTCGCCCTGGCCTTAAGTCGTAGGTCGTTTTGCAGTTAGCTCGCTCGCCCTGGCCTTAAGTCGTAGGTCGTCCTCGACCTAACTCCACTAGGTCGTTCCAGCCTTAGCCCGTAGCTCGAATTGGAGCTTAAGTCGTAAGTCGTTCATTCCACTAAGTCATTCAAGGCTTAGGTCGTTAAGACATTCGTTTGCTAACTCGTAGCTCGTATTCAAAGCTTAAGTCTGTAGGTCGCGTGCCTTGCTAACTCGTTAGGTCGCATGCCCAGTTAAGTCGTATGACCTTAAGTCGTAGGTCGTTTCTGCCTTCGCTAGGTCGTTCGCGAGTTACTGGCTTGGCATAAGTCGTTCAGGAGCTAATGGCATAAGTCGTTAAGTCGTTAGAGGCTTAAGTCGTTAAGTCGTTCAAGACATAGGTCGTATGACCTTATCCCCTTAAGTCGTAAGTCTCTTGCCTCTCTTAAGTCCTAGGTCGTTGGCTTTAAATCGTTAAGTCGTAGGTTGCTCGACTTTGTTAAGTCGTAGGTCGCCACCGACCTTACCCTTAGGTCGAATGACCTGTTATCTGCTAGGTCGTGTGGCATTCCTCCCTTAAGTCGTAAGTCGTTCGCGAGATTAGTACTTGGTCGTTTGACCTGTTCTTCTGCTAGCTCGCGTGGCATTCTCCACTTAGGTCGTATGACTTTATCCCTTAAGTCGTAAGTCGTTCGCGAGATTAGTACTTGGTCGTTTGACCTGTTCTTCTGCTAGCTCGCGTGGCATTCTCCACTTAGGTCGTATGACCTTATCCCTTAAGTCGTAAGTCGTTCGCGAGTTAGTACTTGGTCGTTTGACCGGTTTGGCTCCTCGAGACAGCTTGCCTTCACTAAGTCGTACTTTGATGGTTTTGGGATTGACTTCTTTGGACTTTACTCACGTCTTCGAACGTGAATTGATTTGTTCTACAATCGTTTTATGACTTGTCACTTTAAAGATATATGAAGGTTTCAATACTAATAGTAAATATCAAAACTCTTTCATCAAAGCGATTTCAACACTATTTTAAATATCTAAAGTTCGTTTTCTCAAACCGATTTTCAATCTACTAGTATATACAAGCCTTTACTTCACTCGAATGAGAAATCGACTTAAACGACTTAGTAAAACAAGTGGTATGAAACGCTTGCGTTCACTTCGTCGGTTAGCTCTTGGACTTGTTCGATTGAATCCTTTTCGTGACAATTTCCTAGTGAAGATTTACAGCTTGTTCGTAAATATTTAAGTTAAGCAAGTGGTTATGGGACATGAAGCTAAACTCATATATTTACTAGCTTGGTGTGATTGACACTTCTCGCTGATCATGATGATCATTTTATGATTTAGACTAGCAATTGTGCGATGTCTCTTTGTCCATATGAAGGACTGTACTTCATTTTATTGAGCTTCGTCTCATTTCTTTGTGGGCTGGCAACCCAAGTACTTTTAATGTGTTTCGATTCATCTGATGTACCGTTTGTACTACATCGATGTCTCTGTCTTTCTGATTCATTGGACGTACCGTTTGCACTGCGTCAATGTTTCGATTCATCTGATGTACCGTTTGTACTACATCGATGTCTCTGTCTTTCTGATTCATTGGACGTACCGTTTGCACTGCGTCAATGTTTGATTCATCTGATGTACCGTTTGTACTACATCGATGTCTTGTCTTTCTGATTCATTGGACGTACCGTTTGCACTGCGTCAATGTTTCGATTCATCTGATGTACCGTTTGTACTACATCGATGTCTCTGTCTTTCTGATTCATTGGACGTACCGTTTGCACTGCGTCAATGTTTGATTCATCTGATGTACCGTTTGTACTACATCGATGTCTTGGCTTTCTGATTCATTGGACGTACCGTTTGCACTGCGTCAATGTTTGATTCATCTGATGTACCGTTTGTACTACATCGATGTCTCTGTCTTTCTGGTTCATTGGACGTACCGTTTGCACTGCGTCAATGTACCGGCATTCATGCTCCTGTTTGGGATTGGCCATCCTTTTCTTGTGATCTCTGGATTTCTAATTATTGATTTCTGGAAATTTATGTTTCACCAGCTTTTACCATTGACATTGATGAGTATGTCATTTTATTGTGGCTTGGTGAATTAAATTAAGAATATGACATTCTTTTCTCTGTTTTGAGATTATTGAGATATTGTATGACTTTTGTGGGATTTCTAATGTATACTTTTCATAGTATGACACCTTTTTGTTATCATACGTTCTATTATCATATCTCATATTCTATCTCATTTTATCCGATAATTATAGCTAGACTGATCCGTTTATTATTTTCTTCTTAAATAATACTCGGGTCAGACTGAGATTTTTTACAGGTGCTTCATCATGACTTCTTATCTGGAGCCATCTTCTGACTTTTGGCTAACTACTCTAGTTTAGTAGGTTTTTGTTGTATGAATTTGGGATGAGACTCCTTGATGTATACGTATTCTATTGTCTTGCACTTGTATCTATTCTTTTGTGTTATTGTGGATCTTATTTGACCACTACTCTGATTTACACTTTTAGGTGTAATATTCATATCTTATTCCGCCTTTGTGATATGAATTGTCTGTAACTGATTTGTTCTACGTTTATTTCTATATTTGTTTCCGAAGATCATTTATAGCCACCGTGTGATAGCTTTGTGTTTGTTTCGGTATGTCGGATTTCCTCCTTAAAAGATAAGCATTCTATTCTATCTGACATATCGGTGCTCGCGCAAAGAAGTTACATAGATGGTCGCTCCTCAACAGCCTTATCCTCCGTGCTAATTGACAGCACTACACCGTAGTGTTCTTGGTTAGCGTGGGTATAAAGGTGGGGCGTTACAGCTTGGTATCAGAGCCAAACTTCGGAACAATGTAGAATAATCTAGCAAGGATCATTGTCCTAAGTCTTTCTTAGGAATCGTGCCATAGGATTTGATTCGGGTCTTCGTACCATTCTATCCTATTTTCATTTTATGATTCCTTGTTCTATCAATCAAGATTGTTTGATATTTATTCTGAGAATAACATTTTCTTCTTCTTTCTTTCTTAAAGAAGAGAAATGGTTAGATCTGGCCGTCCCAGCGCCGGTCAATCCAGTGCTACTCCTCAGGAGGGAGTATTTATGTCTGCCCAGCAGCTTCTAGATCTTGTTAAGAATGCTCAAGCTATCGGACCCATTTCAGAGCCTACTCATCCTAGATCCGGTTTTGCACGCTTGTGTAGAGATTATACCGATTTGGGTGGAAGGCCATTCCGGGGATCCGAGAGTGTTATTGAAATCCAAGCTTGGCTTAGATCATGCGACCGCATCTTTTCTCGCATGAATCTTGTTGATCTCCACCGAGTCCAAGTGGCTTCTAGCATGCTCCAAGAAAGAGCATTGGATTGGTATGAGCTCCTTATTTCTGAAATTGTTGAAGCGGATCTCACTTGGGAGCAATTCCGGGAGCGATTCGAATTGAAATTTGTGCCGGAGGCTGAAAAAGTAACCTTGGCCCGGCGATTTATCGACCTTGTTCAAGGTGAATCTTCTGTGACGGACTACGTCGCATCTTTCGAATCTCTTTCTAAATACGGGGTTGAATACATTAATACCCCATTGAAGAAAAATCAGAGATTTGTCTATGGCTTGAATAAGAATCTAAAGAAGCCATTACTCCTGAAACTCGAGGTTTCATTTGATCAGCTTATTGATATCGCTCTTCGTCTTGAAGAGGCCGATAGAGAGTGTGATGTTGAAGTTGTGGGTGCTAAACAAAACTTCAACAACAACATGAAAAGGCCTACTAAGTTCAAAGGCCCTAATCCAATTCCCGACAAGAAAGGGAAGCAAGAATCTTCGGTAGCAAAGACTCCTACCTCTAGTCGTGGACGATGCTACAATTGTGGCCTTACGGACCACTATGTAAATGAGTGCCCGAAACCATTTTTCTGTCGTTATTGCAAAGGTTCGGGACATCTTTTATCTTCATGCCCCAAACTTCCGGACAAGAGAGAGGGAAAGCTAAATGTGGTTCAAGTCCCTAGTGACACTTCCCATGGTCAAGGTATCCATTCTATCCTTGATGACATTTATTTCGTGAACATTTTTATTATTATTATTATTATTATTCGAGTTCTTTTGATATGGGTTTCGTCTCATTATTTTATAACAAAAGAACAGGTTGATTCCTTTTCTTTAGACATTTTTGGGCTTGTTGACTTCTTTGAGGATTGCGAAGCCGGTTGGCGGATCCGCAACACTCAATTTTCTTTTTATTGATGTCGAAATTATTTTATGTGATTTTTCTTTCCGAACCGATTTCTACTTATGCTTCGGAATTGACTTTTGTAAGGACTGGCTTAATTACTGTGAAGCCATATCCTTTGTCCCGTGTGGGATATTCATCTTCGACATTTTCAATCTGTTAAACAGATTTCTGTTTTTCCTCTGAGATTTTGATTCCAATTTGAGGGCATCATTTTATTCTTGTAGTTTGAGAATTTCCGGTATTTTTGAGCGTGTCTTAGGATTATCGCCTAAGAAATCTTTTGAGTGATGTTAAGGTCTTTTTAGTTCGACCTTGCCCTCGATTTTCATTTGCTACGAGTTGCGGGAGTTAGCATTCCCTTTACCGCATTCCGCGCTCAATATGATTCTTATGAATGACTTGTTATGTCATTCAGTTTATCCAGCTTATTTCATCCATTTTATGAATCGAGTATTTTACGATCTCGATGACTCCATTCTTTGATTTTGGATGAAAATAGCAATTTAAAATTTTGCAAATCTTTTTCATAAGATTTATTTATAAGTAAAATTGGATTTTTATTCTTTAAGCAAACAAAGAATATTCTTAAGAGTTTTTAAGAAACAATCTTGAAGATGATTTTGTGATTGTATTGCCCATTGAGTGCTTTAAGAATTTTGGTCGATGCGCTTGATCAACGTTATCGATAGAAATTTCCTAAACGCTTTGATGAGACAATCAGACACAGTAAAATGTAAATTTCTCTAGAAAGATTATTTGAAAGAATTCTTTTCTGCTACTTTTATTCTTGTGATTCCCGATGGGAACCAAGACTTTATCTTTTGTACCAATGCTAATTGTATTGGTTTGGATGTCGTTCTTTTTCTTTTGCCTCTAAATAGTTATAGCCTATCGAGACTAGGT
Organism: Allium fistulosum; assembly: GCA_030737815.1. Lineage (NCBI taxonomy): Eukaryota > Viridiplantae > Streptophyta > Magnoliopsida > Asparagales > Amaryllidaceae > Allium > Allium fistulosum. The sequence goes on along the minus strand of CM060905.1, from coordinate 797,360,079 downwards.
ATGCCACTCATGATCTAGTGCTCACGGTTATTGTTTTTCCTTTTGAAAATTTGGCATCACTATTTTTGGGTGAGAAATTTGTTCTCTACCTTAATCATAAATCTTTGGAATATTTATTTTCTCATAAGGAACTTAATATTGGCTTGAGTTTCTTGCATCTTATGATTTTGATATTCCTTTTATTCCCAGAAGGGAAATCGTGTTGCCAATGCGTTTACTCATATGCAACAAGTTGTTGATTCTTTGATGATGTCCGAAAGGAATAATCTTTTTATCAAGTTCATCGGACGTTTTGACATACTTCATTTTTATGGAGTTTTATCTCATTTCTTTTATGGACTTGCGTCCGATGTTCTTTTATGGCCTTTGATTCATTGGACGTACCGTTTTTGTACTACGTCGGTGTTCGAAGATGTTCGGGTTTCCAGTTTCTTAGGCGTATCGCTTTTTGTGCTACGCCGTTCCACCAGCTCAATTTTCTGTTATTCATGACGTTTTCCACGTCTTCCAACTATGGAAATGCCTTAGGGATTCTAATTTTATTCTTGAGCCCGGTGTTATTGTGGAAATTGAATTTTCGTCCGTTTGACTTTTGAGCAACATTTTATTCGCATCATTGCTTCGGAGGTTGAGCGTCTTCGAAATAAAGATGTTCTTCTTGTGAAAGTTCTATGGTTCTCAAATCCCAAGGATTGCTCTTGGGAAATCTAGAGAATTCATCGAGCGAACTCGTCCGGGTTTTCTCTTTCATGCTCTTTTTGGTGAACTTCTCATTTCAAATTTTCTTTGGTATTGATATGCTTTTATGGTTGTTACTCTTTTATTTCCATCTTACTTATTGCGAGGACGCAATTTCTTTAAGGAGGGGAGTCTGTAACAACCCGCATATTTATCGATTTTATATTTAAATATTTTATTGTTAGTCGGATGTTAGACCGAAAAGCTACTTTTTGCATACGGTCAAATTGGGACTCGAGACCACCCCCATTGAGTTCAAAATGACGTTTGCGATCTTTTTGAGTGTAAACTTCGATATGTTTGGAGATAGTGAAATTTTCGTCACTTTTTGTGTTGAGCTTTTGGTTTGGGCTGCACCTCTTCTACCTCAGCCCAACCCCTTCCTTCTCTTCATCACTTCATCAACTTTGAAGCTTTAGCAACAATGGTGGAGGGTGTAGGAAATTAAAATTCCAAGCTCAAATTCTTTACCAAATTCAACATCTAACTCCAAATTCAAAGTGAAGACATTGATTCAAGCTTGTGGTTGATCTTTGCTTTGCCCCGAGCTTCATCTTCATCAATTTCGTGGAAAAGGTGAGGTTTTTGATCTCACATCTTGCCTATATCTATCTTGGACTGTTGGGAATGATCCCCCATTGTTTTTGCATCAACATTTGCATTTGGTTTGGATTGGATTGGCGAAAAACTTCAATTTTCAGCGTTTTGGTGATTTTCCTGGCCTTAAGTCGTTTCTGGCCTTCGCTGAGTCGTCCACGAGTTAAGCCTAAGTCGTGAGTCGTTCACGAGTTAAGGGCTTAGGTCGCGCGCGTGTATTTCTGTTCGTCTGGCCTGAGTCGTTCACGAGTTAAAGGCTGAGTCGTTCGCGAGTTACTGGCTTGAGTCGTTCAGGAGCTAAAGGCTTGAGTCGTTCAGGAGTTAAAGGCCTTAAGTCGTAGGTCGTTTTGCAGTTAGCTCGCTCGCCCTGGCCTTAAGTCGTAGGTCGTTTTGCAGTTAGCTCGCTCGCCCTGGCCTTAAGTCGTAGGTCGTCCTCGACCTAACTCCACTAGGTCGTTCCAGCCTTAGCCCGTAGCTCGAATTGGAGCTTAAGTCGTAAGTCGTTCGTTCCACTAAGTCATTCAAGGCTTAGGTCGTTAAGACATTCGTTTGCTAACTCGTAGCTCGTATTCAAAGCTTAAGTCTGTAGGTCGCGTGCCTTGCTAACTCGTTAGGTCGCATGCCCAGTTAAGTCGTATGACCTTAAGTCGTAGGTCGTTTCTGCCTTCGCTAGGTCGTTCGCGAGTTACTGGCTTGGCATAAGTCGTTCAGGAGCTAATGGCATAAGTCGTTAAGTCGTTAGAGGCTTAAGTCGTTAAGTCGTTCAAGACATAGGTCGTATGACCTTATCCCCTTAAGTCGTAAGTCTCTTGCCTCTCTTAAGTCCTAGGTCGTTGGCTTTAAATCGTTAAGTCGTAGGTTGCTCGACTTTGTTAAGTCGTAGGTCGCCACCGACCTTACCCTTAGGTCGAATGACCTGTTATCTGCTAGGTCGTGTGGCATTCCTCCCTTAAGTCGTAAGTCGTTCGCGAGATTAGTACTTGGTCGTTTGACCTGTTCTTCTGCTAGCTCGCGTGGCATTCTCCACTTAGGTCGTATGACTTTATCCCTTAAGTCGTAAGTCGTTCGCGAGATTAGTACTTGGTCGTTTGACCTGTTCTTCTGCTAGCTCGCGTGGCATTCTCCACTTAGGTCGTATGACCTTATCCCTTAAGTCGTAAGTCGTTCGCGAGTTAGTACTTGGTCGTTTGACCGGTTTGGCTCCTCGAGACAGCTTGCCTTCACTAAGTCGTACTTTGATGGTTTTGGGATTGACTTCTTTGGACTTTACTCACGTCTTCGAACGTGAATTGATTTGTTCTACAATCGTTTTATGACTTGTCACTTTAAAGATATATGAAGGTTTCAATACTAATAGTAAATATCAAAACTCTTTCATCAAAGCGATTTCAACACTATTTTAAATATCTAAAGTTCGTTTTCTCAAACCGATTTTCAATCTACTAGTATATACAAGCCTTTACTTCACTCGAATGAGAAATCGACTTAAACGACTTAGTAAAACAAGTGGTATGAAACGCTTGCGTTCACTTCGTCGGTTAGCTCTTGGACTTGTTCGATTGAATCCTTTTCGTGACAATTTCCTAGTGAAGATTTACAGCTTGTTCGTAAATATTTAAGTTAAGCAAGTGGTTATGGGACATGAAGCTAAACTCATATATTTACTAGCTTGGTGTGATTGACACTTCTCGCTGATCATGATGATCATTTTATGATTTAGACTAGCAATTGTGCGATGTCTCTTTGTCCATATGAAGGACTGTACTTCATTTTATTGAGCTTCGTCTCATTTCTTTGTGGGCTGGCAACCCAAGTACTTTTAATGTGTTTCGATTCATCTGATGTACCGTTTGTACTACATCGATGTCTCTGTCTTTCTGATTCATTGGACGTACCGTTTGCACTGCGTCAATGTTTCGATTCATCTGATGTACCGTTTGTACTACATCGATGTCTCTGTCTTTCTGATTCATTGGACGTACCGTTTGCACTGCGTCAATGTTTGATTCATCTGATGTACCGTTTGTACTACATCGATGTCTTGTCTTTCTGATTCATTGGACGTACCGTTTGCACTGCGTCAATGTTTCGATTCATCTGATGTACCGTTTGTACTACATCGATGTCTCTGTCTTTCTGATTCATTGGACGTACCGTTTGCACTGCGTCAATGTTTGATTCATCTGATGTACCGTTTGTACTACATCGATGTCTTGGCTTTCTGATTCATTGGACGTACCGTTTGCACTGCGTCAATGTTTGATTCATCTGATGTACCGTTTGTACTACATCGATGTCTCTGTCTTTCTGGTTCATTGGACGTACCGTTTGCACTGCGTCAATGTACCGGCATTCATGCTCCTGTTTGGGATTGGCCATCCTTTTCTTGTGATCTCTGGATTTCTAATTATTGATTTCTGGAAATTTATGTTTCACCAGCTTTTACCATTGACATTGATGAGTATGTCATTTTATTGTGGCTTGGTGAATTAAATTAAGAATATGACATTCTTTTCTCTGTTTTGAGATTATTGAGATATTGTATGACTTTTGTGGGATTTCTAATGTATACTTTTCATAGTATGACACCTTTTTGTTATCATACGTTCTATTATCATATCTCATATTCTATCTCATTTTATCCGATAATTATAGCTAGACTGATCCGTTTATTATTTTCTTCTTAAATAATACTCGGGTCAGACTGAGATTTTTTACAGGTGCTTCATCATGACTTCTTATCTGGAGCCATCTTCTGACTTTTGGCTAACTACTCTAGTTTAGTAGGTTTTTGTTGTATGAATTTGGGATGAGACTCCTTGATGTATACGTATTCTATTGTCTTGCACTTGTATCTATTCTTTTGTGTTATTGTGGATCTTATTTGACCACTACTCTGATTTACACTTTTAGGTGTAATATTCATATCTTATTCCGCCTTTGTGATATGAATTGTCTGTAACTGATTTGTTCTACGTTTATTTCTATATTTGTTTCCGAAGATCATTTATAGCCACCGTGTGATAGCTTTGTGTTTGTTTCGGTATGTCGGATTTCCTCCTTAAAAGATAAGCATTCTATTCTATCTGACATATCGGTGCTCGCGCAAAGAAGTTACATAGATGGTCGCTCCTCAACAGCCTTATCCTCCGTGCTAATTGACAGCACTACACCGTAGTGTTCTTGGTTAGCGTGGGTATAAAGGTGGGGCGTTACAAGAAGTATTCAAACAAATATCAACTTTGGTGTCTCATGCCATCTGGAGTTATTCGCTTGTTTACTCATTTTTTGTATATTATACTTACTTCATCCAAAACTATTCTATGTAACAAGTCCAAAGAATAATCGAAGAAATATTACCGAACGTCCCATACCAGACGATACTAAAACCAAGATAAGGATTTCAATCCTTTAATACATTTCTAAATCTCTTTTCCATATTAAAAAGTCATAGAGAACTCCTTTATGATCACCTATCATCTATAAAAATCATCCCACAACTTCCCATTATTGAATATATTATTTAAATGAATTCATAAGCCTCAAAAGTCAATTCCTATTCACTTTAAACCATATAATATATTTTTAGAGCTCTTTTTTGTACACAAATATTGTTGAAAATTCTTATAAAATTAAGTAATAGCACATAGAAATCATTCCATAATTTTCTAGAATTAAATACGATTTTTAATGAATTTTAAAAGCCCAAAAACAATTTTTAACTATTTTTAAAACTTAACTAAGTAAATAGTTAATATTTAATTAAAATAACATTTTCACAAAAATAATTTCATTTTTGGAATGCATCAAGTTTCTACTTTCAAATTCATATTTATATCAACTTTAAAGACATAATTTGTTTTAATATAACCAAGTGTTCACTGGCCTAGGTCTTCACTGCTGGAGGCCAACTACCTATCGACCGCTCCCCCAAGAGAAAGTCGGCTACTAGTGATGGCATGGAGCTGTGAAACTCCAGGATGGGAGCCAAAACTCCCCAAACTCCCTCGTTTGATCCCTAGTACTTGCTTAATGCAATATGACACATTTCTACTTCATTTCTAGCATCCAATTCAACAAAAATTCTTGCGCACAAGTGCAGGTTAACATCCACAGTTATGAGTTTAGTGAGCATTGAGCAATTCCAAGCATAGTAAGTAATCTAGACTAAACATTCAAATATTCAAACAATCATCATTTTAAACATAACATCAACCTTAACACTAGCAAGCACCAAAAAGCCACCTACGTTTCACTGCTCCTTCACTTCTCTTCTTCTTTGTTCATTGTAGTTGTAACTAGAAAATCAAACTCACTCAAAACTCCAATTTTGAGACAACTATGGGTGTATCTTGTTGGTGATAAGCACATATCTAAATTTTGGAATCCATGAAAATTTATTTATTTTATTTGAATTTTAGGGAGGAAGAAGATAAGGCTTGTTTTGATTTTGCAAAACCATGACAATGAGATATAGGCTATTGATTATGAAGTGGAATGATGGTTCCAGAGAGTTGGAGAGAAAACTGGAAAAAGAAAGCATCTAGCTCCTCATTTTATTTTGGTTTCATGAGCTAATGAGCCATGATACAATCACAAATCTATTTTATTTTTTTGTAGATTTTTTATACCGAGCACAATACATCTCCAAATCCCGCTTACAATCCACATTTGCCTTCTACTAGAGTTTAATCAACATCGTGTAGTTAAAAAATCATATTTCACAAATTTCGTTGCTTTAAAATTAATTATCTAAAGATTGCAATGTTAAGTCCATTTTGATTTAAATTATTCGGTAGCTTAAATAAAAATTCGTCTTTGGTATAATAAATTAGAAAACTTGGTTATTTTTCATTATTTAATTTTTGTAAAATTACTAATTTATTTTCCTTTATTTTAAAATCATTTATAACTTCAAAATATCAATATTATTTCAAAAATACCCAAAGTCACCTTTATTTATAATTTGTCATTTCAAAATATTTACTATCAAAACAATTCATTTAATAACCCTTTTTATCGAATAGATCCCCGTAATAAATTCTTTAACCCAATTTTCCTCCTCCCGAGCCTCAATAAAAATATTTTAATATTAAATTTCAAATGTTCAAAATATTACACAATTTTAATCCTAGATAAATTTCTATATATTTTCCAAATCACCTTAAATATCTAGTTTCTAATTTAATCCCAAACTATTCACCTTTTATTATTTAAACCAATTTAATTAATTAAATCTCCATTGTTAATCTTTAATTAATCGCTTCTCAACTTTGGGTTGTTACGACCGTACATTTGGCACACAGTCTCAAGCATAATCGTCAACTAATCATCATACCATATCAAACTCAAAGAGGTGTATAAATATCATTTGTCCATCTATTACACATCATAAGCAAATGGGAGACTGGCATCCACTCGCTTGCTCCAGGAGACTTCAAACTTGCTAGTCTAGCGCTGTTCCTACATTTTTTAGTTACCTCTACAGCCATCATGACACAATATCCATCGGGTGTAAGTCTACGCTATGCAATGGTCACAATCTATAAGTGCCTTAAGTGGTAACAGACTGCTGGCCTAAGTGACATGGGGCAATAGCATATAGCAATATAATTCAAGGTGTATCGTGGATCTAGGGCACGACCCCATAATCAGGCCGTTAGGATGGATACTAGCCTAATTTGGTTTAGCCCTCACCAAAATAACAGGAGTACACAAATATGATAGAAATATGTATATATCACTAGGCACGCGGCCATAGGCATGTAGCCATGCTCACCACAATGAATGTCACCTCATATACACATCATATGCAATATCTCAGTATTTTCATCATGTTCGAGTGTTATCTACTCCTAAGAAGTAATTAAACAAATATTTACTCTAGTGTCGTATACCACTAGTGTTATTTAATCGTTTGCTCAATATTTGTACGCTACACTCACTCTATCCAAAATTATTTATATAACAAGTCCAAATAATAATCAAAGAAATATTATCGAATATCCCATACCAGACGGTACCATAACCCTGTTTGTTCAATATCCTTATCATATAGAAGCCATAATCACACAAAGCACACCAAAAATCTATAACAGAGATTGCATTCATAGAAAATATATTAAAACTTCCAAAAACCATTACATTATTTTAAATATCCTTTTCTTCATTTATTTAAAACCAAAATAAGGATTTCAATCCTTTTAACATATTTAGTTGAAATGCATCAAATTTTTACTTTCAAATCCATATTTTATATCAATTTTAAAGAAATATTTTTTAAAAAATATAACTATGGTTTCACTGCTTGGAGCTTCACTACTCCAGGTCAACTACCAGTCGACCACTCCCTCAAGGGGAGGTCGACCGTTGGTGACGGCCTGGGGTAGTGAAGCTCCAAGCCATGAGGCAAAATTCCCCTAAACTCCCTCGTTCGATCCTAGGTACTTGCCTAATGCAATATGGACCATTTCTACTTCATTTTTAGCATCCAATTCACCGACATTCAACACAAATTCTTGCATACAAGTGTGAGTTAGCATTCATGGTTATGAGTTTAGTGAGAAAAAAGCAATTCCAAGAAAAGTTAGTAATATAGACTAAACATTCACATTTTCTACCAATCATCATTTTAAACATAGATTTGTAAGTGGTAACACTCAACCTTAGCACTAGCAAGCACCAAAAGCCACTTACACTTCACTGCTCCTTTACTTCTCTTCTTCTCCGTTCGCAGTAGTTAGAACTAGAAATCCAAACTCACTCAAAACTCTAATTTGGAGACTCCTGGTGATGTAGTTTGTTATTGAGAAGCACGTATGAATTTTTGAGAAGAAGAAGATAAGGCTTGTTTTGAGTTTGCAAAACCAGAAAAATGAGATATAGCCTATTGATTGGAATGATGGTTCTAGAGAGTTGGAGAGAAAAGTGGAAAAAGAAAGAAGCTAGTTCTTCATTCTATTTTTGGTTTCATGGGCTAACGGACGATGATACAATTCACTAATCTATTTTATTCTCTTCTCTCTTTTGTAAAACTATTTATACCTAGCACAATACATCTTCTAATCCCACTTACAATCCACATTTTCCTTCTACTATAGTTTAATCAACATTGTATAGTTAAGAAAATCATATTTCGCAATTTCCCTTGCTTTAAAATTAATTTTCCAAAGATTGCAATGTTAAGCCCATTTTAATTTAAATTATACAATAACTTAAATAAAACTCATTCTTTAGTATAATAAATTCCAAAACTCTGTTACTTATCATTATTTAATTTTTATAAAATTATTAATTCATTTCCTTTATTTTAAAATCATTTCTAATTTCAAAATATTAATATTATTTCAAAAATTCCCAAAGCCACATTTATTGATAGTTTGTCACTTCAAAATATTTAGTACAAAGTATTTCATTTAATAACCCTTTTTATCATATAGATCCCCATATTAAATTCTTCAACCCACTTTTCCTCCTCTTAAACCTCAGCAAAAATATTTCATCATCAAATTTCAAATCTTCAAAATATTACACAATATTAAGCGCAAATAAATTTCTATATATTTTCCAGATCACCTTAAATCTCCAATATTCTAATTGAATCCAAAATTATTAACCTTTTATTATTTAAAATTCATTTAATTAACTAACTCTCTATTATGAATCTTAACTGCTTCTTAACCTCAAGTTGTTACGTATATATATTGGATAACGCCTAAAGTCACAGATGGCAAGCTAATACATTTGCATCCATCAAACATCAATACATATCATTCCAAAGGTCCTACCCGATGCCACGAACGATTCAAAGAATTAAACACGATTCAATTTCCCTATTTGTACAGGCCCTATGAGTCCAGGTTCAATCTGACTCCCAACATGCTAAACATGTTGACCAGTTGACATTCATGTCGATCGGTGGCTGGCCTGGATGAATTGTGCATTTATATTTTTATCAAATTTTGTCTCTTTCTTTTCTCACTTGTTTTTATCCATTTTTCGATCCATTTTCTTTAAGTTCATTTTATGTTCCTCTAGTATCATTATACTTCAAGTTTATAAAAATAAATGCATCAAAATCATTTCAAATTCTCTCCAAAATCCCTTGTTTACAAAACTAGTATTTCGAAAAATCAAAATATAAACTTTACTATATATACTTCAGAATATCATAAAAAATCATTATAATTTCGAAATAAATTATATTTCACACCTTAAATATAATAAAAGATTTTACAAATATTTTTATATGATTTTTAAATACATTTACATCATATATTTTGATATAAACTTATTTTCTTACTTTAAACACTATGTTTCTAATCTCTTGCGAAAAAATCATATAAAATCACTAAAATGTATATTTGAATCACATTATTTTTTGAAATATATTATCTTACTTCAAAAATTATTTTATAAGAATTTTACTTAATTTTACATATTAATTATGACATGATATACACATATATAGTTCCACCATCTTTTATTTATACATATACCTCTTCATATCATTTTATATTTTAGATATATATATATATATATATATAATTTAAATTAATTTTTTGAATTATATTCTCTGATTGCTAAATTTATCATTACCTGTTTTAGATTTATCAATTCATATATTTTAATATGAATCCTTGTCACATACTATTCATGTTTGTATATACAAACTTAATATTTTTTTCCAACATCAACGATGGTTCATTCTCTTTGATTCTAATACTCAAATTATCAATTAATATCAGATTTTTATTCTTTTTAATTACTTTTCAATGTAATAATTATCCTATCCAATTCAAACCTAAATCTAATTCCTAATTCATAGATTATCAAAGAATTATAAGAGATTAACTTGTAATGCAGTAGATTAGATGCAAACCACTTATGTAGATCCAAAATGCTCGCCATTCGAAATTGGGGCCATCATCAAATTAACTTGTTTGCTCCTGTAATTTGTATTAGAACATTGGCCTTGACTCGCCTTTTGATTTAGTACTTCATTTATTGATTTCAAAGGAGAATTGAGTGAGAATCATTGTTTGAATCGAAAGAGGGTTTTCTGGTTTCTGTAACGAGAGAAAGGAGAAGAAGTAACCTATAGAAATGGATTTTAAAGTTCAAAATTTTCAATCAGATATCTATTTATAAACAGAGGTAAGTGCCTTTTCATTTTAAATGGGCTTAGCCCATTTGAATTTCAAATCATCGAATTACAAAACGCTGATATCTCCATTATTCGAACTCCGATTTGGACAAGAAAATATATAGCGTGGATCAAAAAGACGAGACAGTTGCAATGACGCAAGTTTTGTCTCCATATTAAAATGTTTGAATAACGACAATCTACCCATAAGGTCAAAGCTAAAAATGTCTTTGTTTAATTTTTGTTATCGAAAAATACGGATTACTACACTCTCACCCCTTTAAAAAGGATTTTATCCCCAAATTTATTAACGTTCCAACCAAAGTCAAATAATCATAACATCCATTCAAAATCAAACATATTGATGCATACATTAGCGGTTATTTAAACGGTCATCCATACATATTGCATATAACTCCATCGCTTAAACTTTCTTATTTAACATATACTTTGGCAACATAATAGCAACATATATATATATATATGTATGTATGTATGTATGTATGTATGTATGTGTGTGTGTGTGCGCGCGCATGTGTGCGCGCATGATCATATCATATAAGATACTAAGTTAATGCAAAAATGCAATTGGTAGTCAGCCTCCTGAATTAGGTAGCCTCTTGGTATGTATGCAAATGACATGGCATATCAAGAATGATGCAATGCATTCCAGTCTCATCATTCCTACTAGTGTGAGCATATAATTTCTAAATGTATGTAATTTTCATTCAATGCAACATATCATAAAATATATACAAAATGCGTAACTTACATAAATCAATAACATAATCAATAGTCAAACAGCATAATCATGACATAAAAAAACAATCAAATTAATCATAGTTTAACAAAACAGCAATAACCTATAGCAACCATTCAACCTTACTTAGAAAATCTAATTACACTAACAAGCAAAAAAGGGAAAACATTCCATTATAGAGCCAAAACTAAAAAATGGATTCTCTCCTCCGCTTTCCAAATACTCATGACCAAATCGTTCTTCCCAACTCAGCTTATTAAGCTTTTACTATATGTATATATATCCTCGAACTACTAAATATCAAAGTGCATGCAGGACTATAAATTTTGGAATCTGGGTCATCAACTCAGATAAACCGATGCCAAATTGCACCATAACCAGCCATCTTGGCATAAACATGCTCCATTGAAATTCGGCCTCTTACAACTCCTAAAGGCACGTGCACAACATTCAAATCATCTCGGTAGTATATATATTATTCATCTTTTGGATGCTAAGGTAAGACAACTCAAAAGTGGACGATGTCTCACTTGAGCAAACTAATAATTTGAATTACTATATAATTCCTTTATTTATCTGAGAACATCGAAATCGAGTAATGTCTTAACCTGGTGAACACAACAACTTCTCTTCAAAATTTCAATCCAATTCAAATGGTATTATTTCACTTATGATATCCCTTCTCGAATCCTCCAATAATCATGATACCAAAGTACCATATCCATAATCTATATAAAAAATCAAATTTTATTTCACGTCCTAAAATATACAAACAAGTAATCATTCAAGTAATTAAACAAAGCAATCATATTCTATTCAACCATTTAAATATAACAAACATAATCCTAAATCCAAGTGAATTCCTAAACCTTGGTTAGACTCTAACGTAAAATTGTGTATGTGTTAAAAGTGATCGACTAAGTGATGCATCATTCATGTGCACCTAATATGCAATATAAACTATGTACCCTTAAGTCAATGGTTAACAATAAGTTTTTTGAATAGATAGTCACTCTTTAAACCAATGTGTGATTAAAAAAATCCACCTAATCCTTTATCCAAACCATATTCAAAATTTCAAATCACAATTTTCACCAAAAACCACCTCTATATGTAAGTGCATGCAAATCAAATATATTCCCCCTTCCTTCAGATCAGTCTTATCCAAATAGCTTGGAGTTCTTTATTCTACGTCAACTAGCACTACAAGAAAACATGTTATGGGTTGCATTGAATGGAAACGTTTCAAAGCTAAGTGCTACTAATGCTTATTTAGAGGGAAATAAATAAATAAACAAATTTCGCCAGTCGTTACCTCCTAAAATTTTGGTAAAACTTCCATTCCACCGCTAGTTTCTTTCTTCAACATAAACATTTGTATTAGAAAAGCCTGATGAAGTCTAATTTCAACCACCACCCCTCGTCTTCTCATTTACCTTCTTCTCCACTCTGACCTTAACTCTCAACCTTTTCCTCTCATCCAACCCTCCTCCATCTCATCCACTCCTTTAATCATTTCTTCCCTTTCAAATTTGCAAACCCTAGATCTGCCTTGCTTATCACAACTCGCATCACGGTCTACTGTTAGCGGCGATGATTTCTGGTTGCCCTCTCTCAGTCTCGGCCTAAGGCTATCTAATGAGATAACTGATAGTTGTTGAATCAAGAGTTTTGATTCATGACAAAAAGCTTAAACGATCAATGATGAGACTATACGATCAAGCAACAAAAAGAGAATGAGATATGCAAGCTATTAAACTACAAATGAGATGAGACTACAAATCTAAGTATAGTATGTTTATTTACTGTAGTTTTAGTCTTAGATATGGTTCATAATTGTTAAAATCTATCCTCAAGTAGTTTGCACATACTCAAAATAGTTCTAAAGTTAAAATTCTTTAAAAAATGTGCAAACTGTGCACTGACAACCAGGTCAGTCGACTGGTGACTGACCGAAAACGACCAGTCGACTGAAACTGTTGAGTGAACAGATATGCACCTTTTACACTGTCTTTAAATATTCAGTTGACTGGTCGATTTTGCTCAGTCGACTGACCGGCTCTAACGGCTATTTTTCCTGAAGAGACACTTCTATTTACGAAGAGTTACGATCCAAAGTGAAGAGATATGGCTGCACCTTTTGGTTAAAACTCTTTGTGAATAGTTGTAACCATTTGTCTACTATATAAACACATTAGAATCACTTCTCAAATCACTGAATTATATTTTGATTTCTTGCTATATTCTCTACTATCTCTGCAATCTAAAAGCAATTACAATCTATATATTACTTGAATCTCTGAATTAATTAATATACTCTTCGATTCTAAGCAATATCTTCCTTTCATATCTTCACACACACAATATATACTTGAGGATTTGATTATAGGAAGGGTGTACTATTATAGACATATCTGTGTTATTCAGAACACAAGCGTCAACTATTTACTTGTATCTGTAAGAAGTCCTATTCGGTTGTTCAGGCGGTAAAAGTCCTCTTTGGTTGTTTGAGGCGGAAAAATCCTGTTCGGCTGCTCAGGTGTTGTATATCTATTCCTCTGGGTTAAGAGAGGGGTTATAGAGTTAAAATCCAGAGTGTAGTCTAGGACTGGACGTAGAACGGGAAGTTTGAACCAGTATAAAAAGTTTTGGTGTGCTTATCTTATTACTATTATCTATTATCTAGTTTATATTTCCGCACTATTATAATATTCCATATTACACGATCTTAAGTGTTAACTAGCCACAGCTTACACACTTTCATTTGGTATCGGAGCACGGACATCCTATAACCGTAACACGGTTATTTGATATATTTAGTAATATGGAAAATAACACCAACTCTAGCATTAACATTAACACTAGTTTCACTTAAGGACAGTCAATTGCACGACCACCACTATTTAATGGTCTTAACTATAATTACTGGTCTACTAGAATGAGAATGTATATGCAAGCTAATGGTTTTGAAACCTGGAATATTACCCAAAAAGAATATACCATGCCAACAGAAGACTTTTCAACTTGGACCGTTGCACAAAAAACTGATGTTACTTCAAATGCTAAAGCTATGAACATGCTATTTTGTGCATTAGATAAAAATGAGTTTAATAGAGTCAGTATGTGTACAACTGCTTATGATATATGGAGAACTCTAAAAGTAACTCATGAAGGAACTAACAAAGTCAAACAAAGCAAAATCTCTATGTTGAAAAATTAGTTCCAGAATTTCAAAATGAAACCAAACGGAACTATAAATGACATGTACTCTAGATTTCAAGATATATGTCACTCACTATTGGCACTAGATCAAAATTTTTTTGATTTTGATATTGTTACAAAAATCCACAATTCTTTAACGGACGATCGCGAACGAAAAGTCTTAGCAATTGAAGAAGCTAATGATTTATCAACCATGAAACCAGAAGAATTGATAGGAAATCTAATGTCATATGAAGTGAATTTGCAGGCAAAGAAAGTACAAGCACAAGATAAGAAGAATCTAGCATTTCAAGTAGAAAAGGATGATTCGGATTCAGATGAAGAGGATATGGCACTTATTGCTAAAAATTTCAAAAAGTTTTTGAAATTCAAAAAGAATAACATATTCAGGAGTTACAAAAAATAACTCCAGCAACAACAACAATAGCAGTAAACCATCATCCTCTGTCATGGAATGTTATGAATGTCATAAAAAGGGTCATATGAAGAAAGATTGTCCAAAGAAAAAGAAAAACAAATTCAAGAAGGACAAATTCAAGAAGAAAGCATTTTCAGTAACATGGGATGACTCAGATTCTTCATCATCATCAAATAGTGACAGCGACAGTGACACAGAGCAAGCAAATGTATGCTTCATGGCTACAAGTGATGATGTAAGTGAATTAAGTTTTGAAGATCTTGTTGAAATTAATTCAGAACTAGTAGACTTAGTAAAACAAATTAAAAAGCAAAATAAAGAGTTACAAGGAAAACTGAATAGATCTGAATTAGAAGTTAGTATGCTAAGAGATGAAAAGAAAATTCTAGAAGAAGAACTTGAAATGACTCAAGAATCTAATTCTAACTTAACATCTCAGCTTTCTATGATAACTCAGGAATTAGAAATTCAGAAAAATAAAAATGATGATTTATCAATAGAGATTAATGATTTAAAATCTAACACTAAAGTATTAGAGTTAGAAAATTCAAGTCTCAAAACCAAGTTAGAAAATATTAATAAAAATATTTCTAACTTCAATAAAGGACGAGAGAATCTTTCTACAATAATAGAAAATTCTCAGTCTACTTTAAACAAAATGGGACTAGGATATAAGAAAATTGAAAATCCAAAGAAATCTGGAAAGTTTAAAAATGAGATTAAAAACAAAATTAAGAAAGATATTAAGAAGACAGTTTCTAAAGATATTAAAACTATTAAGATATGGATTCCTAAAACAAATAACAATTTAATTAGGAATAGACATATTAAAACTTTTATGGAAACTGTTCATAAAAATAAGAATTATATTTATAAAGGGAATTCTGAACCCGCTTGGGTTTAGTTTCCTAAGACCTAACTCTTAGGACCCTAAAAGAAAAGTGGGTACCAACTTAATCTTTATTTTTTGCAGGTACCCCTTAAAAAGAGAGGAAAATGGATCTTAGACAGCGGTTGCTCAAAACACATGACTGGTAATAAGGACATGTTAACTAACATTGTCTACTCAAATGGAGGATCAGTCACTTTTGGAGATAATTCAAAAGGTTATATTATCGACAAAGGCGATGTGAGCAATAACGGTATCTCTAACTTACCTCTCATTTCTGATGTTTTATTAGTTAAAAACTTAAAACATAATTTATTGAGCATAAGTCAATTATGTGATAAAGGTTTTAATCTATCTTTTTCAGAAAATAAATGCAATATTTCTGATAAAAATCAAAATTTAATTTTTGAAGGTATAAGAGATAGAAATATTTATATTTTGAATATGAATGTAAATCATAACACAAACATGTGTTTAGTAGCTACAGAAAATGA
Organism: Allium fistulosum; assembly: GCA_030737815.1. Taxonomy (NCBI): domain Eukaryota; kingdom Viridiplantae; phylum Streptophyta; class Magnoliopsida; order Asparagales; family Amaryllidaceae; genus Allium; species Allium fistulosum. The sequence goes on along the minus strand of CM060905.1, from coordinate 797,343,816 downwards.
TTCTTGGCTATGGCACAAAAGATTTTGTCATATAAATATTAGTACTATTAATAAAATAGCTAAAAATAAATATGTTAAAGGACTACCTGATATGAAATCAAAGTTGATAATATTTGTGATGCATGTCAGTTAGGAAAATTAACAAAATCTTCTTTTAAATCTAAGAAAATCATATCTACAACACAACCACTTGAACTACTACATATGGATCTCTTTGGACCTACTCAAGTTAAATCTATTAATCAAAATAGATATGTGTTTGTTATTGTAGATGATTTTTCAAGATATACATGGACTATTTTCATGAAACATAAAAGCGATACTTTTGAAAATTTTAAAATTTTTGTTCAAAGAATTCAACATATAAAGAGTTTAAAAGTTAAAAATATTAGAAGTGATCATGGAGGTGAATTTGAAAATGAAGTTTTTGAACATTTTTGTAACAAGAAAGGAATTAATCATAATTTTTCTTTTCTTCGAACACCACAACAAAACGGAGTTGTAGAAAGGAAAAACAGAACATTACAAGAATGTGCAAGTACTTTATTAAATGGAAGCACTCTACTAAAACATTTCTCGGCAGAAGCTGTTGCAACTGCTTGTTACGTTTTGAATCGTGTTTCTATTTGACCATTAACAAAACACACCCTATATGAACTTTTAAATGGTAGAAAACCAAATATATCTTATTTCAAAGTAGTTGGTTCAAAATGTTTTATACTTAATACTAAAGATCAGCTTAATAAATTGGATCCAAAATCTGATGAAGGAATATTCATAGGATATTCGGAGAGAAGCAAAGCTTATCGAGTTTTTAATAAAAGAACTAAAGTAATCGAAGAAACTCTTTATGTTTCATGCGATGAAAATTTCAAAATTTCTTCTAATATTACAAAATTTGAAGATAATTTTAATAAAATAATAACAAATATTTCAGAAGATGATGATATTATTTTTCAAGATAATAACATTAATACTAGAGAAGATGAAAACATTGTTCATAATGAAAATATTGAAAGATCTCCTCCAAGAATTCTTAGAGATCACCCTGTTCAAAATATAATTAGAGGAGTAAATTCAAATGTGAGAACAAGACATCAATTAAATCAAATGGGTCATGTAGCTTTTCTCTCAAATATAGAACCTAAAAATATTAAGGAAGCCTCCACTAATGACTATTGGATTATAGCTATGCAAGAAGAGCTAAACCAATTTGAAAGAAATGAAGTTTGGGAATTAGTTCCTAGACCAAGTGATCAATCGGTCATTGGTACAAAATGGGTTTTCAAAAACAAAGCTGATGAACTAGGTAATATAACTAGAAATAAAGCTAGATTAGTAGCACAAGGATATAATCAAGAAGAAAGAATAGACTATGAAGAAACGTTTGCTCCTGTCACAAGATTAGAAGCTATACGTATTCTACTGGCCTTGACATGTTTTCATAACTTTAAATTATATCAAATGGATGTTAAAAGTGCTTTTTTAAATGGATATATAAAAGAAATTGTTTATGTTGAACAACCTCCTCTTTTCGCTCATGAAAAATTTCCAAACCATGTTTATAAACTTAAGAAAGCCTTATATGGTTTGAAATAGGCACCCCGTGCTTGGTACGACCAACTTAAGAGCTATCTAATAGACTCTGGTTTTGAAATTGGGAAGGTTGATCAAACTTTATTTATTAAGAAAACTAAAAAAGCTATTTTAATTATACAAATATATGTTGATGATATTATATTTGGTTCAACTAATGAAAAATTATGTCAGGAATTTTCGACTATCATGACAAATGAATTTGAAATGTCACATATGGGAGAACTATCATATGTTCTTGGATTACAAATTAAACAATTACAAAATGGTATTTTTATTAATCAAGAAAAATATCGTCATAATCTAATTAAACGATTTGGTATGGAAAACACTTCGGCCAAACTAACTCCTATGAGTACAACTATACATCTTGATAGAGATGAAGATGGTAAGAGTGTCGACCAGAAACTATATCGTAGTATGATTGGATCATTCTTTACTTAACTGCTAGTCGACCTGATATAATGATGAGTGTTTGTTTATGTGCTCGATTTCAAGAAAATCCTAAAGAATCACATACGCGAGTAGTAAAATGTATAATTCATTATCTTAGCAAGACCAAGGATTTTAGACTATTTTATCCGAAAGAATGTCCTTTCGAATTAGTATCCTATAGCGATGCTGATTTTGGAGGAAGTCGGACGGATAGAAAAAGTACAAGTGGAACTTGTCATTTCATCGGACGGTCCTTAGCATCTTGGTTTAGCAAGAAACAAAACTATGTTTCACTATCGACATGTGAAGCAGAATATATATCTGCAGCTTTAGCATGTGCTCAAGTCATCTACATGCAACAAACACTACAAGATTTTGATATAAAATTAAATAAATCTATAATATACTGTGATAACACAAGTGCAATTAATTTATCTAAAACTCCTGTCAATCACTCACGAACTAAACATATTGACATTCGTCGTCATTTTCTTCGTGATAATATTGAAAAGGATATAGTAAGTTTAGAATTTGTAAATTCTGAAATCAATTAGCTGATATTTTCACTAAACCTCTCAATGAAAATGTTTTTGTAAAACTAAGAAGAGAACTAGGTATAATTTCTTTTAAAGAATTATAATTTTTTTAAATCATGCAAAAGTCTGTTTATTCTACTCTTTTCATTATTTACTGGTTGTCCCTTGTTTAACCAATCATTTACTCTATTTTTAGAATACCTATTTTATATAAATTTAAGGGTTGTTTGCTTATTTTCTCTCCACCTTGATTGTTTGAGTCAAATATTTCTTATTCCTTACAACAATGTCTTCCCAAAACAACTCCCAGAATGACTCTACTTACTCTTCTTTAGATTTTTCCACACCATCCTCTGATTCTTTTAGTTTACCTACACCTACTCCATGTTATGAACCTGCCAGACCATCAAACTATCATACTGGTTATACTCTAGAAAAGAAGAAGGCACGTCGTTTCTTATTCTTTGGTTCTCCGTTAACAAAACAAAAGATTGATGATATACATCATTATCAACGGGAATCAATAGAAATACAACGAGAAATGTACTATGAACAAAAAATTAATTCAAAATGACTTAGCTTTCTGGAGCAACTTGGCTGGAAATTCTGCGGGACATCTACATCTGACGTTCATCAACCCACAACGTCTTCCTATCGGAATCCATGGGATCAGTCACCACAACCTCCTCCTGTGTTTCCAAATTCGTGGGAGCATGGAAATCACTGGTCTCCATTGAAACCATGCAAAGAGAAGACTAAAGTTGAAAAGGAAGATTGCAAGACTCCGCATTCATATACTTCTTCTTCATCCAAATAAATTTTGCATATTTTTTTCAATCTACTCTGTATACATTCTATGTTTAATATATTATATATATATTTCAAAAAAAACAGAAAAGACTGATAATGCTGCAAAAGAGCATTCAGTCAACTGAACAAATTAGGTCAGTCGACTGAATCTGGAAACAGAAAGTTTCGAGAGATTGATCAATCGACTGACCATATACGACCAGTCGACTGAATGCTTATTTGAACCTATTAACTTCTATTTCACCTACTTTTTACCCTTATAACCCATCTTCTTCACTTTTACTCCTCACTTTTACTTTCTACCATCAAAATTTCAAAACCCTAGCCCTCTAAATTTTCAAATTCCTTTACTCAATTAATCATTCAAATGGTTCCAAAACAACCAAAATGCTCTAGGAAGCTTCATCCTCAGCCTTTGAACCTATTGACACCCAAATAGCTCAATGGCTTAATGATGCCACCGCTATCCAAAGATGGAACAAGATGAAGGAAGCTCGCTTTCTAGAAGGATCATTTGTCGTATATACTGAATTCGCTGCATATAGAATTCAAGATCTTGCTAGAAGAAGTCATCTAGAATCTCTCCTTGACTACAACCGGAACAATCTCAAGAAATCATAATGGTAAAACTCTTTTACGCTAACTTGAATTTAGGTCATCAAAATCCAAGAAACCGTGACAACTGCGTATGGAGCTTAGTTTGTGGTCAACAAGTCTTCTTCTCGTTAGATAGAATTGGGCACATTCTTCAAACACCAACAAATGGTATTCCACTAGAAGATTTGAATGTTTTTTAAGAGAACGAGATGAAGTGAGTCATAGATTTTTGGAGGACGACATGATAGAATTAAAATCTATCGCTTTACATCCTACAGCCCGAATTATGCATCGAGCCTTAATGCGCACAATCCTTCCTCGTACCAGGTCTTACGAGCTTGTCTACCTAGAGAATTGTGACACTTTATATGCAATTTGGGGTGATGTTCAAATTAATTGGCCTGAGCTTATACTTGACGAATTCCTAGCCTTCAACCAAGGACGGATGAACATTATTTACTATGGCGAGTATATTATGCGGCTCCTAATGAATCTACAAGTTCTAGTTCCAAAATCTGACACCTCCACAGTTAAAAGACTAAATAGCCGCACAATTAGTTTGATGAAATTGCATCCAAGACCGCTCACTATCATGTCATTCCAAGATTGGAAATCAAGGCCTCGCCAACAAGCTGCTACTCCACAACAACAATGATATGAAATTCACACCATAACCCCATCCCAAAGCACCCAAGAGTCCATTGATCTAATTGCACGTAATCAAGTAATTTTGGATTCTCGCATTAAGAATCTTGACAAGAAGATTGACAGGAAGTTTGACAAGATCAAAAGCTTCTTCGGGATTCTATGGGATGTAATTTCTTGTTCTTCCTCTTCTACCACTGCAGAACCTTCACATCGTGATCCGGGAAAACGCCCGGCACCTCATTTTACTTGGTCTACATCCGAAGAACATACAAGTTCTGACACTAGTGGAAATGGTGGTGGCATACAATATATGGAAAGCTCTTCACGAGGAAAAGAACCAAGGCAAGAGGAAGAGGAAGAAGAAACAAATTCAGACTCTGATGAGTGATGACGGTTAATTCATGATGGTGGTAGTAAGTTATTTTTTTGTTAAATTAAAACATTCTAGTATAATTTTTTTTAATGTTAATGGGCTTGTATAAATAGCCCGGCAGAATTTGCAAAAATATTTTTTTTATGATTGTTATTTAATATGCTGTTAGTTCACAATGCTTATGTGATAGCATATTATATGGCTGTCTATTTCCTTTTTGTCGATGAAAAAGGGGGAGAAATTTGTATGACTAACCAACTTTTACAGGATTAGACATGTCGCCACATATTCAGGGGGAGAAATATATATCTTCCGGTATATAATTATTAATATATAGCATCATCAAAAACAGGTTGTCATCAATCAAAAAGGAGGAGAATGTTAAATCATGAGTTTTGATTCATGACAAAAAGCTTAAACGATCAGTGATGAGACTATACGATCAAGCGACAAAAAGAGAATGAGATATGCAAGCTATTAAACTACAAATGAGATGAGACTACAAATCTAAGTATAGTATGTTTATTTACTTTAGTTTTAGTCTTAGATATGGTTCATAATTGTTAAAATCTATCCTTAAGTAGTTTGCACATACTCAAAATAGTTCTAAAGTTAAAATTCTTTAAAAAATGTGCAAACTTTGCACTGACAACCAGGTCAGTCGACTGGTGACTGACCGAAAACGACCAGTCGAATGAACCTGTTCAGTGCACAGATATGCACTGTTTTACACTGTCTTTAAATATTCAGTTGACTAGTCGATTTTGCTCAGTCGACTGACCGGCTCTAACGGCTATTTTTCCTAAAGAGACACTTCTATTTGCGAAGAGTTATGATCCAAAGTGAAGAGAAATGGCTGCACCTTTTGGTTAAAACTCTTTGTGAATAGTTGTAACCATTTGTCTACTATATAAACACATTAGAATCACTTCTCAAATCACTGAATTATATTTTGATTTCTTGCTATATTCTCTACTATCTCTGCAATCTAAAAGCAATTACAATCTATATATTGCTTGAATCTCTGAATTAATTAATATACTCTTCGATTCTAAGCAATATCTTCCTTTCATATCTTCACACACATAATACAAACTTGAGGATTTGATTATAGGAAGGGTGTACTATTAAAAACATATCTGTGTTATTTAGAACACAAGCGTCAACTATTTACTTGTATCTATAAGAAGTCCTGTTCGGTTGTTCAGGCGATAAAAGTCCTCTTCGGTTGTTTGAGGCGGAAAAATCCTGTTCGGCTCCTCAAGTGTTGTATATCTATTCCTCCGGGTTAAGAGAGGGGTTATAGAGTTTAAATCCAGAGTGTAGTCTAGGATTGGACGTAGAACACGAAGTTCGAACCAGTATAAAAAGTTCCGGTGTGCTTATCTTATTACTATTATCTATTATCTAGTTTATGTAGGATCGATTTCACCCTAGAGATGGGGTGAATAGGGTGATACTATTAATTATAAAAATTATTGCGGAAGTTTATAAAATATTTTCAGCACAGATTTCAGCACAGAATAATAGCAGCACAGATAATAGCAGAATAATAAATGCAGAAATAGAACACACAAATTTACCTAGCTTCGGCAAAACCCTGCCTACGTGCTGCCCCCAAGGTTTCTACTAGAAATTAGATAGCCAGACGCTTACACAGGTAAACTCGCAACACCCGTTATCGACTAACCTAACTCTACGCTCAAAACCTTGCCCCAACTCAGCCACTGAGTTGCGAATTCTCAAACTACGCCATGTAGTTTGTTCCCTAATCACACGACTAGAAATTACAATGTTTAAAAGAGAAATTAAAAACACTTTAAATCTATAAAATAAATAAACCCTAATTATAAACGCTAAAGCCAAATATGATATAAGTTATAGCCGGCCCAAAAATATAATAAAAGAGTCTCCCCTTTATCTCTTTGTTTCTTCAGTCCGACTTCCTGTAATTCGATGGCTGCTTCGTTCCTTGAGAAAATTATGGCTTTCTGATAAAATTGAATCGCTGCCTGTATATGATCAATCGCAGTGATTATCACCTCTGTTTGGCTTGGTCAATTGATCCTCTAGCTGTGATGATTTCGGTCGATTCAACTTGATTGAGTTCGAACTGGATAATCTATTATGTAATTCCTTTGTTCCTCATGTTGATAAGCTTTGAACTCAATTCGATTCGAGTTATTGATTTAATCTTCTCTGTTGTTGCTTGAACTCGAATGAATTTTACGGCCAGTGATGATTTGGGTTAAATAGGATTCTAATTCCTATATTCTCGTTCGTATATAATCGTTTGAATTCGTCTATAATTTTGACTTGGCCGTTTGATTATGATCGAATGTTGATGATTATTACTGACCTTTTCAATTCCTATATTTTCGTTGCTTTATTTCTCACGACTTGGGTTTCTTGACAACCACGGCTTGATGATTTTGTTCCTTGACCATTGCGGTATTAAAAATTGTGATTATCTGGATGTTTTGATTTTTCTAGTGCTTTGAATTTATGTTGACACGTTCAACTTGTATCCTGCTGTTCAGATTGAACTCGGCCTTGACTTTGATTTGAAATGTATATACTCTCTAATTTACATGTCAGCATTTGACTTTGGATTGATTAGTTGCTGTCTTGTACATGAATTGGTCTGCACTTCATGTTGTTTGTAGCTAGTTCACATTATACCTTGTAGTCTTGGTTCATGTGATGTTCATTCATTGTTGTCTCTGGTTTGATGTACTCGAGTCTGGTGCTGAAATTTGGTTGTATGCATATGCACTGAAAAACTTCATTGTTTTCTGTTGAGGCATGTTGCAGTTTCATTCATGTGTGTCTGGTTCGGTCATGTTCTTGATTCCATGTGATATTGAACTGCTTCTTTTTTTTGTTTCAGTGTTGTTTTGAGATGTTGATCTACTTGGTTGATATGAAAACAAATGTTAGAATCTTTATTTTTCCTGACCATTTGAACCACTGATTGATAGCTGCGGTGTTCATTGTACATTGATGTTGTATGCATGTTGTTCATTAGCTTGCATTTATAAGTTTGGCCATTTTAACCATTCCTTTGTAGCATGTATTCTGTACTGTGCACTACATGCATACATGTTGTACTTGTTATTGCTTTGAGGCAGATCATATTTTCAAGTTGACTAGTCTTGGTCTCTTGATGCATTCTGGTGATTTGCTCTGACCAGTTGACTGTGACTTGCTTATGCTCTATACTTCAGTTTGGTTTCCATGTATGGGATGCATGTTTTGTTGACTTTGTTTGCTGCCTGGTCGACATGTATATATGCATACTTTGATCATAGCATTCATGTGTACATTTGAGTTGCACCTGTGTTGAATCCAGCTAATAGCTCGGGTTTGACCTTGTGCTAATATCGTGACTTTATTTGTGTTTCACTTGAGTTGAACCCGGCTTTTAATTTGGGTTTGACCTTGTTCTCACTTGTCCCTGTAAATTTATCAAGTGTATATCGATGTGCACGGCCTTGTGGCATGTACAGTGATACACTGTGCATGTTAGAAGCTATTCGTGTATGATGAATTCAGAGTTAAATGATGACGAACAACCCAAATAACTAAGGCAAATAAAATTTTCAAAATCACATTTTATTTTATACTGCAAAAATATTTCTTTTTCAATTTTACTAAGTCAGTGTGTATTTTTGCAGATTACTCAGATGCTGGATTCAATCTGGAATAGAGTTGAAGATAAATACGAGTGTGAGTGAAATGTAGTGAGGTGCATTTGTAGATGAGAATTGTGATGTAGTCAAATTTGTATTGTAATTGAAAATTGTATATATATAGTGAGAGCTTGAATTTGTACTATTTAAAATTGTAATAAATATTTGTTTGAATAAAATATCTGTTTGACTTTAAATTCTGTGTTATTTATTTTATTCAGCAAATATTTATTTAATATGTGAAAATAAAATAGTACATTAACAAATACATTTAAATGAATATATATATGTTTATTATCATCAAACAAAAATCATATACTCGCATATTCAACAATCTCCCCCTTTTGATGATAACAAACATATATTTAAGATTTTGAATTTGTTAAATGTACTTGATCATTCAATTTGCTCCCCCTATTTGAATGCTCCCTCTCTACACAAAGCTCCCCCTTCATATATGCATTAAAATAAATATATGCATGAAAATTGTAATCCCGCTAATGGCTTCCAGATCTGGAGATTAGGGTTTTTCCCTTTTCTCCTTTTTTCTTTCGTTTTTTCCTAGTATTCTTGTTTATCTCTGCTATTTTCTGTTTTCTGTCTTCACTTCTATCTCCTCAAACCTGGAAATCATGGGATCTCTGCGGGATGATGAAGGCTGGGAGGAGGTGAGAAGGAAAAGGGGCAAGGCTCCAGCGTCTTTGGGTCCTGATCAAAGGCTCAATCTGGGAGGGCAAAGATCGAGTAGATCTGGGGCTATTCCAGATCGGAACACGGGGAGGAGGGTGCAAGCGGATCATGCTGGGCGTACATCTACAAATCATTCAAAAATTGCAAAGCAGAAAGTATTGTTACGAGGAAGTAACCCAAAAATAATATTCACCGTCTCAGAGAACGCTAAAAAAATTTCATATAGTGAGGCAGTGAAAGTAGGAGAGGTAGGAGATTTAGGTAACCTAGATCTAGAGTTTATTGAGCCTAAAGTAGCGAATAGCAAAAGGATCGGTTCCCTTTCTTCTGAAGCTATCAAAGAAGCGGAGGGAGGTTGGGATCTATGTATTTTATTGTATGTGGTTGGGTATAAACCATGGCTAAGAACTTTTGAGGGATATGCCAATAGGGTTTGGGCTACTAAGAAGATGTTTTCAGTTCACTCAAGGAATAATGGATTCTTTGTAGTGAGATTTGGCTCTAAGGATGATTGTAACAAGATTCTGAAATCAAGTCCTTGGTTTATGGACCGGAACTTGATCATTATGAAGTGACTATCCCCAAACATGAGAACTGATAGAGATCTACTTACATCCCTGCCTATGTGGGTCAGACTTCCTGGTTTAAGTTTTAAATTATGGGGCAATAAGGCTATTAGCGCATTAACTAGTACTATAGGAGTTCCCATTAAGATGGATGAAGCCATGAAAAATAAATCTAGATTAGCCTTCGCTAGAGTTCTGGTTGAGGTTAATGCTACTTATGGTATGCCTAACACCATTGAAGGCATGGACGACAATGGGAGGAGTTTCATTCAGGAAGTGGAATATGAGAATCCTCCTCCCATATGTGGTAAGTGTATGTGTTTTGGACACGTAACTGATGAATGCCCAATGACTAAGTCTTGGGTTCCTAAAGTGACCCAAGCTGCCAACTCTGATAAAGAAAGCTCTTCGGATCTTGGTCTTGTTGGACGTGTGGATATTGTTAGGGAGGAAGGAGGAATTGAGATCTCTAAGGATCTCGAAAAGCAGTTGCATGATGGATGTCCCACTGTTCCCATTAATTCTGATTTACTACACAAAGATAATGGAGTAAGCAGGAATGTTGGGACGGAGATCCCTTGTGGTGATGATATGACCAAAATCTTACAGTCAGAAGTGCATCAAGGAAATCAAAACCTAATTGTTGACTGTCCTCCTATTGATGGATCTCGGGATAGGTACCAAATAGCTTCTAATGAGCTGGAGTCAGAAGTTAGGGGAAAATTTATTCTAGAACAAAAAACAAACAGAAGTTTTACCCTCGGATCAGATTTTAGAAAGAGCTGCATCCTCAAAAGAGCGCGGTGATGGGGCAATTTCAGAAGCTTCAGAGTCAGAACCTGTTACTCTTACCGAAATAGGAGTCAGTGAAGATTGCTTCACTGTTCCTCTGGTCAGGTCGAAAGTTCCTCCTGATCAAGGAACCAGTGAGCCATTCATTCCTGTATCTCCAACTACCTCAGGAGCCAGAGATCCGAGAACATCTCCTTCGAAGTCACCATCGACTCACATAACTATTCTCAAACGCCCTTCATCATCATTGGATCCTCCTTCTTTTCCAAACTCTTTATTTTCTAACGATATATTTATTGATGATTGTATAATTAATAATGTTAATTTTAGGAGAGGCACTAAACCTTGTATTTACTCACAGGTGCAAGATAATCTGGATCAGGATACAGGAACGACAGAAGTGGTAGAGGAACAAAATACTTATGATAATGTAGACTCAGTTCAGGAGGTATTGGAGGAGCAATTTCTTCCGAAGCCTCAAGATATAGAGTTTGAGAATATTCAGAAGGATAAGCTTGTTCGTAAGAATCCCAAGTGGGTTCAGATGCTAGGCATTCCTACGGAAGATAAAGGGGAGTCTTCCAGCAGTAGGTCGTTGAGGACCCGCAATAACAAGGTTTCATAATGTCAGTAGCTTGCTGGAATGTTACAGGGTTTCACAACCCCAAAAGAATGGGAGAAGTGAGGAAACTCATTGATAAGTATAATATAAGTTGTTTCGGTGTTCTGGAAAATAAATTATTGTTTTCGGATATAATGAAGCTGGAAAGAGCGTTGGATGACAGATGGAAAATAATAAGTCACGTCTCTTGTTATTTTAAATGCAGGATAATGGTCCTCATTGATGGAAATTCTTGGGATTTCAACTATATTAGTATGAGTGATCAACACATTACCATTGAATTGATCAATTCCTCGAAATTCAAATGTAATCTAACCTTTGTCTACGCTCATAATTTTGTTGAATTCAGGAAAAGATTATGGAAGAATTTACAGGAGGATGCTATCAATATTTATAGACCATGGCTGGTTCTTGGGGACTTTAATTGCATTCGCAGTCCCTCAGAAAGAAAGGGAGGTAACCCAGTAACATTTGGTAACTTGTTTGAATTAGATGAAATGTCTAATCATACTGGTCTTAATGAGATTAATATTAAAGGTTATGAATTTTCTTGGTGGTCTGGTCCGAGTCGAAATATATTCTCTAAAATTGACAGGTTTTTTGCAAAACTAGATTGGATTAACCTATTCACAGACTTATCGGCTGAATATTTGCCTCCTTCTGTGAGTGATCATAATGCCGTCCTTGTTTCGCTTTTCACTAAGCCTAGGGATAAGAACAGACCTTTCAGATATATGAATCATTGGTCTTTATGTGATCAATACTTTCCTTTGATCGAGAAACACTGGATTACTGATCATACAGATAGACCTTTGTATCAAATCATCAGTATTCTCAAAAATATGAAGAGAGAGCTTAAGAGTTGGAGTGCTAAATCATGCAATATCAAACAAGAGGTTAAAGTTCAGAGAGAGAATTGTTCAAGACTTCAGAAACTTCTGGAAAAATTTCATGATCACAATTTAGCTTTGGAATTTCAAAATTCCAAGATAAATCTGGATTTAGCACTTAAGAAAGAATTTCTGGTTGCCAAACAAAAGGCTAAATGTGAATGGCTGATGATGGGTGATGAGGCCTCTTCTTTTTTCTACGCTAAAATGTCTAGTAGAAGAAGTAGAAAGCGTTTGAACAACATTGTAGTTAATGGAAAGGTTGTTTCGGAAGATAAGTTTGTTGAATCGGCTATTGATTTCTTTAAACGAATCTTTAACCTTCCCTTATGTGAACACTTCCCTGAAGTTATTTGTAAAACAGTTATTACTGAATATGGTGCTAATTTTTTGAATGAGGGTATATCTTTGGAAGAAATTAAATACGCATTGTGGGATATTAAAGATACTGTCTCTCCAGGTCCGGACGGTTTTAACTCATTGTTTTTTAAGACTCATTGGAATCTTTTGAAAGATTTAATTTTCAAAGTTTTGAACGATATTTTTCAAAAGGGTTTTATAATCAACGAGTGGAATCATACGTTTATTCACTTGATTCCAAAAAAAGACCACTCCTCATGTATTCTAGATTTCAGACCCATTGCCTGTTGTAATACTTTATATAAGGTTTTCTCTAAAATCCTGTGTAACAGACTGGGTCCTTTTTTGGATAAGTTGGTGTCACCGAATCAGACGACATTTATCAAAGGAAGATCAATAGGGGATGGAATTTTGTTTGCTCATGAAATTATCAGGGGTCTCGGAAGAAAGGATAACAAATATATGTGTATCAAAGTTGATTTAAAGAAAGCATATGATTCGATCAATCGATCTTTTGTTATACATATGTTAATAAACTTGGGTTTCCTAGACAAATGGGTGAAAATTATCGAAAACATTATTAAGACTCCTGTTTTTTCTATCATTGCTAATGGAGAAGCGCACGGTTATTTCAAGAGTTCTAATGGGCTTAGACAAGGCGACCCACTTTCCCCTATACTTTTCACCTTGGTTATGGAATATTTTACGCTATTGATGGATGGTAAAGTCAGGGATGGTCTTATTTCCCCAGTTACAGACTTTGATAATAAGTTGACTCACCTTATTTACGCTGACGACATTATTGTTTTTACTAAAGCCAATGCCCAAACTGCAACTGCTATTAGTGATGTTTTTAAGACCATGAAGAAGGTTACTGGCTTGGAGCTAAGTTTTGAGAAATCTAACGTTTTCTTTGGGAAAGGGGTGGATTGTTGTACTGATATTAGTACGATCCTCAATATTCAACAATTGGATCTCCCAATAAGGTACTTGGGTATTCCTTTGTCTAGTGCTAATTTGAGGGATAAGGATTGCTCTCCTTTAATAGAGAAGATCAAGCTAAGGATTGGTAGATGGGAAACAAGAATGCTTAGCCTAGCTGGGAGACTTGAACTTATTAAATCTACTATTTACCCCATAATACAATTTTGGGTGCAATGCTTTTGTCTCCCAGTCTCTACAGTTCAAAAAATTAAACACTTGATTTTGAACTTTCTTTGGAAAAGTTGCAGCAGTAAGATTCCTTGGGAGATTTTGTGTAGGCAAAAAGAAGAAGGAGCAATGGGTTTGAGAAATTTAGAAGAGATGAACCGAGTGTTATATATCAAACTGATATGGAAAGTTATCAATTCAGAAGGAATTTGGGCGAAACTCGTGCATTGTAAATATATTGGTCAAAAAAGTTTTTGGGAAATTAACCAGCGATTGGACGACTCGGGTGTGTGGAAATTCATTTTGAAAAATAGACATGAATCTTTGAATTGTCTTTCTCTTAATATTGCAGACGGTAAAACTACTTCTCTATGGTATGATCCATGGCTAAATGGAAGTACTATTATGGAGCGTATTGGTAGAGACACAGCTTTCAGAACTGATACGGAAAATTTATCTCTCTGCAGGATTTTAAGAAATGGTGAGTGAAAGTGGGATTTGTATAGTTTTTTATTTCAAATACATGCAGAAATTGAAGGTGTCAAGATTCACAAGAATAGGGAGAGGGATTTCTGGTCTTGGAAGTGTTCTAAGGATGGTTTGTATCAGTTTAAAAAAGTTTGGAACACGGTTAGATCCAGTTTTGAAATTAAGTACTGGGCGTCTTTGGTCTGGAACAAAATTCACGTTCCTAAAATGGCGGTATGCCTGTTTAAAGCCATTAATGACTATTTATTGACAAAAGAAAGATTACTTCAGAAGCAGATAGTCGTGGACCTTAACTGCGTCTTTTGTAATAATCACATTGAAAATATAGACCATCTATTTTTTCAATGTAATTTTACAGAAAGTGTTTGGCTATGGAGCTGTAAAAAAAATTTCCAAACGCCGAAAAGTCTATTTTCTTTCTCTTTGAAAGATGATTTACAGAAAATTGTTTCTATTTCTAGCTTAAAAAGTCTCAATTCAGACTTGTTTCAACTATCGCTATCTGTTTGTGTTTGGCATATTTGGAAAGAAAGGAACGATAGGATTTTTCAGAATTGTTTTACAGATAGGTCGCAGATTTGTAACAAAATTTTCCAGATAATGAATATCAGAATGGCAAAATCAAAACATTTTAAGAACATTACTGGCATGAATGAAGCAATAGCTTTGAAATGGGGATATACCTCCCAACGCTGAATTGGGGCACCATCTGCTTTATCATAAGTATTGCTCTTCTGCTATCTTCCTGCTTCTTTGTTTCTTGGCTCCAGGTTTTGCGTACCTGTATTATTTACAGTTTTCCTCACCTCCTCTCTTTTAAATTACATATTATTTTACAATTAACAATAATTATTGAAATAGTTTATAAGGTTGAAGATTTGCAGGCTGTTCCGAGTGCTTGATACCACGACCTGGGCATAATAGAACTTTAGCTTGAGGAAAGAGATTTATTTTGAAGGACTTCTTCAGTTTTTATACCTGTCTTGTCAATTCTGAAGGTTTCTACCATTTGGCTTGATGTCGTTTGCAGTCTTTCCCTAAATTTGCAGTCATTATAGATCTGGGAGTAGATTCAAAAGAAATTAAATCACATAAAGATTAAAGAAGTTTCCTTGTTGGGTATTAGAGACTTATCTTGTTTAGTTCTTCTCTGTTCTCCTTGAGGAATGTTGGTTTTCGACCCTGAAGTGATTTAGCTTGCTCCGAATGCTCGTAATCAAGGTTCTAGATGAATCGAAGATCTCGCTGCTGTTCTTTGATTCCTTGCCTCCTCAGTTTCAAAGGACATACGTTAGTTTTTCATTTAAAGTTAAAAGACTTCTTCTTTCTTAGGTGATAGAGACTTAACTGCTAAGATCTGTTTAGTTCTTCTCGAGGAAGTGCTGGTTCCAGGTCTCGATTTGAGCTCCGATCTGGATATAACAGAGGATGCCTGGAGTATCTGTCGATCTTTGGTTGCTTCGATCTTGTTGTAATATTGCTTGTGCTTCTCGTTCTTCCCTGCTCGCTGCCATTTTTATTCTTTTTTAGTTTCTCTTTCGAGATGAGTTATTGTATTAAATGAAGTAGATGTAATGCCGTGTTGCCTTTTGTACTTTGAGAACTATCTCGATGTTTCTGGTAGCTGCCCTTTGCTAGGTGGGCTATGGGCCGAAGGTGTTGAACGTTTTATTTCGGGTCTGTATTGTTGGCTTTGGTCTTGCATTTTGGTTCTTGTAATTTTTTTCTTATAGTTAATAGAAAAGTTTGAACCCTTATTAAAAAAAATATATTCAAATGAGCCAAGATGCAAATAGAAAAATATTTGACCTTTATTTGCCAAAATCTTAGCTTTTCTCTCCTCTTTTGTTATCAAAAAAGAATAATAGTGTTAGAAAAATAGAGATAAAGTTATAGACATTAATACAACATTAATACTCTATTGAGTATAAATATTAAATTTCAATAAAAAAACAAACAAAAATCATAGATACTCCGTTTGACGCATATTCCACATTAGAATGATATAGATAATGTCATCATATAAAACCATATAGTTGTGTCTATTTGTGGTATATTTATATCAGGAATTTGAATATCTACTAACCATGCATAACCATTAGGACTTTTAAATGAGATTAGTAGTATTCCAAAATTTAAAAAAAAAATGAATTCAAGTATCTTCTAACCACGCATAACCGTGAGGACTTTTAAATGGAATTAGAATCAACTTGTCTATTTAATTAATCAATTTTGATATGCATTCAATACATGCATAACCGTGAGGACTTTTAAATGAGCATGGAAGCACATAATCAAAAATCCAAGTAATTCACCCATGCATAACCGTGAGGACTTTTAAATGAGAGTGAATACTTTGGATGTTTTTATTTGCTAAAAATATAATAAAATGAAAAACGAATGATTCCCGTTTAAAATACCACATATTGACATACTATATTTGATTTTGATGAGTGACGGTCGATAGAAATATGATAGAAATAGAAATGGTCATGGAATTTTTACCAAACAAAAAGTTTTTATAACTCTTGCTTAAATTTCTAAAGAAATTTACTAAATATACTGTCTCGAGTTATAATATATGATTAATATCAACACTCATCACTTTTTCAATCACTATTTACCTTTTTGTTAATTAGTAGGGAGTCAGATTAGTTAATATAGTTATTTAAAATCAAATCCAAAAATAATTATCAAAATTTTAAAATAACTAATCTGAAACAAGGTCAACAAAAATGATTTTCTAGAAGGGGTAAAAAGAAAAATGTCTGCTAATTGAAAATTATTTAAAATGAAAAATATGCAGATATTTTCTTTGAAAAAACGATACAGTTACTGAATATCTCACCATAAATCACGTTCCACTAGTAAGTTTTCTATCAACTAGATTACCAGTGTAATCTGCATCTGAATTTTTCTTTCACTCGAGATTATCATTAGTTGGATGTTATACCAGACCTTAATGTTGCAACAAATATCTCAAAATTATTTTTAACAGCTTTTAAATAAAATTGAGTTGAAGCCATGCAAACAGTGATCATAGTGTTAGCAGTAAAGTAACCAAATATATCCGAGAGTAATCATTAATAAAACGACATTATTAATCCAAGCAAATGAAAATTTTCAACATTTTGAATAAGTCAGAATCAAAATCAACATTTATTTTATAATCACATAATTGGTTGATTAGATTACGGTGTAGATTATCACATTTAATATATCGTTCAAAATAAATATACCATTACCTGTTTTACCTTTACGATAATTTTTCGTTGTTGCCTATTGTTATTCTGTCACCTTTATACTAGGCTAAGGAACTTTGATTTGTCGTCCGTTGTGTTTTTGGAACAGCCAGAATCCAGATAACACTGATGTTGTTCCTTAGCTTGCCACCATACCTACACGATAAAAGATTTTTATGACCTATTTGTTTTTATAGGTCCATGATTGTTAGTGGCAAATGATTTAAAAAAATAATTTTGTGGAGACCCAAAACAATTTATATATGTTCCTTTCGGCACCCAGATTTGTTTAACTTCGAGGGATTTTAAATTCGTGCCTTTTGGAACCCAAATTGGTATAGTTTTCATGTGTTTGGGTCTATACCAACAATTATTTTGATTGTGTCCAATTTTTCTACAAAAAGTTCACTCGAATTTGACTTGATTAATTTTGCTTCTAACATAATCAGAGTGAGTATACCCAAGTCCTTGTCTATCAGTATTAACAGTTTGTTTTCCTATTAGCATATTCAACGATCTTTCACTTTTGGAAAATTTTCCTAAAGTCGCTGACAGTTGTTGGACTTGTGTTTTGAGAGATTCATTTTCATTCAATAATTGTGTGCACTTTTTAATAGAATTCTCTCTCCTAGTATTTTCACTCTATTTTAAAATCAGAATTTCATTTTCAAGCGATTTAATTTTAATTTCTAATTTTTTAATCTCTTTTTCGAGTGATAGACACCTATCACACTTAGGGATCTTACTTTGATAGTTTTTAACTAATTGATCAAGCTGTTTATTTAAATCTATCAAAGTATCTCTTTATGATTCGATTTTGGCATATTTCTCCCTAAGTCGTTCGAAATAGCCATTTACTTCGTGGAAATATATAAGTAATTCTGAATCAGTAAGTTTTGATACCTCGCTTGGCTCATCATCGTCGCTATCAGTTATATCACCTTGAAGGCACAGATTTGCTTTCTCACTCTCACTGCTGGTACTTTTATGATCATCATCACTTTTATTCCACATGGCTGCTAAACTTCTCCTTTTCGATTTGTTTTCTTGGCCGTGTCGATTCTGAGGACAATTGGGCTTAATGTGGCCAGGTTTATTGCACTTGTGATAGATGATCTCCCGTTCTTCTGGGTTGTCTAGTGCTTTGACTATTCTGCTTTTCAATTTTTGATTTAGAGCTGGATTTCTGTTTTTGTGATTCCTCTTTTTTTATCTCTTTATTAGAAGTGACAGCTCAGCTGCTCCATCATCATCATCGTCATCATCATCACTACTGCCTTTTACAAGCACGTTTCTTTAATTGAGTCGATTTTTGAGGATTTCTCATCGTTGTTGACTTTTGCACCATATATTGCACCAAAAGTATTCCAGATTTCCTGTGCACTTTCACAATGAGAAATAATGTTAAAATTATCTTGATTAATATGAGAATATAATATATGCATAGAAAGAGCATTATTTTTCTCATATGTTATATCACACCCATTTTCAATAATATCCCAACATTTAGAATTAACAGATTTTAAATAAAATCCCATTTTTAATTGCCAATTCAAAAAATCTGTTCCATCAAAAACAGGAGAGAAAATACTGGACCGACCCTCATCAAAAGCATTATTATAAGAAGCCATTTTAAAAATTCAAATTTGTAAAAAAATTGGTCTTTGAAAAATCAAACTTTTTAAAAACAAAAATGGCTTTTGTTCCTAGCTCTGATACCACTTGTAGGATCGATTTCACCCTAGAGGGGGGTGAATAGGGTGATACTATTAGTTATAAAAATTATTGCGGAAGTTTATAAAATATTTTCAGCATAGATTTCAGCACAGAATAATAGCAGCACAGATAATAGCAGAATAATAAATGCAGAAATAGAACACACAGATTTACCCAACTTCGGCAAAACCCTGCCTACGTGCTGCCCCCAAGGTTTCTACTAGAAATTAGATAGTCAGACGCTTACACACGTAAACTTGCGACACCTGCTATCGACTAACCTAACTCTACGCTCAAAACTCTACCACAACTCAGCCACTGAGTTTCGAATTCTCAAACTACGCCACGTAGTTTGTCCCCTAGTCACGCGACTAGAAATTACAATGTTTAAAAGAGAAATTAAAAACACTTTAAAACTATAAAATAAATAAAACCTAATTATAAACGCTAAAGCCAAATATGATATAAGTTATAGCCGGCCTAAAAATATAATAAAAGAGTCTCCCCTTTATCTCTTTGTTTCTTCAGTCCGACTTCCTGTAATTCGATGGCTGCTTCGTTCCTTGAGAAAATTAGGGCTTTCTGATAAAATTGAATCGCCGCCTGTATATGATCAATCGCAGTGATTATCACCTCTGTTTGGCTTGGTCAATTGATCCTCTAGCTGTGATGATTTTGGTCGATTCAACTTGATTGAGTACGAACTGAATACTCTGGTATGTAATTCCTTTGTTCCTCACGTTGATAAGCTTTGAACTCAATTCGATTCGAGTTATTGATTTAATCTTCTCTGTTGTTGCTTGAACTCGAATGAATTTTATGGCCAGTGATGATTTGGGTTAAATAGGATTCTAATTCCTATATTCTCGTTCGTATATAATCATTTGAATTCGTCTGTAATTTTGACTTGGCCGTTTAATTATGATCGAATGTTGATGATGATTACTGACCTTTTCAATTCCTATATTTTCGTTGCTTTATTTCTCACGACTTGGGTTTCTTGACAACCACGGCTTGATGATTTTGTTCCTTGACCATCACGGTATTAAAAATTATGATTATCTGGATGTTTTGATTTTTCTGGTGCTTTGAATTTATGTTGACACGTTCAACTTGTATCCTGTTGTTCAGATTGAACTCGGCCTTGACTTTGATTTGAAATGTATATACTCTCTGATTTACATGTGAGCATTTGACTTTGGACTGATTAGTTGTTGTCTTGTACATGAATTGGTCTGCACTTCATGCTATTTGTAGCTAGTTCACATTGTACCTTGTAGTCTTGGTTCATGTGATGTTCATTCATTGTTGTCTCTGGTTTGATGTACTCGAGTCTGGTGCTGAAATTTGGTTGTATGCATATGCACTGAAAAACTTCATTGTTTTCTGTTGAGGCTTGTTGCAGTTTCATTCATGTGTGTCTGGTTCGGTCATGTTCTTGATTCCATGTGATATTGAACTACTTCTTTTTTTTGTTTCAGTGTTGTTTTGAGATGTTGATCTACTTGGTTGATATGAAAACAAATGTTAGAATCTTTATTTTGCCTGACCATTTGAACCACTTATTGATAGCTGCAGTGTTCGTTGTACATTGATGTTGTATGCATGCTGTTCATTAGCTTGCATTTGTAAGTTTGGCCATTTGAACCATTCCTTTGTAGCATGTATTATGTACTGTGCACTACATGCATACATGTTGTACCTGTTATTGCTTCGAAGCAGATCATATTTTCAAGTTGACTGGTCTTGGTCTCTTGATGCATTCTGGTGAGTTGCTCTGACCAGTTGACTGTGACTTGCTTATGCTCTATACTTCAGTTTGGTTGCCATGTATGGGATGCATGTTTTGTTGACTTTGTTTGCTGCCTGGTCGACGTGTATATATGCATACTTTGATCATAGCATTCATGTGTACATTTGAGTTGCACCTGTGTTGAATCCAGCTAATAGCTCGGGTTTGACCTTGTGCTAATATCGTGACTTTATTTGTGTTTCACTTGAGTTGAACCCGGATTTTAATTTGGGTTTGACCTTGTGCTCACCTATCCTTGTAAATTTATCAAGTGTATATCGGTGTGCACGGCCTTGTGGCATGTACAGTGATACACTGTGCATGTCACAAGCTATTCGTGTATGATGAATTCAGAGTTAAATAATGACAAACAACCCAAATAACCGAGGAAAATAAAATTTTCCAAATCACATTTTATTTTATACTGCAAAAATATTTCTTTCTCAATTTTACTGCGTCAGTGTGTATTTTTGCAGATTACTCATATGCTAGATTCAATCTGGAATAGAGTTGAAGATGAAAACGAGCGTGAGTGAAATGTAGTGAGGTGCATTTGTAGATGAGAATTGTGATGTAGTCAAATTTGTATTGTAATTGAAAATTGTATATATATAGTGAGAGCTTGAATTTGTACTATTCAAAATTGTAATAAATATTTGTTTGAATAAAATATCTATTTGACTTTAAATTCTGTGTTATTTATTTTATTCAGCAAATATTTATTTAATCTATGAAAATAAAATAGTACATTAACAAATACATTTAAATGAATATATATATATGTTTATTATCATCAAACAAAAATCATATACTCGCATATTCAACAGTTTATATTTCCGCACTATTATAATATTCCATATTACACGATCCTAAGTGTTAACTAGCCACAACTTACACACTTTCAATAGTGGCATGCTGCATCAACGATCTCAACTCTAAACACCTTCTCGAATTCTAAAATCAAAATACGAGGTGAGTTCGAAATTTTCAATTATAGGAATTTTTTTTAAAATTTGAGGCAGTAACATTAATGTAACAAGAAGCTTACTGTCAATTAACTAGATACTAATTGTTAAATACTTTATATGCTGAATTTGTGAATTTTTTAATTATTCCGAAAAGTGAGTTGTTTAATTCTCAAACCAATTTGACAAATAAATTATATGATGAATCAAGTGGCTTAAAATTGATTTATGTTCATGTCAAGTCTATATCTTTTGAGTCCACGACAAGCCTATATCATTTGAGTTCGTGCCAAGTCTATATTAGGATGGGTAAATTTTCTACTGCTAATGGATTCTTTTGTTGCTGACTAGAACTGTGATGTTGATGAGTTTATACTCATATGTTACTGTATGCATGAAGATGCTAGATTGTGTGGTTGCTGCCTGTGTTGGTCAAGTGAGCTCTATTGTATAAATTGTCTATGTTGCATAGCAGATGGTATATGATATTAGAGGAAAATTATTCTCTTACGTATGTGGCTCGCTGCTTATTTTGCGAAATTTATTCTTTATTATTTGTTTCAATGTACGATAGGAGACTCATATTTTAGGGATGCGAATTCTTCATCACGTGCTGGAGCAATGCCTGTAAAGTGTTTTGAAACCCCATTGAGGATACATATTGGTCCTATTATGTGGTATTCAATCATCTTTAGAGCAAACTGTGCAGTTAAAGCGCTCGACAAATTCAATGCACCGGAGGTGCAAAAAGTCATAGCGGGGATACCGCGAGGATATAGGGGGATATATTGGATGACTTTAAAATAGCATATAAGACTCATACTTAATGTTTTTACAAATATATAAATGGTAATTAAATGAAAAATTAACATTTAATTGAATTATAATTAATACATAAATAATTTTAAATAAAAGCATGTGCGAATATACTACAAATAAACATAAAACTGTTATATAACATCATTTAATTTAGTAGAATATTACAGAATTTTCATTTCTGAAAATATATTAAAAATTCAATTAAATAAATTAATTTCATAATTTTTATAATGTACAAATATCATTTTTCAATTCATTTCTTTTAAAGAAGATATAGCGGAAATAGCGGAATATAGCGGGAATAACGAGATATAGCGGAAATAGCGGGGCTTAAAGTGGAAAGGTATATTTTTGGCTATATGGAAAAATTGTAGCGGTAGAAATCCACTATGAGATATAGTAGGGTTATAGTGGGGTAATAGCGGGGCATTAACTACACAGATAGCAATGAGCCGTCACTATATCCCTTGCCTTGCTATCTTTGAATTCTTTGAATGGCCGTCCTTAGTACAAAACGAAGCTCAGAGTCATCGGATATCATTTCACAATTATCAAAGGTATGTCTATTTCTGCATCATTCTGTATTCTTTGTTGAGATAGATGTGTATGTTTCACAAGTAGATTAGCTACACGTTTTTTGTTGTTTGGATATTTTAGTTCTAAAACAGTTGAAGGGAAGAAAAGAAACATATTTCCTTGAAAAACATGTGTGTTGGTTATTACCCTTGGTTGAGCCTAGAAATTTTATTGGCTGTTTCTTGCAGCTTGTTCTTAGAAGGTAGGTGTCCTTAAAAGGATGTCGACGGTGGCTTCATTGTAGAAGCTACAGATGTAGTTATATGATGTACAAGAGTTTTTGGTGTGACAGGGTTTTTCCTGCAATAAAATTTTGAATTTTAGATTTACATCGTTTTGCAACTTGAAACCTGATCTGCCATTGATTGGGCCTCTTGTAAAATGAACTAGTATGCTGAACATTCTACTATATGTATTACTTTTGTCACTAAATTAACATTTTGTGATTCCTAATATTATTAATAAATACTAATTCCAAATGATTGGAGTATAAAATCTTTTGGTTGTATTTAACAATCAATGTGCAATAATTCGCAAACACATGGCTACATGTGCTTGTTACTTGCGTCATTTTCATTTTCTTGTTTTGTGTATATTTGGCGAGGTGATGATTTCTATGGTTTGTTCGGATATTTGATTAATATTGTTGTATATGAATTTGAATGAATATTTAAAAATAAATATGAGTTATGATTTTAAAAATAAGCTTTTATTTTTAAAAAAGAAAGGAAATTACATATGAAAATGATAATACTTAATTGCATGGTATAGAGTGGTCTATTATGAATAAACATGATATTTTTGTGAGTATAGCTAGTTAACTTTTAGTTGTGATATTCCAATTTGGAAATATGTAACAACCACATTCTCTATCTGTGTTCATAAATTAGATATCAATGTATATTGTAGTTAAAGTTAGTAATGCTTCATATAGATGAGGCCATAGCAGAACAAAAATGGACTTATACCAAAATAATGCATATATAGGGCACACAAAAGAAATATTTAGTGGTCGTATGCTATATTTATAACGATTGTTTAGTAAAAAAAATGCATAAATTTTTAGAATAAAAGTAACAGCATATTCTTCTCCTTTTCAATTTCATCCATATCAAAAGTGGAGAGAATAAAAGAGAAAATAAAGAAGCTTTTGAAGAATAAACCATAGATCCCTTTCTTTTCTCCAACAAATATAAAGGTAGTATAGTGGGGTATAATGTAGCCCAAAGCATTTCAATTACTTATTAAACATGTCGCATACATTAAAAATAAAATTCACCAATGTAATAATTTTTTATATAATTATCAGAGTGTAAATTGACATAAGAGACATGAAATTGTCGCATGAGAAACTTGTCTTGTTCTTTCAATGCTTCCAATGTATAAGTGCTCTGCCTATATATAAAATGAGTAGTATATCAATTTGAATAATGGATAGACAGGTAAAGGAGATTTGTGCATGTGCATGAAGGTTCAAAAAAAAAATATGTTGCCCATAAGGCAATAGTAGGCAGCTGCTGCTGCAATATAGCAGCGCATTAAAAAAGTTCCCGTTATGATATTTATTGGTTCAAATGAAATGTTAACCCATATAGATTTTGATAAAAAAGAATTTACTACGGTTTCTCCTTTTGAAGTAGTTTACTTTTTTGATATACAACATGACTTCTACAATGGTGCAAATTGTATGTCCCATGGTTTTTCCAAAATGCCATTTTCGGTATTGTAAGTGGTTTTTTTCTTAATGAAAAATGACTCATAATTTTGTTTCATTGTGAGTAGATCAAAATAGCTTGTTTTTGTTTATAACTTTCATTAGTGTCTATATTAAGTTCATTTTTGCACATAGTTTTTTTTATATATAGAAAATCGATGTTAGTTATATTTGTTACAGATTCCAATCAAAGACAAATATATTTACGCATTCAAGTGCCTTACCTTTGTTGCACGTGGTTGTTAACACTTTCATTTAGCTTGCATATGGTTGTGTGAGAACCTTTTGTAAACTATAGTTTATACTCATAAAGAGCCACTTCTATGAGTAGTCCAGTAGTTTGAAGTATTCTACATCATTGATTCTGAACATATATAACAAACCTGTGTGTTTAAATTTGTCTACTAGTGCAACAAAGAGTGTCAAATGGATTAGTCGTGGACCATTAAACCTGCAAAGCCACAATTATTAGTTAGAAAAGTTCTTTTATAAAAAGGAATTCTCAAAATGTATATTAAATCAACAAAACACAAAGGAAACAGAACAGCTGCAACCATCTGATGATACAAATTACCAGTGTGTAGTAGAAAAAGTGAGTTACCCTATGTCGATTTTGGTTTCAGACTTTAAATTTCATAATATTTTGCGGTACTACACACTACAAGAAAATCTAGTTTTAGTAACACATTTTCTTACAGATTTCCTTACTGTTTTTTCTTCTTACATTTTTCTTACTAGTTTTTGCATTCACAGTTATTTTCTTACAATTTTATTACTTATTATCATATGTAATGGTTTGGTGTTGGTAAACAGTACTAACCATGGCCATATCAAATTTCGTTAATGACTATACTGAAATTGGTTTTGCTAAAAACTATAATACATCATTCCCCTACACATTACAGTAGTTTCTACCATACTATGATAATTCGATATATGCAAATAGCCTTTTTGATGATGTCCTTGTGCACTGAAAGTCTGTCTATCAAATCATCATTAAATGCAGGTAGTTAAAGAAATTTGTTGCAATGCTCCCTTTCAACAATCACACCCTACCTTCTTCTCGCTTGCTGCCACCTGCTGCAATGCTCCCTTCATTTGCCCTATTTTTGCTTCAATTGCTGCTGTCTCGCCATTGATTGCTTGAACCGTAAGTCTTTATTTATTGCAGCTATTGTTAACCAAAAATTGTAAATGTTAGAATCTTGATTTTCATCGTTTTGATTGTGACAACTATATAAATCAATATTTTTGTGTACTAATCACTTATACAGGAGATTCATTGTAGGTTCGGATTCTGAATGTTTTGAAGCTGTTAGTCTATTGTTTAGAGTCTATGTATTATTAGAAATATGTTAAAATCTCTCCGATATGGGGTGTGTGTGTATATATATATTAACATGAACACACATGCACACATATGCACAGAACAGGCTGAAAACAGCCGGCTGAATGACCCAATTCAGCCGTCTGTTTGCTGAAATAAATTTTATATTTCATGCATATTCAACCGTCTGAACAGCCGGCTGAATGGGTTCATTCAGACGGCTCAATTAGGCCTAAAAATGCTTGTTTTCTTGCTGTTTCGAATTTAATAAAAATCAAAAGGCTGAACTATAATTTCAGACGGCTGAATATCTATAACAGCTAGTTTTTGAAAAGACGCTTCTCTTCAACGAAGAGAAACATCTTCTAATCTAACAGTTGCATCTATTTCTTTTCAACGTTTTCTTTCATGAAAAATTGCAACTTTTAAATCTATACAAATAGAGTTTAGAATTCAACAAACAATTCACCTAGTTGATTTTAGTATTCTTGAATTCTTATCTCTTACTCTCTGTTTTCAATTTGCACTCAAGCTGCATACAATCTTTGATCGTTAATCACTCTATCTTCCACATTTCTCAAGCATATTACACTATATATCATAAAGGAGAAGATTATAGGAAGATTATACTTAATTGACTTATCAATGCTATTTAAAGAGCATACTACAGTCAGATACTTTTGTTTATTTGTAAAGAAGTCCTGTTCGGTTGCTTAGGCGGTAGAAGTCCTATTCGGTTGCTTAGGCAGTAGAAGTCCTGTTCGGTTGCTTAGGCGGTGTAAACCTATTACTCTGGGTTAAGTAAGGGTTGCTAGTTTAATTCTAGAAGGAGTCTGGGACTGGACGTAGAACGGGAGTTCGAACCAGTATAAAAATATCTAGTGTCATTTACTTTACTGCTTTAATTATTTACTTACTTAATTATTATTCCGCACAAGTAGTTTATCCATATTACACGATCCTATATCACAATCACTTTCAGTAAAATCTTTTAGGACTTACATAAAATTAGTCTATGATTTCTTAACTGAACATACATTCTTTATTGAAAATGGAAAACCTTCTACTATTAATTCATGGTGAAGACAATACATTTTATTATTTTATGAATGAATCATTTTAATTTCATTATTTAATGAATGAATTATGTTGTTGTGATGGACAAAAAACATACCACCACTTCATGTGCTTCAGTGGTTCAATACTGTAGTAATTACACTCACATTCATTTGGTACTATAAGCAGATGGAATGGTAGTAAACTATTCTCTTATATAGCCATGCTTCATGGGTTCAAGAATGATTGGCAGCATGTTTTTCCCCTGGATTTTTG
The DNA here is from genome assembly GCA_030737815.1 of Allium fistulosum. Classification (NCBI taxonomy): domain Eukaryota; kingdom Viridiplantae; phylum Streptophyta; class Magnoliopsida; order Asparagales; family Amaryllidaceae; genus Allium; species Allium fistulosum. The sequence goes on along the minus strand of CM060905.1, from coordinate 797,316,085 downwards.
GTGATACTTCTCTTCACAGCAGTGATGATTGCCTCATCTATGCATATATTGTCAATTGTTATTTCTTTGTTAATAGTTGCTTATGATTATCAGGTATGATCAAATGAACTTGAGTACGCACAAATACATATCATGTGTTACTTGCAGTTCTTGCAAATTACATTATTTACATCTATCCTCAACTTGTTCTTGTATTTGATATAGAAAATTGGGTTTCTTGTGGCACGTTTTTGCCTATTCTGAGTCTGTGTTGGTTTGATTATAAAACAATGTAAGCAAAAAAATTGCAGAAATTTATGGGCAAGTATACTTATAATTTTTTGTTTTATTTTTGTTTTTCATGCAACTATGTCCCAAATAAGCTGCATGGCGGCATGATAACCGTATCGTTAGCACTTGTAAATGCAGTGCTTTGATTCATTTTAATCCAAGTTTGTTATCTTTTATCTATACTGTTGTAATTGCATCCTATAAATATAATAGATTGAGGTAATTATATCGATTTTAAATACCATGTTTACTTCTGTGCAGGGTGGTTATTATCGCAATCTTGGCAATGCTGTTATCTTCCCTTTTTCAGCAATTGGACTTTTGATAGGAGTAGGCTGCCTATATGTACTATAAAGAGCAATCAATTGTGATTGCTTTGCTTGAAAGATCTTATGGTCCTAATTTAAGTGAGATATTGCTTGATGGTGTTGACATTACGAAGCTACAGTTGAACTGGCTGAGGTCACAAATGGGGTCAATCAGTCAAGAGCCAGCCTTATTTGTAGCATCAATAAAGGAGAATATACTGTTCGGTAAAGAAATGCCACAATGGAAGAGAGGCTGCTGACAAGGCTTCAAATCCATAAAATTTCATATCTTAGTTGCCCTTAAGATATGATACCCTGGTTAGTAGCTTCTGCTCATACAAAGAACAAATATGAAAGGTATATGAATGCACATAATATAAAACACATTGTCAAATTTTGGTATGCTTAACTATTTACAAGCTGACCAAGGGGTTCTTCTACAAACAAGTGTGCTATCTCTTAGATATTGCTTGTTGTCCATACTCCATAGTACTAAATAGTTTTTTAGTTAGGAAAGCAACCTCGGTATGATGTTAATGGCAATTTAACAAAGATCTGGCTTAAACAAAGGTATCTTGACATGGATATGATATATCTAGAGTCACACCGACTGTTGATAACTCGATAAGGGCTGTATTACCGAATTGTTACATGGTAACTGTGAACCCTGGTCGTTTACAATACAAAATTGACTTTAGATCTAGAAGTAGAGAGCAAAGCGACATCAGTGATGGGTACAGAAAGCAGAGCAAATGAAGATCTGACACACAATGATGTTGAATCGGTAAGCAACAGTTTTACATTGAATATGGAAAAAGGATTCAGAGTTTGGATCTATTGCGTCGATGCCAAAGGACCAAGGTCGAAGGCTATGGAGATGGAGAAAGGCAATGAAACCGTCTACGGCTATATTGGCGACAATTATGATAACCACTTCTGGAAATTTTGAGTGGGCAAATCGCTAGAAGAAAGTCTTGTGAGAGCAGTTGCAATAGTGAAGAGCTAGGCCTGTTTGAATTATTTGATTTTTTTTTCTAATGGTTAGATAATAATAAAAGGGCTTGGTTGTTTAATAGAAAATACTATGATGAGCCCAATCCTAATAGAAAATACTATGAAAGGTATATGACTATTCAAAGTTGAAAATGGTTAAAAGCTTTACTATTGTCATGCATGAAATACATGGTTCTGATCATAGATGTATTTTTTGTAAAAGGGTCTGGAAGTCGATTCTGGTGCAGTTGCTAAAGTCATTATAGAAGAGTCGCTAATCAGTTTGAAGCTGTCAAGTCTTTGGTCGAGGTTGCTGGGGTTAATGGCAAAATTTCCAAAGAGATCAAGAAAGCTTTTCCAGGTAATTGGTGCACGCTGCTTGAGCTGCCTCATGTGATTGATGTGATTGAGAAGAGTGATGATATTAGGCATGCAATCGGTAAATTTCCTTCCATGGCAATTTTTTCACATGATACTTGGACATTGTACAAGCATATTAGGTACAGACTATATTATTAAGTTTCTTGCGAGATCATTATATAGGTCATATATCTTGTGAATGTTGATGTAGTTACTTGCTATTTAACTAATCACTGTTGGTTTTTTGCTTGGAGTAGACAGAATGCCAGTTATCTTAAAGGATGCAGATTCTATAAATTTATGGTTTATGATTCCTCGGTGAAACTCGAGATTATCTTTAGGCCTTGTGAAGAATCCTAAACTTGTAAGTTTGTCTCAATGTTAAATTGTTGCTCTTGAATAGCTTATTTATTTGATAATTACGATTGGAATACTGCACTGTATTATTATATAAATATGAAAATGAGTAAATGAATATGATCCTTTTTTGTGAGTATGTATTGTAGATGAATATAAATTCGACTTAGTCAATATTAAAGCAAAAGGTCAAAACTGTAGATGAATTTAAGGTTAAATTCATAGTTATGCGTAAATATATTTCGTTTAACATAGCTGAATTTAAACTAAAGTTCCATAGAATGGCTAATGTTTAGCTTACACACTTTTTAACAAAGTTTTATAGATATTAATAATGATATGATGAATTAACTAAGTTTATAAAAATTAACTAATTTATAATAATAATAATATAATTAAGTTAACCGAGTTTTAATATTAATAATATTATTAATTAACTAAGTTAACCAAGTTAATAAAAATTAAGTAAGTTTTGTAAAAGTTAGACAAGGTTTATAAAATTAACTAAGTTTAAGTTAACTAAATTTTATAAAAGATAATAATATAACTAATTTAACAAAGTTTTATAAATAATGCAACTGAGCTTTAATAATAATACTAATAATAAATTAACTAAGTTAACCAAGTTAATAAAATTAACTAAGTTTTGTTAAAATGAAACAAGTTTTATAAAATTAACTAAGTTTAAGTTAACTAAATTTTATAAATGATAATAATATAACTAATTTAACAAAGTTCGATAAATGATGATGATGATGAATTAACTAACTTTATGAAAATTAACTAAATTTATAATAATAATATTAAGTTAACCAAGTTTTAATAATAATAATAATAACAATAATAAAAATAATAAATTAACTTAGTTAACCAAGTTAAAAAAATTAACTAAGTTTTGTTAAAATTAAACAAGTTTTAAAATTAACTAAGTTTAAGTTAACTAATTTTTATAAATAATAATAATATAACTAATTTAACAAAGTTTTATAAATAATGATGACGATGATGAATTAACCCAGTTTATAAAAATTAACTAAGTTTATAAAAATTAACTAAGTTAATAATAATAATATAATTAAGTTATCTGAGTTTTAATATTAATAATGATAATAATAATAATAAATTAACTAAGTTAACCAAGTTAATAAAAATTAACCAAGTTTTGTTAAAATTAATATAATTGTTTGACTATCAGATTTGAAGTCCTACAAATTAACATAATTGTTTGACTATATGTTGTGTTTTCACTTGTGTAGGCACTGGACTCTCGAAGAGAAGTTTCCGAAGTGAAGAATAGCTGTAACAAAGAATTGTCGGCAATTAAGCAATGAATTGTTATATATATTATAATATTTTGCTCGTACAAGTTATGTAAACTTGTTTGTGAACGGTTGTGGTATGTGAGTTCGCTCATTTTGTCGAAATATTATTATGGAAGTGGTTATGAATATTATACTTGATTATGCTATTAACGTGTTTTTACAATTATTTGAGTATGATGATTATATGATTTATTGATGTTGGTTTGAAATGATAATTATGTGATTGATTGTTGGCTTGAATATGATAATTATGTAATTGATTATTGGTTTTAATATGACTATTATATATGATTGTTGTAACAACCCGAGATTTTATAACAATTAACTATCGTCAATGTGACGCTTAAATTGTTTGTTTAATTCAGCTGAAGTTTTAATCGAGTTGAAAATTCTTTTGTAATTCGTTAAAAGAATTTTGCGGGCTTTATAAATAAAATAACAACATACTTAACCCATACCTTCTCTATACCAGCCCATACCTATACCACGTTTTCTCTGATAAAACGACATCCCCATCCCCTCTCATTCACTGGTGCCCGAGAATAAAGCAAAGAAAGAAAAAAAAAGTGGTGGCGTCTCAAAATTTTAGGGCTTGGCCTCGTTTCTCGTTCTCCTCTCGTTCGATCTGGCGAAATTAGGGCTTCGAGAAAGAAACGGTGGCTCGATCAGATTTTCGTTCGCCTTTGCTTCAAATCTATGCTCGATTTCCACGGCTTCAACTCGCGACCATTCGAACTGGGGAGTCGTGCTATTCATTGGCAAAGGTGAGTGAACTATCACTCACATCTAGTTTATTCCCACTACTGTGCTTGGGTCGTTTGATTTCGTTTTGGTGTTGATGAGTTTTATCTGTTTTGGCTTGAATTCAATTTGACATCGCGATTGATAATTTGGCTGTGGAAATTTTAGGATACCGGTTGTGATTCTCTGGAAAGTTTGGGTTATGTGAATTTTGTTGGTTTCGGCCATCACCTTAGCTTTGACATTGAATGGGTTTTTATGTTGGCTGTGGCATGTCTGGTAATTCCTTTTTGTGGCTTCGGCCTTGACTTGAGATTTTCGTGTGTTGTTGCCGCATCCACCATCTTGTTATTTGGAGTTGGCATTACTTTGTTTCACTGTTGCCCGTAGTGATCACTAAATTATGGTCTGCACTTGATTCATTCAATCTAGTTCACATTTTACTGGGTTATTGTTTTCATACTTCGTGTCTTTCGGGCTCTGCATAACAATATCGGCCTACGTTGTCCATGTCATTCTGCTTTGTATTGCGCTTCGATTTCAGAGTTGCATACTCTCTGGTGCATTCCAGTATTCATGCTTGAATCATACTTTATGCTTCGAGTCTTTTGTGCTTGAAGTCTGGTTTGAGTTAGTTCAACTGCCCTGTTTTGAACCATGCTTTGATTTACTTTGATTTTATTTTGGGCTACAACACTTCAGTGTACTGGAATTTTTGTTTCACTAATCTATGTATGTACACGGTTTCACTTTGTAACTATTTTTGCATCTCTATTTGATGTACTGTTGCACTTGCAGTGTATTGATTGTCTGCACTTTGTCATATTTACTCAAGTCTGTTAGTCGAGTTGCATCTGCTTGTAGTTGTTGGGCTTTCATTATAGTCTGGGTCTTATTGTTACTGCATATATCTATGTAGTTAAACACTTGCTGTTTTGTAGATTCATGTATTGTGTCTCTGACCTGATGGAATTGGATCCAGATTTTATTTGCTCTTTAGTCTGCATACCTGTAGGGTTGCTTTGTGGTTAGCTTTGAGCATGTTGCTAGACTAGTTCATTCATATTGTTGTTGCATACAGCGTGTCGCCATTCCGGTTGATACAGTTCCATTGGTTCATTGAGATGAGTTCTAGCTTGCATTGCTTCGTGTATACATTCATTCATGTATATAAGTTATTGCATTGTGAATGGTTGAGTTACTTGCGGCTGTTTGGGCATTACCTCCAGGCATTTTATGTAGTCTGGTTTATATTGTACTATTTGTTACCAGTTGCCTCTGGTTTCAATTGTTTCAGAACTTCATGTAGGGGCTGCTCTTGTTCATTCTACTGGCATCACTAGTGCATCACTTGACTTAAGCATATGCATCTATGTTGAGTTAAGTTTTGGTATTTGTAGTCTTTATATCATGCTTGGTGTGAGTTTGAAGTTGTAATAGTCATGTGTACTTTCTTATTTTGGTTGCCTGATGCGACTATGCACTGTATATACAGGTGCTATTTCATTTTCTTCTCCGGTCTTGTTTATGTTGAATTAGTTGACACTTGATTCTTGAGTTTTGGCCATTTGTACTTGAGTTGAATCCAGCTGAGACGCTCGGGTTTGACCTTGCGATCATTGTGACTTTCATTGAGCTTTTGTGTATCTCCTGCGATAGTGGCGAGGCAGTGCACGCGTGCGTGTACTGCAGCCCTATCAGATTTGACAGTTTTAAATTGACGTTTCAATTGTTTAAATTGCTTTGGATTTCTGTTTTGTGGATTAACACTGTTTAGTGTTATATCTGCCGTTATCCGGTTCTCTTATCGAGAAGTTGGGTATACGAGATTTCTGTGACTGTCGTCTATGTGATATTTGATTATTACTGCCTATATGCACTAATAAACTGGTTTGAATTAGACTGACCTGGGTATTATTTTCTTTTGAATGTAATACTCGGGTCAGACCCGAGTTATTTCAGGTTGTAGATTTCCTTCTTTGAGTTGCTGTTCGGGATTTGAAGACTTTTCACATCTTCTGAAGTTGTCAGTGTCATTTTGCAGTAGTCGTGTCATTGTATAGAACGATATGTATTCATGTATATTAGTCGATAATGTACTTGTATATATAACTTCTAGAGTCGACAGTTGTAGTTGTATCATATGTATCGTGTCAACTATATTGTAACTGACATCGGTTATATATATATATGAGATTTTTGTTAATTTGTGTTCCGCATTTATATTATCTGTGTTATTGTTATATCTAATGTCCTAAACTATTATGAACTATCGTAGTTTGTTTTATACTGATAATTGGATATGTCGATGGGAGTAAATAAATAATGGATGAAAAATAAAAAGTATATACCACTCCTATCGAGATAACCAATATTAGTGTAAGGCCAATTACGGATGGTCGCTCCTATCCAGCCTTATTCTTCGTAATAATAGACAGTATTTCTTTAATACTCTTTGTTATTATGAGCATAGAGGTGGGGCGTCACAGTTGGTATCAGAGCTTGGGGTTTATGGACATAATATAAAACATAACTTGGATGGAACATATGTTACAACTATTGGTCGATGTTTTATTTGTGCTTGAGTCAAAACTAAAGTTTTGAAATTTGGATGAAATTTTTAAATATCTTTATTTAAAAAATAAAAGTGGAATTGTGTTTTGTTGTTTTGATGAAATTGTGTTCCGATAATTTGATTGATTTGTGTTCTATTTATCAGAGTGCGCAGCGGAAACAGTGAAACTGTCTTCGCTGAGTACAACGGATAATCTTTTTGATTTAAAAATCGAAATACGAAATTGATATGAATTTCATTCGTTGTTTATATAGCTGTAATTATTTTATTTCTTTGAGAACTTCGAATCCGAATTGAGGATTCGAAGAAATTGCAGATATGTGATTTTTGTTGAAATTTCCGCTGACTTTCTTTTGTACTAATCATCTATTGATTAGATTTTTGCTGTTTTAAATTATCTTCATTGAAGATACCTTCGAATGATTTCTTTGTTCATTCCGTAATACGTGCAAAAATTTGAATTGCACGTTATTGCATTTATTTTACGTTGAACCGATGCTTGGTTATGAAACGTATTTTGTTGCCGTTGTTTTTATAACGGAAATTTCTACACCAATGCTATATTTTGAAGCACGGTGTTTTGTGGCATTTTGATGAATGAAAATTCTCCGATATTACATTTTGATGTAAATGGTTTTGATGTGATTTTGACGTTTTAAAACTACTGTCGTTTTGGCTTCAGTAACCGTCAAATTTTAAAAGTGGATTTTCTAGCGGATATTCCGCAATGCTGATTTTGTGATCCGTTTTTACGGTATTTTGAGAAGTACAATTTCCTTATCGAAATTGTTACTAATATTGCTGCTTTAATCACGTGATTGGAAAATCGTTTTGAAATGAAAATTGTTTTATAAAATTTTAGCAGTTTGCGTTTTCAAAAGAATGAGAAAGCGACTTAAACGATTCAGCAAAATCGAGGATTATGACCCCTTTCTTTTACTGTTTCGCTTAACTCCGGACTTGTTCAGTTGAGAATGCGAATTGTTATTTTTACAAAATAAATAAAAAATTGTTTCAGAAATTTTAACAGTTTGCGCTTTCAAAAGAATGAGGAAGCGATTTAAACGTTTCAGCAAAATCGAGGACTATGACCCCTTTCTTTTACTGATTCGCTTAATTCCGGACTTGTCCGTTTGAGAATGTGAAATGTAATTTTACAAAATACACAATTTTGCACTTTCAAGGAAACGATGAAGAGAATCAAACGATTTAGTAAAACATGTGGTATGGGACATGTGCGTTTGCTATTTCGGTTAATTCCGGACTCGTTAATTGAAATATTTGATGATTTCGTGTGCTTTCGAGCCACTATGAGGACCTTCGGGTCATTTGTTGGGCTTTCGGGCCACTCTGCGGACCTTCGGGTCATTTGTTGGGCTTTCGGGCCACTCTGCGGACCTTCGGGTCAAATACCAGTACTAGACCTTCGGGTCACTCTGCGGACCTTCGGGTCAATCTGATGGGCGCCAAAAATTTTGTTGAGTACTTGGTAGGCTTCGGCCATTTGTTGATGCACGTGCGGCGAATTAAAAACTCGCCATCTGATGGGATCGATCCAAGCTTTTATGTTGATTTTCTAGTCTTCTTAATTGATTTCTAGATATTTGTTGTTTCCAATTATCTGCAGGTAATTGGATATTTGTTGATATGAGTTCTGATTATCGTTTTTGATAATCGGATATTTGTTGTTTCTAATTATCGCTTGTGATAATTAGATATTTGTTGATATGAGTTCTGATTATCGTTTTCGATAATCGGATATTTGTTGCTTTTAATTATCGCTTTTGATAATTAAATATTTGTTGATTTTAGATTTAATTATCGCTTTTGATAATTAAATAATTGTTGATTTGAGATTTAATTATCGCTTTTGATAATTAAATAATTGTTGATTTTAGATTTAATTATCGCTTTTGATAATTAAATAATTGTTGATTTGAGATTTAATTATCGCTTTTGATAATTAAATATTTGTTGATTTTAGATTTAATTATCGCTTTTGATAATTAAATAATTGTTGATTTGAGATTTAATTATCGCTTTTGATAATTAAATAATTGTTGATTTTAGATTTAATTATCGCTTTTGATAATTAAATAATTGTTGATTTGAGATTTAATTATCGCTTTTGATAATTAAATATTTGTTGATTTTAGATTTAATTATCGCTTTTGATAATTAAATATTTGTTGATTTTAGATTTAATTATCGCTTTTGATAATTAAATATTTGTTGATTTGAGATTTAATTATCGCTTTTGATAATTAAATAATTGTTGATTTGAGATTTAATTATCGCTTTTGATAATTAAATATTTGTTGATTTTAGATTTAATTATCGCTTTTGATAATTAAATATTTGTTGATTTTAGATTTAATTATCGCTTTTGATAATTAAATAATTGTTGATTTGAGATTTAATTATCGCTTTTGATAATTAAATATTTGTTGATTTTAGATTTAATTATCGCTTTTGATAATTAAATAATTGTTGATTTGAGATTTAATTATCGCTTGAGATAATTAAAAATTTGTTGATTTTAGATTTAATTATCGCTTTAGATAATTAAATATCTGTTGATTTGAGAAATTTGATTATCGTTTTTGATAATCGAACATTTGTTGAATTTGAAATTTGGTTATCGTTTTTGATAATCGAATATTTATTGAATTTGAAATTTGATTATCGTTTGTGATAATTGAATATTTGTTGATTTGAGAAATTTGATTATCGTTTTTGATGATTGAATATTTGCGATTTTTGAGATTTGAGCTTCGTCTTTTTCTCTGGCGATTCAGGTGAGTAATTTGATTACTCACATTCAATTCGTGCTCTGTATGGGATTTCTGCTCTGTTTTTCCTTCTCTTTTAGTTGCTGGAACTCGATTGATTCTTGCTTTAGACAGTCGTCTGATTTTGATTCCTTGATCCCCACGATGTTGATTCTTTTGATTTGAATCAGTCGAACCTTTTGATTTCTTATCTAATACCTCCCCGCTGACACTTGCTTTGCTTATACATTTGACATTGCCATGCTCTTTTGGTTGTTACCTTTTATCCATTTATTTCCTATGATTGCATGGACGCAATTTTTATAAGGAGGGGAGTCTGTAACAACCCGAGATTTTATAACAATTAACTATCATCAATGTGACGCTTAAATTGTTTGTTTAATTCAGCTGAAGTTTTAATCGAGTTGAAAATTCTTTTGTAATTCGTTAAAAGAATTTTGCGGGCTTTATAAATAAAATAACAACATACTTAACCCATACCTTCTCTATACCAGCCCATACCTATACCACGTTTTCTCTGATAAAACGACATCCCCATCCCCTCTCATTCACTGGTGCCCGAGAATAAAGCAAAGAAAGAAAAAAAAAGTGGTGGCGTCTCAAAATTTTAGGGCTTGGCCTCGTTTCTCGTTCTCCTCTCGTTCGATCTGGCGAAATTAGGGCTTCGAGAAAGAAACGGTGGCTCGATCAGATTTTCGTTCGCCTTTGCTTCGAATCTATGCTCGATTTCCACGGCTTCAACTCGCGACCATTCGAACTGGGGAGTCGTGCTATTCATTGGCAAAGGTGAGTGAACTATCACTCATATCTAGTTTATTCCCACTACTGTGCTTGGGTCGTTTGATTTCGTTTTGGTGTTGATGAGTTTTATCTGTTTTGGCTTGAATTCAATTTGACATCGCGATTGATAATTTGGCTGTGGAAATTTTAGGATACCGGTTGTGATTCTCTGGAAAGTTTGGGTTATGTGAATTTTGTTGGTTTCGGCCATCACCTTAGCTTTGACATTGAATGGGTTTTTATGTTGGCTGTGGCATGTCTGGTAATTCCTTTTTGTGGCTTCGGCCTTGACTTGAGATTTTCGTGTGTTGTTGCCGCATCCACCATCTTGTTATTTGGAGTTGGCATTACTTTGTTTCACTGTTGCCCGTAGTGATCACTAAATTATGGTCTGCACTTGATTCATTCAATCTAGTTCACATTTTACTGGGTTATTGTTTTCATACTTCGTGTCTTTCGGGCTCTGCATAACAATATCGGCCTACGTTGTCCATGTCATTCTGCTTTGTATTGCGCTTCGATTTCAGAGTTGCATACTCTCTGGTGCATTCCAGTATTCATGCTTGAATCATACTTTATGCTTCGAGTCTTTTGTGCTTGAAGTCTGGTTTGAGTTAGTTCAACTGCCCTGTTTTGAACCATGCTTTGATTTACTTTGATTTTATTTTGGGCTACAACACTTCAGTGTACTGGAATTTTTGTTTCACTAATCTGTGTATGTACACGGTTTCACTTTGTAACTATTTTTGCATCTCTATTTGATGTACTGTTGCACTTGCAGTGTATTGATTGTCTGCACTTTGTCATATTTACTCAAGTCTGTTAGTCGAGTTGCATCTGCTTGTAGTTGTTGGGCTTTCATTATAGTCTGGGTCTTATTGTTACTGCATATATCTATGTAGTTAAACACTTGCTGTTTTGTAGATTCATGTATTGTGTCTCTGACCTGATGGAATTGGATCCAGATTTTATTTGCTCTTTAGTCTGCATACCTGTAGGGTTGCTTTGTGGTTAGCTTTGAGCATGTTGCTAGACTAGTTCATTCATATTGTTGTTGCATACAGCGTGTTGCCATTCCGGTTGATACAGTTCCATTGGTTCATTGAGATGAGTTCTAGCTTGCATTGCTTCGTGTATACATTCATTCATGTATATAAGTTATTGCATTGTGAATGGTTGAGTTACTTGCGGCTGTTTGGGCATTACCTCCAGGCATTTTATGTAGTCTGGTTTATATTGTACTATTTGTTACCAGTTGCCTCTGGTTTCATTTGTTTCAGAACTTCATGTAGGGGCTGCTCTTGTTCATTCTACTAGCATCACTAGTGCATCACTTGACTTAAGCATATGCATCTATGTTGAGTTAAGTTTTGGTATTTGTAGTCTTTATATCATGCTTGGTGTGAGTTTGAAGTTGTAATAGTCATGTGTACTTTCTTGTTTTGGTTGCCTGATGCGACTATGCACTGTATATACAGGTGCTATTTCATTTTCTTCTCCGGTCTTGTTTATGTTGAATTAGTTGACACTTGATTCTTGAGTTTTGGCCATTTGTACTTGAGTTGAATCCAACTGAGACGCTCGGGTTTGACCTTGCGATCATTGTGACTTTCATTGAGCTTTTGTGTATCTCCTGCGATAGTGGCGAGGCAGTGCACGCGTGCGTGTACTGCAGCCCTATCAGATTTGACAGTTTTAAATTGACGTTTCAATTGTTTAAATTGCTTTGGATTTCTGTTTTGTGGATTAACACTGTTTAGTGTTATATCTGTCGTTATCCGGTTCTCTTATCGAGAAGTTGGGTATACGAGATTTCTGTGACTGTCGTCTATGTGATATTTGATTATTACTGCCTATATGCACTAATAAACTGGTTTGAATTAGACTGACCTGGGTATTATTTTCTTTTGAATGTAATACTCGGGTCAGACCCGAGTTATTTCAGGTTGTAGATTTCCTTCTTTGAGTTGCTGTTCGGGATTTGAAGACTTTTCACATCTTCTGAAGTTGTCAGTGTCATTTTGCAGTAGTCGTGTCATTGTATAGAACGATATGTATTCATGTATATTAGTCGATAATGTACTTGTATATATAACTTCTAGAGTCGACAGTTGTAGTTGTATCATATGTATCGTGTCAACTATATTGTAACTGACATCGGTTATATATATATGAGATTTTTGTTAATTTGTGTTCCACATTTATATTATCTGTGTTATTGTTATATCTAATGTCCTAAACTATTATGAACTATCGTAGTTTGTTTTATACTGATAATTGGATATGTCGATGGGAGTAAATAAATAATAGATGAAAAATAAAAAGTATATACCACTCCTATCGAGATAACCAATATTAGTGTAAGGCCAATTACGGATGGTCGCTCCTATCCAGCCTTATTCTTCGTAATAATAGACAGTATTTCTTTAATACTCTTTGTTATTATGAGCATAGAGGTGGGGCGTCACAATTGTCGAAAATGATACAAGCCATTAATAGTAAATAGCAGCGTATAAAATATGCTACACAACAATCAATAAGTTTTAGTAGCATTTTAAAAGTGCTACGAGAATAAATGTAAATTACACAAAAAATCATATTATTGCAAAGAAAAAATTCAACAAAAAATATATAGTTGGACAAATAAAACGCTGCAAAAAAACTTTTGTAGGGTTTCAAAAACGCTACAATATGTTTGTTTTTGGTAGCGTTTACTACAACGCAACAAAAACTTTTAGACTTTTAGTTGCATGTCGTATCACAGTGTTTACCGAAACGCACTAAAAGTTTTGGTAGATTTTTTCAACGCTACGAAATACCTTCTTTGCTGTAATGTAGTGTTGCCTTCTTTATATAATCTCAACACCAACTTAATTCAAAATATGTTTTTTTCAATGAAGCTAATATTTCCATCATTCCTTAATTCCTTAAACCATGCTTATTCATATAACTTAATTTATTTCATCCTATAATGTCGATAATACAATCTCATATAATCTTGGTATTGACTTATGTCGGAGTATCCTCTACATATCCATAAATCAAACTCCAATACTTCTCTCCATATCAACATCCAAGTGGCACTTCTTTCCAACCATATTTCCTAATCGTCATACTCCTTAATACTATGAACGAAACAACACAATATGGGATGACATCTTACCATATAAATCCAATAAACAATCTAGATTACATCATATTGCAAAAACACATCTAGAAACACCGAAAATGGATGATGTCCTAGCATAGTGAACATGATATGAAACTCATGTCATGTCTAATCCAAGAAACATACTTTCTGATGTAACATCAACTCAAGTATCAATATATCATAAATATTGCCACAAGACACATCCAGTAAGATGATAACCAACTTGTCTGGTGATCTATAGTCTCTTAAGCCAAAAATAGGCAAGGTGTAGTGTCACCTGAAACGTCAGATTAATGGCACACATCCACAAACTAATCAAATCATCTACCTTTATTGACGATGTCTAATAACAGATCAGCTATACACTATTCGCCTCCATCGTTGACCATTAGCGCAATGATACAATACAAAACAATGTGAATATCGACTAATCCAAAATTTAATCCATCGACCGATCACCGATTTATATCGTATGAAATAACATTAGGTCACCAATACCTTATTGGAGAATTAAACTCTAGGCCCTTCAAAAAAAATTCCAACCACAACCCAAATAACTTTCAATTGATTGGTTAATGAGATCCAATCAACTGAAATGTCAATACCACCAATTCCACTTTTACTATCTAAGTTTCCAAGTGAAACGTTAATTTAATTGTATCTTCAAAACTTCCAATGTATACAATTATAATTTTGATCTACTATCCTTCATATAAATCTTAACCCATTTATTTTGTTACTAGGTTAGCATCTCTTCTATATGTGATTTCAACAGAATACTTTGGACTTATATTTATTTAACCAAAATATGATCTCCACTTATCAACTATCCAACTACTGACTCTCTTCTAGAGTCATATGCTTAAGTTACATGTCAATGAGTCTGATGAGTTTTATTTATTTTAGGGAGGAAAAATAGAATCTTCAACAAAGGCATATGGGATTCTTACGTTGTAGATTGGAAAATAATCTATCATCGTGGGACTATCGGGATCACGACATATAAAAAGATCGTGCTCGGTCCACTTCTTCTCATTCGATCAACATTCTTATTTGAATCCAACATCATCCCATACCGAGTCATCCAATCTATTTCAAAATCAATCCATACTCCAATAGTCTCATTACATATGTGTCACCAATGGACTCTACACTATAAATAAAAAATTCCAAATCACAGCAATCATAGGTAAATGGTTTGATCCTTAGGGTGAATTCAATACTACAATAGATATAAGCATTCTATGAGATTTAAGGCCTAAACTATCGATTATGACAATTTATACCAAAATTAGTAACTCGCCTTCCATCATGGGCTGCTCCCTTTCCATATTTTATTCGTGATTCTTCTGAGAAGGCTCCAAATTCTATTCGTGATTCTTCTGAGAAGATTGTCCTAAGCCTCTCTTCTACCGCTATTGCAAAAAGGAAAGTCCTCCTCTCTGATACCAAGCTGTGATGCCCCACCCAGAGACCGAGGTGTTTCAGGTTAGGTACATTTGAACTTAGCCTATTCTGCTTCCGCATGGACTCTATTCTACTAGCTCCTTTTGTTATAGCTTTTTGTGTAGTCCTTTTTGTTTGCTACTTTGATATGTATATTCTTTTGACTTGCTTGTATATAGATGGTCTCTCCTAACCAGCCATATTCTCCACATTAGCAGACGATATTACCCAGTAATACTCTTTGCTAATATGGGTCTCGGGGTGGGGCGTCACGGCTTGGTTGGTATACTTGCACCTAGAACCGTTTGTAGTGCATAGGATTTAACTATCTAATCTTCCTTATTCACTTCTTAATCCATTAGACTATTTTCATTAAAGATATAATCTAACAATTTGGAATTTCCTTTCCATATTTTAAAACAACAATGAAAAGATCTACCAATTAGGAAGCCATCAAATATCAAAATTTTAAACTTCCATTCACCTTTCACAAAACTTCTCATATATTTAGAAAACTATAAAACAATCTTGTCATCGTATATTTCACATATTTCTTTATTTTTATATTTCCTTTAACTTTAATAACTCAATATCAATTACTCAAAACACATTTAACTTGGAAATAGATATGGTTGTTTCTTGAAATATGTATACTTCATTTTAAAGTATCCTTTCGCGATATTTCAATGCTAATACTATTGTTGGTAAACTCAAATGTTTCGATGCTTTTCTTAAACAATGCTCTTCTTACTCGTGACAAGCTTTTTGATACTGTATTTATTACAAACAGGTGCTATGTTTTCTGTCTAATAGACATTGAAACCAAATCACATTTATATTTTGAATTTTCCTATGTCTACAGCTTGTGGGAAATGGTCCTAAATGAATTAAACTATTCTCAACCAAACAGAGGATCAAACATTGAATGGTACTCGATTTTCAAGTCTTCAAGATTTAAGAATACTCATAATAGAATGCTTCTCTTAATCCTAAAAAAGTTTATGGTTGAAATATGGCATGAGAGAAATAATAGGATATTCAATGCCCATTCTACTACAGTTGTTGTTCTTTTCAGCAATATAAAGCAATGAATCCTACATGCATGGAAACATGCATGTGTCGAAAAAGATGAAAATTTTGTTGTCAATTAATAATATTTCCCCTATGTTGTTTACATCATGTATTTTCTTTTCTTCTTCTTTGTTTTCAATGTAATTTTATTTTATTTAATAAACTGGTAGGGAGCCAGGATAAAAGCATGCTAGCCTTTAAAAAATGTTTCGATGCTAATATTATTGCATGAAATAAGTTTGTGTATGCTTATGCTCTCATTGAAGTATCTCCTGAAAAGCCCCTTCCCTTTAAGATATCTGTTCATATTGCTGAGGGCCATGTTTCAGTTGTCGATGTCCATTATAGTTAGAAACTAGAAATTTGGTCGTCTTACCACACATTTGATCGCCTTGTTGAAGCTTATTTTCAGCACTCTGACGTTCCTCCCATTCCTCTTTCACTTAGGAACCCACTTTCTCATCTGATCATGAAGTGGGTTTCGAAAGTTTTCCCTGCTACTGTTCTTTCTCCTCTTGAGATCGTGACTTCGATCATTGATGTTTGCTCTATTGACGTTATTGATGATAGTACTACGACTATTCTGGATCCGACTCTTCCTTCCTCGGATGACTTCTTTTGGACTCATCCAAGCAGGCTTGGATCCATGAGCCTTCTGAGATGAGATTTGACACTAAATGGGGTAGGTTCTATAAGTATGTTGGTGGAGATAAAGAAGAATGGGGGCTATATTATCATATTGAGGGTGAAGGCCTAGTGCAATCGGTGCTGGGGCAGTTAGGTGATTTGAATCGTTCTATTCTATCAGATGCCTTTTGGATAGGAAATACTTTTACCGCTGTGATTCAGTCGATTTTGTTCTTACATTAGCTTCTCTTTTCTCTGGGTATTATCATGGTATTGGACCTAAATCTTCGAATGAGGGGAGTGGATTTTCCTCTTTGAAGGGAGACTGGTTATTTGGTTTTTGTTGTTGGCTAGTAGTTTGACATTTTTGCCTAACTCCTGTGCTTTATTTTTCTTTTAGCTGTTCTGGTGCATGTACCAAACACCTGTTTCTAATTCATTTGTACATGTGGAAGGCCCACAATAAATGCCGGCTAGCTTTGCTAAAATAAAATATCCTTTCATACAATTTATAACCATTTGATCATATATAAAAGTATATATCATTTTAGTTTGTAATAGTCAAATTCTAATAGCTTTAATCAATACATATTGTGTGTATATATAATTAAAATTCATTTTGGCTACAACTATATTCATATCAAACCCAGAAATCATTTCCCACGACTTTAAATTATATATTAGTGTGTGTGTATTCAAAATTTTATATCACAAACCCTTCAATTCATAAATTCTTCAATAAATGAATAATATAATTCCACTTCCAAATTAATTTCCTCTATAAACGTCCTTCAATATTTTTTTTATAAACCTTGATACGTACAACATCTATTTGTAAACCCCTTTATAAAACAAATACTATAATTTCAAATTCCAAAATCATTTCCTTATTAAAAATTCTTTCAAAAGTATCTAACTTTCAAAACTCAATTCTTTTGTGAAACTCATCACCTCCTTATTAGGTGTATTTATCAAAAAAATTCTGAAGGATATCAATGTTTTCTCACTAGTGCTGACATAAGCCCGTGTCACCTTATAGGGTTTAGTTCCACCATTAGGTTTCCCACCAAAACTAGAGAAATTATCACACCTCTTTAGGATACCAATGATCGGGGTGGTCAGATAAGAACCAATCCTCATGTAGTAAGTGCATGTTCTGTGGTCTTTACACTAGTCTGGCTTATCGCTTACAAATATTGGTGGAACCAAACTGGAATATTCACACTATAATATCCATAACATCGATTTTAATAAAATTTCCGGTTTTGGTTTCAACCCCACTTGTATTTATTTCTATTCCAATTTCTATCTCCGTCAATCTACTCTTCCTCTATTATCTGAAATTGGAATTCATTAGCAACACCCTAATATATAGTTAATTTGGAACAGAAAACAATGTATATGTATGTACTCAAAAAAAAAATATGTCTATAAAAATACAAATATGCTCTCAAGATACATTTCTAGTCCTTGATTTTAGGATATGTTTTTCTCTGATACCAAATGTAACAATCCACCATTTTCGAGCCTATGATTTAACATAATTCGCGATACGTAAACCCTAAAAGTCAAAAACGGCATGTCGATAGGTTAAGATAGATAGAGACAAAATTAATATATAATTTATCTACCTCTTTCTAAACACATAGTGGAAGGTAACAAACATATGATGTAAATAAATTATCACTTTATTCAAACTAATAGATCCACAGTATATGCATGGTCATATAGAAACCCAATCCCAAAAGCATATATATTCAACATAAATGTCAGATGATTATTAATATTCAATTTTATATACATCAATAACACCATTGTCACTTGCACCTTCAAACGTTACTCGATACAACATATCAGACTTCATTAACCTAATGATGAAACTAAAAGGGAAAAATGTAGAAAGAGTCAGATTATAGTCTGGTGAGTGATGTACATCTACTTTACCACATACTCTAATCATTCCCAAATAATACTAAGATAACTATGGTAAACGTCATACCATAGTTATGTTTCACCTGCCACTAACAAGTTAGTTGAACAATATGAAAAATATAGCTAACTCATGAAAACAAGGTTTTATCAAATAAAAGTTACAATGGTCAATGATGTGGTCTAACCCATGTACATGCTAAGCCTATCCTATTGCATAAACACGTAGTTGAATCACCGAATGGACGCAGTTCCATATACATCTTACAAACCCATTTTCATGCGACAACGTACACCACAGGTAACTAAGAGATCATGTTACTATGATAACTAGTAGAGGATACAAACTGTTAAGCAACTAATAGTAATACCAACTAACAACACACACACACGCACGCACATATGCCACTATATATACATCCATCCATTTCATCAATAGAGTGGGGAAATCGCATCAAAACATAGCCTAGATGTCACTGGAAAAACCCTAAAATAAATCCTGAATCACTATGCATACATACATATAGACATATATGTGTATGTGTATTCTATATTGCCTAAAGTCACTCATAACAAACCAATACATTTGCATCAATTAAACATCAATGCATGTCATTTCAAAGGTCAAACCTAATCCTACGAACAAGTCAAAGAATGAAACATTATTTAATTCCTCTATTTGTATAGGCCCTATGATTTCAAGTTCAATTTGGCTCCCAAAAGGTCCAACACGTCGATCAGTTGACATCTGCATATCGACTAGTTGCTGGGTTGGTCGAACTGTGCATTTGTATTTTTTGTCCATATTTTTTATCCTTCTTTTTTCACTCATTTTTTATCATTTTTCAATCTGTTCCCTTTCATATTTGAATATATTTCTTTAGTATCATTATACTTTAAGTTCATATAAAGGTTTGCATCACGATCATAGTATAAACGGTTACTATATATACTTCAAAATATCATTAATAGAATAGGTTATAATTCACACCTGAAATATCATAAGAGATTTTATAAACATTTTTATATGATTTTTAAATACATTTGTAGGGACCCATGTTTTACATACCAAAAAATCATAAAATATTATTTTTAAATCCGTATTAGGTCGTATCTGGGTATGAATTTTGGAAATGTTAACTAGTGACATTTGTTTACTTTTAGAATTTTATTAGAAGGTTTTGAACCTAAAAATATTTTTAGGCCTATAAATTTTGATAAAAGCCGAATAGGGTCAAAAACCATTTTTACTGGGAAGATATGATAGTTTCCTTTTTCGTAGAGTGGTTACAATAGGATTTTGGACTTACCGATTAGAAGTTTTTACCATTTAAAGTTTCGACTTTCTTTAAGTAGATTGGCAGGTAATTTGGAGGTGGTTCGTGCAGCCCATTAACCAATTTGAGATTAGGGTATACTTAACTTCTCCAGTCGTGGTTAGTCATTTTCTTCTTATCTAATTACCTCTTAACCTCCATTAATCCAAAATTGACCTAAATCCATTATTTCTTCCAGTTAATTAGCGTATTAAGAAACTAAAGTAAGATTAACAAAGGGAAATTATTGATCTACTATTCTAGTGCCTTGGAATTCGTGGGGTTTGCTATTCTACTTCAGATTTGCTTAGGGATTTCGGTATAAGGTGAGTGATTTTACTTCTCTCACTATTATATGCATCTTAACATAGTAAAATATGGTTTTTAAGATGAATTTCAACGTTTAAATATTTTAAAACCTAGATCTAATTTTAACAGCACCTTAGAACCGAGTTGTAAAAATATAAAGTTGTATTTTGATTTGTTTTACCACGTACATTGTTTTGTGTAAAAATTATATTTAGGAAAATATATTTGTTTGAATCATGTTTGTATTGATGTTATGTGATGTTTAGATGATGAGTGATATTTATGTGAAATTGCATGATACATTTGCTAGTTTTTTAGTGTAGCTAGAAATTAGGTTGTCATTGCATGCAAATTAGTACAAAAATTATTCAAAATGTGATGCGGCCGAGGTATATTATTGTTTGAAATATAGAGAGACCCCAAATAAGTCACATGAAGATTGGAAGTTATTGGGGGAGGGGGTTAAAATCTTGTCCACATGGATGTTGGAAACAGGTGGATAGTAAATCATGTCAAGGGCGAGTTCACTTCGGGCATACAAGAGGAAACTTCAGGCTGGAGCTTGCGGTGCTTCGAGGTTGAGATGTTGCAGCTTCGGACCGTGGGTAAAGACACGAAGTGATGGAATTTTGGACTTACAAAAATTGTTGCTAAGGAAAATACTTGGCATCGACTTGATTTAATATCGAGAAGTTTGCATGGCGACTTCGGGATGAGAAGAAAGGCGCTCCGAGTTTAGTTGGACACGAAGTACTTAGAGAAAAATTGGCTAAGTAAATAATGTTGGCACCAACAAGTCCTATCATGTCAGTACCGATATGATTGAAAGTTGACCAATCTAGGTAAAAATTCATGAGGGCATGGATGATACTTCGGGAAGCATGTTGTGTGTGTCCATTCGTTCGTTCAACTTTTGGGTTCAAAGATACGACACGACATACGGTATTGAAGAAATGATGTGATGCTTTGACGTGATGGCTTTAAAATTTTAATGAGATTTCTCTATGATATAGGATGGATGTATAGAGACATTTCGATGATGACAACTCGACGAAAGATGGAGTTGTATTTAGACGATGACAACTCGATGAGGGTAGAGTTGTACTTTGAGCATGATGACTCAATGATGGGAGTCGAGATGATGATCCAAAGGACGAGTTCAATGATGTAGGCTCATGTGTGGAATTATGATTGTTCCGTTATTCATATGAATGGAATGGAATATTGACTGGTTTCTTTTATTATGATGTGTGCAAAGGATCATAGATACTCATAGGTTTCGAGCGTACTAGTGTGGAGAAGGTACATGGGGATGCCCATTGGGTAATGGCTGTGTCTAGATCTTATGACTGTGAATTACCCTGGACCATATGACTGTGGGTCCATTTCCTGGTCTTATAATATGGCATGGATTGAGTATTACGGAACCAAGATTTAATTGAGTCTCTGGCTTATGATGGTGGGATACGAGTTGTCTTATATCCAATGCTCCCCAGTGATGTGAGGATTGTCTGATGGATCCTTTGTTTGCTATGTTTGTCATGTTTTTCTATCACTGTAGGACTATCACATGAGGTAGGTATTATGACTGGAACACCTAGACACTCGACATTGTACATAGATTGCAATAAACCCATATGATGATGATAGTAGAGTAGCATGTATTGATTGTTATGTTCTAACTCTTTAGATGCAGGGACATATCAGGTATGATTCTCCATACAATATGTCATATACTTTATTGATTTTCGTAGCACCGTGAGATCGTTTATCGCTCACAAAGACTATTGTCTGACTTGAGGTTTTATTCCTTACTTTTTATTATCTTGGGTACTCTTAAATGAGTAGACTAGATAACAGGTGTTGAATGGCAGGTGGTGTTGTACCGGTGGGCTAGCAGGAGCTTATATGCTAACATATACTATATTTTAGAGCATTTACTATTTCCGATGTACAACATTGTGGAGCTTTGACAGTGTTTGACTTCATATTGAGAAAGATATTTAGGATTTATTTATCAGTTATGTAAACTCTACTACTATTTTGTATAACTCTATTGAACCTGTGCTCTGATATGTGATGGTTCATTTAGTTATATTTCCATCTTGCCTGTTTTATAGCTGTGATTTATATTATATTTTATCCTTGCACCATGAGGTATACGATATGATATGTAATGGTTTTACTTACTTTACCATAATTATAAATATTTATAAATCTCCTTTACAGAACTTTATTTATAAATCTCCTTTATAAAATATCCTTTATAAATCTCCTTTTATAAATCTCAAAGTATAATTATAAAACTCCTTTTATAAATCTCCAAATATAATAATAATAATTCATTTATAAATCTCCAAATATAATTATAAAACTTCTTTGTAAATTCATTTAAAATTTTAAATCTCCTATACTTAACCCAAATCTCCGGTTGCAAAATCGAAACAAATACTTTCCATAAAAACGGTTATTCCAAATATCACTATAAATCAACAAATGTGATTTATTTCCATTTTATCAAAATGATATAATTTTTCCTTTTTATAAAACCCCATTTGAAAATCTATTCTTTTATCTATTTTTAAATATCATTTATAAATCTATCATTTTTATTCAACGTTTTATATAATGATGTTTCACAAATATTTATACCAAAATATTCCTATCTTCTTTCAAACCGAATCACTTTACTATAATAGATAAATTCCCCTTTATTTTATTTAAAATAAACATTCATTACTATAATAAATTTTCTATAAAAATAAATACCTTTCAAAATACTTTCAAAATCATTTCCAAAAATGTTGGAGTAAAATAGAAAAGTACAAAAACTATTTTAAATAAAATATCATAGAAGTTCCAAAAGTCAGATTTAAAATCATTCTCCAAATCAAAACCATTTCCAAACCAAAGCATCAATTAACAGTATTTTAAAATACTATAACGAGGCCAGTAGTTACCATAGCACTTAACCCGTGCTTTTAATACCATTATCACTAAAAAGGTTCAACTTTTAACATATATCAATGTCATATCCAATATGTCCAACTACCAACTTTTAAAATTCAATAATTTAAGCAACAGAAATATGATTGAAATTTCAAATCAACAATGACGAGGAATCCTGATTCCCCTAAAAAATTCCCTATATTTCAGTTTAAATGTCATTCGCTTTTAAAAGTGGATATTCAACCACACCAAACCAATAAAGCAATTAAACACAAAACAACAATTTATGTCTACTATATATCATTATAGTATTCATCCAGAGGTGAGTTAACTCAACAAAATTCCAACGGACGCTTCAAAGTTCTGGTTTGAACTAAGTCGAATGACGTTCTATTTTAACTTAAATTTTCACTTTCTCTAAACTCGATGAAACTAGTTCCAGCACGTAGATATTGCTCTTATGAGCGCAACGCAAAAGACCGCCTCTCGATTGAACCTCGTATGAGAGAGATATTCAATTTATAAGATTTTGAAACTAGATAATTCATTAATTAAACTAATTACATTTTAATCTCGAATTACCCACCAATCCTTCTTCCTCTTTCCATATCCAACCCTCCCATATAGGAACAAAAATGCACACTTTATGGCCATTCACGTACGCCATTCCTCTTCCATCACTCAACGAAATAGCCTAACATTTTTCCAACGAACTTCTCTTTACCAAAGCTCCTCATCCATCCCCATATCGACAAACTCGACCTCCCCTTCACCATTGTGACTCACTGCACCCGAACGCAACAAGGACCAGGTCGCGTTTTGCCTCCTAGTGCAGCACCTCCCAATACTCCTTCCACCGACTCTCCTTTGCTTGACAAACACCAATCCATCCTCTGATTCGCCTATCGCCTCCCCAATCTCCATCAAGTTCATCATCTCACACCCAAAACTGTCGATCCTCACCAAACACTACTGCAACTAATAAAAATTGTATAGATTTGAAGCTTATACTCATACGAATCCAAAGATTCTTGTTTTATAGTTTTTCGTTAAGTGAATCAATATATTTGATTTTTGAAGAAAGTGGATGCTTATTTTCTTAGCTTCTAGGAAACATTAAAAAGAAAAGAGAAAAAGGAAAAGAAAAGTCAGAGTGAAGAAATTTCTAAGTGTTTGGTTTAGTTTATATTGCAATTTCCAGCACTTTATTACATAGGATTTTGTTCGCGTACGAACCGCGAACGACAAAACAAAAATACGATTGTGCATAAAAATATGACACGATTTCAAAACAATAATAAAATACACTGGTTAACTTATTATGTAGAAATTCAAAAATACCATCATTTGCTGTAAATACGTCAAATGACAATTTAAATATTTCCAAATTAAATTTTTTGGGAAAATCCTATAAATAAAAATAAAAATACATCATTAAAAATCGAATAATTAAATCAAAAATGGATTTTCTTATTATTTATTAAATTGAAATCAAACTTGGATATTTAAATAAATTAAATATTCCCATTCGAAACGGTAAATTTTTTGGATCGTTACATTCTTCCCCCCTTAAAAGAAATTTGTCCTCTAAATTCCCAAAGAAAGAAAAGTGTCTTCGAACCATTAGCTTTTAAAACTTCTCACTCTTATGCTTCCAAAATCAATTAATAAAAATGGATTACTTAAACTTTAAAGTTTCTAAAGCTACGGAAAATCAATTAACAAATACTTTCCATAAAAACAATTATTCCAAATATCACTATAAATCCACAAATGTGATTTATTTCCAATTTATCGAAATGATATAATTTTTCCTTTTTATAAAACCCCATTTGAAAATCTGTTCTTTTATTTAAAAGGAAATGTCATTTATAAATCTATCATTTTTATTCAACGTTTTATATAAAAACATTTCACAAATATTTATACCAAAGTATTCCTACCTTCTTCTAAACCGAATCACTTTACTATAAAACCGATAAATTCACCTTTATTTTCTTTAAGATAAACATTCATTATTATAATAGCTTTTCAGTAAAAATAAATACTTTCTGAAATACTTTAAAAAACATTACCAAAAAGGTTGGAGTAAAATAGAAAAGTACAAAAACTATTTTAAATAAAATATCGCAAAAGTTCCAAAAGTCAAATTTAAAATCATTCTCCAAATCAAAACCATTTCAAAACCAAAACAACAATTAATAGTATTTTATAATACAATAACGAGACCAATAGCTACCAACACTTATCCAATGCTACTATTACCATTATCACTAAAAAGGTTCAACTTTTAACGTATATCAATGTCATATCTAATATGGCCAACCACCAACTTTTAACATTCAATAATTTAAACAACAGAAGTATAACTGAAATTTAAAATCAACAATAACGAGAAATCCAAATTATCCTATAATATTCCATGTATTTCATTTTAAACGTCATTCACTTTTAAAAGCGAATATTCAACCAAACCAAACTAATAAATCATTTAAATACAAAATAGTAATTTATTTCTACTATATATCATTATAGTATTCATTCAGTGGTGAGTTAACTAAGCGAAATTCCAGCAGATGCTTAAGCATTCTGGTTTGAACTAAGTCGATCGACGTTCAACTTTAGCTCAAATTTCCACTTGCTCCAAACTCGATGAAACTAGTTCCAGCGCGTAGATATGCTCCCATGAGCGCAATGCAAAAAAGTGCGTCTCGATTGGACCTCGTATGAGAGAGATATTAAATTTTTAAGATTTTAAAATTAAATAATTCATTAATTAAACTAATTACATTTTAATCTCTAATTACTCACTAATCCATCTTCCTTTTCCCACATCTAACCCTCATGTACACGAATGAAAATGCACTCTTCATGGACATGCACGCATGCCATTCCTCTTCCATCACTCAACAAAATCGCTTAACGATTTTTCCGACGAACTTATCTTCACCGAAGCTCCTCATCCATCCCCCTCTCGACAAACTCGACCTCCTTTTCACCATTATGACTCCCTACACCCAAACGCGACAAGGACCAGGTCGTGTTTTGCCTCCCATCGTCTCACCTCCCCATACTCCTTCCATTGACTCTTCTTTGCTCGAAAAATACCAATCCATCCTCCGATTTGCCTATCGCCTCCCCAATATCCACCAAATCCAAACCCTAGTTCGTCATCTCATGCCCGAAATGGTCGATCCTCACCAAACACTGCCTCAACCAATAAAACTTATATAGATTTGAAGCTTACACTTATACGAGTTCAAAGATTCTTATTTTGCAATTTTTGGTTAAGTGAATCAATAGATTTTGATTTTTGAAGAAGGTGGAGGTTTATTTTCTTAGCTTATAGGAAATGATAAAAAAATAGAAAAAGGAAAAGAAAAGTCAGAGTGAACTAAGTGTTTGGTTTAGTTTATATTGCAATTCCCGACACTTCGTTACACATGATTTTGTTCGCGTACGAACCATGAGTGATAAAACAAAAATACGTTCACACACAAAAATATGACACGACCTCAAAATAATAATAAAATACACTGGTTAAGTTATTCTGTAAAAATTCAAAAATACCATCGTTTGTTGTAAAATACGTCAAATGATAATTTAAATATTTTCCAAATTAATTTTTTTGGATAAATCCTATAAATTAAAATACGTCATTAAAAATTAAGTCATTAAATTAAAAATTGGTTTTCCTATTATTTATTAAATTTGAATATTTAAATAAATTTAATATTCCTATTTGAAACGTTAAAAATTATGAGTCGTTGTAGTTTTCTTATTTCTAAGACAAAAGGAAGAATAAGTAACCTAAAAAAATTAGATTTTAAAGTTTGAATTTATCGGTTGGACAACTATATATAGCAGAGGCAAGTGGTCGATTCATTTTAAATGGGCTTAGCCCATTTTAATTTCAAATCACCGAATTACAAAACCACCGATATCTCCATCATCCGGGTTCTAATTTGGATAAATAGATATACGATGCAGACTAGAAAGATGAGACGGTCGCAATAGCGTAAATTTTGTATCCAAATTCAAATTTTTGAAAAATAATGATTTTCTCCTATGGTCAAAATTACTAAAATATCGTCGTTTAGTTTTGGTTATTGAAAAATAAGGTTATTACACCTAGGGGCAATTGTATGACGTAACTCTCATAGCAAATCTTGTTCAAAATAAAGTAAGTTTTTTTTCTATTTTATATGTTGATTTATTAGAATATAATTAATCTTTTAAATACATTAAACATATATAAGTATAAAATCCTTAAGAAAAGTATTTAATCGATTAGATTTACAAATGTATTTGTAAGCATGAGTATTGAATCGTATAAAATAGCTAATTATCCTTAAATGTTCCTAGTTAAGATGTATCGGGAATAATATATTTATTTACTCGTTGAGACTTATTTATGCAACGCTCTCCATATGATGAACGGTGAATTACTCATGGCTGTTAGAGAGATCAAGGGGAAATGTACATGTAGTTGTTTGGAACAATTACAAAACGTCCCAGCAAGAGTCTACTATAGGTTAAATGTGACGACCCGGGATTTTGGCAATATTATTTTATTAAGTATTTGATCTAATTAAATAAAATACAAGCCTATTATATAAAAAAAATATAAAAAAAATCTTTCAAAAATATTTAAAATAAAATCTACCTTATTCAATTTAATTAAAGGCTCTACATTATTAACATTTAATCTAAGTATATGCATATGAATGTAATATAGATAATAATGTTTAAATTAAAATCAATCTTATCAATATTAAGTATAAGTATAAAATAAAGTATATGATTATTAATCAAGTGTTGATAGTTTAAGCTTAAAATAGAAATAGAAATAAAAACAAGGATTTATGTTAGTAATAAGTGAGTTTGTGTGTATGCAACATAAAATAAATACATAAGATAACTCTAGAATATATATTTATACTATGGACATACTTGTGTATGTGCAAGGCAAAACAAAATATCCACATAAAAAAATAAAAAAATAGGACAAGGCTGTAAACAAAGATGGAGACATTGCATTTAATACCATCATCTCCAGCACAAAGACAAGGTCATTCGAAAATGTTAAAAATCATCTCATTTCAAGAAAAATCTTTGACCAAAGGAAGAAAAGCTTGTACCAGTAAAGCCTACCCTATACAAAACCTGTTTACTATATATATATATGCATATCCCCTTGTTCTAGTTCTTTCAAAAAAAAAAAACAAAATGAATAAGTAAAACAAGCTTGCTGTGTACAACAATGCAGTCTACTTTCTTACGTATACCTCCACTATCATCCTTTATTTTTCATTCTCTCGAGCTAAGTAAAATAAAGGAGGACATTTCTGCCCTTTTTCATACATAAAGAAGATCAACAGCAAGTTCAAGTTCTCAGATCAAAATTTCAGTTTCAAGTGCAAGAGCAGTTTCCAGTTTAAAAGCTTTCTCTGTTTATAAACACAAGGTGAGTAAACAGTTTATTTTTTTTTAAATATAAATCTGTTAAAATCTGATGCATGCAAAAATAAAAAAAAATCTGAAAGTAAAGTGTGTAAACTGTTGCATGATTTTTTTTTAGATATGAACTGTAAATATATCTCTGGATATATGGATGTGCTTGTGTGTATACAGAACTTTAGCTCTGTTCTTGTTATCCAGGTTTCAGACCTGATTTAAATTCAAATATCTCTTTCTCTAATTCTTTTAAACATAAAAGTATAAATAAAAAAATAAAAATAAAAATAAAAAAATTTATGGCATAGTAAAAAAAAAAAAAAATATTTCAAAGTAAATTCTGAAGCAGATTTCTAAACAAAGAAGAAGAACAGTACTATTTTAACCATATCAAAATCTCGATCACAATAAGGGGTTGGTTCAGGCATATTATCTGCTTTGTCATTGAAGATTAGGATTTTTAAAATCTTAATCAAGATTTTTAGACTTTTAAATCATGAGATATGCCATGTTGAACAGAAAATGGGTTTCGAGTGTTTCCTGTTGATCGGAGGATTTTGTAGTAGCGAATTTTGGGGCGAAGTAAGTCTAGTGATGGTCGATGTCGGCAAAAATGGTCTTAAAATTTTTAGTTTACTGTGGCGATGGGAAATCGTTTCAGTAGGGTTTGTTCCAGGTTTTGTCGCCATGGTTTCAGCGAAGATTTTGACATCGTAACGTGATCGAAGAGGATCGCAATGGTGGGAATGGCTGCTGGAAGATGTGATGTAGCCTGGGTGAAGTGGGCCAGTGGTCGGAGGCGTTGGGAAGACGCGAATTCCTCGCCATGGTGGTCTTCCTGTTGGCCAAGATACTCATTTTTCGATTCGTTTGGTTTTCGTTCGATCTGGGTTCGAATGTGAGTTCGCATGGGCTCGAGTGACTGTAGTGTGACGCCGCGATGACCACCGAAGGTCGAAGTCGCTGGTGAACGTGCACCGTGTGCACGTCGTGTTTGGGTCGTTAGGATTTAGTGTTAACTCTCGGGTGGGAGCTCGTGCGTGTGAGGAGATGACTCGAAGTTTTTGTGTGAGTTGGTCTTCTCGAGGCAAGCATGGGGTTGCTGAAGGGTTGACTTGGGTTTTGTTCAATTGTGTAAATCTGGGTCAAGCAAACTAATGTTTTGAAAAAAAAAAGAAATCAAGTTTAAGTAAAGTTTGTAATAAGAAATCAAGTTCTAAATTTTTAAACAAGTATTCAAAACTAATGGAATTCAAAGTTTTAACGGTGTTTATTTTAATATATTTTATATTCAAATGCAAGGATGATTTGTTTAAGGTGGTTAAATTAAATTTGGTTTTGAATTTAAAAGAGGAAGACTCGGGTTTGAGTGTGGAATTGGTCGGGTTTTACTCGAGTTAAATGATAAGAGGTTGTCAAGTTTGATGGTTAACCAAAATTAAGTTTAAATTACACTAACCATTATTCTAAATAGTAATTGTTTAAAATTGGGTAATTTATTTTAACTTTAATTAATAAAGTAATTTTTTTAAGTTGTTTTTAAAACTTAATTTATAAGTTATTAAAGAGGAATTAATTAATTAATTAATGATTGAGAATTAATTAATTAAGGGAATATAATTAATTAAAGAATAATTACTTGGTAATTAGAGATCAGTTAATTACTTAAATGATACATTACTTAATAAAAGAAATTGAGAATTCATTTCTTTGTGTAATTAATTAAAGTATGGATTAAATAAGATAATTTATTAAGGGTTAATTAAGAATGAGTGTGATTTATTGTAGGATAAGTAATCAATGGAAGTGATTATAGGATAATTAATTTGAGTAATTAATGAGAATGAGTGAAGGTTAATTAATTTTTGTAATTAACTGAGAATTAATTACTTATTGTAATTAAGTTATAATTAATCAAGGATGATTAATTAAGGTGAAAAAAACGATTAATTAATTTGTTTGTAATTAGTTAAGGATAAGTAAGGATAATCTAAGTGGTTAAAGATTAGTAATTAATTGAATTAGAGATTAATTAAATTAATTTTGGAAGTGATAAATTTTTGCTTATGATGATTTAATAATGTCAAATGCATTGAATTGGTTGGGATCTCTGATATAAAATGTTTTGTGACATGATATGCTTGGGCGAATTATGATATTATAGTTATCTATTGATGATGAATTTCTGTATAAAAAGTGTCATCTTGTATTTAAAGGATGAATTGTGTTCACTTGAATAACTTGGGTTAAGATGGTATTAAATTCGAAGAGACCGCGTCGGGTATTAGTAAATATCCGAAACCACTTCGATTCTTATAGATTGATATGTGAAAGCAATAAGCTGGAATAAAATGATTTAAGTGAATTGGACATTTAACCTAAGTTGGTACTTAGAAATTGATGTGTGAAATAAGTGATGTTATACAACTTGTGATGTTGTAATTTGATACAAGTTACCCCGGGTTTATATAAGTTGTATGCTCTTACATTCCATGTTAAACGGGTTTATTCACGCTGGTTTCCAGCCTGACCCGGGTGTTACTTTGATGTAATGCTCGGGTCAGACCGAGTATTATAGATTTTCAGGTAAGGACGTTCTGGAGCTCTGGAGACGAGTTGGATGGCAGGAACGTATGGAGTGTTTCCGCTGTGATATTTCTGTTTATCTGGGATATGTTGATTTGTATATGTCCAGTGATTGTGTATATGTATAACTCTGATATATAAAATGTAAATGTATTGATACAGTTCTTCTTTGTAAAACTGTTATTTTACTTGATATTATATTTTGATCCGCTGCGTTTGTGAGAATCAGAGCTGTGTTTCTGTTTCTTCTTCTTCTATCTCTTTCTTCTTTTCTAACTATCTGGGATTTTCGGGATCGAAAATTCCGGGTTGTTACATTAAAAGTCATATAGAAGATCTCACTTAGTAATGTGCAGTAGTTATTGGACTTGAGAATGCCATGAATAACACCCAGTAATTTTAACGATAATGAATTAAAAAGAAATTAATTGATAATTCGTAATGCCAAAAAATAATTTTTTTACAAACATCATAATTTGGCTACGAAACTTGCACCACTTGGTTCATGGCGATTTTCTAATTAATTTTCATATATTAAGTTTTTCGATCGGAGTTCAAACAACAAAGTTTGTAATGTTTGAAGTTTTCAAATTGGAAATAATTATATATGTAATTAAGAGAATAAATATAATTGAACAATGTTGATTAACGTTAATGGTCAATTAATGGTTAAGTATAATTAATGTTAATTAAAGAAGAAAGAAACTATCTCGGTTGGTCGAATAAGGAATTAAATCAACAAACAAAACTTTACAAAATTTACTAACATAATTCAGCCAACCGATCAGCCTCTAACATTGATCGGTCGACCGAGGGGGGGGGGAGTAGCGGTCGATCGATGGATGATATCAATTGTAGATTTACCTAGGCTAAATGGCTCGGATTTAAAAGAATACTATCTAACGGCTGGCATTAATTCGAACCCTTATAAACAAGGGCCTAACCCCCCATTTTTTTCCATATTTTTTGAAGCACGGTGAAGCACTACCATTTCCTCTTCTCCACAATTCTTAAATCTAAATAAATCTATAGTTTATATATATGAATATACAAGGGGAGAATAACAGAAAATAAGTAAGAAGAAGAATAGGATCGAATCATATCGTCAAAGGCAAGGTAAATTATAAATCCAGATTTGAATTTAAATTAAATCCAAATCTCTTATTAGATCTAGATTTCTAATAAATATATGTATGCTTATAGTATATGTATTCAAACAGGGAGAATAAGGGAAGTCAGACTGAAATAACAGGGATTAGATCTGGAGATCTGGAAAGCTGAAAGGTAAGTGGGAAATTATATATTTTTATATGATATTGAATTTATATCGTTGTAAATCCTTGTATGCCTAAATATAAATTTGGAGTTGTAGGCCTAATTATACACGTGTAATGAATTTATAAACCCTCCCTACATATTGTGTGATTGATAACTTGGATTTGATATTGTATGTACTTGAATCTGGAAAGTATCGGGTAGTATCAGTCCCTGAATTTGATAAATTATATAGTCGTTCCGGATTTGTCGATTAAATAATTTATGCAAGTAAATGTAAATTAGAAGTTATCATAAGAAATTATTGGGGTTAAGCAGTATTTAATTTGTTGGAATGTAGGGTGTTGCAATGTAAGTTTCTATAGCTTACTAAGTTCAAATTCACAAAATAAAAGTGTATCTTTTGAAATAACAAGGAATATGCTTAAAAGAAAGAGATGTATAAA
The DNA here is from genome assembly GCA_030737815.1 of Allium fistulosum. Taxonomy (NCBI): domain Eukaryota; kingdom Viridiplantae; phylum Streptophyta; class Magnoliopsida; order Asparagales; family Amaryllidaceae; genus Allium; species Allium fistulosum. The sequence continues at coordinate 797,283,025 of CM060905.1, read as the reverse complement.
ATAAGGATATTTACCATATTTTGTACTGTTTATTTCAATAACTTCAAAAAGATAATTCCTTATAATTCCAATCTTAACACAAATCCTCTTTTTGGATAAGATATAGAAATTTATAGTGTTAACCTTTCCTTTTGAGGGAAATGTAATTCCGGTGCATTAAAATGTAGAAATTCCTATGTACGAGTTAAAGAATTATAGTTGTGATAATAATAACGGTTAACCCACGAAGTTAATATATATACAATAAAGACAAGATATAAATCAAATAATAAACAATAAAAAGGTAGGCAAGTAATAAAATGAATAAAGGTAAGTCATAATTTAAATAAAGAGTAATGGCAATAAAAGTTAAAAAGAATGGAAATAAAGATTTAATAATGGGAAAAGGTAGTAAATAGAAAAAGATATTTAGATCCTTTAAAGAAAGCGGTAAACGACATTAATAAAGTAAAGAGTCAGTCAAATAAAAATAATTGAATATGAGTAGTTGAACATTGGAAGCATAATAATGAAATAAGAATAAATACACACACACATCCATGCATGCATGCATACATACACACACACGTAGCCTCAAGTATGTGTTTATGACGGGTATGAATTATAGCTAAAGTTTAGTTTATATAAGAATGAAAGTCATTAAAATGGGTTAGAATGCGAGGTCAGTAGTGTTACACAACAGAAGTCTATCCACCGCAATGGACTACTAGCAGTTGCATATACATTATACTGATGTGAGACATATCCAATTGTAGAACCGGTGGGATTATATGTTTGCGTAAAGGTGAAGGGAATACCAAGTACAATGCTTACCTTGGCTTAAAGTGTTAAAGGACAAATAGAGTCTACTCCAACCATTTAGGCGGTATTAAGTAACAAAGGGTATTTCCAAGATTGCATTAGGAAATCTAAATAGGATAGTGAGCAAGGCTCGACGCTATGACAGTGTGATTAGTACCATATCTAGGAGTAAGAGCTGCTTCAAAGGTCGAGACACTACAACAAAAAAGACTTTTCACAGCGTTTGAAAAACACTGTTAAAAGTTTTCACAGCGTTTTTAAAAACGCTGTATAACGACATGCGGTCGTTGACCCTAAATTTTTAACTGCAAAATATAAACGCTGTCAAAAACCCACTTTCTACAGCGTTTTTTAAACGCTGTTAATAATTTTTCTACTGCAAGGTATAAACGCTGTTAATAGTTTTCTACTGCAAGGTATAAACGCTGTCGTAGGATATGCATTTTTTTTCCAATGAATTGACAGCAATGTATAAACGCTGTCGTAGGGATATGCATTTTTTTCCAATGAATAGACAGCAATGTATAAACGCTGTCGTAGGGATATGCATTTTTTTTCCAAAGAATTGACAGCAATGTTGTGCCATTGCAATATTCACACATATCATTAATATAAACTACATTTAATTATATTTTAATCAGTTAATGTACATAACATAAACAAATCAAACTAAAAATTGTAAAATAAAAGCATGACTATTAATCACTTCCATAAAATAAGTTGAACACAATATCCATGAACAAAGTTTACATAAACCCGTAAAGAGAGATAAAATTTATAAACCAACTGCATACAAAATTAGACAAATGCACAATATCTAGAAAGCAAGTTTGCATCTAATATCATCGGAATATTGTAAAATTAAAATATTAACGTTATTGGAAAAAAGAAAGAAAACTCTTCAGCCAGCATGTATGATAGGTTTTCCATAAGCATCATGAGTGCAACTTCACGATCAATAGAGTGCCTGGAACATAAAATACCAAACATCAAATAACACTAAATTCATGGGTATTAGTTTATGACTAGCAAGTCTCCATTTTCCTTCATTAAAGAAATTGATCAAACAAACCTGGCAAAATATAAATTTTTGATGATGTATGCACTGAGCAATTCAGTCCGCATATGATATTTCAAAATCATAGTTAAATATTATGAGATCCACAAGGAAAGGGAAAATATGAACATTCAAAACTTACAAAAGCTCCTAAAAAAGTGTTGGATAGAAACAGATAGATGAAATCCCTAGCAAGTTGCAACGCAGTGTCGGCATCAATATGTTCGAGATCGAAGTTATGAATTGCATTGAAAAGCAGTACAGATGTCACAGGCTTAATAGTTAATTAGGACAGAGTAGTGTATCTACATTCTCAAGTCAAACATCAAGATCGATTTCAAATTATGTACAAACCTTATAATATGAATTTTTGAATTTACGATTTACAATTTCAATCCCATATCAATTTTGATGTTTGAACATTACGATTTATAATTTAAATTCTATTTTTGAGAACCTTGCTGCTTCATATCTAACGGTTGCAAAGGATTTAAGGGTTTCCATGCGTGTGTATGCATGTGTATGTATATGTGTTTGTATATATATATATATATATATTAATTACGTATACTTTAGTCTCAAGTCTAAGACATTGAATAAATCAATGGTTGTTTGATCTCTTGGGTGAATTTCTCTGGAGTGTTTTAAAATTTGTACAAGATTAGTATTTACTTCAAGTTGAATGTAACCTTGCGAGTTAAACTGAATTCTTGCAATATCTCATAGAAATGAAAGTAATTAGTATCAAAAAATTAAATCCAATTTACATAACAAGTTATTTTTCTAGTATTGTTATAATCTTAGAGGAAATTAAGATTAACATATTTTTCTACTCTTATAGAAAGTGGAACAATTCATTTTTAGAATTTTTAGAAAATCACTTATTAGTGTTTTTGTTCATGATTTAGATTCAAAGATATATTTTTTAATGTGAAACTCAGATATTCTTTACTTTTTGTTATGATTGAACAATTTTGCTAGAGAAGGAAATTTGGTAAAACTTGAATGCCACAGCTCGCAAGACGCTTATTATAATGTCCATATATTACAATTGAGTTGTAACCTTCTTCTTTTTCTCTTTTTAGGGTCTAAAATCACTACATCAATCAATTATTTTTGCAACTTTTTCTATATATTTATTTCTACAAAGCTGAGTGGGGGCAACTCCTCTCTTGGCTTCTATATATATAGTAAATGTAGGATTTTCTTTTTCTTTTTTTAGTTTATATGGAAGTTGACTAATTGTGTTTTACTACAAACCTGAGTATACTGTTACTAAGGCTATTGCTACTAAGGTGCAGTGAGAACTTCTCTATTTTGAGTATAGTTATCTTCTTTTTGTACTCTCTGTTTATATAAGCTTGCAATATTCATTACCATCCTTAGTCTACTCTTAATATGTTAGCCAGGAAGCTAGTAAGAGAAACAACAGTGCTATGCGTCCTCACTGGCAATTTAAAACTCAAATGGATTACATGTCACGGTCTTAACAGTTCAAAAGATGCCTATTTAAGTTAAGAATAGATTATGCCACTCTAACCTACTTAATTCCACCTTTATTATATGATTGCATATATATATATAGTTAAGATATCTATGTAACATTCCCCCTTTTGACCGTCTCCAGTCGGTAATTAAACCAACTCGAACGTTCAAAAAGACGAATTGTTATTTAGTTTATAAGGTTTAAACAGAATCAGCCACAGAAACACAGATAATAACAATCAATTAAAACAAATGAGAATTTATTTCATTACTATAAATCTTTTATATACATCAGAGTTTATACAATTTTTTATACTGATACAGCGGAATATCTTAAAATACAATTTTCTGAAACTAAAAGGATTCTTTACTCTCTCTAACTTCGCTGCTCGAAAATCTTCAAGCTGTAGAAATACTCGGTCTGACCCGAGTATTATATTCAAAAGAAAATAATACACAGGTCAGTCTAATTCAAACCAGTTTATTAGTGCATAGAGGTAATAATAATTTAAATAGACGACAGTCACAATAATTCCCGTCTATCCGACTCTTTCAACAAAGAAATCGGATAACGAAAATATAACACTTAACAGTGTTAAACAATAAATCAGCAGATTTAAAATCATCAACAGAGATAAACAGTGTTATTGGCTGCCGTACACGCACGCGTGAACGGCCTCGCCAATACGACATTAAAGATCAATGCATCACGACGCAAAGAAATATCAATTCAAAACTGTCGATTTGGGTGGCTGCAGTTTGAATCAAAGCTAAAGGGGATTTCAAAACATTCGATAGTTGAAACCAATTCGGCCGAAGTCCTAAAGCGACAAGTAAAAATGAGGCATCACAGTGCATATATCATGTATACGAAGACTCAAATCAGTGCACCTCAAAAAGGAAATGCACCAGTGAAACTACTTAGAAATGAACTAGTGCCAACTTGAACAAGTGACTACAGATAAGTTGATAACCCATATATATATACATACAAGAATGTATATATATATATATATAGATATATGCCCGAAAATCCAAAGGACAAGGTCGCTATAAATGAAAACCTATGGGCCAGTGAACATGTGCAGCTTAATGTAACTGAGGCATCAACGAAAAAAGAAGAAAAAATTTAGGCAACAGGGCAACATCAAGTGATGCAACATCACAAAAAAATCAAAGCTTCCGGTCATTACAAAGTATCACCCAAAACAAATCGAATAGCCGAGATAAATCAACATCGTAAAAATCCAGTCAAGCCGTGGTAACCACAAAATCAAGACCGAAGTCATGGGAGCATATCGAGGTCAACGAGAAATTCTCGATACCAAAAATGGCCAAAGACAATTTGAACACCAACATATACTTACGAACGAGCATCCAAACGAAAATCGAACACGAATAACTTGAGCTGGAATTAGATGTGAGTAACTAGGGTTACTCACCTTTTTCACGAATCGAAGCAGCGTCGAGCACGAGATCTTCGATCGACCAAGCTATTGGGGTCGGCATCCATGAATCGAACGAGCCCTAATTTTTCAGAGACGAGCGAGCGAAAATCTTTGAGGCCGCCATTTTTATTTTCTTTCTCTCGTTCGATTTCGTTGTTTTAGGGTTTGAATGAAAAGGGGAGGATGGGTTCGTGGTTTTAACAGAGAATAAGGGTATGGGCTTAGGCATGGGCCGGTGTATGATATTTTTCTTTTCTTTTTATTTTAAAACTGATTTGTTTTGTATTTATTTTCTTAAATGTGTTTTGTTTAAATCTTGTTGCTAAAATTTAAATTATGTGTATTTATTTTGTACAAATAAAAATTTAATAAGAGAATTCAAATCGATTTACAAATTCCAATAAAATTTAACAATTCGATATTAAATCGTTAATTGACGAAGATTTTATCGTTATAAGATTTTCCAACAATAAACAACAAATTATCTGTCAACTTTAATCGTTTATCGATGATTATAATTCGGGCAAAAATCCAGGTTGTTACAGAAATTCAATTTGAATTCGATTAAATTCTCTACGCGTTTACCCGCCATATATTCACAAAACAATTCTGATAAATACGAAAATTGAAATCCAGTAATAATTCAATATTACGGACCCAATGAAACTGGTTTCGTCAAATTCCGAGACTGTGCCTCGGAAAGCTATTTTTAAATTCAATTCAAACGATACAATTTCAAAATTGAACAAATCGCTTTTAAAATCAATTCTGAAGTTTCTATTACCTTCAGTATTATCAATATGAATTTTCCAAGCCTTTAAATTATTTTTAACCGGCTTAAAATTGAAGATTCAAATTTTATTCAACTTTCAATAGATTAAATTCAAAGATTTAATCACCAATTCATTCTGATAATTTGAAATTCAAGTCAAACCATCATTCAAATATTTAAAATTAATTAAATATTTTCAATTCAAATTGTTCAAAATTCAGGGTCGTTACAAACTCCCCTCCTTAAAAACTTTTCGTCCACGAAAAGGAAAGGTTGTTAAAATTTCATCGATATTTATACTCTACTCAATTTTTACTAAGCTTGAAGCTTATTACAAATAAATGAATATAGGTAGAATTCATTCCATTTGTTTAATCTCACTAGTTCTGTTTATCTTCTCTTTTATTCAATGATTTCTACAATCATTGATTTCTAAAATCAAAACGCAAAAGTCTTTTATCAACATTTTCGATTTACAACTCAGATTCAAACTTAAAATTCTTCACATTAGAGATTTATATAATATACCTCTTCCAAAGCTGTGGACTTTCAAAACATTACAAAGATCCTCTTCCTTAGTTCATTAAGTTGGAATTTCGTAATTTTACTTTCAAATCATTGATTCGCTATTTATAGTTTGAAAATACTTGCTAACTCGAAATTTAACAAGTCCATCTTCGTTCTCACAGACATTAGACATACGCTGGCCAGGCGCAGGTCTAAAAATCTCCAAGTACTAAACATACTTGCTTCAATTCCCAGTGAAAATACTTTTAAAAACTCTTTTAAAAATGGATATGGAAAGCACGTTCCCCCATGGATTACAGTTCCACCCGGCGGTTACGCTACTATCCCAGTAGAGTCGCTTGTGGCTGTAGATTTCTCATCTCTTAAATTTCGCCATGGTTGTCGCCATAGATTGCAGTACACACGGCGGTTACGCTACTATCCCAGTAGAATCGCTTGTAACTGTGGGCATCTCGCCCCTCAAATTACGCTAATCATCAATCAAATCTAATCTCATCGCGATGAACTATCGCGAAGGATTTCCGATTCAAATAGTCACTCTGACTAAAATTCTACGTAGCTACGAATTTCAAATGGATACTCTTCACGAGTTCCAATACCTTCTCCAATAATAATAAATGGAAGGTACTTTTCCACATCCTCAGTTTAGAAAACATAATATCATATATATAGTACTTTCATTTCACATTTCGTACATATCATATCCATGTAAACATACATAAGATTTCCATAACAATGTCTTTCTAAACTAACGGTTTCAAATTTACCGCATTCATATATATATAAGTTCTAAAAACTTACATATCCATATTCATAACAAAATAGAGGATTTCAAAATTTTCCTCTAAGTCGATTTGGAAATTTAAGGTTATCTCAAACCTAATTCATATTCATAATTCCAATTATTATCGACTTTCACATTCAATTTGGATTTCACGCTTACATCGTCAATTCTCAACACAGAATTGATGTCTATCGATATATAACCTCTGAGCTCGTACGTCTCAGAGAAGGGTGTTAAGCTAAGAGAATAAATTCTCCGCCACCAACAGATATATATTTAATAGAGATCAATTGCTATGTCATCAATTCACAATGTTAGACATGCAATCCAAATCATCATCTGAAATTCAAAGCTCAACTTATATTGTCTTTGATGTCGAAGTTAAACTCAATTTTAACTTAACGATTCAATCTTTTTTTTTTTGAAAAATTTCAAATTGAACTAATTGTTCAAATTTCTCATTCAACTTTTCAACTTCGACTTCAAAAATGAATTTCAAATCATTTATCCCTTACGAAATATGTTCACAACATTTCATATTTGGAAAAACATTTCCATACTTATTTAAAAATAAGTAATTCACAAATCCATTTTTATTTTCAACATCTGAAAATATTCGATATACTTAAATCAAAATTAAGTATATATTTCATCTTTAAGGAAATCATTCTCTTTCACATTTTTATTTGAGTCAAAACGAATGTTACGTAAAACATCGTTACGACAACTCAAAATCACTAGTATAGGGATTCGAAATTTAGATAGATGTATAAATCCCAATACTATACAAAACATTTCCTTTCGGAAATCATTTACTATAACAACAGTGTTATAGTCCATCATTTCCTTATATTCGAAAACGTCTATTTCAACAATGAATGTTGAAATCTATGGTTTCGATATTCAATGCCTTTGAAAACATCTTTTAAAACAATTTCTTCATTTTAAAATATCACTTTCCCAAAACATGTCCATTTTACTCAATAATATATTCACGGTCCAAAATTGTGAATATACATCTTTTAACAAACTATAAGAATTTTACTTATCAAAATAAGTCAGTTTCGAATTTATAAACAACGTTTATAAATTCTATTCCTATTCATAAAGACTTCAATTTATAAAAATTGCTTTATTAACCCATTCCTTTATAACTCAGTTTTATATCAGAATTTTGATTTATAAGTAAATTACTTACAAATTCTTTTATTTCGCAACATCGATTCATTTTTATAACTTCACAATCTTAATTCTGTAATTTCCATTCACTTATGAAATCCATTAAATATTTCATTTTTAACACTTATACAATTCCAATATTTTATCAACACTTTCAAATCTTCAATTTAAGCCGTTTATAATAATTCAAAATTTTCCAATTTAAACTATTATATAAATTTATCAGTTTTCCATTTCCAAGACAATCTACTAGTTCTTTAATAATTCCTTCATTGAATTGATTTTCAATTAAATCACATTTGATTTATTCACATTGGATTTTACTAACATTCATTCATATTCAAACAGTTCACATTCACTAATTCATATTCAAGTTAGTTTGCTTTCAATTCAAATCAAATTCTATTTTGATTTCTTACCTTTCAATTTGAATTCAATTTACTCAACTTTCCAATTTCCATTAATTCAATTTCATTAATACTTAATGAATTTCCTAAACAATCAACTAACAACCAATGCACATTCAATTTAACCAAATTTATTTACTTTGCTTACATTCAATTTGGTTCAACACACTTAATTTCAATTGGTTTATATTCCAATTCTGATTGAATTCTTATACTCACTATATTCACAAATTCACTTTTACAATTAAAGTTGAATTTCCTTTCTATAATTCAAATTCATATTCATTCTTCACTTTATCAATTCATTTTGATATCAAATTCAATTTGATTCAATATTACTTAAGCTATATTTCATTTATCTTCACTTGACTTATTTAACTTAACTTAGATTTTTCTTTCAAAAATCATTTTATTTAACTTTTACTAAAGTTAAATTCATACCACTGTCCAAAATTCAGATTTTGTTTCATTTAACAAAACTGTTCAACCATTTAAAAACTGGTTTTACTTAAACCTTCTCATTTTATAAGTTAAACAACTTATTAATTTAAACTTTCCAATTCATATCATATAATCACTTCTCTTTCAAGTTCAACTTTTCATCTCAATAATTTATCAAATCAAGTTCAATTTATTTAACTTTCCTTTAGTTAAACTTCAAATCATATATTTATTAACACTAATTCAATTCAATTTAACTTTTCTTAAGTTAAAAATCTTCATTTTCAAAGACAATTTTATACTTCTTTGGATTTGAAAAACGTTTCCTTTTAAAGTGTTTCTAGTAACTATTCATATTAAACATCATAAACTAAGCTTTGTGTAAACCAAAGCTCTGATACCACCCTGTAACATTCCCCCTTTTGACCGTCTCCAGTCGGTAATTAAACCAACTCGAACGTTCAAAAAGACGAATTGTTATTTAGTTTATAAGGTTTAAACAGAATCAGCCACAGAAACACAGATAATAACAATCAATTAAAACAAATGAGAATTTATTTCATTACTATAAATCTTTTATATACATCAGAGTTTATACAATTTTTTATACTAATACAGCGGAATATCTTAAAATACAATTTTCTGAAACTAAAAGGATTCTTTACTCTCTCTCTAACTTCGCTGCTCGAAAATCTTCAAGCTGTAGAAATACTCGGTCTGACCCGAGTATTATATTCAAAAGAAAATAATACACAGGTCAGTCTAATTCAAACCAGTTTATTAGTGCATAGAGGTAATAATAATTTAAATAGACGACAGTCACAATAATTCCCGTCTATCCGACTCTTTCAACAAAGAAATCGGATAACGAAAATATAACACTTAACAGTGTTAAACAATAAATCAGCAGATTTAAAATCATCAACAGAGATAAACAGTGTTATTGGCTGCCGTACACGCACGCGTGCACGGCCTCGCCAATACGACATTAAAGATCAATGCATCACGACGCAAAGAAATATCAATTCAAAACTGTCGATTTGGGTGGCTGCAGTTTGAATCAAAGCTAAAGGGGATTTCAAAACATTCGATAGTTGAAACCAATTCGGCCGAAGTCCTAAAGCGACAAGTAAAAATGAGGCATCACAGTGCATATATCATGTATACGAAGACTCAAATCAGTGCACCTCAAAAAGGAAATGCACCAGTGAAACTACTTAGAAATGAACTAGTGCCAACTTGAACAAGTGACTACAGATAAGTTGATAACCCATATATATATACATACAAGAATGTGTATATATATATATATAGATATATGCCCGAAAATCCAAAGGACAAGGTCGCTATAAATGAAAACCTATGGGCCAGTGAACATGTGCAGCTTAATGTAACTGAGGCATCAACGAAAAAAGAAGAAAAAATTTAGGCAACAGGGCAACATCAAGTGATGCAACATCACAAAAAAATCAAAGCTTCCGGTCATTACAAAGTATCACCCAAAACAAATCGAATAGCCGAGATAAATCAACATCGTAAAAATCCAGTCAAGCCGTGGTAACCACAAAATCAAGACCGAAGTCATGGGAGCATATCGAGGTCAACGAGAAATTCTCGATACCAAAAATGGCCAAAGACAATTTGAACACCAACATATACTTACGAACGAGCATCCAAACGAAAATCGAACACGAATAACTTGAGCTGGAATTAGATGTGAGTAACTAGGGTTACTCACCTTTTTCACGAATCGAAGCAGCGTCGAGCACGAGATCTTTGATCGACCAAGCTATTGGGGTCGGCATCCATGAATCGAACGAGCCCTAATTTTTCAGAGACGAGCGAGCGAAAATCTTTGAGGCCGCCATTTTTATTTTCTTTCTCTCGTTCGATTTCGTTGTTTTAGGGTTTGAATGAAAAGGGGAGGATGGGTTCGTGGTTTTAACAGAGAATAAGGGTATGGGCTTAGGCATGGGTTGGTGTATGATATTTTTCTTTTCTTTTTATTTTAAAACTGATTTGTTTTGTATTTATTTTCTTAAATGTGTTTTGTTTAAATCTTGTTGCTAAAATTTAAATTATGTGTATTTATTTTGTACAAATAAAAATTTAATAAGAGAATTCAAATCGATTTACAAATTCCAATAAAATTTAACAATTCGATATTAAATCGTTAATTGACGAAGATTTTATCGTTATAAGATTTTCCAACAATAAACAACAAATTATCTGTCAACTTTAATCGTTTATCGATGATTATAATTCGGGCAAAAATCCAGGTTGTTACAGAAATTCAATTTGAATTCGATTAAATTCTCTATGCGTTTACCCGCCATATATTCACAAAACAATTCTGATAAATACGAAAATTGAAATCCAGTAATAATTCAATATTACGGACCCAATGAAACTGGTTTCGTCAAATTCCGAGACTGTGCCTCGGAAAGCTATTTTTAAATTCAATTCAAACGATACAATTTCAAAATTGAACAAATCGCTTTTAAAATCAATTCTGAAGTTTCTATTACCTTCAGTATTATCAATATGAATTTTCCAAGCCTTTAAATTATTTTTAATCGGCTTAAAATTGAAGATTCAAATTTTATTCAACTTTCAATAGATTAAATTCAAAGATTTAATCACCAATTCATTCTGATAATTTGAAATTCAAGTCAAACCATCATTCAAATATTTAAAATTAATTAAATATTTTCAATTCAAATTGTTCAAAATTCAGGGTCGTTACAATCTAGCCCTACCAATTTGATTGATATAATATGCAGGCTCATATTGTCTACAACTAACATGCACAAAAGGAGATACATAATTAAGGGGTGTAGATATGTTAAGTGTCATCGTAGTGCACGCTCTCTTTTAATTACATAGAAACAATATTAGTTCATCTGTAGATAATCAAGTGGAACTCATTTAAGCATTGTTGTGCTATGTTTCTATATAAAATTTTGAAGTACAACATTACCTTTGAGTACTCTAGAACAAACACGTTTTGTCCTTGCTCATTCGATCAACTGCATCAGAGATAATGAAAATATTCAATTATGTCAGTAACACTACAAAATTAGATATTTAGCATAACTAATGTGTAGAAAGTCAATTAAATAGATAACTATTTGACCTGTTATTAAAATATTTTACAATTAAGAAAACAAAAGGAAGGACATTAGTACCATCTGAAAGAATATGTCTGCACAACAAAGACATTTAACAGGAACCAACTGCAAATTAGCATTTGTCTTCATTGGTATAATCAGGAAAACCATATTGGTACTGACTGTTGTAATAGACTTAAAGCATATTTTATTCACATAATACAACCAACCACTCTCATTAATTTATAGTGAAATCTAAAAGAAAGAGGAATACATATAAAACAAGATATACCAATCAATCTTAATGTGATCGTAGGGAAGTAGGACCTTCTGCTAATACACACACATGCTCTACATTGCTGAAGAGAAATTGTTACCAATTACTATTGAGTACACTCTATATTGAAATATTGATAAAGGGAAATAGTTACTCTACAATGTTATATACTCTTCCTTATATTTGTTTGTTTTCTGTTGTGTGACATGCTCTTTTCAATTTCAGTTAGTAGAAATTAGAAAAGATACAAGTGACAGTTGAGGATATAGTATTGTATATAGTATTTCTTTAAGTGTAAAGCATTTCAAAAGTTACACTATATGTTGATTTTCATAATTTTATATAATTAACTTATCTTTCAATAGTTACCGTTAGAACTCAAATTATTAGCATTTACAAGTGCAATAGAATATTAGGGTTTACAGCTGCAATGACTGAGTTTCTACCTTCAATAGTTACAGTTAAAATTATTAGTATACTTTATAGCAGACTGACACAAAATTCACTCAAAAATTTAGTATTTCCTCTTGAAATATTATAATGCTTTATTATAGAAATGTTTTAAGCTTTAGATTATAGTTAATTTTTATATTTATTGAAATATTAAAATATATTACCAATATATTACAATATAAAAATCTGAAGTTAACGAAAGGAAAAGGAAAAGGGAAAAAGGAATAGTTATAATATATTACATTGTAGCATCACACAAAACATATAATCCAGAAATTAAGTGTAGATGGATTTACAAATAGGCTAAAGTGATTCCCTCTCTATTGTTTAGAAGGCATTTTCTCTAAAGTGTTTTGAGTTGTTTTCTTGATACAAAATATGTTGACCTAGCTTAAAGGAGAAGAAAAGGAAAAACTAACCGAGCATGGACGTGAGTATCGAAATAACTGCGCCAACCTTAACTGCACTTTTACTACCCATTTCTGTTTCAAAAATTGTGTGAACATTTTCGAGTGCCCCAAAATTTTGTGTCAATGCAAATTAAGCTTCTCATTTCTTTGTACCATAATGTATTATAGAGGTAGAAGAGCTCTAAAATTTGATTAGAGAAGTGTTAATAAAAACTTTATCCTAAACCAATACTATAGATATGGTAATCTGAACTTTAGAAATGCTGCCAAGAGTTAAGGTAAGTACGTGCGCATCACTAATATCACAAATTAGGCATGTAACAAAAAAATACCATGTTTTCAAGAAGTTCATCTTATATCAATCCACCAAAATATAACAGATGGATATTTTAAACTAATCAATACGAAAATATGTATCATAATCCATCCAAAGTGATTAATCACAGTCTATGATATGCAAGCATAAAGTGTGAGCCATATGAAATGCTAGATCAAGCAAAATGAACATCGGTTTTGTTACCTAGAAAAAAGGTCTTTCATGTTGAAGCCACATGCTGCAATTGAAGGATGTTTCCAAATTGGCAACACAAATAGCCTATAATGGCAAGAATAAAATTACCAATTGAATATTGAATGGCACAAAGATAGTAAAATGCCAATATTCGATTGATGAATAGCTCAAACTTGTTATAATTTATGGTAGGAGGCATATGATAGTCCATCATTACTAAAAGGTAAATAACAGTATCAAAATAAAATTAGTTTAAATATAAAAGCCCAATATGCATGACTAGAATTTGACCAATATGCAGTTACATCAGGATCAATCATCTAGACAAAGGAAATACCATTAAAGTCCCTTATTTACATAACTAATGCAAATGAGATTTTAGAGCTGGTGTGCAACTTATCTGTAAAATTTAACAATCAAATCTAAACCATTCACTTGGACGTTTAAAATAATAATTAACAAATCTTATCATTAATGAATAACTACAATATAATTGGATACATTGGAGACGGTGGATTCGATCTCCTAAATTAAGCAGAAAAAGAAAATGTAACATCCACACGTATTTTGTTGAACTTACTGCCATAACAATAGGAATCACCATAACTTTTTTCTGACCATATATATTCAACAACCGAGCTGCAAATAGGAAATAAACAACTAAATATATAGTACATTATGGGCAACAGGCAACTAAATATATGGTACAATATGGGAAACAAGTAACAAATCTACATCTGGACAAAATTAATTTTATCAAGAAGACTACTAAAAATTACAGTAACAAAAAATACATTATGAAATACAAAATAGGCAACAAATCACTCACGTTCATTGCTATAGAAGAAGAAAGCTGTCTTCCACTGAAGTGATCCACCATCTTCAAAGGCTTTCTGTTTACCAATAATTGACAAATCTTACAATTGAAGTGCAACTATGTATTCCCAATTTACTAGTATACATTATTTGTACAATTATAACATAACTCTAAGTTTGAGAAATCCTAATTGATTTCATGAAGCTTATCCATGTTGTCCCACTGTGACAATTAAAGTAATGCATTTAGCACTAAAATACTTTATGATGCACCACAAAGATCAAATAATCTTTGCATTCAAACCTCAGTTTCAATGGGAAAGGAAGCTTACTACAAAAATCTTCCTAAAAGTCAAAAATGTCAACCACAACATTCAACCATACAGACTTATTCATACTTTTCGATATAAACCCATCATGCACAAAGGCTTGTGTTCATGGATGCAATGACAAACAGAACCAGCTCCTAACTTCAAACTGTAACCTAATTTATGACAGCAGCTTATTCATCAACTATACATCAACTACGGTTCATGTCAAAAAAAATAACTTAACAATGCACTGATCCACCCAAAAAGAATCTTACCAATAAATCCAAGAAGGATGTAAAAAAGTAAAGTGACATAGATTTCACAAACACACACACAACTACACACAAGAAAAAAACGACGCTAAAGGAAGGAATCTCACTAGCTTGTATGAAATTGTTGTTTTACCAGCTTCATCAAGACTAACCATCAAAAACGTAGTTCTTCCCATCGAGCTAGTAAACCCTAATATTCAATTAAAAATCAAGTACCTTTTTATATTAACACAAAAAGTCAAAATAAGGAATTCGAAATCCCAAAATCAGCAAGGAATGGAGGAAATTCAAAATGGAACTCGAATTAGTTCAAATTGGAATGAATTTCAAATGCGAATTTTTTCAAATCAGAAGGAATTTCAAATCAATTTTTTTTTGAAATCAAAGGCGGAGATTCTTACCATGAGCAGGCGATAAGGAGCTATTTAGGAGGAAGAGGCAGAGATGGTGACTAGCTATTCACGTGACCTTATAGTGTGAAGGCGGAGGATAAACGTTGCTTTGAAGAGATAGAAGAAAGGAAGGAGAAATTTGTTTAGGGTTTCGTTTCGTTCTTCTTTGAGGAGAGATGAAAAAAGAAGCGGGATGAAAACAGAAGCGGGATGAAAAATGGAAAATGGAGCAGCCGAAAACATTGTTGAGGGTAGACAGCGTTTCCTATTTCTTTATTTATTTTTATTTAACAAAGGACGGCATATGGATTAAAAACGCTGAAACAATTTGCTATTATAGATAACTTTTCTTGTAGTGAGAACGTCATCGGTCCTAAGCGATCAGTGGAAAAATGGGGGTTTACGCCTAATCGGACTATGCCTCCTACCAGTGTAGGTTCCGTTTAGGACATGCACCGCCTTACAGTTGTTTGCTAGTTTGTTTGTGATAGGAGGCTAGGCTAGATAACCCCTTGATGGAGTTTTTCAAATACGAGTAGTGTACGGTTAAACTCTTGTGACACCGTTATTAGGCACTATGGGAGTTCCTTGGTATGCATGGGTGACATGATACTACATTGATGATGGATCTAGATGAGGTGTTGGGTTATGATACTAGCGGGGATAGTATGTGAGTCCAAAGGGAGATCGTGGTACTTATATATATATACGTATGGAGTTATAGTCTACCACTAGTAGATGGGGCGCATCATACACGTACGAGAAGTCCGGACAACTAAGTAAAATAAAAGACAGCATGAAATGGAAGGCAATCGACATAAACTAGTGTTATGTATAAAGTGTGTAGTTTACTAGTCACCAGAACTTTGTTACGACCCCCTCCTCATTACAACCCACATGATAGCTTTAGAAGAACAGGTACTAGTGCAAGGCAGGAATAGTGGAAAGAGAGATTTCCTTATGCATGCTTGACATTGACAAGGACACTAATAGTTAAAGGTGTTAACCTTGGTTAGTAATCATATGTTTTATTATACTTTACTATTCCACTATGAGATTATATCGATAGTGTTATGATATGATTTTGTTATCTGCAGGATACCAAACACCAACGATTCGTACTTTGGTGGGCTTGGGTTTTTGATTTAGCGAAAATTCGGGCCCACTGCAGTGCGGGTTGTCACAATATTAAGTGTCTAAACTATACTTTGATTACGGTTAATCATACAACAACGTTGATCATGTTAATCATAGTTGTGTATAAGTTGAACCACTTAAAGTAAAACATTATTCAAAAGAGGATTTGTCTCCTTTGAATAGAAGGTTAGTATTACAATAAGGGGCAACAAACGTAAATTCAAAATCTTTGGCCAAAGCAGATCGGTTAATCAATGATTGTTATCGAATTGAACCATAAACTTTAATGTTGGACTTTGCAATTAAATGTAAACATTATTAAGGTTTTGACCATTGAGCGAGCTCTAGATATCTAAGTAATATGGTTATGACTAAGAGAAAACATTCACAGTATATTGGTTCTTAAGGGTGTTGCTTTGAAAGATAAAAATGCCTTGAAAGATAAGAACTAGATCTCACCTAGATGACCTATAAGTAAATGAATTCTTGTCCACTATGTTTTAGCAGAGTCCATATAAGTTTTAATTTTTAGTTTGTTTGAATATTACCAATGGCCGAGTTCATACTTGAGAGTCTCACTACTATATCTTTTTTTGAGAAATTAGGCACTTTAGTACTACGGGATCATATACTTCAATAATATACCTCATCAAAACCTTATAACCTCTTAACCTATATGGGTAACTTATTAGGAAAAAGAGCGCATATTGTATACATAAATTCACTTATAGTTTACAATTTACTGCTCCAATTCCAAAATAAGTGAAGACTGGATTGAAAAATTCATTCATACTGGGAAAAAGTAGAGAAAGAAGACCAAATTACACTAAAATAATAGCAAAGAAATAAATTAGTTGCTGGAACTAATTAACGAGGATGACCCACGAGACACCCCACCTTATAAACAACCACTTACATTAAACACTTTTGATTTTATCTCCACATTTTCATACTCATCATCCATTGCCTTATTAACTTCTCAAAATAATGGCAGGCAATACCTCTTTCTCATCCAAAATAATTCTAGCTTTGATTTAATTCATCCTTTAGCGCTATTCTTGTTAGATCCATACGATTTCTCCAACTCTAAAGCAAAGCTTGAGCTAGAAGCATCATTTTCTTTAAAAATTTGCATCCAATTACCTAAAAATTACAAATGTAAGTAGATATGATGGTTATCGTTCCTATAAAGATCAATCTTGCTCAAGAAGTTGTAGATTTGGAAGGTGAAGCTCATAAGAAACTCTTTGCTTTTTTGGAAGGTGCTGAGAATTGGCCACTTTAAAAACTCATAACATGAGATAAGCTCGGTAATTTTTTTACTTATTTCTTCATTTTTGTTGCATGCATCTAAGTACAACCATAATTTTTTTAGCATTCATCCAAAGTTAACCCAAATAAGATAATTTATAAATGTTATAACTTGTCGAGGAAAAATTAATATAATCGTTACGTTGGTTTAAATATCATGTTATTAATATTTTTAGAGGGTCAAAAAATTAATTGATAAAATATATAATTGTTTATCTATTTTTTTATATAGATCGAAATATTATTTATTAAATAATAAATATGTATATTAGTTAAATTAACGTTGATTAATATTTAGAGGGTGAGCTATATTTGTAACACCTACCTTTCACGATCTTCTGGTTCCATGTCTTATGGACACTCAAATCCTAAAAGCTGTAAACAATGGACTGTTGGGTGAAATATTATGTAAACAGTACATAAAGGTATTTATTTTAACTACAACTTTTAGAACTCACAATAGAAGGAATAAAATATGCTAATATATATAATGAAAACATGCGAATCATGCCAGAAAATAAAGACCAAACTAGAAATGACACTTTTGTAACAAGTAGTTCGATATAAATACATGATAGTGGAATAGTAGATAGCTAGATAAAGAAAAAGAAACAATATGGCTCCATAAGTCCTTCATTGTCCCTTTCTCATGTCAAATGTTCCCTAAGACCCATGCTAATCTACCATAGATATGGATACAAAAAAGAAATATCGAAGGCATCGGACATTTGCATAGTGGGTAAGAAAATATGTCTAAGAATATGATACCAGCATGCTAATAATAGTCATTCCCATGACCATATCACATAACTACTATTACACCTATATTCCTCAAACTTTGTTAAAGGCGGGTCGAAGGAAGGACAAAGTCCAGAGAACTGCCCTCACAAATAAAGCCGAGATAAAGAGAGAATAATTTGAAACGATTCGGTTGACACTGCATAAAAAGAAGTCTTGAATTGCAATTAGCCACTAGAAACCACGCTCAGTTATTCAATCAAAGCCTTAGTACTACCACCAAAAATGGCTACAAAGTGTGAGAGCCAACCTGCAGTCATGATGTTTGATCCAGTTAACAGAGCCGCAGCCAAAAAGCACAAAGTTGCAACGAGATGATGTACTGCGCTCATAAATCAAGATGCAAAGATAACAAATCTGTGCCAACAATCTTGCATTAGAAAGCCAACATGATGCGCCACCGCAAACTGATAAAGGAATGCACCTCCATCAGAACAGGTTAATAAATAAATGCACCGCCATTAGGACATAACAAATGTGAAGGCAAAAAGGAAAGGACAATAGAAGGAAAATGCTTTGCAACAAAGGATCTAATAAGCCCAATTATCATTCTTAAAAGCTTATGCATTGCTAACTCTTTCTAGTACAGATCTGACTTGCGATCGCTGAAGATTCTCTAAGCGGTACCATGAGGAATTCAAAGTATTCCAAGGCTACGCACAGGGTTACCCAAACATCACTCCACCACAGATCTACACATGTTAAACAAACAGCAAAGAGATACGCATCAAATCTTAGTAGCTTGCGCATCCTCACACTAAGAACAGTTCGAGGCAAGTGCACACCCATATTAAGGCGCCACAGGTTAATCCAGGAAATCGAAACGACTCAACTCTAGCACAAAGCCAAGAAAATGTTATGAATCAAGTAAGACTGCATAACTTCAATCATCCCAACGTAGAACCATGTAGGCGAGGCACACCGGACAACATAGGTTAGCCTCATAATTGTCAACAACGCCTAAGGCAGAACAGAGGCACAACTTTCAACTCCATCACAATAAAAATGATAGAGGTAGCATAGCTCATCCTGTAGAAAAGGGAGGAATGCAGATCAGATATGAAATCCATTCGAATTTGAAGTCTCCTGCTATAATTTAATATGTTCCCACTTTAATTTCAAGCTTCCTTCCAAAACCCAGAATTTAATTTCTCAAATCAAAATTTCCCCCCAAAGACACATTGGCAATCCATATGCATCAAATAATGCGGATGGATGACGCATGATCCAAAGCGGAAACAAAATGGTGGAAGAAGGATTATGGCGATCCACATGCATCTCTATACTATAAATAGAAAAATCACTGTAGCAAGAAGGGGATCTTTTCCCGATTTGTTGTTTTAAGGTTTAAAACGTAAAATCATTGTACTCTCTGCCATTAAAATCTGTACCAAGAAATATAAAGAAGAAAGTGACATTTCCCCATGGACGTAGGATTCTTGAACATCCGAACCACGTAAATTCTTTGTATCTTTTACTTTTCTGCACTTTTGTTTATTTTCACCTAGATTTTAGAGTTAGATTTTTTCAGGTTTTTACTTAATTAAATACCAGTTCGATTGACATTTAAATAAACGGTTAAAGTGTAAATTCATAATTGTGTAAGTTTACATCAGCACAATTACCGCCTAAAGGCAAATTTAATATCACATAAATATGTTAATTCTAAATCATCGAAGTAACTAATACAAAAGTTACTTCACGTTCATTTTGGGTGTTGTGAGATGAAAAATCTCACTAACTACTACAATTTATGTAACGATCCCAAAATTTTAAACTATTTTAAATTGATAATTGAATTTAATTTTGATTTAAAATTGCGAAATTTTTTGAATTTGTTAAGTTTAAAATATGAGGAATATATTTGAATTTAAAAATTTGAGCTAGGAGTTTGAAATTGAATATTAAATCTGTATTCAAACTAATGACTTGGAAAAATAGTTTGATATAATAATTTTTACTTATGTAATTAATAAATTTATGGTAGTTTTAATAACATTTTTTTTCTTTAACTTAAATTAAATGGAATAAATTTTATCAATGCAAAATACAAGTATAAAATTTAATTGTAAAACATGTTAATATAAATTAATGTTTGATAATTGATAGTTGAACTTCAAAACAAATATATATCTATGAAGCTTACTAAAGGAGATAATTAAACAAAAGAAAATATCTACAAAATAAATAACATGAGTTTTTAATAAATAAAAACAAAGTAAAAATAATAAAAAAACTACCATACTTCAGCCCATGCCTAATGCCACGATCTCCTCTGTAAAACCACGACCTTCCCCCTCTATCTTTTCTCATTCATTCGTATACCCTAAAAAAATCAATCGAAGAGAATAAAAATGGCGATTAGGGCTTCGGTGATTCTTTCTGTCGATTCTGGAATTCTTAGCTTCGCCTTCTTGTATCTCTGTTGATTCTCGAATCTAGAATCGAGACTTTGGCTCTTCACTCGAGTCTGGAATTAGGGCTTTTCCTTTATTTGTTTTGCTGGCGAATTGGAGCTTTGACTTCCATCCCTTGTTCGCGACCGCTTCAGATTAAAGGTGAGCAATTTTTAATTCTCACATCTAATTCAAGCTCATAAGTATGCGATTTTGTAAATAAATTTACATGGCTTTGATGGGTTTTGATCTGCGTTTGACAGTGTTGTTTTGTTTGATTTTGGCAATATTGTTTACTGCCTTTTTGTAGCACTTTTGACATTGTGGTGACTGTTGCTTTAGATACCCTGTTGCTTTTAGTTGGATACAGGCGGTTTGTACTGTTCGACTTTGACTTGGTTACTAACTGAATGTTGCGAAAATAATTGTGAAAGAAACTGAGTTAGGTTCTGCCTTGATTTGAAATCTGCAATTTAATTTTGTGAAAATGATTTAAATGAGGATTTTCTTTGATTTAGCAATTTCTTTCAGTGGTGACTTCTGTCAGTATGAGATGGTGAAACTGTTGACCCACGGTGGTTTCGACACTGTCTTGATGGCTTTGTTCAAACTACCTTTGCCACTTGCTTATATTAAGTGCTGTTTCATTTGTTATTGATATATATATATATATATATATGTATTCATACATATATATATACCTACGAGCATTCTTGTTTTGTGTTGCTAGCTGCCTCAGTTTTGGATTTGTTCGAATCTGATATTTTTGGATGTTGCATTTTTTGGTTGGCATAGGCAGTAACTTAAATTTTGATCTGCTTCTATGCCTTCTTACTTGAAATCCTTTTTCTGTTGACTTTGATAATTTTGATTCAACACAGCTTTGAATTTTTCTTTGAGATGGAATTCGACTTGTTCATAACATGATTGTGATGATTTTTGCTTTGCAACCTAGTTATTATTGACTTCGGCTTGACTGTTCATTCACGGCTTCAATTTGATTTTGTTATAACTATTAAGACTTTGACTTGGTCATGTATTTTGATCTTGGTCGAGCTCACCGTATGATTTCGACTTGCTACTTTGTTTCGATCAAGTTCACTTGCTTGAGTACTGGGTTTTAGTCACCTTGGTTTTAGTTGTTTTTGAGCTTGAGCTCACTGTGTTGTTTCGACCAGTCCACTTCTGATTTCACTGCATATGTTTTAAGTCACTGTTGCATACTTGTCCATTATACAGTCCCTAATATCGAGTTGTGAACATGAGTTTGGTTCCATCGAGTCTGAATTTGTACTCTGGTAGTCATTTATGCATCCCTTACCTGTTACACTGGCAGTGGATGGAATGCCTGTACTTTGTCCTGTTTACTCAAGTTTGTTAATCGAGTTGCATCTAAGTGTAGTTTGGTTGGCATTGATTTGTAGTTGTCTCAATTCTGTACATTTGTCTGCAGTGTTATTATATTTACTTGATAACCAATTGGGTCATTTTAGTTGGACTTATTCACTTATGGTTTCACTATATGGCAGTGCATTTTTGGTGAGCTGAGTATTTTGACTTATATTCAGTTTCATAAGCATTGATCTGGAGTGTTGGTTGCATTCAGTCTTCTCTTGAGTCTGCACTTGAATATTGTCTTGTGCTGCTTGTTTATCACTTGAGCCTGTTCATATTAGCACTGGATTCACTTGTGTACTTTTGACCATTAGTATACATACATTCATGTATGTATACAGATGTATGTTCACTGTTGCACATTCCTGTGCTTGCTGTCTTATACGATGACACTTGACTTATAGTCTATCTAGTTTTAATGATGTATTCATTTGTGCATCACTTGTTGCCTCTTTTACTGGATGCACTGTTTCATTTCATTGTTGCAGCCTTGCCCTTAAATAATTTGTGGTGGCTGCGGTGTTTTATGGTTGAGATTTTGCCCTTGTTGGGTTTTCATTGCATTGATTCATTGATTTTTATTTGCAGTTTGATTTGTTACCCTTGTACTGGCCATTGAATTCAAGTGGTGGCTGCAGTACATGTTGCAGTTTACCCTTGTATTCAAGTGTTTTGCCTAGTTGATTTTGGTCCTAATTGCACTTGAGCATCTGGTCTCATGTTGCCTTTGTCTGTGCCCGTTCACTTGACACCGTACATGTGATATTTGTTGAATCTGGGCATTCTTGTTGTCCAGACTTGTAGATGATACTTTTGTATTACCTGAGTATTTGAACATTTGAGTCCTTCATTTTGCTTTAGTTCAGTAGCACTCTTGCTTTTGTCTCTGAGCTGAACTTGATTGTCAGTGTACATAGATGCTTTAACTTGTTTGATTTCTCTATGTACATGCACAGTTCATTGTGCAGTGATCATTGATATTTTTGTCGAGGCCATTTGCACTTGTGTTGAATCTGATTTTGATTTGACCTTGTGCACTCGAGCTGGCAAGGCAGTGCGCATGTATGTACGTGTGTACTGCAGCCACACCGCCGTGATTTTATTGGTATTTCTTTTGCTTTTGATGCATTGGTCTTTTATGCATTTTATACTAGTGGCGAGGCCGTACACGTTAGCGTGTATAGCAGCCAATCAAACTTTGATGTTTTAAAGGGACAATTTCGATTGTTTTAAATTGATTTAGCCGATTTGATAAATTGTTTATTTATCTCTGTTGATGATTTAAATTTGCTGATTTATTGTTTAACACTGTTAAATGTTATATTTACTGTCATCCGATTTCTTTGTTTAAAGAGTCGGATAGACGAGAATTATTGTGACTGTCGTCTATTTAAATTATTATTGCTTTTATGCACTAATAACTGAGTTTGAATTAGACTGACCTGTGTATTATTTTCTTTTGAATGTAATACTCGGGTCAGACCGAGTATTTTACAGCTTGAAGATTTTCGAGCAGCGAAGTTAGAGAGAGAGGGTAAAAGAATCACTTTAGTTTTCAGGAAATTTGTATTTAAAGATATTCCGCTGTATAAATGTAATACATTGTATAAACTCTGATATTAGAAAAAAGGAAAGAAATAAAGATTCATTTGTTTTTAATTTATTGTTATTATTCTGTGTTCCTGTGGCTGATTCTGTTTAAATTACATAAACTAAATAACCATCCGTCTTTTTGAACGTTTCAAGTTGGTTTAATTACCGACTGGAGGTGGTCAGAAGGGGGGAACGTTACAAAGTGGTATCAGAGCTTTGGTTTACACAAAGCTTAGTTTATGGTGTTTAATATGAATAGTTACTAGAAACATTTTAAAAGAAAATGTTTTTTCAAATTTAAAGAAATATAAAATTGTTTGAATGGATTTGAAATTTAACTAAAGGAAAGTTAAATAAATTGAACTTGATTTGATAAATTATTGAGATGGAAGTTTAAACTTAAAAGATAAGTGATTATATAATATGAATTGGAAAGTTTAAATTAATAAGTTGTATAACTTATAAAATGAGAAATTTAAGTAAAACCAGTTGTTAAATGGTTAAACAGTTTTGTTAAGTAAAACAAAAATCTGAATTCTGAATAGTGATATGAATCTGACTTTAGCAAAAGTTAAATAAAATGATTTTAGAAATGAAATCTAAGTTAAGTTAAATAAAATAGAAATGTTGTTAAGAGTTGATTGTATAGAAATTCATTAAGTGTTAATGAAATTGAAATAATGGAAATTTGAAAGCTATGTAAATTGTATTCAAATTGGAAGATAAGTAAATCTAAATAGAATCAAATTTGGTTTGAATTGAAAGCAAACTAACTTGAATATAAATTAGTGAAAGTGAACTAATTGAATATGAATGAATGTTAGTAAAATCCAATGTGAATGAATCAAATGTGATTAAATTGGAAATCAATTCAATGAATGATTTACTAAAGAACTAGTTGATTATTTTGGAAATAGAAAATTGATAAGTTTATATAATAGTTTAAATTGGAATTTTTGAATTATTATAAACGGTTTCTATAGAAGATTTGAAAGGGTTGATATTTTATTTGAATTATAAGATGAGTTTGTATAAGCGCTGAAAGTGAAATATAAATGGATTTCATAAGTGAATGAAAAATTACAGAATTAAAAGTTGTGAAGTTATAAAATGAATCGATGTTGTAAAATAAAAGAATTATAGGTAATTTACTTATAAATTAAATTTCTGATATAAAACTGAGTTATAGAAGGAATGGATAATAAAGTAAATTTTTATAAATTGAAGTCTGTATAAATAGGAATGGAATTTATAAACGTTGTTTATGAATCCGAAACTGACTTATTTTGATAAGTAAATTCGTATAGCTTGTTAAAAGTACTATATTCATGATTTTGGACCATGAATATATTATTGAATAAAATGGACATGTTTTTGGGAAAGTGATATTTTAAAACGAAGTTAATTGTTTTAAAAGATGTTTTCAAAGGCATTGAATATCGAAACCATAGATTTCAACATTCATTGTTGAAATAGACGTTTTCGAATAAAAGGAAATGGTGGACTATAACACTGTTGTTATAGTAAATGATTTCCGAAGGGAAATGTTTTGTATAGTATTGGGGTTTATATATCTATCTAAATTTCGAATCCCTATACTAGTGATTTTGAGTTGTCGTAACGATGTTTTACGTAACATTCGTTTTGACTCAAATAAATGTATGAAAGAGAATGATTTCCTTAAAGATGAAATATATACTTAATTATGATTTAAGTATATCGAATATTTTCAAAAGTTGAAAATAAATTAGATTTGTGAATTGCTTATTTTTAAATAAGTATGGAAATGTTTTTCCAAATATGAAATGTTGTGAATATATTCTGTAAGGAATAAATGATTTGAAATTCATTTTCGAAGTCGAAGTTGAAAAGTTAAATGAGAAATTTGAACAAATAGTTCAATTTGAAATTTTTCAAAAAAAAAGATTGAATCGTTGAGTTAAATTGAGTTTAACTTCGACACCAAAGACATTATAAGTTGGGTTTTGAATTTCAGATGATGGTTTGGATTTTATGTCTAACATTGTGAATTGATGACATAGCAATTGATCTCTATTAAATATATATCTGTTGGTGGCGGAGAATTTATTCTCTTAGCTTAACACCCTTCTCTGAGACGTATGAGCTCAGAGGTTATATATCGATAGACATCAATTCTGTGTTGAGAATTGACAAAGTAACATGTGATTCAAACTGAATGTGAAGTCGATAATAAATGGAATTATGAATATGAAGTAGGTTTGAGATAACCTTAAATTTCCAAATCGACTTAGAGGAAAATTTTGAAATCCTCTATTTTGTTATGAATATGGGCTATGTAGGTTTTCAGAACTTATGTATATGAATGCGGTAAATTTGAAGCCGTCAGTTTAGAAAGTAATTGTTATGGAAATCTTATGTAAGCTTACATAGATATGATATGTACGAAATGTGAAATGTAGTACTACATATATATGATGTTATGTTTTCTAAACTAAGGATATGGAAAAGTACCTTCCATTTATAATTTGAGAAGGTATTGGAACTCGTGAAGAGTGTCCATTTGAAATTCGTAGCTACGTAGAATTTCCATTAGTCGGAATGACTATTTGAATCGGAATCCCTCGAGATGGATCATGTCGATGGGATCATATTGATTGATTAGCGTAATTTAAGGGGCGCGATGCCCACAGTTACAAGCGACTCAACTGGGATAGTAGCGCAACCGCCGAGTAAACTGCAATCTAGATGCCAAGCAAAATTTGAGGGGTGAGATGCCTACAGTCACAAGCGATTCTACTGGGATAGTAGCGTAACCGCCGTGTGAACTGCGATCTATGGCGACAACCATGGCGAAATTTAAGAGATGAGAAATCTACAGATTACGAGCGATTCTACTGGGATAGTAGCGTAATCACCAGGTAACTGTAATCCATGGGGGAACGTGCTTTCCATATCCATTTTAAAAAAGAATTTTTAAGTATTTTCACTGGATGTTGAAGCAAGTATATTTAGTACTTGGAGATTTTTAGTCCTGCGCCTGGCCAGCGTATGCCTAATGTTTGTAAGAACGACGATGGACTTGTCAAATTTTGAGTTAGCAAGTATTTTCAAACTGTAAATGGTGAATCAATAGTCTAAAATAAAATTACACAGATTCCAACCTAATAAATTAAGAAAGAGGATCTTTGAAATGTTTTGAAACTCCACAGCTTTGGAAGAGATATATTATGCAAATCTCTAACATGAAGAATTTCAAGTTTACATCTGAGTTTTGTAAATCGAAAATTTTGGTAAAAGACTTCTGCGTTTTGATTTCAGAAATCAATGAACAAAGGAGATAATGAACAAAGCTAGTGAGATTAAACAAATGGAATGAATCCTATATTTAGTAAGTTTCAAGCTTAGTAGAAAATTGAGTAAATTCAATTATCAATTTAAAATATTAATGAAATTTTAACAACCTTTCCTTTTCGTGGACGAAAAGTT
The DNA here is from genome assembly GCA_030737815.1 of Allium fistulosum. Lineage (NCBI taxonomy): Eukaryota > Viridiplantae > Streptophyta > Magnoliopsida > Asparagales > Amaryllidaceae > Allium > Allium fistulosum. The sequence continues at coordinate 797,255,473 of CM060905.1, read as the reverse complement.
TTAAGGAGGGAAGATTGTAACGATCCCAAAATTTTAAACTATTTTAAATTGATAATTGAATTTAATTTTGATTTAAAATTGTGAATTTTTTTGAATTTGTTAAGTTTAAAATATGAGGAATATATTTGAATTTAAAAATTTGAGCTAGGAGTTTGAAATTGAATATTAAATCTGTATTTAAAATTCAAACTAATGACTTGGAAAAATAGTTTGATATAAGAATTTTTACTTATGTAATTAATAAATTTATGGTTAGTTTTAATAACATTTTTTTTCTTTAACTTAAACTAAATGGAATAAATTTTATCAATGCAAAATACAAGTATAAAATTTAATTGTAAAACATGTTAATATAAATTAATGTTTGATAATTGATAGTTGAACTTCAAAACAAATATATATCTATGAAGCTTACTAAAGGAGATAATGAAACAAAAGAAAATATCTACAAAATAAATAACATAAATTTTTAATAAATAAAAACAAAGTAAAAATAATTAAAAAAAAACTACCATACTTCAGCCCATGCCTAATGCCACGATCTCCTCTGTAAAACCACGACCTTCCCCCTCTATCTTTTCTCATTCATTCGTATACCCTAAAAAAATCAATCGAAGAGAATAAAAATGGCGATTAGGGCTTCGGTGATTCTTTCTGTCGATTCTGGAATTCTTAGCTTCGCCTTCTTGTATCTCTATTGATTCTCGAATCTAGAATCGAGACTTTGGCTCTTCACTCGAGTCTGGAATTAAGGCTTTTCCTTTGTTCGTTTTACTGGCGAATTGGAGCTTTGACTTCCATCCCTTGTTCGCGACCGCTTCAGATTAAAGGTGAGCAATTTTTAATTCTCACATCTAACTTAAGCTCATAAGTATGCGATTTTGTGAATAAATTTACATGGCTTTGATGGGTTTTGATCTGCGTTTGACAGTGTTGTTTTGTTTGATTTTGGCAATATTGTTTACTGCCTTTTTGTAGCACTTTTGACATTGTGGTGACTGTTGCTTTAGATACCCTGTTGCTTTTAGTTGGATACAGGCGGTTTGTACTGTTCGACTTTGACTTGGTTACTAACTAAATGTTGCGAAAATAATTGTGAAAGAAATTGAGTTAGGTTCTGCCTTGATTTGAAATCTGCAATTTAATTTTGTGAAAATGATTTAAATGAGGATTTTCTTTGATTTAGCGATTTCTTTCAGTGGTGACTTCTGTCAGTATGAGATGGCGAAACTGTTGACCCACGGTGGTTTCGACACTGTCTTGATGGCTTTGTTCAAACTACCTTTGCCACTTGCTTATATTAAGTGCTGTTTCATTTGTTATTGATATATATATATATATGTATATATGTATTCATACATATATATATACCTACGAGCATTCTTGTTTTGTGTTGCTAGCTGCCTCAGTTTTGGATTTGTTCGAATCTGATATTTTTGGATGTTGCATTTTTTGGTTGGCATAGGCAGTAACGTAAATTTTGATCTGCTTCTATGCCTTCTTACTTGAAATCCTTTTTTTGTTGACTTTGATAATTTTGATTCAACACAGCTTTGAATTTTTCTTTGAGATGGAATTCGACTTGTTCATAACATGATTGTGATGATTTTTGCTTTGCATTGACCTAGTTATTGTTGACTTCGGCTTGACTGTTCATTCACGGCTTCAATTTGATTTTGTTATAACTATTAAGACTTTGACTTGGTCATGTATTTTGATCTTGGTCGAGCTCACCGTATGATTTCAACTTGCTACTTTGTTTCGATCAAGTTCACTTGCTTGAGTACTGGGTTTTAGTCACCTTGGTTTTAGTTGTTTTTGAGCTTGACCTCACTATGTTGTTTCGACCAGTCCACTTCTGATTTCACTGCATATGTTTTGAGTCACTGTTGCATACTTGTCCATTATACAGTCCCTAATATCGAGTTGTGAACATGAGTTTGGTTCCATCGAGTCTGAATTTGTACTCTGGTAGTCATTTATGCATCCCTTACCTGTTACACTGGCAGTGGATGGAATGCCTGTACTTTGTCCTGTTTACTCAAGTTTGTTAATCGAGTTGCATCTAAGTGTAGTTTGGTTGTCATCGATTTGTAGTTGTCTCCATTCTGTACATTTGTCTGCAGTGTTATTATATTTACTTGATAACCAATTGGGTCATTTTAGTTGGACTTATTCACTTATGGTTTCACTATATGGCAGTGCATTTTTGGTGAGCTGAGTATTTTGACTTATATTCAGTTTCATAAGCATTGATCTGGAGTGTTGGTTGCATTCAGTCTTCTCTTGAGTCTGCACTTGAATATTGTCTTGTGCTGCTTGTTTATCACTTGAACCTGTTCATATTAGCACTGGATTCACTTGTGTACTTTTGACCATTTGTATACATACATTCATGTATGTATACAGATGTATGTTCACTGTTGCACATTCCTGTGCTTGCTGTCTTATACGATGACACTTGACTTATAGTCTATCTTGTTTTAATGATGTATTCATTTGTGCATCACTTGTTGCCTCTTTTACTGGATGCACTGTTTCATTTCACTGTTGCAGCCTTGCCCTTAAATAATTTGTGGTGGCTGCGGTGTTTTATGGTTGAGATTTTGCCCTTGTTGGGTTTTCATTGCATTGATTCATTGATTTTTATTTGCAGTTTGATTTGTTACCCTTGTACTGGCCATTGAATTCAAGTGGTGGCTGCAGTACATGTTGCAGTTTACCCTTGTATTCAAGTGTTTTGCCTAGTTGATTTTGGTCCTAATTGCACTTGAGCATCTGGTCTCATGTTGCCTTTGTCTGTGCCCGTTCACTTGACACCGTACATGTGATATTTGTTGAATCTGGACATTCTTGTTGTCCAGACTTGTAGATGATACTTTTGTATTACCTGAGTATTTGAACATTTGAGTCCTTCATTTTGCTTTAGTTCAGTAGCACTCTTTCTTTTGTCTCTGAGCTGAACTTGATTGTCAGTGTACATAGATGCTTTAACTTGTTTGATTTCTCTGTGTACATGCACAGTTCATTGTGCAGTGATCATTGATATTTTGGTCGAGGCCATTTGCACTTGTGTTGAATCTGATTTTGATTTGACCTTGTGCACTCAAGCTGGCGAGGCAGTGCGCATGTATGTACGTGCGTACTGCAGCCACACCGCCGTGATTTTATTGGTATTTCTTTTGCTTTTGATGCATTGGTCTTTTATGCATTTTATACTAGTGGCGAGGCTGTACACGTTAGCGTGTACGGAAGCCAATCAAACTTTGATGTTTTAAAGGGACAATTTCGATTGTTTTAAATTGATTTAGCTGATTTGATAAATTGTTTATTTATCTCTGTTGATGATTTAAATTTGCTGATTTATTGTTTAACACTGTTAAGTGTTATATTTACTGTCATCCGATTTCTTTGTTTAAAGAGTCGGATAGACGGGAATTATTGTGACTGTCGTCTATTTAAATTATTATTGCTTTTATGCACTAATAACTGAGTTTGAATTAGACTGACCTGTGTATTATTTTCTTTTGAATGTAATACTCGGGTCAGACCGAGTATTTTACAGCTTGAAGATTTTCGAGCAGCGAAGTTAGAGAGAGAGGGTAAAAGAATCACTTTAGTTTTCAGGAAATTTGTATTTAAAGATATTCCGCTGTATAAATGTAATACATTGTATAAACTCTGATATTAGAAAAAAGGAAAGAAATAAAGATTCATTTGTTTTTAATTTATTGTTATTATTCTGTGTTTCTGTGGCTGATTCTATTTAAATTACATAAACTAAATAACAATCCGTCTTTTTGAACGTTTCAAGTTGGTTTAATTACCGACTGGAGGCGGTCAGAAGGGGGGAACATTACAATTTACCTAAAACAATTGGGATGGCGATAAGGTCAACAAATATTCTCTTACGGATCATTGTAGCAACGAGAAAGGCCAAAAAACCACATATTGATACACTTTACGATCATTTAATGTACCATAATATCTATTATCTTTAGTCTACCATGTGCTTTGTATGAAGGTTAGTCAGATTCCAAATCTTGCCCCTATTATAACCAACCTACTGAACTAAGACTCAGCACAACCACTGTAGTGAATTAAATAGAAGTTTCTACCTCCCCCAGTCTATGCACAATATGTGAGAAGTCCCAACCACACATGGTAACTAACTCATCTCATATTAGTCATAGCAACCCTTTCTTTCTTGTTAGTTTACTTGTATCAGTATCCATAACAACCATCATCTTGAGTATTATTCAATACATCTGGGTTAAGTGTTGACTTTTAGGCTATTGTTTAATTCATTCAAACGTCTGAACACTTTTTTAGACGTCTAGCTATAATGTTTAGATGTTTGATTACCTGATGGGAAATTTCCTTCGGCATTTCAAATATTTGGTCCTTTGATTTGACCTTCTGAATCAACATTTCAAACATCTAAACTAAAATTTCAAATGCTTAAAATTCATGAAAATGAACATGTTTCTTGCTGGTATTCTCTATAAATTTTTAGGCGTCTTAATAGCTGTTGATTATGGAATTTCACTGTTTTCCTGATTTTTTCATTAAATGAATAGGTCAGGTTTCATTTAAATTATAAGTATATCATACCATATGTTATTCGAATATACTACAATGTTTATATGGTTATTTCCTCACTTTAGCATATTATATCCATGCTCAATTCGTCCTAATTATAATCATAATTTTTGCTTGTTATAGGTATGTTCCTTCTTTCTTCATTTTCTTCAACATTCCATTATGATGTCTATTCATCTGAGATTCGACTAATATCACAATATCATCTGTGTATAGCCATATCTATTACCGTATCATATGTTATCTACAATTATTTGTACAGAGTTAATTAGCATTTGGTTCATTTATCTATCTTTTCGATTCATCTTCTTCCTATTTATTAATCCACATAATTCACCATTAATGGTTAACTGTCTATTCCTAATTCCAATCACAATATCATTATTACAAGGTAAACATATAATCTATATCAAACCTTTTTAATCTAACATAGTTTATAAACAATGAGATGGAAACATATATGATACTATTAATTTTAGCAAATAACTTCTTACTCATAAATTTTGAGAAAGCCTTAAATTCGATTAGAAATTCCTCCTCCTTCACTATCTGGACTTTTCTCCAGTCTTTTAATTTTGTTAATCGCTTTAAGATTGTTATCTATGTATAGCTTTCTTCATTCTGATCTGCTTAAACTCCAAATTTTTGGAACTTGGTGGAAGATTGTTTAAGGAATTTCAGATCTAGGGTTTTGCTTATGTTTTGAATTTTTTTAGGAAGAGAAAAAGGAAATGAGTAAATGATTATGCGTATCTTTTCCATCCGTGTTAGGAGACTAAATAGTTTTTGTTCATCAATAATGGGCCTTAGGACCAACTCAGCCCATTTTAAATCTTATTTTTAATTTGTTATAACTCTAAATTCCCTTATTTGATTTATATGTTCTTATAATGAAATTTGGCTAGAAAAATATTCTCTACACAATGGTATAATTTTCAAGCTTATATTTCATTTATAAAAATTATAGATTTATTCTTTTTAACAAAAATATAATTTTGCCCTTCATTTTATCTTTATTTAATAACTAAAATTTATGGGGTGTTACATTCCCCATTCAAAAGAATTTCATCAGCGAAATTCTAAAGGACGAACTCTATAAATCGCTTTCTCTCTCATAACATGATTACCATATGATCATATACACAACATGCATTCATAAAGCCATTCACAATTTAATCAAGGTGCACACTATCCTCTAGTACATTTTCTGGTTGGAAATTGTGTAGCTTCGCAACCATTTCGAAACGAGACTGGTATGGTTGTGGTCTTTTGTATAAAATTCCTGTAGCTTTTGTATTCTTAAGGTATCGTGTATTGGTACCTGTGTAAGTATGTAACATATCATGAGTTTGTAAGTGTGTGGTGGAGGGGAGATCTGGGCTTGTAAGTTTATATGGGATTGTAATTTGTTTGGCATATATGCCAAACACCTGTTTTAATTGCTTTAACAACAATGGATGACCCGCAATAAAAACAAGCCTTCCTTGTAAGAATACATACAGGTCGATCAACATACATATATGAGCGTGAATAATGTGCATGTAATGATATAAACATGCAAGAATGTACTTATCAGCCTCTTACATGTAGACAAATGTCATGGCATATAGACATGTATGCAAAACAACCAAATACAAAACACAAGAATTTTATAAGAATGCCAGTCTTGCATCACATCAAATTATTGACACAATATACAATCCTACATAGCTAATCATAGTCTAGAATACCACCTAATCCAAAAAAACCATGCACACAATTCAAACATCCAATCAAAAGAAATCACACAAGACAATTAATCTAGCCTAAGTAATATAGATAAATTAATTGGAAAACGTATTAGTAAAGAGTTCGAGATGAGAAGCACAAATCTTCTTCTTTGGTTCCTAAGTACTCTTCGCTGGATCGCTTCTCCGCTGTACTTAGATCAAGTTCACTTCCTTATTTTGAAGTCTCTTCACACCGTACTCTACAATATGAATATGTACATGGAGTTGTACAGATTCCAACACTACTTCCACCTCCTTTATTTGATTCGACTCTACCATGACAATTGAATCATAAATACACTTTTGCAAATGTGACACATGAAAAACATTGTGAATGCTTGCTAACTTTTTAGGAAGGTCCACTCTATATAAAAACTTTTGTACTCTCCAAAATATCTTAAAATGCCCAACAAATGTGACACGAACTTTCCTAAACTACCAGAACACATAACGTGCTTCAATGTTGAGATTTTCACAAACACCATCACACTTACTGCAGACTCCAACTCTGCATGCCTCCTATCAACATATGATTTATGTCTATCTTGTGAATTCTTCATTCTCTTTCAAATAACCTCAACTTTCTTGGAAATTCCTCTAATCATGTCTTGTCCAAGTATAACTTTATCAGTCGCCTCTCACCAATAAGATGGGATTTACATGACTGTCTATACAAATTCTCTAATGGTTCCATATCTATGCATGCTTGATTGTTATCATTATAAGTGAATTCCACTAATGGAAGATGATCTTCCCATGTTCCTCTGAAATCCATAATACATGCTCTTAGTATATATTCCAATTCTATATTCACCCGCTTGGTCTGTCCATCTATCCACGTGTGACATGCAGTGCTGAGATTTGACTCTGTGCCTAAAGCTTCCTATAGGCTCCTCTAAAACATAATAGTAAAAATTGGATCTACATCAATGAATATACCCATTGAAACTCCATACAAGTTAATAATTCCATCACATATGATGTAGCCAATGATATTTCCGTACTAGAATGAAGTTAGTGCATTTTATGAATCGATCAACTATGACCAAAATGCTCTTGTTTCCTTTCTTAATCCTAAGTATCACATCTGCAAAGTGTTAAGAAACTTTATTCTAGTGTTTGCATGACAACCATATAACAATGGTACTAATGATTTTATTGAGTTGTTTTTTGGTATAGTAACATTAATATAGAAGCTGATTTGTAATGGAGATCGATAAGAGTTTAATAAAGGCGAATTTAACAAAAATGTCAAAATAAATCAAACAAAGACATTTACGATAAAGATTAAGTATTCATATAAATCAAGTGGAGTTAACAAATCTAGTAGAATACAATAACATTAAATAAATACTCAAAGATTGATAAAAAGGTACAAAAGTCGAATATTTTATTTATCGAGTCCTTATCGAGTCTCGTTGATATGGATTTGCTAAAAACTAAGAAACATTCTCTAAATCAATCCAAAATTTGACACACTATTTCAAACATCATAAAGTATTTTAAAAATTTTAGGGACTTTTTTAAGTGTCAAAAATAGCAAAAAAACAGATAGAAAAAAAGAATTAAAAATATATTAATTATAAACATATTAAATATACAAGTTGGCTTATCTTATGTACATATGTTGACCTGTATGTATACACATGTCAACCTATGTATATAGACATGTCGACATGTATAAAGGATTTACTCATGTCCTTTTGAACTTCTAGTAGTTATTTAGGAATTTACCTTATCTTTCCCGAGCCTTCAAATTTAATAACCACAGCCAACATGTTCATCTAAAACCTTAGCCTTTCTAAAGCCTAGCCGTGCATGACTCCAGTCTTGCTCCATGTGAGAATTGGGTTTCCTCCAAGATGATTCGAAGCAACCTAGAATTTTGTCAGTTTTTTCAAACCCTAATAATTTTTGGTTGCATCTCCTCAACTCATCTCTTCATCCAGAAATCACTCCTTTTCATTTAAATGGAAATAACTCCTCAAAAGCATTCCTTGATATCTTAAACACTCTCAACCATTCCAAAGTACGAACAATAATTATTTCTCTGCTTTTCTCTCTTCGACTCCCGTAATTTTACCCGTATATTCACTACTTTCAAAATTTAAAGAGAAATCATTCTCTGATCATTCATTTTCATATCTACAACATTCAAATCACTTTTATAACTCTTGTCCATTCAATTCAAAGATATATTGTGTGGGTTATAGAAGATTGTAGTAAAAGTAGACATCTTTATAGTAAGATGTGAAAGTCTATAAATACATTTTATATCGAAGTCAAAATCTTGTTACAAAGTCTTCAAGCAGTTTATGAAATCCTGTTCAATGGGTTAGGCAGAGTCATTGTAAATTTGTTCCTCTAGCTGAAGTGAGGGTCGAATATGTGAAATTCTGGAAAGGAGTTGAGGGACTGGACATAAGAAGTTTGAACTAGTGTAAAAATCTCAGTGTGGTCATTTTCATTTACCTCTTTACTGGTGCTTAATTTATTTTAATTAGTTAATTTATTCGGCTGGATAACTTTCCATAACTTAAAAAGTTAAATTAGTTGGCCATACATATAGATATGCGCACATATACACACATATATTCCCAACACTATTGACTTTCATTTGATACCAGAGCTTTATTTTCAAAAATTGTAACATTATTTTTGAAAATATTCATATTACTATCGGTAATTCTACCATGTTTTCAAAAGGTCAATCTACTACATGACCACCACTTTTTATTACATCAAACTATGCTTACTAATATATAGGATGAGAGTCCATATGTAAGCCAACGTTTCACAATTTGGAAAACTATAAAATGGGATGAGGAACCGACTGATGATTTTGAGACATGGTCAAATGAATAGAAAACGATGGCTGAAAATAACTCCAAAGCAATGAATATAATTTTTTTGTGCACATGAAATAAAATGAATTTAATAGAGTCAGTATTTGTAAGTCTACGTATGAAATTTTCCACCCACAACAAGTGACACACGAAGGCACAAATAAAGTCAAAAAAAGAAATATTTCAATGTTACAAAATCAATTGAATTTTTTTAAAATGAAACCCAGTAAGAGTATAGTTGCTATGTATTCACAGTTTCATGACATATAATACAATCTTATTACTCTAGGAGTACCCACTGATTTGATATGAATGATATATCATATTTCTCCAAAAATGTTAAAACTTTGATGAAATTTAGAAAGAAGTGTAATAATGGCAGTAGCTCATCCATACTAAGATGTTTTGAATGCAACAAGGGGTCAAATAAAGGAGGACTAACTTGAACTCAATAAGGACAAAAGAAGATTCAAATATCGTGATTAAAAACCAAAAAAGAAAAAAAGCAGGCGCTTCATTCCACATGGGATGGATTCGATTCTTCATCATTTTCGTATGATAGGGAAAGCAAAACTGAACAAACAAATGTATGTTTTATGGCTATCGACGATGATGTATGCAATGAATTTTTCTATGTTGATCTACTAAAATTAATTTTTGCCTAAGTAGAAAAGTACAAATTAACTAAAAAGTAAAAGAAAGAATTGATTGCTTTAAATAAAGAAATAGAGACAGAAGAAGCAATGCTAAAAGATGAGAAAGTAATTCTCGAAAAATAATTAAAAGAATATCAAATTTCTTCTAAAAATTTAAAATTTTATAAACTTGTGCTAATTGATAAATTCAATTATGTATAGATGGGAATATTAAATTATCGAAACAAAATTATTATTTAAAATCATTTATAACACTTTTACAAGATAAGAATAAAGAATTAGAAGAAAAGTTAGAGAAATTGTATACTAATGTGCTAAATATAATCTAATGAAGAAAATTATCAATTTTGATAAATATGTCAAAATCCTTAAATAATAAACATGGATTAGAATTTAAGAAAACTTGTGTTAATAAATCTAGTCCAAAAAGATATGCCTTACTATATGCAAAGTTCAGAAAACCAACAAGAGTCGGTCCAAACCATATAACAGAACTATCAAGTTTGGGTACCAAAGAAAAATAATAGTTTAGCTAGATATATATATATATATATATATATATATATATTACCAAGCTCCATAAAATGAACAATTTTATTTTCAAAGGTTCTATCAAACCCTTCCAGGTATGGTTACCTTCGAATTAACCTCCATAACTTTAATGTAGGACGCAAGTACTAATAGAAAATTCTTTATTTCTTACAAGTACCCAAAAAGGAAATAACTAAGGAGAGATGGATTTTGGATATAGGATGTTATAAGCACGCGATAAGCTGCAGAGATGCTTGTAACATATAACACATGGATGGAGGCACCATTACTTTCACTGATAACTCAAAAGGGCATGTCATCGGAAAATGGGATGTTGGTCACTTTGGTGATTCCAACTCACCTCTAATAATTAATGTGTTATTAGTTAATATTTAAAACACAATAGTATAAGTCAACTTTATAATATGGGTTTTAAATTACTTTTGGAAATGATAAATGTAATATTTTCAACAAAAGTTCTATAAGGCCAGCCCATTTTGTTAGGACATGCGACACTCGCATGTAAGGTTGAGGGTTCAATCCTTACTAACTACTTATCCTTGTGGGAATTTAACCAAGTTCAGGAAAATCAATAAATGAAATACTAATTTTTGAAGGAGTAATAAAACGTAATGTTTATATCTTAAATACAATAGTTAATAATTCCAGCGACATGTGCCTTGTTGCGAATCTTAGCGATCCATGTATATAGCACATGCAATTTTGTCATAACTTCAAATCTTTAAATAAAGTAAATAAAAATGAAATCGTTAAAGGTATAGCAAAAAGAATTTCAAAGTTAATAATTTATGTGATAATTTAAAAAAAGAAAAATTTAGAAAATTGTCTTTTAAATTGGTTAATGAATCGCTACTAACGAACCATTGGAATTACTTCACTTAGATTTGTTTGATCCAACTCTATGTAGCTAAAGCCCTGTTAAACCTCGCAAATCCCCCTTATAGTGCATGACGCTCTTTGACCGCTACGCTTTTTCAATGTAGCGCTTTTGAAAAGTAGATCCGCTTTAAAACCCGCTATATTCCGCTACAGCCGCTATACCAAGCCTTTTTAGCACCGCTTTAGCAACATTTAAAGAAAAAGATTGATCTGACTAGTTCTCGTTTAAACCAAATCAACAAAGTTAGGGTAAAGACCTAATTTTAAGGCATAAGCGCTTGTTAAAAATCATTGTAGTCACTAAATCTAGACTGCATATATCATGATATTCTTCGGTTTTATTATATAAGATTAAATAATATTTCTCTTTCCCGCATAACCGATGTGAGAATAAGAATTTGTATATTTGGTTTTATATCTAATGATGTTTTATGCACCTTTGCTATTTTCCGCTATATCCTCACTTTTCCTCCTATAACATTTTGCACCTCCATCGGTAAGGAACCGCTAAGCACTTTAACCATACATGTCCAGCTTAATGTTAGGAATATGATCTTAGTGTTTTGATGATAACAACCACATGGAATGCTACTAGTAGTTTTATTAAGTTATTTCAGTTACAGTAGCAATGATATAGATGTTAAGTTATAATGACGATCGATATGAGTTCAATAAAGGCGAATATATCAAAATATCAAAATAAATAAAATGGTAGCATTTATGATAGAGAACAAGCATTTGAGACATCCAATAGAGTTGACAATCTACTAGAACACAACATTGAAGAACTACTCGAAGAAGAGCAAATGGGTACAAAAGTCAAATATTTATTTATTGGGTCTGTATTGAGTCCTATTAGTATGGATTTGTTAAAAACCCACAAACGATCTCTGAAACACACCAAATTTTGAAACATTGTTCTAAATATCATAAAATATTTTTTAGATTTTTTTGAGATTTTTATATATGTCAAAAAGTCTTTAAAAAAATCAAAATAAGCGAAAAAAACGGTCAAATTTTTGAAAATTTTAGAACTCTAGGATTTTCCTTCATTTTCCCTGAAGTTTATGGTCTCCAGAGCTGAAGCATCACCATGCATGAGGCTGGAGTCATCACCACCATTCCATGTCCGACCTTGTGCCAAGTCTCTCTTACTTCAATCCTACACTAAGCCCATAACGGTCCTGGCCTATATCCACTCCGTGGATCCTTATGATTTCCCTGAGTCATTTCAATTTTTTCCCTGAAGTTGAACTTTTAACTTTTGGTGATGTCTCTTTGCTTTGTTCCTCTTTCTCTTCATCCGAAAGGTATTTCTCTTCATTTTTAACACTAGCAAGCACTCAAATACATCCCTAAATCAAATAAATACTCCCAATCCTTCCAAGCCCGAATCAACTTTTCTCTCTTTGACTTTGATAATTTTTCTCTCTACATTCAAATAAATATTTGATTACCGTTTAACCTCCAACTATCGATCATTCAATTCTACATCCTCATAGTATGATTAAATAACTTCCTAACCTCTACATCTCCACTGAATATTATTTGTGTAGGTTATAGGAATTCTATACTATAGTGTTGACATATTGGTGTATAGAGACGCAATGAAGTCAAGTTAATTATTTTCTAAGTATTATTGAACTCTAAGAAGTTGGTATAGTTGAAGACTTGTTGTAGTGTCCTCAACAATCGAGTTGAAGTCTAGTTATGTTGTTCTAGAAGTTGTAGAAACATGTTCCTTTGGGTTAAGTGAGGGGTGTGTTAGATAAATTCGGAAAGGAGTTCTAGAATTGAATATAGAATGAGAGGTTCAAGCCATTATAAAATCTATCATTTAATCTACTCTGCTAAATCCACTGCATTTATTACTTTATTATCTGATTATACACATTTGGCTATATTTGATCCCGACACCATGATTTTACATTTGGTATTAGAGCTTGCTATTCTAAGATTGTAAAAACATGTTAGAATCATGGCTAACTGGAAAGGAAGATCCAATTAATGCGTTTATAATAACAAAGAATGGAACTTCTATTGCTACAGAAGCGACTATAAGCAATAATAAAATATGCACTGATTTTGATCTATGAAGATTTAATGGAAATAACAATGGAGTTAGATGATAAATTTAAAGCCCTTAGGAAAACAAATAAAGATACTATAGTAAAACCAAATAGGGATGAATTAGAAATCGCCAAGCTTAAGAATGAAAAAGTGATTCTCGAGGGGCATTACAAAAATCATAGAATTTTTGTATAACTTGACTTCTTAGACCTCTGGGCTTAATGATGAAATCAAAAGTTTAAGAAATGAGAATATTAGATTAGAAAAAGAGAATTATGAACTATATTCTTCTATATAATCACTTCAAAATCAAATAAATGAATTTACAACAAAAGTTAATGATGTTGAAATTTCTTTGAGTTATTCAAATTCTCAGTTTTTGGTTCTTGAAAAAGAAACTACGTTTTAAATAATGAGAATTTATAATCAATAAAGAAATCATCATTTAAAAAACAAAAATGATATTTTTGAAAAAGAAATTTGTATCTATAAAGAAAATTTTAATAAAATAAATGGAAAGGTTGCAAATTTTGACAAAGGTCAAAGAGATTTGAATTTGAGTTTATTAATTCTAGAATTTTAACGATAAAGTGGTTTGTGTTAGTATGTTCTGAAAAGTCAATGGCTAGTACTAAAAATCAAAAATTTGTGAAAGAAATAATAAAAATATTATTTTGGATTTTTTTGATAAAGTGTTATTATTTCAGAGCGTTTGAAAAGAATATTTTTGAAATGGTTTTTCAAATGTTCTATTATGAGTAAATTTGGGCAGTTGGGAGTTTTCCAATTTGGGAGATTTGACATGTATATTTCTTTACTCTAGTTGTTGTTTTAGGAGGTACTAGAATATCGCTGGATGCTCCATATTGTTTTGATTTTAGAGTTATACCATGATTCGATTGGGAAAGCCCTCTCCTTGTCATTATTGATTTTGGTTTTGATACATTTCTTTGGTGAAATTTGAAAATATTTTGAATATAAAACTCGGGCATTCAGTTCTAAATTTATCACTTGAAATGATTTGGATGCTTAGTATTTTAATACAGAGTACTCTCTGTACTTTAGTTGTATATGCCTGTTATAATTGTCTGTTGCTATTACTTATGATAGAAATAGCTTATGTATTGCTTGTTGTCAGCATAGTTTTCTTTTAAATAATATAAATACAAGATAGGTAAAGGGATGCAAGAGGTTGCTATTTGATTTCTTACACACATGCGTTCACATTGAAATGGTAAGTTGCTTACAAAATAAAAATCAAATGCAATAGAGTTATGTAGTAGATTTAGGAATTAGCATATTGATTGGTTGATGATTTTATTCCCCTGATATGGGAGGCCACTTGACTTTTGTTTTCTTTTGGTTGATTTGGGCTAGTTGTAGGGAGTGTAGTTTTTCCGAATCAGCCATGCAAAGGAGGTGATGCCGGAATTTTTCGTAATATATGGATTTTAATTAATAACTTAGCAACTCATTTTAATTAATAGCCTTTTAAACCTTATGGGTTTGGAGACATTCTCTTCCTTTGGGAATTTCGAAGATGAAATTTTTTTAAGGGGGGAGAATGTAACATCCCAGAATTTTATCATTTTAATTTTAAACATTTAAATAATGGGTTTTCAGGATTAAATAACTTGAATTCAAATATAGCGACTATTTAAACATTTGAATTATGCACTAAATAATAATTAAATGTATTTAATAGCCTTACTTAACTCCTTTTAATTAATAAATAGTAATGGTGAATTCATTTTGCAAATTTATTGACAATAATAAATGGTTTGAATATAATCAATAATAAGAAAGTCAAATTATAATAAAACGACTTGATTTTTTGATGACGTATTTTTAATTTAATTTATAGGAATTTTCCATAATTTTTAATTTGAAAAATTGTTAAATTTCCGTTTGACGCATTTTGCGGTCGGTATTTTTGAAACTTTACAGAATTAGATAACCAGTGTATTTTATGGTTGATTTATGATTGTGTCATATTGTTGTGCATGATCGTATCTTTATTTTTATTGTTCATAGTATGTACGTGAACGTGATAGTGTGTAGCAGAGTAACCCAAAACTAACTTTTCAAAAGACAAAATGAAACCCACCCTTACACAAGCCTTTTTCTTTTCCCTTGAAACAGTTGCCGTGTTTTGTGCAAGCCTGTTTTATAAAACATCATCATTTTTTTGTTTTTATTTTTTTTATAAAATCAAAGAAAATTCAGTTCAACACTTTTATTTTTTCCAATCCCTCTCTCGTTCATTTCCCAGTACCTGGCCATTCCTTCCCGCTACTTCTTTTATTCATCACGAACTAGTAAAAAGAAATAATACCTCCAATTGAAATTTCGAAATCAATTCAAATACTCCTCTAAAAATAACAAAATTTGTTAATTTGATCTTGTTTAGACCTAGGTTTCAAAATTATATGGGTATTGAAGTGTGCGTTCACGTTTTACCGGATGTCCATGGTTTTGACGTGGATCCAGGGTTCATGATTTTGGATGTTCGGGGAGAAGGTAGGCTTCGGTAATGGTGGAGAGGGGTTTCTTTTATCAAGGAGTTTCGTTTAGCAGAGTTTTGTAGCCTGGGGTGGCTCGGGCCAAATCGCAATATTAAAGGGGAGAGGACTTTGGCTATAAATCAGATTGTGAGCAGGGTCATCGGAGGCGTGTTGGTGGTGGGGAATCGGGTAGCCATGTTTGGAGAAGTTCGATGGTGGAGGACGATTTCGATTTCATGGACTAGGGTAGCGGGGAGGATATGCATGCACTGCTGGGGTGTTGGGTTACTAATAGAGCCGGCCTAGGGGAAGCCCACCAAGCTCATGGGCTGGGGCAACCCCCCAAGGCTAGGGAAACAAAAAAAAAGAAAATAAAGTAAGTTTGCATTTTCGTTTTCTTTCCTCATCAAAGCCCATGCGCACAACTAAAGCCAACCTCCAGTTTCAATTTCAAAACAAAGCCCTCCCATCATTCTCCAATTTCTCAATCGTGCATTTCTCAATTCGCGAAATAGAAGTATAGGGTTAGAGTCTCAATCGTTATTTTCTACTGTTGCGCCTACCGTCTTGCCGTTTGGACTACTACTGCATCTACCGTCTTGCGGTTGCGGATCCATCTTTTTCAGTGCTGTTGGCTGCTACAGACTGACAATGACTCCTGCAAGGTGATTTTGGAAAAATGATTAATTTGTTTTATTACTTAATAGCTAATTAAATTTGACAAGTGGGAATTATGAGTCCAGTAAGTTGATATATTATAGTTCAAGGTGATTTTCTACACAACTGGTTGATTAACTTGATTAGTTTATTCGTTTATTTATAAGTTGATTTGTTAAGCAGTTATTAGGTGGTTAAAAATTTAAAATTTGTTAAGCTATTTTAAATGGTTTAAAATATATCTATTTTAAATGGTTTAAAATAGCTCCATTTTAAATGGTTTTGTGGTAACATAATTTACTTAAAATATGTTATTATATAGTAGATAAAATGAAAAAGGAAGAAAACGATAAGAAACGGCTGAGAAATAGAAAGCAAAACTCCTGATATAAACTTAGTACGAGTTATTAAATAAAGTGAAACAAATAAGCAAAGCACTTCAAAATGAGGATATGAATTTAAGAATGCAATCACAAGATTAAAACAACTTATTGAATTTTTTCAAATCTTTATAGAACATGGTTTTGAAGAAATGGT
Organism: Allium fistulosum; assembly: GCA_030737815.1. Classification (NCBI taxonomy): domain Eukaryota; kingdom Viridiplantae; phylum Streptophyta; class Magnoliopsida; order Asparagales; family Amaryllidaceae; genus Allium; species Allium fistulosum. The sequence goes on along the minus strand of CM060905.1, from coordinate 797,238,401 downwards.
GAAAGAAGCAAATAAACTGGTTACGGATGTTGGTATTGAACCAAATTTTGAGGTGAAAAGAGTTATTCGTAGAAAAAATATTTTTATGAGGAAATTGAAAGTAGTAATGAATAAAGTCAATCATTGGAAGAGATTTTAGGGTTACATACTTCGTTCATATCATAGACCAAGCTCTTACATTATTCAAAGATCGATTTGAACAAATTGAACTTTATGACAACATCTTTGGATTTTTATTAGAAGCAAAGTTTATGAATCTTAGTAAAGAAGAGTTAATGGAACATTGCATTTGTTTAACAAGTTACTTGAAATACAATGAACAATGTGATATATATGGAAAAGATTTATTCTCAGATTTATAAGCTTTGCAATCTATGTTACTTAAGTAAATAACGAAATCGATTGATATTCTTGACTTCGTAAGCTCTTATGTAGAAGATGGTGGTTTCCAATGTGCATGGGTTGCTTATCGGATTTTGTTAACTATTCCGGCTACAGTTGCTTTTGCGGAGAGAAGTTTTTCTAAATTGAAATTAATTAAAAACTATCTCCCAACTACCATGTCACAAGAACGATTTAACGGACTAGCAATGATCTCAATTAAAAGTGGGTTTTCAGGGAAACTTAACTATAATAATTTGATTGAAGAATTTTGTAACGACCCAGAATTTTGAAAAAATTAAATCAAAAATATTTAATTAATTTTAAATATTTGAACGATGATTTAATTTGAATCCCCAATATAACTTTGAATTTGGCGATTAAATTATAAAATTTAATCTATTGTAAGTTGAATAAAATTTAAATCTTCAATTTTAAGCTTGAGAAAAATATTTCAAAAGCTTTTAAAATTCGTAATGATAATATTGAAGATAATAGAAGCTTCAGAATTGAATTTTACAGTTATTTGTTCAGTTTTAAAATTATATCGTTTGAGTCGATATTTAAAAAATAGCGTCCCGAGGCACAGTCTCGGAATTCGACGAAACCATTTCCATTGGATCCGTAATATTGTTTTATTATCAGATTTTAAATTTTGTAATTTTCAGAGCTATCGTGTGATCGTACGAGATAAAAACGTCTGGACGATAATTAATAGATTTAATTTAAATATAAATTTATACATTCAAATCACCAGCCACCCTAGTTTCTGATTTACGTCGACCTACTCTCTACTTCACGTTCTCTTGTCTCCTTCGTACCACTCCTTTTCTTTTCCCCTGCTTCAGCTTTTAACTGGTACGAGTGAGAGCAGATGATTTTTAAAATCAAAACCAAAGGAAAGAAAATTCTCCCGTTCAAAATCAAAGTTATAGATTTCGTTCCTGTTTAAATTTCGTTCCCAATTCAAATAAATTTGAACAGCAGCTTCCAAAAAGAATTCATAGCCGAGCAAAAGAAAATACAAAAAATCTCATACTCCCCTCTTCTCGTTTAGAAAAATAGAAATGGCCGTAGCCTGGAAATTCAAAACAAACGAAAACAAAATTCTTCCCTCATTTTCAAACGAAAATCGTTCAGAGAAAAAAAATGGCCGCGACAAACATTCGTTCAAAAATCAAATCTCGTTCAAAATAACGATGGCCGCCTCCTATTTCAGAAATCAATTCGTATAAAAAAAATGGGGAGATCGCGGCACGACAAGCGGCGACCTGGGGGAGCTCGCGCCCGCGAGGTGTTGCAGTGGATGGCAAGTCGCGAACGGCGGCGATGATAATTAGGGGGTGATGGCCTCGATCTAGGGTTCGAGGCAGCGTCTGAGCTCGGCATCGTGGCGCTCGCGTGGGGTTGATCAATCGAAGTCGCGAGTGGTGGCAGAGGAATCGAGCTCGAGCTTGGATTCATGATTTCGATTTTTGAGACCAGTAGTCGCGTTCGAGTAAGGGATGCAAATTGATGATGGGTCGATGGCGATGGGGGATCGACTGGTGGTTTCAGGTGACGTTGAAGGCGAACTCTGACAGTGGGGTTTCTCTCGTGATACTGGGCAAAGTCGTGGGTTCAATTCGAGTAAGTGGAGGTATTGTTTTATTTAAATTTATAAAAGTTGGATTTGTACAGTTTTGGTATATGCAGTTTAAAGAAAAAGGAATTTTATTTAAAAATTTAAAAATATTAGCTTAAAGTGAAATTTATATTACAATGAATGTAGATATGTATAAATAAGCAGAAATAAAAATTTATTACAGTAAGTATAAACCATTTTCTGTTAAATATAAATGCTTGAAAGAATATTTTTCTTTTATTTATTTTCCATTTAGATCTAATGAATATATAAGTTTACAGAACTATTAGTTAATTTAATTTATTAAAGGGAAATGAGTTTAAGGAATTTAAATTATCAGTTAATTTAACTATTAAAATGAAATCACCAATGAATCAAAATTTTAAAATGAAAATTTAATTATTCAGTTGATTCAAATATTAATAAATTAATGAATTTGTATAATATTTATACAAGGTCTAAAAAGATCGAGAATCAAGCCGGAATGGAATAAATTGGATGGCAAATTAAAAGCTAAGGTGAGATTTTTCTCACTCGAAGGAAATTTGATATTACAGTTATTGATTGTTTGACTGTTTGGATGTGATATAGTATATATAGTATTATATATAGCAATATATACATATTGGCATATGTATATATTGGATTGATTGATTTCCCGCACTATATAGCGGATGAGACCCTATTGCGCCGTTATTAAGCGGATGATATTTTTATAAAACCCATATACCGCGATATTCCACCTCGAAGTGGAATTGGTATTGTGCTAACGTCTTTGGATGCAGGGAAACAAGTTGGAGGGATCCAACTGGATTTCTCAACTGTATTTATTTATTTACAGATATTTTTATATATTTTGTTATCATATTGATATATGATATTGGATGTCGTGATTGACAAATTTGTGTGTTGCATTGTCAGATTCGCTTTTGAAATTTAAAAATAACGATGTTGATTTCAAAAGAGAATTTTTGAAGTGATCTTTGAAAATATACGTTTTATTAAATTTTTGAAGTGATTTATTTTAAATAAATAAACGTTCAAATTTTAAAATTATAAAAGTTAAGACTTTTGTGAATCGTAACCAAAAGGTGATTTTTGAAATAAATAGTTGATAGATTTATAAAATGGTTTAAATGGAGATTTTTGAATTATTAAGAACGATGTATATAAAAGATGTATGAAATGGATATCTTTAGAATTAAAAATATTGGAATTATAAAACGGGTTTTTTTATAAGTGTTAAAAAGAAAATATTTATGAAATTCGTAACTAAATGAAATTATAGATTTACAAATTGTGAAGTTATAAAATGAGTGAAATTGTAGAATAGAAGATTTATAAGAAATTAACTTATAAATCGGATTTTTGGATAGTGTGAACGGTTTATAGATGAGATTTATAAAATATATATTTTATAAATTAAAACAATGGGATTTTAAACGTAGTTTGGTTATTGTTAAGAATAAGATTTTAAATGAAATCTTATAAGGAATAAGATTTAAAATTTGTGAAGCTTTAAAGGAACGAATTTTGTAAATAAATGAAGTATAAGTACTTAACCTCTAATATGGACTTTTGGTATATAAAGTTGAGTTATAAATTGAATTGATTTATAAAGAAGACGTATAAATCAAAGTTGCTATGAAATAGAAATAGAATTTATAAACGTTGTTTATAAATTCGAGATCAATTGAATTTGATAAATTAAATATAGAAGATTATTAAAGAAGATATATTCGCGATTTTGGATAGCGAATTTTTATTGAAATAAAATGTGTAGAGTTGATTTAAATTTGGTTAAGTAAATTATATTCACGATTTTGGACAGTGAATATATTATTAAATAAAATGGATTTATTTTTGAAGAAGTGATATTAAAAATGAAGTTAAACATTTTAAAGATGTTTTAAAATGTATTATGAATCGAAAGCATAGATTTCAACATTTATTGTTGAAATAGACGTTTTCGAGAAAAAAGGAAATGGTGGACTATAACACTGTTGTTATAGTAAATGATTTCCGAAAGGAAATGTTTTATATAGTATTGGGGTTTGTATATCTATCTAATTCGAATCCCTATACTAGTGATTTTGAGTCGTCATAACGATGTTTTACATAACATTTGTTTTGACTCAAATAGATGTTGTTATAGTAAATGATTTCCTTAAAGAATGAAATTATACTTAATTTTGATTAAAGTATATCGAATATTTTCAAATGTTGAAAATAAATAGATTTGTGAATTACTTATTATTACATAAGTATGGAAATGTTTTCCAATATGAAATAAAACATTTTAAAGAATTTATCTTTGAAAAGATAAATTGAAAGTGAATATTTAAAAACGATTGAAAATCGTATATCAGTAGATATTTGAAAATATAAATTCACTATGGAATTTATAAAAGAAATGGGAATTCGTTTTAAAAAAAATAAACGTTGATTTATTTTTATTGAAGTGTGGAAATTATATATCTAGTAAAGATATTTTGGGAAATAAATAATTTGGGAAAATTATTTGGAATCTGATGATGTTGCGCATCTTTATTGATAGTTAAATAACCGACTATCAATATTTACCTTGAATGGATGTTTGTTGTGATTGGATGAATTTGAATGCCACACTTATTTTTGAATAAGCGCTCACTATTCGGGTTAGCCGGGAAAGGACCATGGGGTCGTATAACCCATTCCGAATATGTGATACGTCGTTATGAATCGCATTTGATGACCTGTGTTGAAGACCGGATATTTTTGAAAACGGAAGGATTACCGTCGAGTTACTCTACATCGGCTGATCTCCGATTTAGAGGTTTTATCACCCTTAGTGACGGGAAGTCCAGACGTGATTGAAAATTATCCGGAATTGCAAGGGCTTTGTGAGAAGTGCCTTCGGTTCTGTTCGATCCCGGAACAGACTTGTATGGATTGTGTGTCTGACGTTACAAATTGAGATATAAAGCTGATTTCTTTCAAATACATTTCTGTTGGTGGCGGAGAATTTATTCTCTTAGCTTAACACCCTTCTCTGAGACGTACGAGCTCAGAGGTTATGTAGTTGAAATTTATCAGCGATATACTCCCAATTTGGTAACGTGGCATGCTGAGTGTTGCTGTGAAATGATCAGTGTTTGATCATTTGTGATATGATCATTTGTTTGATCATTTATCTTTGTGATCATAGGTTGATCATTTGTTGACCCAAGGCATGGATTTGTGAAAAAAGCGTAGCTTTGTGGACGAGACTTCGTCGAGCCTCACACCCCGGAAATGGTCAAAACAGGAAGGATGCAGCAAGGTTCTAGGGAGTAGCGCCCCTTAGTGTATGTCATTCCTTCTGGATAAAGGTGGTATCATGGTATGAAGCCCAGATACTTAACCTCTGTGGTTGCTGCAAATTTATTACTTTGTGGTTGTTGCGAATCGAGGATCCTCGGGAAGATCGGTGACGATCGGGGGATGGCATACACGTGTCAGTAGTTACCTATTTTTGCAGAGGTAACCCAGCCTTGTGTTGGCAGAGATCCGGTTAGGTTCTCGGGTCGTCTATTCCAAGGGCGTACCTATGTGGCAATGGGAAGTTCCTTGGCCTGACCATTTGTTGGAAATCCAAAGAAACAATACGAGCCTTGTACGGTTTTAGTTGTAGAACCTGCCATCTAATATGGTAGCTATAGTAGGCATACTATAATGGTACCTATGTCGGCTAAGATTTATATTCTACTTTCGAAATGTTTTCTACACTATGCACTAATAATAATATCAAAAAGAATTTGATTTTGCGTAGTAAGCATCTTTGACTATCATAAGGAGAAATCTTCTCCAATTCTGCGTTTGCATTGTGTGTGTGGCAGGAGGCCTTATGGTAGTTTCATTTTTCAAAAGCATTGCGAAATTGACTTTAAAGTCTTCCTGTTGTTTGTTTTAAAAATAACTGTTTTACGATCTCACACCAGTCACCATGACTGACTCGGAGTTTATTGTTTCCCTTCTAAACTCTGGGTGCCCACCAATTTCCACACGGGCAGTCTAGAGTTAGATTATCAGGATATTCTGGATATTCTGGAGCTTTGGAAGCAAGCTGGATGGCGAGACGTAGTATTTGTATCTGATATATTTATTCCGCTGTGTATTCTGTATGAGGACAAGTTATATAACTGTCCATTGTTGTATTGAGTTGTATATTGACTCTGTTGATGTATGTATAAACTGATAAAATTCTTTGTTTAAAAGATTACTGATTTATCTATTGTATATTGTTCCGCTGCGAATGTGAGATTCTGATATTGTTCTGTTTCTGTTTCTGTTGTTGTTCTGTTGTTGTTCTTCTTCTTTCTTTTTTTTCTATCTTTTCTCCTACCTCTTCTTTTAAAAACCCTAAGAATTCGGTTTTCCGGCATTCGTCTGTTCGGCAGTCGATACAGTGGACGTATTGATGTAAATATTCGGAAGTCGAAGAATCGGGTCCATACAAATTTGCTACAAAAAATACAAGAAGAAACATTTTTCTTTGAACTATGTGAAGAATGTTTATCTATATTTGGTATGAAAAGTTGATTTTCAGTTTATGTTTTTTTTGGTATTGAATATTGTAGCCGACTTCATGTAGTGCCTGTTTGCACCAAAAATGGTCACAAACCCCGAGTGTAATGAAAGCACCAGCGTATGAATACGAATCAACAGTATTCACACACAAATCACAAATCTTAAGTAAGTAGCAAATAACAATCAAGAAATAATGAACAGTGACACACAATTTATAGTGGTTCGGCTATCTCCGGCCTACGTCCACTTCAAGGTTTTTATGATTTTATTGCTCGATGCTTGAAGATTACAATTTCGTATGTTGTATTACAACTGATTTGCTGAACTAAGTCTGAATCTAAGGAAGCAATGGTGATCTGGAGTAAATCGGGCAGAATCTGAGCGCTCCTTAGCTCTCAAAATTGTCCGACCCCTTTTCTGAATGACCAGGGGCTCTATTTATAGGTGTAGGAGGCTGATATTTCGCCTAAATTGAGGGGAGACCAGTTCTGGTACGTCAGGGGGCCCACATGGCCGAAATCTGGAGTTCCGGGCCCACTTTGGGGATCGATTCGACCCTTGGTTCGAATCGATCAAGAAATTGTCCAATCAAGCTGAAATTTGGTGTGAACATTCTTCATCATGTGCTTAAGCTTCTGTGAAAATTTCATGGCATTTGGACTTGTAGAACTCAAGTTATGATCGATTCAAGGTTGCATTTCTGGTTGACTAGCCTGGTTCGAATCGATCTAGTTCGAATCGATTCATTCGAATCGATCCAGCGCGCGCTTCTGCGATGACGTGGAGCGCCTTCTTCGTATCGATCCTACTTCTATGCCGAGTTGACTGGGTCGACTCCGTGGTTTCAGCTAGGTGGACTTGGTAGGTTCAAGACAATCGATTCGAAGACACGTTACTTCGAATCGATGGAATTAGTGCTTGGTCGAATCGATCCAGATATGCCATTGCGGATCGATTCGAAGTTACTTCAGCGTGGGGGTTCGAAGTTGCTGGAGTCGAAGTTTCAATCCCTGCATGGATTCGGAGGTAATGGAGTTGAAGTAAAGATGCCTTCAATCGATTCGAAGCAACGTAGGCCTGATGGATTCGTACTTGACGGAGGCGAAGCTTTGAGGTAATGGATTCGAACAAGAGCTTCACCAATGGATTCGAAGTGGGGTCGTGCTCTGTCGATTCGAAGGCCTTCACGGTGATGGATTCGAATTCCATCGATTCGAATGCCATGAACAACATATTTCCTTAACCTTGCAACCTTCGTATTTTGAGCATACGAACTCGGATTGACTTGAAATTTGGAACGTTGTTTGATCTGGCCTTGCTTGACATGTCTTATCAATTGCAGCCCGATCCGGACTCGGACGAAATTCATCGATATCCATGGTGAACCTGCGATGCACAGTCGATGTTCATGACTAATAATCATTGATTTTCAGTTAATCTTTGGGTATCTCGACTTTGCCAAAAGTTGGGATAACATTTTGCCCCCCAAAACATGCCTTTTTGGTAAAAGGCGTGTTTTGATCAGTCTTAAGTTGGATGCAGTGAGTTCATGTTTTACTCATAGCTTATAGCATTTTCAATCAAGTCCATGGCTATTCGAAGCCGAATTGTTATCCATTTTTTTTTTCAGTGGAAGTTAAGAATGAAATTCTACGGTCTCTCCGTACTATTGATGGTCACTCCGGACCCTTGTCAAACCCATTCTAGATTTAGCGATTGAATAGAAAGGTCCTATTGCACTCCGGCGTTGCTTTCTATCCCTTGCACTCTGGCCCCAGCTAGGGCGTATAGTGATGTCTTGGTCGTTCTCGGCCGATTATAGCCTCTCCGGGCTCATGCTGGATCCCATCCTGTCACTCTCCGGTGAAGGGGAAACAACGATGAGTGAGCCGATCCTGTCGCTCTCCGGCGAAGCGGCTACACCCCCTGCACTCCGGTTCAGTGTATCTGAACATTAAGCGATGTCATGACCTGAATCGTCGGTCGATCACAGCCTCTCCGGGCTCATGCTGGATTCCATCCTGTCACTCTCCGGTGAAGGGGAAACAACGTTAAGTGAGTCAATCCTGTCGCTCTCCGGCGAAGCGACTCACCTCCTGCACTCCGGTTCAGTGTATCTGAACATTAAGCGATGTCATGGCCTAAATCGTGGGCCGATCATAGCCTCTCCAGGCTCTTATCGAATCCTGATCCAATCACTCTCCGGTGAATAGGAAACGATGCTTAAGTGAGTTGATCCTGTCGCTCTCCGGCGAAGCAACTCACTTCTTGCACTCCGGATCCTACCTCTCCGGGTAGGATCATAAAGCGATCATGTTTATATTGATATTTAATGTTTATCCTTTAACTCTCTGGTCAAAGGTTTATTTTAATAAGTGTTTCTTTATTAAATTCAAATCCTAGATGTTCAATCTCAAACACCAGGAAAAACAAGATAATGCCTCTCCGGGCGGAGCGGTCTATTTCCATCTCAGAGCATGCCTAGGGATCTCTCCGGTTCCCGTACATGAGTAAGTGGGATAGCCGTTTTATTTTGAAAATCAAACCTAAGAAAACTAATCGACCAGAGTCCAAATCTTGGACTTGGCCCTTACCACCACAATCAGTTGATGACGAGTCGTGATCCCGATCCGGGATCATTCCTGTTTGGTTGATGCGGTAGTTGTTCGGGTCTAACCGCCGTCGTACGTTCTCTGACATATTGTGGCAATCTACCACTCCTGGCATGTTCTTCCACCTCATCCTTAGGTGGCGGCATTCATCGGTAGTGTGCCCATCTAACTCATGGAATAGGCAATATTTTCCGGTTCTACGTTCCCGCTCCGTGGGATCTCTCCTGGGTGGTTTTCGATAGGGGAGTTGCCCCCGAGTTTCGGTGTAAATTCGTTCCAGTCCTGCCACCAAGTCTGTGTATTGCCTGAATCTGGGCTCTCGGAATTTCTTCCGTTTATCAGGACCATCATGTGCGTCATCCTGCTTTCTCTTTCCTTTGTCTGCCCTGGACTGTTCCCTGGCGGTTCCTTCGCCTAGCGCAACATTTATTTCCTGCCTCTCTGCTCGTGATTCCTCTAATCGAATGAATTTTTCAGCTTCATGGAAAAACTCTCCAAGATCTTGCGGTGGATCTTTAGTCAAAGAGTCTTTGAATTCGGTGCCTTCTCCAACTCCTGCCACCGCCGCCATCAAAATCATCGATGGGTCCGGGCGATCTACAGAAGTCACCGTCGCATTAAATCGTAACAAAAAATCTTTTATGGACTCTCCGGTCCTTTGTTTTATTGATGCCAAAGTCATCACGCTCTTAGGTCGCGTCACGTGAACCCTAAACTGCTTCATGAAGCAATCCACAAGCTCGCCCCATGTCCTGATTGATCCGGTTTCTAGCTGCCTAAACCAAAGCGCAGCCAAATCTGATAAGAATAAGGGGAAACACCGTGCCATCACTTCTTCGGATGCTCCTAACACTTCCATGTGTCTGATATATCTGGTGATATGCATGGTCGGGTCTGACTTTCCATCATAAGGATTCAGCGTTGGTAGTTTGAACTTCGGAGGGTTCCTTGCATTCCTGATAATCGGAGCGAACGGACTCCGACTAACTTCTTCCAATCCTCCTCCTGAAAACCCTCCTCTCATGAGTCGTCTCACTAGGCCGACCATTCTTTCATCTCCATCTAGGGGTTGCCCCCTTGTCATGTCTCTGTCTTGCCCTCCGAGTCTTGTAGGGAATTCTGGTACGTACTCTTCGGGTGGCTCGTTAGCATTTGTGTTGGCCCTAGCCGGCTGAGCTCCTTCCAAAGGTACTTCTGCGTTGGATCCTGCGGGTCTGCCCCCAAGCCCTTGTTGATAGCCTTCTGGTTCTGCATTCTGTCCTCCGTTGGGTTCCATAGCCCTAGCTCCTTGTTCCACATTCACAGCCGTTGTAGTTGGTCCAGGGTTCTACGTCCCTGCAGCTCTCATCTGTTCGAAGAAATTCTGCAGCATCTCTTGTTGGCTTTTCATCATTCTCTCGTGCATCAGATTGGTCATGGTCTCCATTTCGTCTCTAGTGATGTAGATCGAAGCTGGTTCTTCTCCAGCACCAGAGGATGCCTCTTGACTTCCTGCCTGTTGGCTCCTCTCAGTTCTTTGTCTAGTTTGTCGAGTCATTGTAGAGTCAGATCTGAATCCTTAAAATTCCGAATCTGAATTTTGAATTTGGTGTAGCGGGTGCTAGTTCTTCTCGGTGAAAGCACCAAAGTGTTTGCACCAAAAATGGTCACAAACCCCGAGTGTAATGAAAGCACCAGCGTATGAATACGAATCAACAGTATTCACACACAAATCACAAATCTTAAGTAAGTAGCAAATAACAATCAAGAAATAATGAACAGTGACACACAATTTATAGTGGTTCGGCTATCTCCGGCCTACGTCCACTTCAAGGTTTTTATGATTTTATTGCTCGATGCTTGAAGATTACAATTTCGTATGTTGTATTACAACTGATTTGCTGAACTAAGTCTGAATCTAAGGAAGCAATGGTGATCTGGAGTAAATCGGGCAGAATCTGAGCGCTCCTTAGCTCTCAAAATTGTCCGACCCCTTTTCTGAATGACCAGGGGCTCTATTTATAGGTGTAGGAGGCTGATATTTCGCCTAAATTGAGGGGAGACCAGTTCTGGTACGTCAGGGGGCCCACATGGCCGAAATCTGGAGTTCCGGGCCCACTTTGGGGATCGATTCGACCCTTGGTTCGAATCGATCAAGAAATTGTCCAATCAAGCTGAAATTTGGTGTGAACATTCTTCATCATGTGCTTAAGCTTCTGTGAAAATTTCATGGCATTTGGACTTGTAGAACTCAAGTTATGATCGATTCAAGGTTGCATTTCTGGTTGACTAGCCTGGTTCGAATCGATCTAGTTCGAATCGATTCATTCGAATCGATCCAGCGCGCGCTTCTGCGATGACGTGGAGCGCCTTCTTCGTATCGATCCTACTTCTATGCCGAGTTGACTGGGTCGACTCCGTGGTTTCAGCTAGGTGGACTTGGTAGGTTCAAGACAATCGATTCGAAGACACGTTACTTCGAATCGATGGAATTAGTGCTTGGTCGAATCGATCCAGATATGCCATTGCGGATCGATTCGAAGTTACTTCAGCGTGGGGGTTCGAAGTTGCTGGAGTCGAAGTTTCAATCCCTGCATGGATTCGGAGGTAATGGAGTTGAAGTAAAGATGCCTTCAATCGATTCGAAGCAACGTAGGCCTGATGGATTCGTACTTGACGGAGGCGAAGCTTTGAGGTAATGGATTCGAACAAGAGCTTCACCAATGGATTCGAAGTGGGGTCGTGCTCTGTCGATTCGAAGGCCTTCACGGTGATGGATTCGAATTCCATCGATTCGAATGCCATGAACAACATATTTCCTTAACCTTGCAACCTTCGTATTTTGAGCATACGAACTCGGATTGACTTGAAATTTGGAACGTTGTTTGATCTGACCTTGCTTGACATGTCTTATCAATTGCAGCCCGATCCGGACTCGGACGAAATTCATCGATATCCATGGTGAACCTGCGATGCACAGTCGATGTTCATGACTAATAATCATTGATTTTCAGTTAATCTTTGGGTATCTCGACTTTGCCAAAAGTTGGGATAACAGTGCCTTTTGAATGCAAAGCGAATATTTTGCATGTTATAGTCTTTTATGCAATCTTATATCTAATATTAAAAATAAAAATGAAAATATAAAACAAACATTGAGATTTTTTGTAGCAAAGGGCAACGAATTTCAAATGCGGCTTCGGCAACATAGTCTTTGGGCTGGCACTGGTTACTATGCGTGCATTTGTTCAGGTTAGAGGAGCAATAGTGTCGGAGAAGAAAGGGGATTAGGAGAATTAGGGGTAATGATTATAATTAGTGCATTTAATTTAATTATTTAATTCAAAAAACTTATGAAACCATATCTTGCTCATACGAGGTCGGATTCGAATGCGGTCAGTCGTGTTGCACTCGTAGAGACGTTACCTTTGCGATCGAATTGGTTGGGTCAGGTTTGGAGCTTGTAGAATTTTATGCTAAAATCGAATGCCCGTTCAATTTTAGTTCAAACCGGAATACTTCGGCAATAAGTGAAATTTCGCTGAGTTTCCTCACCTTTAAATAAATTATAAAATATCTATGATGCTATAGATTATTGTTGAATGCTTAGATGATAGTTTATATTGTTGTTTGATTGATGGTTTGGATTTCTGTTTTGGAAAATGGATGACATATTAACTAAATTGCAGTGAACCCATATGATTATATGTATTGTCTGTAACAATTGTTTTACAGGGACCATTTGTAGAGAGACCCTATGGGATTTCTCGCCAATGTAAGTTTTATTTACATCCTTATGCTACTTATATTGATGTTTAGTTGAAATTAGTCGTGATATTCTATTTAAGTTGTTTAAGTGTCGTTATAGCGATTTTCGTTATATCGACATTTATTGAATATCATCTCCCTAAAACCTTTGTGTGTGTTGTCTTGAACTTGTATTTTCACAAAATAGATAATTAAATTCATTAGCCATTTTGGTTAATGATATTTAAATTAATTCATAATTTTAATTAATGATGTTTAAAATTTATCTGATCATTTTAACTAAAGATGTTTAAATCTAATTAATCGTTTTAATTAATGTTATTTGAATTTAATTAATCATTATAAGTAATGATGTTTTAAGTTAATAAATCATTTTAACTAAAGTTGTTTAAATTTAATCAATTATTTTAATTAATAATATTTGAAATTAATAAATCATTTTAATTAATAATGTTTAGATTTAGTTAGTCTTTTAATTAATTATATTTGGAATTCAGTTAATCATTTTAGTTAATGATGTTTGAATTTAATTAATCCATCTAGTTAACGATATTCGGATTTAATTAGTAATTTCAATTACATGATGTTTGAATTTAATTAATTATTTTAACTAATGATATTTGAAGTTAATTAACTAATTTTGCTAAAGGTGCTTTAAAGTAAATCAACTGATTTAATAAAAGTGTTCTAAAGTGAATTAACTGAATTAGGATTTTAAAGTTAATTAACTGATTTAATAAAGGTTAAAGTTAATTTACTAATTAAATAAAAGTGTTTTAGAGATAATTAACCATTTTAATAAAGATAACTGATTGGTTTATTAAAAGAGATTATAAATTTGATTAATTATCTTTCAAAGGAATCAATATGGGCTTAAAAGTTATAAAAAGGTTGTATAAATTATCCTTCGGGATGATTAACATTTGATCTAAAATTTATAAAAGGTAATTTAATTGATTTATTATATTTTGGGATAATAAATATTGTTTTAAATTTATAAATGAAGATAGTTTGTAAATGAGAAAATTCTTTAAAAAGAATTCAAAATAAAGCCAAGTATAAATTGTTTTGGGTTTGTAGTAAACGTTGTTTTAATGACATCTATTTTTAGCCCTTGTGTTAATACACATAGAAATATAATTTGCCTTTTTAAAAGAATATTTCAAAGAGTATTTTGAAAGTGTTTTACAAATAATTGAAATGTGAAAATCAAGCACAAGTGTGAATCAAATGTTTTAAATGTTTGATTCATTATTGGTGGTTAGTGTATGCGATTTAATTCTCATGCACAAATCACTTTATTATTATCGATAGTTGATATATTGACTATCGATTTCGATTTAGCTTTCTTCTTTGAGTGTCATCAATTCAAGACGATTTGTTGCTCTTTTGAGCTATGTTACCCTTTGACGGAAATGACTAAAACCATAGCGCGAGTGGGGGCCAAGTTATGTGGGATTGTTCCCATTAGGGTATTTTCACATCCACTCTAGATTGGATTCGGTTTGCGCATTGTGATGTGAAATACTCGGATACTCGGTACGGTCTAGTGGGGTCCAGCTTGGAGTTCCCGAGAGGTGTCATGGAGTATATGACCCTCTCAAGTATATTTCTAGAGGTATACTTTCAGTAATGGGGGTGCACCCTCCTAGTCATTTGTTGAAAAATTTCCTTTCCTTCTTTGATTCAAAATTTTGAATTATTTTCCTTAATTGCATTGAGAAGTGTTTTGTGCCACTCTCTATGTTTAATTATTTATGTCCATTCTTTCGAGTCTGGATTTTGATATTAATTATGCCCATTCATTAAGTATGGGATTTGTTCTTACTTGTACCCACCCTTTATATTTGGATCTGTTTCTGTTTTTTATTTCCACTCTGTTATGTCTAGATGTTGTTCTTGTATAGTGAAACCCTATTCCGCGTTTGTGGCGTGGTCCCATTAATTGTTCTATGTTTATCCCATTACCTGAGTTTTCTCACATTGGTTTTCCAGACTGGCCCGGGTGTTATTTTCTTATAATGTTGGGGTCAGACCGAGTATTTTCTTAGGTTTTCTTTGGTGATATGGAGCTCTTGGAGAAAAGTTAGATGTTCACCTTCCATAGTATTTTATTCCGCTGTATTATATTGTATACCTATCAGCAATTGTAAGGTCGAGATTTTATAACTGTCCAGCTAATAAGGCTTATTTTTAACTCTGATGTACTATGTATCTTGGAGTGACAGTTTATATTGTCTTTGTTATATTATATATTTTCATTTCCGCTGTGAGATTCTATTTTCTCCGTCCCTTGTTCTTTTCTTTTTTGCTTTACCCTAACAATCTGCCTTTTCAGAGACTGGATGTTCGACATTGGAATACTGTGAATGTATTCGGTGTCGACTTTCGACAGTCAAAAAACTAGGTTGTTACACTTGGTATCAGAGTAGAAGGTTAAGCGAGATGCTTGGCTTTGGTAGGGTATGGCTCACTAGAGATAGGGTTAGTAATGCCCTAGAATGAGTAACTCATTAGAGATAGGGTGAGTGGTACCCTAGAATGAGTTGGGTGTATTACATATACGAGAGCATCTTTGTTATTTCTATAAATACGTATTATGTTAATTGATCTATTGAGTGGATTATGAATTCAGGTCGAGAATGTGGGGCGCCATGTTGTCGAATGGATTTCTAAACACTTGAATAAGACAAACAGACATGATATTGGTTTTTTCAAAGGTTGGTGAATGAAATATTTAACCTCTATTTTTATATATATAAAGGAATAATTTTCAAAAAATTTATATAGTTATAGAGTGTGTTTGTTTGTTTGAAAGTGATAATATTTATTTATTATCACTATTGTTTGTTCAGTCATGCTCGATTAAATTAGGAGCGTTGACTTTCATTTGTTGATTGCTGATTATTAATGCTTTGCTTATTTTTAAGCATTTATTATTTTGATTATAAATGAACCCCTTGTGAATTAAGTTTCACAATTTGACCATAAGGTGTTCGGTTATAATGATAAGTTCAAAAGTAAACTTTTAATAAAAGTTGTTTAATATAATCTAAATAGTAAAATATGACATTTAAAAAATAAATATTTGAGAAAATTTTATTATAATAAAGGAGAATTATTATAATATGAAATAATTTTATACAAAGACAATTTTATATAACTTTCGTTTATAAAATGTGTTAAAAAATGAATTTTGAATTTAAATCCCAGAGTTGTTTGAAATAGATTCAAAAGGATTTTGAGAAAAATAATAGTAATATTATTTGGGTGTATTTATAAATAAAAATATTTTGGAAGTGAAATTTTAAATAGAATGCATTTTCTTTAGGGTAATTCTGGGAAAACATTTCGATTAGTTTTGTGGCAATTTGAATAATCTTCTAAATGAGATCGGATATTACTTAGGCAAACATTGTGGAGTACTTAGTAAATTATTCTCTTCGTTATTGTGAGATTGAAATGAGTTCAAATTCAAACGAACCCAAAACAAGGTTTAATAAATAAACTGTTAAAGTTATTTCATAAAATAAAAATATGTAGTATGCTTTCAAAAAATGAGTTTTTGAAATTAAAAACCGGGTAATTTAGTCTTAATTTCCTTAAAGGAAATTGGTTTGAAATAAAAGTTATTTTGAATAATAATTCGATAAATGAAAATTTAAACTCTTGGATAGAAATAAGATATTTTGACTCAAATTTTAAAATGGGTTAAATTAGATAGGGAGGTTGTGACGACCCGGATTTCAGACTAATTAAAACTTGCCAAAAATACGCCCATCCAAACTACTAGTGAAAACTACCAATTTACCACAAAATATTATATAATAAGACTCAATATTACTAAGTGCATAGTTCACACTCACAATTAATACCACTTACCAGAGTATTTATTTACATATATACATGACGTGCTTTAATATATACCAAGATCATAACTATAAACTTTACCATTATAAAAAATTAATGCGAGAGACAACAATAGCCATTCCTGCAAACTCAATAAACATGTCAATGCATAATAAAATGGAAAGCAGGAAAGATACATGAACACAAGATAATTATAGCAAACAATAAACAGGAAAAATGTTATATTATTATTGAGGCTGCATCACTACCACTAGTGACTGCCTACGTACCTCTATCTAATTAGGAAGCTACTTAGATATAGGATCAAACCAACGTAGTTCTCTGTAAAGCATTCAAAATCAACATTTATTTCCAAAACAACTTTTATATAAAGATATAGGTGAAACACTTTTACAATATTCATTTCAAAAGATATCTATGTAGCTCTTGAAAAACATTTCATTAGAAAGATAAATACCTTTTATTTTTGGGTACTAATAGAATCCATCTGTTATACTCACTTCCATGACCCATATCATATTTAAACTTCATACAGTTAAATAATTATAAGATGTTCATTCCCAATTCATATGCAATTATCATCTACCATAGCCAAATATTGTAGTTAAACATCATATAGTCAAATTGTGAACTTCTAATCACAAGAGGTTGGCTATTAAATACTTGCAAAAATCATTATTCTTACCCAACCCAAGTCATGTAAAAGGATTACCTATAAATGACCGAGCACTTGTCCAACAATACCCATAAAATATACATAGTCGCAAGTGATGATTAACACTTCATTCTATCAACATTTGCAAATACTCCTCTGACTCCACATATAGTTCTATACAAGCATTCATGTACCAAATATATGCCATGTATTTTGTTTTAAAAAGCATACAAGTGATAGTAATCACTTAGAGCTAGTTATTTACTTTTAAAAAAAACCATAGATTTCTAACTTAACTTTTTAATGTGTTAGATTTAATGTACTTGCGTTAATCTTGCACATATGACATTATATAATTCAAGTAAATTGTAAAGATCTCACCAACATCTATCAAAGACCTGAATCTCATGTTTAGAGTCTTCCTAGACCAAAGCAAGATGCCTAGATCCTTTCTTCCAACATCAGAAGCAAGGCATCCAAGTTAAGCTCCACCTTTTCCTCCCATGCTCACGGCCGTACTCATTTTTGCCCCTTTTTCTATAAATTATTCCAAATAAGCGCTATGCCACATTCTTGAATGTGGATAGTGGATTCAAGGATGGTTTTGGTGAAAATTTGAGATCAATTGGATCTTTTTCCAATTTGTTATTATTTTTGGAAGTTGACATATAAAATCTGCCTTTAAAAACTTGGACTAGAAAATGATCTGTCTTCCACCCCTAATTCGACCAAGATAACTCATGAATTAGAGAAAGTGATACAAACAAAAATGGTTGCCTTTTGAGTCAGCTTTCCAAAAATCCATTTGGACTAATGGTTTGAGAGATATGGCCGAAATCAAAAGGTGGATTTTTCTTGAGATCCTTTCCAACTAAAGAAATTGTTTTTATAAAAAGGCCAAGCTTCCTTTGAAAGCTTCTTTATTTTATTATACTTGGAGGCTTATATTAGAAGCCTCTTTTATTTATTTATATTCATTATCTTGTAGTGGAAGCTCTCTTATATTTAATATATATTAGCTTATCTTGGGAGCTTTCTTTCCTTTAATATATATATATTAACTTTTTTTAATAATAAAATCTATCTTATTTATACATATGCATACATAAGTGTACATACATGTACATATATGCACTTCAATGCCAAAATATTTATAAATATATGTATACACCAAAGTGCTATGACATACCCAACAACTTTTAGCCAACGAAACTTCGAAAATTCAAAAAACGAATTTCGGTCACATTTTCAATTTTTAATTGAACTAAATATTTTTGTAAACTGAATTTAAAAACTATTTCACCATCACTCATTATTATTTAAAAGAGTTTTATTTTAGTTACAAACTCATCATTTTGATATATAAAATTAATTAAATATTCGCAAATTCAAGCAGTAAATTTTCGGGTTGTTACATTCTTCCCCCCTTTAAAGAATTTCGTCCCCAAAATTACACCTCAACCAAGCCTAGAAAAAACTTAGTATTGTACATATGATCATATGTTGTACATAGATCATCCTTATACAAATTTTATTCGATCTTTATAAAAATGTATAACTTCACTTGCGTACTAGTATCGCTCACCCGATTGTCTAGTGCAGACTCCAAATCAAGCTCGTTGATTTGAAACCTTTGTTCTTTTTATATAACCATATATTATGGCAAAAACATTTGTCCTATACAAAAAATCATTATTAAGCGCTTCTCGTCAAAATTTGAGTGACAAATCACTTTTCTTTCTCTCTCTCTCTCTTTTTTATCCTCCTTAAAACTCAAGATCCAAGTACCCAAGTTTTATTCAAAAACTTTTTGAAGTGAAACTATACAATCTAACCATAGAGAGTATATATGCATAGCTCCAGTGACTCCATAATGATACCTAGGAACTGGGTACTAACAAACAGTATCATACATTCCCTTACTAAGAAGGGCAATACTGAAAAGAAGTGTTTACCATCCGAACACATCTCTTTCCCCGTTTTAGGTTATTTTCGAGCCACTCAAAATATTAAACTTAAAAATATACCTTTTGTTTCAAATCCTAGTTTTAAAACAATAATATACGTTTTCTAATAAAATATTTATCACCAATTTGTTTAGGTTCGTTTGGGTTGAACTTATTTCAATTATATAATGATAAATAGAATAATTTACTAAGTGTACTACATTGTTCACCTAGGCAAACATCTGATCATCACTTAGAAGATTATTCAGTTTATCATAAAATAAGGAAGGCTCGTTATTTCTAAACTAATCCAAAGAAAATACTTCTTACTTTCATTTCTCATTTCCAAATTTGTATATTTGAACAAAAATTGCATTTAAACATTATTACTATTTTCCAAAACCTTGGAAACTAATTTTTTAAAAGCACCGGGATTTATATCCTCAAATTTCAACCTAAATTATTTTTAACCAAGGGCGCATTTTTATTAATCAACTTTTATAAAATTATTTTAAATAATTATTTTAGAATATTCTAACTTCTATCACATCTCTTATTAATTCAGATTTTAATCCAATATTAATAATCGAATGCTTTGTAGTCAAATTGTGAAACTTAATTCATAAGGTGTTCTTTTTCATATTTTCCCTATCCTTATTATTTCCCAACAATCGCATACGTATCATCAAGATAGGCATTTCCTAAAAGTAAAAGGATTCAAATATGATAGGATCGGTTTAGTCAATATCATACCTGAACATCAGAGTGGTGAATAGTTATTGGTTAAACCAATGTATTCTAATCATCTTGTAATATAACATCATAAAGAATACTCCCAGAGGCATTTCCTGATTATTCTTTCCCAATTTTTAGTTCAATCATCCACTTGTCCTGTAGTCTGATTATATAGAGAAATATGTATATACAGAAGAAAGTATAACTGGAAAGTGGACTATGTCACAGTACCAATGTGACTACCAATGTACCTATTACAGGATTAGGCTCGACGTAGTTCTTTTCTTAGGCCAAAAGCCAAGATTATATGCATACCAATCCACATTGACATCCAGTTTACTTCACATTAATATAAACCGCACACTTAGTTTGGAGGGGATCTACGTACCAAGCCACATAGACATCTAGTTCACTTCACTTGAATCTAAACCGCACACTCAGTTTGGATTAGATTTGTTTAAATTGCTTCACATGGATCTAAACCGCACACTCAGTTTGGATTAGATCTTCTTAATTTTTTTCATATGGATCTAAACCGCACACTCAGTTTGGATTAGATTCTATTGCGGCCGACGTCCGAACACCAAGTACGGACGTACTCTCCTTGTTGCAGTACCGATATGTACCAGAGAGTAATAGTGCACTATCCAAGATCTATTGTCTTATACCGCATTGACACTCGGTCTGCTCCACATGAATCTAAACTGCACACTCGGTTTGGATTAGATCCTTTTGCAGTCGGCATCCGAACACCAAGTAGGGACGTACTCTCCTTGATGCAGTAGAGAGTAATAGTGCACCACCCAAGATCTATTGTCTTATACTGCACTTCCAAAGGTAACCATAATTACTAGTCTTACTCAATAGATCTTTCAAAAATAAAGTGTTTTCACAAAATTCCAAATATTTTGCAAGCGTCGTTCAATATAAGTAAATCTCTTTTATATTGAAGATCAAAAATTTTCAATTTAGAAAATTATTTAGGAAATATTATAAGAGTAGTAGCCAATAAAATAACCTTTCCAAATCATTAATCGGATTCCAAAGATATTACACAAATCAATAGTTATGGTGTTTGCATTGAAAGGTGTAAATTATGTCTAAAACATGTATCTGTTTGTAATAGGTTTTATGGATGATAAACATTCGAAATTGGACAAGTGTATAAAGTAAAAGCTATAGGAAATTGAACTAGCTTTCCAGCAAGACAAATTCGACAAAATCCATTCATGGAATCAAAATTTATGATCAATATACCACAGGGTGTTTTTGATTGGCCTTCTTCTTCATTTCGGCATGTGCACATACCCTAACTTGCACTACATTTTCAGTTGTTAAGTTGTCCAAATTTGGAAAAGTCACACACATAAAAGTTGTAGCCATATGAGTTAGCTTTCCAGATCATCAAGAAAATCCAAATTTTGATAAGAATTGCAGATGTTATGAGCTAATTACAGAAGAGTGCTTTCTAATTTCGGACATCAATATTATCAATGTCTAAACAACTTGATTACCACATCATGGAATGACATAAACACATAAATTAAATAGCATTTCTCACCTCGATGGATGTGGCCTTTAACTCCTCTTGATTCTCCTTGCTTTTAAGCATTCCCTTTTAAGCTAATTCGTGCTTTTTTTCACAAGCCACTTCATTTCTTCCGTTCCAAATTATTTAATATGACAAATATATGCATAAGTTAAATTCAGATAATAAACTAGCTTATTTACACTTGTCATTTTATATATAAGAACATTCCTTTATTTATTACCTCATGACCCAACCATTACGTTCATGAACATAAATGTATATATTTATACATATATCATTTGTTTTGGTAAACTAAAATAAAATATGTAAATAAATGTATGAACATAGATATATATATACTTAAAGTTTCATTTAGCCTCTCTATACGGGCTCGATAATGGATCAACATATTATACTTATTAGTGTAAACACTAAATAAAAATTAAACACACCAAGATAGTATTACCCATAACCCCGGTCGGAGGTATGGTACCTTATCATATCCAATTTACTTATCAAATAAATGTAGTTTCATTTAAAATTCCTTGGTTGATTTACCAATCTAAGGTGAAATTTCACTTAGGCACCTAACCTAAGCTCTTATACCATAACTGTGATGACCCGGATTTTCAGACCAATTAAAACTTGCCGAAAATTCTGCCCATCCAAAACTACTAGTGAAAACTACCAATTTACTACAAAATATTTTTTGACAAAACTCAATGTTACTAAGTGCACAGTTCACACTTACAATTAATACCACTTACCGAAGTATTTATTTACATATATGCATGACGTGCTTTAATATATACCAAGATCATAACTATAAACTTTATCATTGTGCAACACTAATGTGAGAGATAACAATATCCATTCCTGCAAACTCAATAAACATGTCAATGCATAATAAAATGGAAAGCAGGAAAGATACATCAACACAAGATAATTATAGCAAACAATAAACATGAAAAATGTTATATTATTATTGAGGCTGCATCACTACCACTTGTGACTGCCTACGTACCTCTATCTAATTAGGAAGCTAATTCGATACAAGATTAAGCCAACGTAGTTCTCATTAAAGCATTCAAAATCAACATTTATTTCCAAAACAGTTTTTATACAAAGATATGGGTGAAACACTTTTACAATATTCATTTCAAAAGATATCTATGTAGCTCTTGAAAAACATTTTACTAGAAAGATAAATACCTTTTATTTTTAGGTACTAATAGAATCCATCTGTTATACTCACTTCCTTGACCCACATCGTATCTGAACTTCATACAGTTAAATAATTATAAGATGTTCGTTCCCAATTCATATGTAATTATCATCTACCATAGCCAAATATTGTAATTAAACATCATATAGTCAAATTGTGAACTTCTAATCACAAGAGGTTGGCTGTTAAATACTTGCAAAAATCATTATTCTTACCCAACCCAAGTCATGTAAAAGGATTACCTATAAATGACCGAGCACTTGTCCAACAATACCCATAAAATATACATAATCACAAGTGATGATTAACACTTCATTTTATCAACATTTGCAAATACTCCTCTGACTTCACATATAGTTCTATACAAGCATTCATGTACCAAATATATGCCATGTATTTTGTTTTAAAAAGCATATAAGTGATAGTAATCACTTAGAGCTAGTTATTTACTTTTAAAAAAACCATAGATTTCTAACTTAACTTTTTAATGTGTTAAATTTAATATACTTGCGTTAATCTTGCACATATGACATTATATAATTCAAGTAAATTGTAAAGATCTCACCAACATCTATCAAAAACCAGAATCTCATGTCTAAAGTCCTCCTAGACCAAAGCAAGATGC
This sequence comes from Allium fistulosum, assembly GCA_030737815.1. Lineage (NCBI taxonomy): Eukaryota > Viridiplantae > Streptophyta > Magnoliopsida > Asparagales > Amaryllidaceae > Allium > Allium fistulosum. The sequence continues at coordinate 797,214,902 of CM060905.1, read as the reverse complement.
CTAGATCCTTTCTACCAACATCAGAAGCAAGGCATCCAAGTCAAGCTCCACCTTTTCCTCTCATGCTCACGGCCGTACTCATTTTTGCCCCTTTTTCTATAAATTATTCTAAATAAGCACCATGCCACTTTCTTGAATGTGGATAGTGGATTAAACAAGGATGGTTTTGGTGAATATTTGAGGTCAATTGGATCTTTTTCCAATTTGTTATGATTTTTGGAAGTTGACATATAAAATCTGCCTTTAAAAACTTGGACCAGAAAATGATCTGTCTTCCACCCCTAATTCGTCCAAGATACCTCATGAATTAGAGAAAGTGATGCAAACGAAAAATGGTTTCCTTTTAAGTCAGCATTCCAACAAAAAAAGAATCACTCCATTTGGACTAACGGTTTGGGAGATATGGCCGAAATAAGAAGGTGGATTTTTCTTGAGATCCTTTCCAACTAAAGAAATTGTTTTTATAAAAAGGCCAAGCTTCCTTTGAAAGCTTCTTTATTTTATTATATTTGGAGGCTTATATTAGAAGCCTCTTTTATTTATTTATATTCATTATCTTATGGTGGAAGCTCTTTTATATTTAATCTTTACTACTAATAATGACAATTCAAACCACAGTTTTCGACCGTGTCTTTTGGCATTACCGAAATTGCCCTTTTATGCAACCCAAATCCTTTCACCTTTCATTCCGCCTTACTTCCTGTATCTACAATCATTTCAATAAAAACCTACCTAACCAACCATTACTTCCCTCATCGTCGACGACCAACTATCAGCACAACACATAAGCCCTCGCCTCATTATCGACGCTATCAGCCGCCACAAATTACAACTGCTGCACCGTGTCGTGCTTCCCACTCGAACGACCAACGTAGTTTGCAATCGACAACTGCGGCTCTGATTCATCACCTTACTTGGCTATTCTTGACTAGAGATTATTATTCCTCGACTTACTTAGGTTATCGTGCTACAAATCATCAACGGATGCTGTAAGTAGTTTAGGTATCTTACATCCCTCTTTTTTTTCCTTTGTAAATTATATTAACTAACTGCTGTTACTGCTATTTTGAAATTTTTCCTCAATTTAATGTTTGGTAGCTTAATCTGGTTCTTAGAATGTTTGATAGCTTAATTTGGTTCTTAGAATTTGCTATTAAGGTTAATTAAAATACTATAAAAATGAGTTGAATTAACTCTCAGTATGGTTGCTAATGCTTATCTAATGTTTAATATTTTTCTACTTTTTCTAATAACAAATATAACCTAAGCTTAGTTTGTTGAAAATAAAAATTGTACACGGAATTTGCTTTGTTTCTCACTTAATTTCCTATTGTTCAATATCTCATGGAATATGTGATGGATAAATTGCTTTGTTGTCTACTATTGAAATTTTTCCTCAATTTACTGTTTGATGGCTTAATATGTTTGCTTTGAATTTGTTACTTTAATTAAAATTAAATAATAATTTTAAACCTGCCGAGGTTTTGCTAAATTAAACGATCATTGATGATTACTTTACTGTTTAAAATTTTCCGGGTTTGAAAAATGTTTGAAGTGCTTAAGTAGTTTAAATTTGTATGCTCAAGTGTAATACTTTGATATTGTTGCTCAATATAATCAAAATTTAAAGAACGCTAGAAACTATAAAAGAACCACCACTGCACTCACTTTCATTCTCAAGCTTCCACACACATTTTGTCTTGCTAAAAAAATAGTCGCAAAAATGGGCGAACTCATATTTTATTAATTTAGGGCCTTTTTGTTTACTGATTAAATCATTTAGTTTAATGTCCATAGTTGTAGATTTTATTCTTATTTGTACCAAACAAATAATACTTCTTTCCCTCTTTAATATATAAACTTTTCAATCTATTAACATTGTTGAGTTTTTTCTTCCTCTTTTTTGAATTTTATCATTCTCTTTCATTTTCGGTAAGCATACGTGTATCATAAATGCCTATGACTATATCGATCATTTTGCATTTTGATGATTTGACAATACTGATAAATCATGTAAGTCTTTGTTAACATGTCATCTACATCGAATTTGCAATAAATGCGAAATGGTTTAACTGAAATATCGTGAATTATGAGACTTATAAATATAACCGCTGACTAAAATTCTAGGGAGACTAAAAATATTAATGTATGGGCTTTTGCCACTTATTAATCACAATTTATGCACATTTTCCTCTTATCGATCTGTACTTATTTAAGGCTATTTGATTTGAATAGTAGCACAATAAGGTTGTGCAGTTGACTGATATTTAAACAATGATAATTGGCAGATCATGCAAAATGTCAATAATCTCAGTCATATCTATTTGCACAATCTAACTCTTAAGCAATTACCTCAGTTCAAAAACAAGGCTCAAAATTGGCAAAGAAATGATATATTCATATTATTATTAACTTAATTTAAATGAGCCACTTATGGTCTTACTATCAGCTTCAATTTGAACATGAAAAGAATAAGCATAGTTGAGTTAAGTGCTTCATCGGGCTGCAAATTACCCTTAATTGATTTATCTTATACCGTGTAATCAAATATGAGCACTTACACCCTGTAGATAGTCATTGTAAATCATTCAGTTCTTCTTTTTAATTTATCGATATTATAATAGTATTAACTGTGTATTCTAAACTAATACTGATGAACTAATCTCTATGTTGTTACCATTCAGCTTTTCTAATGAAATGTATACCCTTTATAATAGGAAAAAGATGAAGCATCTCATTGATGATGGCATGTATATGGCCAAGGTTACCTAAATGGAAATGCGTGCATATAATCAGAGATGGTGCGAGTTCTTTTACGGAGAGAAAAAAGGTGAACTATCCATCCATGGAAAATAAAACCATTAAAATTATTTAGTATGACATCAAGTCATGAGTAGTACCAATTGTAAATGAAAAGATTAAACTCATGCCTGAGTTTCTTTCAGCAGTGATGGACAAGGTTTTGATTTTGGGAATTTATTATTTTTCATAGAGCACGTTTGATCATTATCTCTCTTCATAAATTCAATGCAGGTATGAGCAAGGCCATCATAATCAAAGCGGGAAATTACAATACAAAAATACGATCAACAAAAGGTGATAGAAGGCTGACTTGAAACCCATTCGAAGGCTCGGTTTCAATATTTATCAGGTTTCAACATTTCTTTTTATACCCTGTTTTTTTCTAAAATGAAAATAGGAGGACTAAAATTATTTAAAGAATTTTTAAAACAAAAATAAAAATTATTTTTTATGAAATAACAAGATGGTGAGTAGCGAAATAAAAGGTTTTTGCAACAATTCAGTCCATGCACCCACAATGATAGATTGATTATTCCATAATCAAATCCTATGCATTCATTTCTCTTAGTGAAGCTTATTAGTTCCTTATATACATGCGAAAGTTAGTTGCAAATATATTTTGAGTGGTGTTTATAGATGATAAAAAATAAACTTTGATCTGTAACATCCAATCCAAAGTTGCAATAATGTGTATTTAAAATTTTGGGCTTTTGTAATTACCAAGTAAAAAATGTATTATGTAAATGAATAATCAAACCTCTAATTTTTATTTCTATTTATATTCACTTCCAGTGTAACAACTGGAGAAGAAATCTCCATTAGCAAATGTATCTTTTTGAGCTCTAATATTTGTATTCAAACCTCTAATAATTCAAAGATATTGACAATATCAAGCTGAGGTTTGTTCCTAATGTCAGTTTTAAATTGTCAAAATTTTAAGCTCTTACCTTTGGATTTCCAATTACGACATATACATATGCAACTGGCCCCGACTGTCTTTTTAAAGAAATGAATATGTTGTTTTGAATATGCACAACAGTGATTCTGTTCGTTGTTGTCAGTTATGTGTTAATGTTACATTGCTGTCAGTTATCAGTTATCAATGGACAAGGTTATTGCAGTTGTTACTTATTTACTACCTGAAACATTTACACATAACTATCAGTTATCAATGTCAGTTATCAGTTATGACATGAACACGAAGTATGAACTTAACTTTTCTGCTTTTAGAGAACCAATATTGGTTGTTCATAAGTTTTATGATATGTTGTACATATCAGAAGATGGCAGAATAAACAAAGACTTAGTAGTATTTGCTTAAATACGAATTTATGAATTCTGTAGTTGGAATATTAACCATTTAATGTCCATACTGCATGCAGCTGTTGTTGGAATCAAGCATATTTCATACACACTTCACTTACACGGGTTTGTATGTTAAAATTTTGTGAAACTTAGTGAATTACCTGAATGCTTGAACAACAATATATGGCCAGTTTTAAGAGCTCTATTTGTGTAAAAATCAGTGCTAATTTTTTCCACTCCATGTTATCAATGAGTCTTTCTCTGCAGTATAATATGTATCATTGCTACTTACATTTCTTCCTAATTCAATATCGACAAGCCATATAAGCTGATAGTTATTTTGAAATTTTGTAATATATGCAGAAAGTGAAGTAATATTTGGAAGTTGTCTACCGATTACTCTTTAATGCAAGCTTCATAAGGGTCTCAAATATCAAAATTTACAAGCTGAACCTAATCTTATTATTTGAAATTTCAAAACATTATTAACATTATTTTATTTTGTTAAATAAGATGGGAATTAATTTAGTAATAAGTATAGCAAATGAATTTAACATTTATACTATCATTTTTGAAATATATATATATATATATATATAAGATGATACTCCTTAATCGATGATATTATAAGAAATTGCAAATTAAGTACACACAAAATTGCATTTAGTTAAATTAAGAAATGAATATAATGTTTATTTGAAAATAAACTTTAAATATTATTTAAATACAACAAATTAAAGCCTAAAGAGACTATATTAAATACTATTTCAAAACATAAATTAAGCAAAAAAAAATTGAAGGGGTAATTTTGTCATGAAATTTTTTGTGAAAACAGAGGGCAACTCAGTATGTATCACAAGGAAAAATTTTCATTATATATATGCTAATGTATCAACCCAATGATGTAATGCCTAAAGAGACAGTGGAAACAAAATTCAAGTTCCCAAAAACAAGAATGCTGGGTTTGTCCCTAATAACCAGGTATACATTATTGTTGCTTATTGTATGTTCCACTCAACCTGTTATTACCACACCAAGCTTTCATTTTGCTATATATAAGCTTGAAAATTATGTACCAATTTTAATCATAATCACTATGGTTTGATGAGTCTGCCTCTAATTCATTATGGCACAACTTTTAAGAACTTATAACAGTAATATTGACTTCTTTGTTAATTAAATTGTCAAATTTCTAGAAAGATGTCCTATACCATTCTGTATAAATTTGGCGATATTGTAGTGTAAACAAACTTTTGAGACGGTAAGGCTTGGTTTCTTTCTTTACTAATAATATAATGTGTTGGTTAAAGCAATCTACTTCATAATAGCATATTTATAGTTTTTGTTAAACTGTCTGCTCTTGCCATTATCATTTTGTAGTTGAAAAAACATGAAAACATGAATACTTAATTAGTTCGTATTTTTATGCCAGAGAGATTTCTTAATTAGGGCATTAATTAAATTTATATGTAGTACTGTCCAACTAATAAACAAAATACATTATAGCAAAAACTCGATGATGATATATAATGGTTAAATTCGCATATTAATAATAATCTTCAACCTTATACGGATTCCATCTGCATTACTTCAGCATCCAAGTATGTCTTAGATAAACTATTGACTCAACCTATAACTATAAGGAAAACTCTATTTTAAAATAGAAAATTGCATCAAAAATTCCAAAATAAGCCAATGAATACTTACAGTATAGTTAGCACCAAAATTTATTAGAAATGTATAATCTGGAAATAAATGGCTAGAATGCTATAAAACATCACAGCCATGCAACTGTAGTGATGTTGAAAACTGTACAGTTGAAGCAAGTTGGTGAATGCTAAAGCAATGTACTATAAATTTTACTGAGGACAGATCTGAAAAGAAGGTAGACACTGTATAAAAGGCAAGTGCATGATTGATGACAGTGTACATGAACGAACGTCAACAGCAAGAAGCATGGAAGACTAATTTTAGTTTACTGAGATATCATCTGTGATGAATAAATGAATAAAGACAATGCTAGCTATTTTACACATAAAATAGTGATGCTGGAAGTGGATATAATTTATTGACAAGGGAGTAACAGATGTGGTGGTAACCATATGAGCGCAGACATGTAAACGAAAAGCAAGAGCATTTTTGGAATTTCTAAAGTTATTTGATGAAATTGCGTTAGTGCAATCTCAAATCACTCCTATGTAAAATTATTTGATGAAATTGCATTAGTGCAATCTCAAATCACTCCAATGCAAAATTATTTGATGAAACTGTATTAGTGCAATCTCTAATCACTTCAATGCAAAATGTTGAAACAATGCTAGCGTGGAAGAAACAGACCTATATGGGTAGTATGTTTTGAAAGTGGGCTTATTTTGTAATAACTTTGAAAAGAGGATAATTTCTATGTATCTATGTATGTATGTATGTGATATATTATTGCTCACTATGATGTGGAATGCAGGTTGTTCCATCACAAGATTAGCCTGAGATCACAAAATATGCTGGGTTGGTTTCTACTCAAGTCCATCGTCAAGAGTTGATTGATGATCTTTATATAGAGTGGCAAGATCCACAGAAAGGCAAGGTCTTTGGTGGAATGGTTAGGTAGTCTTTTTTCTATTGTTTTTTGTATTTCTTTTTGTTTTTGTTTGTTTTTCTTTTCTTTTCTTTCTTTCCTTTTTTTTGAAAAAAGCACTTTAGAAACGATGAGCTTTGTTTTTCACATATATAGGTAAATTGCACAGGGACCTTATGAGAACTTTCTATAGATAAACTGGACAGAGGCTCGAAAGAATTATATTTTATAGGTTATTATTAACTCTCTTTATGTTGTGTACACTATGTGATGTTTCATTCCTTGCACAAAACGCTTATAATACACCCTGGGATGGCGTCAGTGAGGGGCAATTTTACCAAGTGTTGTTGCATGAGATAGATGCCATTAGAAAGGCAATCTCATGGAGTATATTTTCTAAATAATGACTATAATACTTCAGACTGACATACATTTTATAACTATGGATTGTTTGTGTCAGGAATGTGAATCTCTTGAGCATAATTATCAACCAACGGTAACTTTTGTAGTAGTCCAGAAACGTCATCATATAGGACTCTTTGCAAATGACTACATGGATAATCATTAAGTTGATAAAAGTAGAAACATCTTACCAGGTTAGTATACAATTCTTAAAATAGAACTATTCAGAGTAAGCTTGGGTTTTCTTTTTGTCTTGAGAATTCAACATCAGGATGTTTGTATATAATTTAGTAAAAGCAAATCTCTTATTTCTCTTAAGAGTTCACATATAATTTAGTTTGTTAATGTCACAAGTAGATGTGGTAATTAATATTGTGCAAACACAATCCTTATCGTTGCATGGTGAATTCCTTACAACTTTGGACCTTTGAAATAACATATAGAGATTGATACTTCTGGTAAATGATGGTTAGGTAAATGATGGTTATGCCCTGCTACCTTGGTGGCCTTTGAAATGATGTTGAATTTATCATAAATATTTAAATTCTGACCCCTGATGTTGAATTTATCATAAATATTTCAATTTGTACCCTACAAATATGGCACATTTCATACAGTGCTACATCTCATGTTCTATGCAGTTGCACTGATGTTCTGAAGGCGTGTTCATTTTATTATACAAATTTGCAGTTTCTAAACTAAGCAGATATATGACTCGCACAAAGATAATGTTAACATTTCTTTTTTACCTTTGTTATTTCCCTTATATTCCACAAACCACTTATACCATCCATTGCAGCAAAGAAAAGGAAGTTCAGAGATCCAAAACATGAAAGAAATGGACAAACTGTGCCTATCAAGCATATACATGTTGCACAGTGCAAAAGAGTACAGGATTCGCTCATTTCATATTTAGCTTGGAATGGTGAATTTATGTTTACATGTTTTAGGAAAAAATATTGTATTGTAACATTTAATATTCGCTAGCTACTATAATATTGGCAGTTATAACATTTAAGTTTTCCCTGGCCTAAAATCTTGCTTTTCTCTGTTCACACTGTCTCCTTACATTAATTTACCAAATAATTGATGTTACTGGAAGAGCCAATTGGAATTGACTTGATATGCTATATATGATCTGCAATTTGGCACACTATTTGCCTATTTCTTCCATAAGGTTTTGTACGTATGTTACGGTTTTTGTTATCAGTATTTTATGTTGCTATCGAGGGATGTTATTATAGCTTTCAATACGACCATGCATTCATGGTGGTCTAGAATTTTATTAACTAAAATTTTGCATTTTTTGGTTTATTAGATGGTCATATGACATAGATTAAACATGATTTTTCTATTAAATTGCATCTCGCCTGTTATCTAGAGGTACTCCAAATTTAACAGGAGGACAACCTTTAAGAGAAAACAATGTAGGAATGATACATGGAGTGATAATAGATGTCCTTCAAGAGAGTAAATTTGTTTCTCCCTTGCTCCCATAGGCAATATGGAATAGTTATTACACATAAATCCATGTGCATAGCAGGCTATTGTTTCATAAATGGTTGTGATAGAAATGTAATGTCGATGTCAGCATAAAGATAAGGTGCACCCAAGTATCCAACAAATATTAAATTACATTGAATTATTATGTTTCTCTTTATTCCAAGACACTAAAACAAAGTAAAAAAAGTAAAATGTAAGTTGACCATAGATTATATCTGAATTCATTGAGTTTTGCTCATTATTAATTTGTGGAATGGTTTATTTAAATTTAGCCTTCGGTTGTCTTTTACCAACACATATCACATATATACTAACACATATAACATATGACAAGTAGCAGTGTTTTCTTAGTCCATATGAATGATATTTTGTATCCATCATAGATTTCATACTTGGTTAATGATCAAGTCAATCAAATGGATTCAATTACACCAATTAGAAAAATAGATTAGGTTAATAATGAAGTCAAAAATAATGAATGGATACTAAACCATCATATCCAGTACTAGAATAAGTTGAGTCTTATTCGAGTATAGTCCTCCACATTCTCTATAGAAGTGGTGAATGATAGATGGAGCAAGGATTTGATACTAAGGAACAAAACTAAGAAAGTGGGTGGAATATCAATTACAATGATGAAATGGTAAGGTAAGAAAGAAAAGTAATTAACACGAGTACATATGCACGTCCAGATGGACCTACATATAATCGCAACGTACATGCATTTATAGTTGCACCCGTGCAAGTAGATTTGGTAGCACCATAGTCAGCATAAATCGAATATGAGGCAACGATCGGGAAGACATTGTCCGACAAATATCCATTGTTGTTGTGCCAAATATTTGCCAGCCCGGTGGCAAATATTTACCGGACGACCAAATATTTGCCACTACTACATTGGCACGCACGTACGTGCATCTAATACCCAAAGATGTTTACCTTGGATTGATGTATGTTTTAAGTACAAATGTTTTTGTAGTCATAACACATTTCAAGTTGTTTTTGTAGTCTTTACACTCATTATCGATAACTTTAAACAAGGACATGGAAATATATTGATATTTTGAAATTATATAAAAGCAAGGAAATGGAAATCAACGTGCACTAACTTGAAATTGTTGCTTTTTGTTGCCAAAATTGAAATTTGAACAATGATACATGCAATATTTAAATATAAAATAATATTAAAACTTTGATTATGCATCAAACAATAAAAATTCTGATTAAGAATGAGTAAATATGAAATAAGTTATTATAAAGGGAATAAAACAACGTGCTTTTTGAAAATGATAGTATAACTGTTATGGTTAAAGTTGAAATATTCAAGTGACTAAATGCAGGTCCACCTGGACGTGCATATATACTCGTATATATTAGCTTATCTTAGAAGCTTTCTTTCCATTAATATATATATATATATATAAACTTTTTTTAATAATAAAATCTATCTTATTTATACATATATGCATACTTAAGTGTACATACATGTACATATATGCACTTCCATGCCAAAATATTTATAAATATATGTATACACCAAAGTGTTATGACATACCCGACAACTTTTAGCCGACGAAACATTGAAAATTCGAAAAACGAATCCCGATTACATTTTCAATTTTACATTGAACTAAATATTTTTGTAAACTAAATTTAAAAACTATTTCACCATCACTCATTATTATTTAAAAGAGTTTTATTTTAGTTACAAACTCATCATTTTGATATTTAAAATTAAATAAATATTCACAAATTCAAGAAGTAAATTTGCAGGTTGTTACAGAGGTTCTGATGGGCATCTTTTTATTAAAACCATTGCTTTTGGTTAAAACATTTAAGTGGTGTAAACTATTTGTTGTTTTTGGGTCAACCCATAAACATCTTTCATTATAACACACTAATGAAAAGCTGTCTATAAGTTGACTTAGTTTTAAAAATCCCATATTTTGATTAGGCTCTATCTAAATTTTGAAAAGCAAAATGAAATTGACATTTTGCATATACTCTTAGGATCTAGAAGTGTATTATACAAGTAAATAAAGTAGTGTAAATTTTTATTTGATGTTTTATAAAGAAACGACTTTATAAAATATTTTTAAACTTAGGTGAAAATTTTTGGAATAATTCATAAATAGTTTTAGTATTGAACAAAATACTAAATGAAAAAGATAAGTGATTTAGAAAAATTGGTGTAGTTAAGAAACCAATAATTTTAGATAGTGACTTTTAATTTTGTCTAGGGGAGCTTAGATACTCTTCTAAGCAATAAACAAAGGCCAATGAGCCAAATGGTACGCTTGGGGATTTATCTTTATTTTTGGACAATCAAGAAAGTTTTGAACGTAAGCTAAGATTTAGTTGTCAGTAATTTAACGTTTTAAATAATGTTAAATGTTAGATTATTCCTTTATGGAATTTGATTTGATTGATTGATTGTGTGATTGTATATATCGTAGTTTATAAAATTTGAATTTATAAACAAGGTTTTTGAATTGTTATTTATTAGGACTTAAACCCCGATACATTTGAAAAAGTAAATTTGAGAAAGAATTTGTGAAAGAAATAATAACAACATTATTTTGGAATTTTTTGATAAAGTGTTATTATTCTAGAACATTTGATAAGAATATTTTTGATATAGGTTTTGAAATGTTTTTTTTGAAATGGTACAATATACAACATGTCACTAGGACAATATATCACATGTCAATAAACGTTCGAATCACGCTACACAAGTTTCAAACTTGTGACCTCTTGCATCAAACCCGAATCACTTAACCACTTGGATAATGGTGCTTATCGCTTTTGAAATGTTTTGTTATGACTAAATTTGGGCAGTTGGGGATTTTCCAATTTGGGAGACTTGCTAGGTATATTTCTTTATTCTTTTTGTTGTTTTAGAAGGGACTAGAATATCGCTGGACACTCCATGTTGTTTTGATTCTAGAGTTATACCATACTTCGATAGGAAGATCCCTCTCCTTGCCAATATTGATTTTGGTTTTGATACATTTTTCTTAGGTGAAATTTGAAAATATTTTGAATATAAAACTCGGGCATTCAGTTCTAAATTTATCACTTGGAATGATTTGGATGCTTAGTATTTTAATATAAAGTACTCTCTGTACTTTAGTTGCATATGCCTATTATAACTATTTGTGTTGCTATTACTTGTGATAGAAATAACTTATGTATTGCATGTTGTTAGCATAGTTTTCTTTTAAATTATATAAATACAAGATAGATAATGGGATGCAAGAGGTTGCTATTTAATTTCTTGCACACCTGCATTCACATCAAGGTAGTAAATTTCTTACAAAATAAAAATCAAACGCAATAGAGTTATGTAGTAGATTTAGGAATTTGTGTTTTGATTGGTTGATGGTTTTATGCCCCAGATATGCAAGGTCACTTGGATTTGTTTTCTTTTGGTTGATATGAGCTAGTTGTAACGAGTGTAGTTTTTCCGGATCAACCGTGCAAAGGAGATGCTGCCGGAATTTTCCATAATATATAGAATTTAATTAATAACTTAGTAACTCATTTTAATTAATAGTATTTAAACCTTAAGGGTTTGGAAACATTCCCTTCCTTTGGGAATTTCGGGGATGAAATTTTTTTAAGAGGGGAGAATGTAACATCCTAGAATTTTATCATTTTAATTTTGAGTATTTTATTAAATATTTAAATAATGGGTTTCTAGGATTAAATAACTTGAACTCAAATATAGCGACTATTTAAATATTTGAATTGTACACTGAATACTAAATAAATGTATTTGATCGCATTATTTAACTACTTTTAATTAATAAGTAATAGTGGTGAATTCATTTTGCAATAATAAATGGTTCGAATATATTTAATAATAAGAAAATCAAATTGTAATAAAATGACTTAGTTTTTTGATGACGTATTTTTAATTTAATTTATTGGAATTTTCCATAATTTTTAATTTGAAAAATAATTAAATTTCAGTTTGACGCATTTTGCGGCAAACGTTGGTATTTTTGAAACTTTACAGAATTAGATAACCAGTGTATTTTATTGTTGTTTTATGACCGTGTCACATTGTTATGCACAAACGTATTTTTATTTTTGTCGTTCACGGTCCGTATGCAAACAGGATAGTGTATAGCGGAGTACATCAAAACTAACTTTTTTTTAAAATAAAATGTAACCCACCCTTACACAAGCCTTTTTCTTGTCCCTTGAAATAGTTCTCATGTTTTGTCCAAGCCTGTTTTATAAAACATCATCATTTTGTTTGTTTTTATTTTGTTTATAAAATCAAAGAAAATTCAGTTCAACACTTTTATTTTTTCCATTCCCTCTCTTGTTCATTGCCCAGTACCTGGCCATTCCTTCTTCCCTGCACTTCTTTGATTCATCACAAGCCAGTAGAAAGAAATAATACCTCCACTTCAAAGTTCGAAATCAATTTAAATACTCATCTAAAAATCACAAAATTTGTTACTTTGATCTTGTTTAGACCTAGATTTCAAAACTATACGGGTATTGGAGTGTACGTTCACATTTTGGTGGATGGTCGTGGTTTTGACGTGGATCCAGGGTTCATGACTTTGGATGTTTGGGGAGGAGGTAGGCTTCGGCAATGTGGTGACAGGTTTCTTTTGTCGAGGAGCTTCGTTTGGCAGAGTTTCATGGCCTGGGGTGGCTCGGGTCAAATCGTGATATGAAAGGAGAAGAGGCTTGGGCTACAGGTCGGATTGTGAGCAGGGTCATCGGAGGCAAGTTGGTGGTGGGGAATCGGGTGGCTGCGGGTGGAGAAATTCGATGGTGGAGGCCGATTTCGATTTCATGGACTAGGGTAGCGGGGAGGATGTGCATGCATGGTTGGGGTGTTGAGTTACTGTGCATGCATTTATTCAGGTTAGAGGAGCATTAGTGTTGGATAAGAAAGGGGATTAGGAGAATTAATGGTAATGATTGTAATTAGTGCATTTAATTTAATTATTTAATTCAAAAAACTTATAAAATCCATATCTTGCACATACGAGGTCGGATTCGAACGCACTCAGTCGCGTTGCACTCTTAGGAACGTTAGCTATGTGATGGAATTGGCGGGGTCGAGTTTGGAGCTTGTAGAATTTTGGGTTAAAATCGAACGCTCGTTCGATTTTAGTTCAAACCGGAATGCTTCAACGATAACTGAAATTTCAGTGAGTTTACTCACCTTTAAATAAATTGTAAAATATATGTGATGCTATAGATTATTATTGAATACTTGGATGATAGTTCATATTGTTGTTTGATTAATGATTTGGATCGGATTCCGGTTTTGAAAAACAGATGACATATTAACTAAATTGAAGTGAACCTATATGATTATATATATATCGTTCGTAACCATTGTTTTGTAGCGAACATTTGTGGAGAGACCCTATGGGGTTTCTCACCAATATAAATTTTATTTACATCCTTAGGCTTCTTATATTGATGTTTAGTTGAAATTAATCGTGATATTCTATTTTAATTGGTTAAGTGTTGTTATAGCGATTTTCGCTATATCGACATTTATTGAATATCATCTCCCTAAAACCTTTATGTGTGTTGTCTTTAGCTTGTATTTTCACAAAATAGATATTTAAATTCATTAATCATTTTGATTAATGATATTTAAATTAATTAATCATTTTAATAAATGATATTTAAAATTTATCAGATCATTTTAAGTAAAGATGTTTAAATTTAATTCATCATTTTAATTAATGATATTTGAATTTAATTAATTATTTTAAGTAATGATGTTTTAAGTTAATAAATCATTTTAACTAAAGATGTTTAAATTTATTTAATTATTTTAATTAATGATATTTGAAATTAATAAATCATTTTAATTAATGATGTTCGAATGTAATTAATCATTTTAATTAATGATATTTAAAATTTAGTTAATCATTTTAATTAATGATGTTTGAATTTAATTAATCCATCTAGTTAATGATATTTGGATTTAATTAGTAATTTCAATTAAATGGTGTTTGAATTTAATTAATCATTTTAACTAATGGTATTTGAAGTTAATTAACTAATTTTACTAAAGGTGTTTTAAAGTAAATTAACTGATTTAATAAAAGTGTTCTAAACTGAATTAACTGAATTAAGATTTTAAAGTTAATTAACTGACTTAATAAAGGATTAAAGTTAATTTAGCAACTAAATAAAAGTTTTTTTAGAGATAATTAGTACTGTTTTAATAAAGATAACTGATTGGTTTATTAAATGGGATTATAAATTTGATTAATTATCTTTCGGGGGAATTAACATTATTTTTAAAATTATAAAAGATTATAAATGTAATTGATTATCATTTGGGATAATTAATGTTGGTTTAAATTTATAAAAGGGATTTCAAATTTGATATATTTTCTTAGGGAAAATTAATGTGGGCTTAAAAGTTAAAAAAGTTTGTATAAATTATCCTTCGGGATGATTAACGTTTGATATAAAATTTATAAAAGGTAATTTAATTATTTATTATCTTTTGGGATAATAAATATCATTTTACATTTATAATTGATGATAGTTTATAAATGAGAAAATCCTTTAAAAATAATTGTTTCAAAATAAAGCTAAATGTAAGTTGTTTTGGGTTTATAGTAAACGGTGTTTTAACGACATATATTTTTGACCCTTGTGTTATTACACATAGAAATATAATTTGCTTTTTATAAAAGAATATTTGAAAGAGTATTTTTAAAGTGTTTTACAAATAAATGAAATGTGAAAATCAAGCACAAGTGTGATTCAAATGTTTTAAAAGTTTGATTCATTTATTGGTGGTTAGTGTACGCGATTTAATTCTCATACATAAATCACTTTATTTTTCCCGATAGTTGATATATTGACTATCGATTTCGACTCAGCATTCTTCTTTGAGTATCGCCAATTCAAGATGATTTGTTGCTCTTTTAAGCTTTTATATCCTTTGATGGAAATGACTAAAACAAAAGCGCGAGTAGGGGCCAAGCTATGTAGGGTTTATCCCATTAGAGTATTTTCACATCCATTTTAGATTGGATTCGGTTTGCGCATTGTGATGTGAAATACTCGGATACTTGGTAAGGTCTAGCGGGGTCCAGCTTGGAGTTCCCGAGAGGTGTCACGGAATATATGACCTTCTCGAGTATATTTCTAGAGGTATACTTTCGGTAAGGGAGGCGCACCTTCCTAGTAACTTGTTGGAAAATTTCCTTTCCTTCCTTCGATTCAAACCTTTGGATTGTTTTTCTTAATTGCATCGAGAAGTGTTTTTTGCCATTCTCTATGTTTAATTATTTATGTCCATTCTTTCAAGTCTGGATTTTGATATTAATTATGCTCATTCATTAAATATGATATTTGTTCTTACTTATATCCATCTTTTATATTTGGATTTGTTTTTGTTGTTTATTTCCAGTTTGTTATTTCTGGAAGTTGTTCTTGTATGGTGAAACCCCGTTCCACGTTTGCAGTGTGGTCCCACTAATTGTTTAATGTTTATCCCATTACCTAAGTTTTCTCACGCTGGTTTTCCAGACTGATCCGGATGTTAATTTATTATAATGCTCGGTCCAGACTAAGTATTTTCCCCAGGTTGGCTTTGGTGATATGGAGCTCTTGGAGAAAAGTTGGATGTTACCTTCCATGGTATTTTTTTCCGTTGTATTATATTGTATACGTATCAGCAATTGTAAGATTAGAATTTTATAACTATCCAGCTGATAAGGTTTATTTTTAACTCTGATGTACTCTATATTTTGGAGTGACAGCTTATATTGTCTTTGTTGTATTATATATTATCGCTTTCGTTATAAGATTCTATTTCCCCTATTCCTTGTTCTTTTCTTTTTACTTTACCCTAACAATCCGCCTTTTCGGCGATTGTACGTTCAACATTGGAATACCATGGATGTATTCGGTGTCGACTTTCGATGGTCGAAAAAGTGGGTCGTTACATATATCTTCCTTTACTAGAAGATATATTGAAGTCTGAACCATGATCTCATCTAAAGTTGTATGCATCTATATTACTTTCAAAACCTTTTCATCAAAAATGCTAGAATATGGGTGCCTAATTGGATTTTCATAATCTAATATACAACACCAAAGCAACGAAGAATCTCTTTAATCAAATTGTCATATGGATTATATCTTTTTCTTTCTCCCGAATGGTTCTCTATCATATTATTCATTATCACATTAGCCAATTCACTTAAGTATTTCCGAAAATGGCATACATAGTTTTGCACACCAAAGGATAAATCTCGTCAAAACTGCAAGTTTTCGAAATTAAGTCGTGTTGAAGAATTCTAAATATAATACGAGTTTGATGACTCAGGTTAAATGTTGCCTAATTATCACTACTTCTTTGAATTATTTAATGCAAAATAGGCTCCTCATTCAAAATTATTTCATCTAATAGCAAGCCATCGGACGAATGTCCTAAAACCTCGCCTAATTAACTTTAACTAAAAGCTACTTTAACATGTTTTACACTTATAAACAAAACTAATCCATTGTCATAGTTTTCTTCTTCGAGATTAGCATAGAAGAGTGCTATACATCTAGGGTAGATATCAATTTCAAAACCATTCATGTTTATTATGTTAATTAATTGAGTATGGATGAATAAATTTTGAATGTTGTATAAGTTTAGAGTATCTAAATTTATCGAACGACCATCGATATGCTTATTCACCATTAAAGCCTTGAATTTCTTCATATTTTCCCTCTTATTCTTTAACCAATTCCAAAGTCATCGATTAATAATTCATCGATTGAGCCAAAGAAGTTGAGAAGATGCTTCTTTTCCCACTTGCCATATTGAAAAGAGATGGATTTGATTGAGAAATTTCAGCTAGGGATAATGGGAAATGGGATAAAATTCAAATAGAAGTTGAAAATAAAGAAGAAAAGATGGAATATGGGAACTTAAATGGGGCTCGGATCTGGAAAAAAAAATCATCATCGTTGTATCGGTGGTCGAAAAATTTCAAATTTCTTCTCTATTTAAAAATGTTTTTTATATATGAAATAATAAAATTATATAAATTGTTAATAGATTTAAAAATTTTAATATTTTGAGATTATTGTTATAAAACTTTATATATATAAATAATTAAAATCTGAATTTTCAAGTTAGACATGTAAATTTATAAGTAAAACCATTTGAATTTAATTTTTTTAAAAGTATGGCTTTATAAGTAAAAGAAATTAAAATTTTGTTAATATTGTATTATTATTATTATTGTTGTTGTTGTTGTTGCTAGGGATAACCTTTTAAATATCTTATGTTTTAATTCTAAATTATGCTTTATAACTTTTAGTTTGCTTATTGATGTTAATTATCATGATTTCGTTTTATAAATAATTTTGTTAAATTTTATTAATATGTATAATTTTAACTTAAAACAAATTTTATTAAACATCACTTTATATATATATGTCTTAAATGTAAAACTTTATTTTTGAATATTTTGGAAAAATTGTTAAGTAAATAACTTAAATATATACAATATTGAAAAATTTGAATAGATATACATAGATTTTTAAATTACATATGTTATAGAACAAATTCCTAATTCTCGGCATAATCTAATATACGTATTTTCATTTAATGGTTTTGTAAATATATCTACAATTTGATTTTCGATGCTCACAAATTTAGAGTAATATTTTCTTTTTCAAAATGATCTCTTAAAAAATGGTGTCTTATATTAATATGCTTAGTGCTAGAGTGATTTACTGGAATTTTCACCAAATTAATTGCACTGGTGTTATCACAGTAAATGAATGACTTTGTTAAATTTACACCAAAATCCTTTAGTGTTTGTTGCATATAAATTATTTGTGGTCAAGCTAAAGCAGTTGATATATACTCTCCTTCACATGTAGATAGAGAATCACAGTTTTGTTTCTTACTAAACCATGGAAAAAAATTGACCTATAAAGTGGCATGTTCCACCAGTACCTTTCTATCAGTACGATATCCAACAAAATTAGCATCGTTGTATGACACTAATTCGAGTAGACATCCTTTTTGGATAGAAAAGACCATAATCTTTAGTTCCAATTAGATATCGTAGGATTCTTTTAATAGCTCGTTGGTGTGACTCTTTCGGATTAGCTTGAAATCAGGTGCAAAGACACACACTCATGATTATATCGGGGCGACTAGCTGTTAGATAAAGTAATGATCCAATCATGCTCCTATAAACTTTTTGATCGACATCCTTACCATTTTCATCTTTATCTAGGTGAATAGTTATACTTATTGACGTTGGCTTACTGCCCATACTCTCGACACTGAATCTTTTAATTTGATCTTTACAATATTTTTCTTATGAAATAAAAATTCCGTTTTCTAATTGTTTAATTTATAACCCATGAAACTAATTTAATTCGCCCATATGGGACATTTCAAATTCTTTTCTCATGATTTCAAGAAAAATCTATACAAATATTTTCATTACTTGAACCAAAGATAATGCCATCAACATATATTTGGACAACTAATAAATCATTATTTTCGCGTTTTATAAAAAGTGTTGAATTACTTTACCAATTTCTAGGCCACATTAATTAGAGTCTTAGTCTATCATACCAAGCACGTGGTACTTGTTTAAGACCATATAGTCTTTTAAAGTTTATAAACATGATCTGGATATTTTTCGTGTTTAAATAATGGTGGTTGTTCAACATATACATTTTCTCTTATAAAACCATTTAAGAAAGCACTCTTTATTTCCATTTGAAATAATTTCAAATTATGGTGGCAAGAAAAATCTAGGAGTATTCTAATTACTTTAAGTCGTGCAATAGAAGAAAAGGTCTCGTCATAAATGATTCCTCTTCTTGATTGTATCTTTAAGCAACTAGTCTAGCTTTATTTCTAACTATATCTCTATTTTCATCACTTTCATTTTTATATACCCATTTAGTTCCTATTACAGCTTGATCACTAGGTCTTAGGACTAATTCCTATACATTATTTCGTTCAAATTGATTTAATTCTTCTTGCACAACTATAATCCAGTATTCTTCTTTTCTAACTTCTTTGTAGTTTTTGGGTTCGATTGTAGAAATAAATGCTAAGTGACTCATTTCATTTAGCTGTCTTCTAGTTAATACTTTAGTTCTTACATCACCTAGTATATTTTCAACAAGATGATCTTTTAAAATTCTTGGGTTTTTTTGTTTCTATTTTGTTCTTGTGGGTTATTTATTTCTTGAGAAACTTCATTTAATTTAACTTGTTCTATATTTTGAATAGGGGTTGAAGGTTGATTAAAATTGGTTATTTCAAAATCATCTTCTATTTTACTGAAATTTTCATCAAAGAAGACGTGTAAGTTTTATTTAGTTGTGTTAGTTCTTTAATTAAAGATGTGGTAAGCTTTACTTCTTTTTGAATAACTGATAAAGATTCTTTCATCGGCTTTAGAGTAAAGACTTACCAAGATTATCTTTAGTGTTTAAAATAAAACATTTTGATCCAAAGACTTTAAAGTAAGATATCTTAGGTTTTATTTGATAAAAAAAGTTCATAAGGGGTACTTTTAGTTTTAGGATGAATTGAGATGCGATTTAGAACATAACAAGCAGTAGTAACTGCTTCAGCCTAGAAATTCTGAGGTAGAGTGATGCTATTTAGTGATGTTATAGCAGATTCTCGTAAGATTCTATTTTTTCTTTCCACAACACCATTTTATTGTGGTGTTTTGGGGAAAGAAAAGTTATGGTTAAGCTCCCTTTTATTACAAAAGTTAGTAAATTCATTATTATTGAACTCTCCTCCATGATCGCTTCCAGTATTTTTAACTTTTAAATCCTTTAGATTTTGGATTCCTTTTACAAAATTCGTAAACATTTCAAAAGTATCATTTTATGTTTTAAAAATAAAGTCCAGGTATATCTTGAAAAATCAACTTACAAAAACATATTTGTTATGATTTATTGATCTTACTTGAGTTGGACCAAATAAATCCTAGTGAAGTAATTCCAAAGGTTGATTATTTGAGATTTAATTTATTGATTTGAAAGATGGTTTCTTTAATTTACCTTTTTGATGGGCATCACAAAGGTTATTTACTTTAAAATTTATTTTAGGTAGACCTCTTACAATTTCATGTTTTGATAATTTATTTAATAACTTAAAGTTAATATGACAGAAGTGTTTATACCACAACCATGGATCATTTGAATTTACTATGAGACACATGTTACTATTATTACTAGCTTTCATATTCAAAATATAATCATTTTGTTTCGTTATACCTTCAAAATAAATCTTTCATTTTGAACAAAAATATACAATAATGCTTTTCAAATTTAATTTTAAAACCTTTATCGCATAGCTGATTAACACTTAACAGATTATGTTTTAAAGTTTTAACTAGTAAAAAGTAGTAATTAAGAGTGAATTTGGATTACCATCGCTGTTGACATCCTCTATTCCAATGACGTATCCTTTTGAATTGTCACCAAAGGATAGGTACCTCCATCTATTGGTCTGATATTGTTAAGCATATTGGAGTTTCCCTCATGTGGTTGGAACATCGGCTGTCTTGAATCCATCTTCACCTTTTACTAATATAAGTAGATACCTGCAAAAAAATAATATATTATTGGTAACTACTTCCTACATTAAGATCCTGGGGTTAAGCTTTTGTAACCATATACCCGAGGGGGTGTTGGGGGAGGGTATGGTAGAACTATTAAAAGAATAATTAATATTGTTGTGAAAATTAGAGAAAAACTTATCAATATATTTCTTTCTAATAAGATTATTATTTCTTTTAGGAATCCATATTTTTATTTCCTTATTTTCAGATATTCCTTTTTCCTTTTTAGAGTTACTAGATATTTTAAATTTTATATATAGAAAACTATTTTTCTTTGGAGTTTTTTTATTCTTATCTTTTTTGAAACCCAACCATTTTTGTTATGAGCTAGTCTAGAATTCTTTATCAAGTTTGATAAATTTTCTTGACCTTTATTAAAATTTGAAATTATTGTTGAAATCTTTTTAAATTTTTCTTTAAACTCTAAATTTTCAGATTCAAGAGTTTTTATTTTTGAAGTTAATTTATAATTTTCTTTTGGTAATTTGGCATTTCATTTCAGTAAGAATCAAGTTCATTTTCTAGTATATAAATTTTATTAGTTAAATTTTCAAATGAGTTTTGTGAATTTTCTAGTTCTTTAATCCTCTTTGCTAAGTCGGTATTTTTGTTTTCTCAGGAATCAACTTCATTTTCTAAATAATAAATTTTAGAATTTAAAGTGTCATTTGAAAATTTTAAATCTTTCAAAATATCAAATTGTTTAAATAAATCCATTTTTTATTGAAATAAAATTTTTGTCCCATTTTTGGAAATAGATTACTCTAATGTCTAATTTTTATTTTCACTTACTTCTTCCAAAATAGTTTTCTCATCTTTTAACATGGTTATTTATAACTATACCCTATTTAAGTTAATCATGGTTTCTTTATGAGTTTTTCTTAAATTTCTGAAATATTCATTATGTTATATATAAAATTCAAATAATTCATTATAAGTTAAACTAGATTGTACCTTATCTTTTGTGGCCATGAAGTAGGTGTTAGCTTGTTCAATATCGCTATCACTATCTGAAGATGATGAGGAGTCTAAATCATCCCAATGGCTTGAAATGTAAACCATTTCTTTTTGTTGAATTTTACAAATCTACTTTTATTCTTAAATTCATTCTTTTCATTATTTTGTAATGGATGGTCTTTTGTGATATGTCCCAACTTAATGCAGCCAAAGCATTTAAGTCCCAAGCTGTTGTTGTTATTGCCATTGCCTCTCTTCACTTGTTTTTTAATTTTTTTTATATGTTTTCGCTATGAAAGCCATCTCGTCTTCGTCTAGTTCAGAGTCCCCCTCAACCTGGAATGCTATTGTCTTTTTTCCTGGTTTTGTAATTTCCTAGCCTGCAAATTTACTTCATAGGCCATTCAATTACCAATTAACTCCTTAACCTTAAGTTGAGTGAGATCATTAGCTTCTTCATTTGCTAGTACTTTTCTCTCGCAATCACTGGTTGAAGAGTTTAATCTTTTCGTAACAATTTCAAATTCAGATAAAATTTCACCTAGTCCTACTAGTGTATGTGTGATGTCTTGTAAATGAAATTACATATAAAAAATAATTTTATTATCCATCATTCTAAAATTCTAAAACTGACTTTTTACATAGCTATTATAGATTGTTTAGCATTATCCATGCCCAGATGAGTGACTTGTAAATTGTGCTATATGTCATAAGCATTTTTGCATACCATAAATCTAGTAAATTCATTTTTATCTAAGGCATACAAGGGAATATTCATAGCTTTTGAATTATTGGTTGCAGCAGTCTTTTTTTTCGAGAGTCTACGTGTTAAATGGTGTAGTTGGAACTTCATATTTAGTTTATGTGGCATCCCAAATTTCAAGACCATTTGGTTCCATATAGATTATCATCCTAGTTAACGAAAAATTCTAATTACTGCCAGTAAATAGTGGGGGTCGTGCAGTAGACTGACCTTCTACAAAAGTGCTTATGTATGCCATATTAATATATTCAATAAACTATGTTACGATTTATGAAATGACCTCGCTCTAATACCAAATGAAAGTGTGTTGAATCGTGTATTAATTGCTAAACTATATACTAAAGTATATAACAATATTCTAAGCTAACTACGGATAAAATAAAGTAAAGAACTTACACACTAGACTTTTTATGCTGGTTTAGACCATGGTTCTACATCCAGTCCCAGAATCTCTTATTTGGCTTTTAACCAACCAAACGCCCTCGCTTCACCCAAAGGAATAGGTCTATATAATTGCTTGAGCCACTGAACAGGTCTTTACACTGACTTGACAAAGTAGAAAATTTTGCAGTAGACGTGTGTCCAATACATAGATATGTCCAACACAGTACAAGCTCCTATAACTTAAAAAGAACTGATTTGTAGATGAATGTACGGGAGTTTAGAAGGTTAGAAATCAGAATACTGATAATAGTAAGTGAACGGTTGCTGATTTAAGAGTAATGAATAAATTTGGTTTTAGAAATAGGTTAGAGAAATTGAATGCAAATTAGGTGATTGATCCATTTGAAACCAAAGCTATTTATAGATTTGAAGAGATATAAAGAAGAGATATGACTTTTGCCATTAGAGAGAGTTGCATCTGGAGATGGAGGAAGAAATGCGACCTTTTATTTCAAAAGACACTATTTTTCACACCTTAGTTTTCTAGAAAAACTTCGTTCAATGGTACATTGGTGGCCTATTACCAATCCTTAAAGCTTTTTAAAATCCCTTAAATTATTTATAAAAATTCTTTAAAATTATATTCAAGATCTTGAAGGATTTAAGGGGATATTATGTGATTCTTGTGGGTTTTAATAATGTGTATCTAAGACAAATGATTCACATGTACACAGTCTTTGAGTGTTTCTTCATTTTGATGTTTCATTGAAGTTGAAGCACACATTCTTCTATCTCTTTACAGCTCTGTGATGACATCTTCTTATCTTTCCTACTTAAACTATAGTATGGAGTTATTGTCATCAAAACTGAGAATTCTTACTCTAACATACATAACCCATTGGTGCAAAATAATATTCTACCCAACATTTGGAGAGTGTTATGTACTTTGGTCTCACGAATGTATAAATATCCTTTCTTGAAACATCTTGACCAGGAATGTATAAAATAAAATATTATTCAAATTTTGATTACTTACATACTATTATAAGTATTTGCAACTACGATCATATAAAATTTCATCTAAGGATTTTCTTTTATATACTTTAAATTAGTTAATTATTTATATCATAATATAACACGGTACATAAAAGAAATTAAACACTAAAAATAACTTTTATTATGAATAAGATCATTTATAGAGTTAGTTATATAACACTTTGCATAACTTTCCCTAGGGCATACCACTACTCTCTCAATTCCCACTTGCACTTAGGGTCAATTGTGGATTCCCAATCTATTCCTTCGATCAATTTACTCACAATTGATCTAGCTAGTCCCCTCATGAATGAATCGTCTATATTGTCTTTAATATTTAGTATGTCAGTCAACATTTCTCCATTGCTGATAATTACCTTATTAAGTAGAACTTTCGAAATATGTCTCGTGACTTCTTGTGAAGCCTAGGATTTTTTGCGATCTGCATCGCGGCATTATTATAACAAAACAATTTCATGGGATCTCAACATTTGGAATCACCCTGGTTCAGTTAAAAATTTAAGCATGAAGACTGCTTCTTTAGCTGCTTCGTTCAAGGTGATGTGCTTATTCTCCATCGTCAAATTAGCTACTATCACTTGTTTTGAACTTTTCCAACTTATTGCCCCATTGTTTAACATGAATATGTAACTTGACAGCAATTTTTTGCCATCGATATAACCCTGAAAACTTGAGTCAGTATACCTTTTCATAAGGAGGTCTTCATTCCAATACATTGGGAATAAGTCTTTGGTATTTCGTAAAAACTTTAGAATACATTTTACAGCAGTCCAATGCTTTTCTCCAGGATTTGACTGGTGTTGCCTTCGCTTCCTAATTGAAAACCATATCCGGTCTTGTACATAGCACGACATAAATTAATGATCTAATTGCAGACGCATACAATATCCACTTCATAATCTCTTTCTCCTCATCCATATAAGGAGCATCCTTTTTGAAAGGATAATTCCGACTGAATCGGAACATTTCCATGCATGGAATTCTCCATACTAAACCTTTTTAGTACGGTGTCGATGCACAAGGATTTAGACAATTCTAATAACCTTTTGGATTTATCTCCATAGATCCTAATACCTAGTATGTAGGTTTCTTTACCAAATCCTTTATGGGAAAATTTTAAGACACAAGCTTTTACCGATTGCAACAACGGTATGTCATTTCCAATCGAAGTAAATCGTCAACATATATAACAATAACTATAGAACTTTCTTGTTCTTTCCTTTGTATGTATGCTTCTTTTGTGTTTTGATAAAAGGCAAACTATATCACTTTATCAAAATGCTTGTTCCAACTTCATGAAGTTTATTTAAGACCATATATTGATCTTAACATCACACAAGCCTTTCCTATGCTCCCACTGACCTCGAAACCCTTTGGTTGACACATGTACATAATTTCTTCTATATCACCATTTATAAAGGTGGCTTTCACATCCACTTGACATTTTTCATAGTCGCAAAAGGCGGTAATGGTGAGTAATACCTGGATGGAATTTAATATGTCTACGTATGAAAATGTTTCACCATAGTCAACAGAAACCTTTTACGACTAGCCTTTCTTTGTAGGTCTCTACCTTTCCATCTACATTTAGTTTCTTCTTAAAGGTCCACTTGCAGCCATTGGGTTTTACCCCATCAGGTATATCATCCAAAGTCCATACTTTATTTGTGTACATGGAACCTATCTTGAATTTCATAGCTTTAAGCCATAGGGAAAAGTTATTACTCTTCAGTGTTTGTCGGACGTGAGAGGAGTGTCACCTTCTGGTACATAATCCTTTTTATCACTGTCCATGAGGAATCTAATTTATCTCTTTGGTGCATGAGATTACCTATTAGACCTTATAATAGGTTGCATGTTATCGTATATGGGTAAATCTATTTCCTTCAAATGTTTAGCATCTGTGTTAGTTTCTCGGATCTCATCCAAGTTTATAACTTCAATATTATATTATTTTAATAGAAATTACCTTTCTATAAAGACAATGCATCAAGAAACAATAACCTTTTGTTCCTCCGTGTTATATAAAGTATGTCCGATAGAATCCTTGGGATATCCTATAAACTTACGCAGCATTGATCTTGCCTAAAGCTCATTGGAGCCAATATTCTTAATGTAGGTAGGACAATCCCATACCTTCAAATACAAGAGGTAGGGTGTCTTCCCATACCATATCTTATATGTTGTGTTGGGCACAGATTTAGATGGAATCAAATTTAGCATATGCACTATAGATTCTAAAGCATATTCTTAGTAGGAAAGAGGCAACTCAGCCCCACTCATCATAGATCAAACTATATCTAACAGTGTTTGATTCATTCTCTCTAAAACACCATTATGTTGCAATGTATAAGGTGGAGTCACCTGAAAGATAATCCCATTATCTTTTGGATACTGTTGAAGTTATGCAATATACTCACATCCTTGATCAGATCAAAGTATTTTAATCTTATGGTTAGTCTATTTTTTTTAATATTTCTATAAATTTATCATAGGTATCGGATTTATTCTTCATATGTGTACATATCCTAGTCTAGATAAATCATAAGTAAATGTTATGGAATATGAAGAACTATCTTTTGCTAATATAGGCATTAAGCCATATACATCAGTATGTACGAGGCCCATGAGTTCTTTAACTCTTTCATTGCTCCTACTAAAATGGTGCTTAGTCATTTTTCCTTTGAGGCAGGACTCACAAATGGCGAATGATTCATAATCAAAATATGGGAGAAAATCCATGTTACTCAATTTGTACAATCACTTGTCACTAATATAACCTAGCCTACAATGCCACAAATAACTATCTTTAACATTAATAGCAAAAGAATTATTGAAAACAAATATATGTTTAAAATTAGAATAAAAATTCCATATCCAAAACACCATCACAAATTTTATTTCCATCAAACACATTGCTCATAACATCATTACTACAATGAAAAGCCTATCCGGTCTCAGCTAATGTGGACACAAATATTATTCCACAGATAAAGTTTTATACATTAACAATTATTTAAAACAATAACATCTTCATTTGGAATGTAAATGAAAATTTCCAATTGTAGTTGCATCTACTATAGATCCATCAGCAACTTGAAGGCTCATTTCTCCCTTTGCCATGAGCAGCCTACTCCTAAGTCCCTATAACAAATTATAGGTATAAGTTTCAGATCCTCTATGTAAAACCAAGATTTTTTACCGATTGTAAAACAATTTACAATTATAAACATACCTTTAGGAGCCGAGGGATTCAATTTCTTCTTCTCTTTCGAAGACATTAGATATTTTGGGCAGTTCCTTTTCCAATACACGTTCTTATGACAATGTTGACATTCACCGTTATCATGGGAAGCACTACTCTTACCACCATGCTTTCTTTTCTCCAAACCTTTCAAAGATGATGTTTTCCTTTTCACAGTGAGCATTGTAACCTGGTCCATTAATAAGCCTTCAGTAGTCCTCAACATATTAAGGAGTTCAACAGGGCTCACTGTCATCTTGTTCATATTGAAATTCAATATAAACGGTTCAAACTACAAAGTAATCGAGCCTATAATCAGGTCTTCTTACATTTCTTCTTCGATCTTAGCATTAAATCTAGAAATTCTACCAATATAGCCTTTCATCATTATGACATATTCCTACACACTACTATTATTGCTCACCTTTGTGTTGAACAATTTCTTCGCTATCTCATACCCTGCAAAGTGAGACCTCTCCCTAAAAAATGATTTGAGGTTCTTAAAGATGTTATACCCCACATACGCTAGTCATCGTAGGTTAACAAGGTGGGAATCCTTCATGAGGCAAGCATGGGAGCTATCAAAAAGAGTTCTATGAAGTCATTGCGTGATGTTCTCAAACGTTGAAGGAGAGCTATCAAGAAGAGTTCTATAAAGTCATTGCGTGATGTTTTCAAATGTTGAACTATAAGAGTTCTATAAAGCCATCACGTAATGTCCTCAAGTATTGAAGTAGGGCTATCGTGAAAAGTTCAATAAAGCTATCGTGAAGAGTCTCATATGAGCTACCATGAGGATTTTATAGAGCAATTTCAAGAAGCTTCCCTGTGAAAACTTTAAGCATGAAAGAATAAAGCCATCATGATAGTTCTCAAAGCGGTCACTTGATAAGGTAATGGAGCCATCATAGGGAGTTCTACAAGGCCCTCACATCCATCCTCCAAATGATAAACCACACCATCATGAGAGGTGCCCTCATGTTACCACATGTAATCTTTAGATGATAAAATAAGGCTATCGTGAGGAGTTCAATGAAGCCATCACATGCAATTTGAGGAGTTCCAACATGATATTATGTGCAATTCTAAAATGGGTGATTTAAGCTATCACGAAGGCTTTTAGGAAACCATCACATGTAACCTTGAAACAACATATTAGAGCTATCACGGAAGGTTTCCAAGACATTATCATGCTCAAATCGCAAACTAAAATCCATCTAGAAACCATTGTGCCACATATCAATTCAATCATGTGCCACGTGGACTAATCGCAACCATCCGCTAGAGTGCCATGTATTAAGAATCCAGTGGCCAAAATTCTTTATAAATAGAGGGGTACCCCCAAAAAGGGATCGAAATTCTTAAGCCCTCCTTCTTTTTTATTTTCATTTTTTCCTCCAACTTTGTAAAGTGAGCTTTAAATTGGGGATTCATGGTCGTTATGGCAGATTGTAATTGAGAACTTTGTAATAAAGTACTTGCATTTAACGTGAATTACTTAGTTACTCCTGTTGGATATATGATAGCATGTTATTATGGATTCTACCATAGTTTACCTTCCCTTGCCTTGAATTACTAGCCTAGCCTAACTTTTACTTTAACATTATTGATGCTTTCATTGAGAACCAAACTTAAGGATCACCCTCATTCCCTCTCTCCTCAAAGATAAACTAAGCTCATTTGGATTTCTAACTATGGAAGTTAGGTCTCAACAAGGATCTTTCGAACCACATCTAAACCTTTTACCTTATCTAATAAACAAACAACAATTTAATGAAGAACAAGAGTTAAATTTGAGAGATCTAGCACTTCAAACATTGGAAGAAAAGGAAAGGATTGCTCAATATAACCCAAGAAAATGGAGTGTAAAACCTTTCCATATTGGAGAAAAGCTAATCTTTGCCTTAGGAAACAAGCTAAAATTAGAAAAGCTAAACCAAAGAAATAGGGATAATGTAGAGTTTGAAAAGAACTCGTTCTCAGATCAGGCAAAGCATTCAACTTCAAGCACGAGGCACGGTCTTTGAAACTGAGATGAATCATGATTTTGAAAAATTCACTCAAAAATGGGAAAAAATTGTTAAGTTGGAACCTCTATTAAGGAAAAAAAGTTAGAAGAATGTCATGAAATTCAAAGCTCCTATAAAAGTTATAAAAATGAGAAAAGGAATCCTACAATAAGAGGGCCAAAAGGAAAAATCTTCATAGCACTCCTCATTTCTCAAGAGGTAGTGTGCTTCCTTACTAAGGATAGGCTAAAATATTGAGTTTCTAAGAAATCTCCGAAGTAAGTAGACAGATATAATGGAGGGATATAATGTCATTATCATAAAGCAAAGGGCCATCACATTAATGATCGTCGATCCCTATTTAGGATCATGGAGTATTATGTAAGGAAAGGAGAACTACATGAGTTTATAGGAGCTCAGTGTTCAAGAAATTAGAGCAACAACAAGCAAAGCCATGTCTAAAGGATAAAAGTAATCAAAAATTTTACTTTCAAAACCAAAGGACGCATTAATTGATCTTCTAAAAGCCTTTGGTTCTGCCATCGAGCTTGGCCTGACCAAAGCACCCATCCAATGGAGATGATCGAAAATACTTCAGTCCCACCTTCAGTCTGACTGAAGCACCCATCCAAAGAGTAATGGTCGGTTAAGTCATTGGTCCCACCGTCGGGCCTGGTCAAAGCACCAATCCAAGAGGGATGGTCGAAAATCCTTCAATCCTATCTTCAGGCCTGGCTGAAGCACCCATTCAAAGAGTTATGGCCAATTAAGCCTTTGGTCACGTTGCTAGGCCTGGCCAAAGCACATATCCAAGGGAGATAGTTGAAAAGCTTTCGGTCCTATCTTCGGTTCTAGCTGAAGCACCCATCCAAAGAGTGATGGTCCATTAAGCCTTTGGTTTTGCAGTCGTGCCTGACCAAAGCACCCGTCCAAGAGAGATGGTTGAAAAGACTTAGTCCCATCTTCGGGCCTAGATGAAGTACTAAGGCACCCATCTAGGGTAGATGGTCGAAAAGCCTTTAATCCTGCCTTCAGGCTTAGCTGAAGCCCTCATCCAAAGGGTGATGATCAATTAAGCCTTTAGTCCCGCCGCCGGACCTAGCCAAAGCTCCCATCCAAGGAAAATGGTCGAAAAGCCTTCAGTCCTGGCTAAAGCACCCATCCAAAGAGCGGTGGTCAATTAAGCCTTTGGTCTCGCTGTTGGGCTTGGCTAAAGAACGCACCTAAAAGAAGTAAACAAGAAAGCATTATTACGCAACAAGTCTCTACGCATCATTCAAAGGGTTTAACGATCAACTACTCAAAGTCAGCCTAAGGCAATCACAAATTAAGGGGATCAAGATAATAAACTAGATGAATCTCAAAACAACACACCATCAAAGTCAGGTATGCAAAAAGGGAAGTTATTTTGTTTATCAACTTACTTATATTATTCAATCCCATATAAGAGCAAAGCGCAATACAATTTATAAAGATGCAACATAACTATTTTTTTAACAAGACAATCTCTTTTATAACAAGTAAATTGTTACTTGACATTTACGGTCCCGAAGGATGAGGGAGTGGCTGATGGTGATAAATATGCTATTTCCCTTTTTCCTCCATGTCCGAGGTATATAAATGTGATCGCTAAATGAACTCGCTTCTTTATACAAAATTGTATGTCCTTCGTTTTCTTTCAAAGCTTCAAAAAATCCATATCGGAAAAAAATGATGAAATCTTTGATAATTAATGATTGCCTTTCTTAATCTGCTATCACTTTCCATGCCTAAGAATGTGAAATCAATTTTTAAGTTAAAAGCAACTATAACTTCGGTTAAGTAATCAAAAAGAGAATCAAGTTTCCAATTGATCTTCGAGTTCTTTTGGCACATTCATAAGGGTTTCGATCATAGATGGAGGATTAATAATGTGTTGTAAGGCGACTAAGAGGTATTTGTTTAGTTTTCTCTTCTTACAACGAATAATATTGAGAGAATCATCAGAGTCAATTTGAGTTAGCAAAACTTTTTCATAAGTCTTATTTGCGCCGTTAAGTTGAGAAATTTTATGATTCACTCACTAATGTTGTTTTCAAGAACCTTGATTTTCATTTTTAGTTCGTTCCTTGGCGCTCTAGCATCTTAATTTCATGCCTTTACAATGATAATGTCTAGATAAATTTCTTGTTCCACTGATCCTTGACCTTTTGAATGCACTCTAGTTTAAAGAGGCTCTACTCAGCCTTGCAAGTTCCCCTGATTTATCTATTTGGGAAAAATAAGGCGTAGGTCA
The DNA here is from genome assembly GCA_030737815.1 of Allium fistulosum. NCBI lineage: Eukaryota > Viridiplantae > Streptophyta > Magnoliopsida > Asparagales > Amaryllidaceae > Allium > Allium fistulosum. Next base: position 797,183,001 of record CM060905.1, on the reverse strand, counting down.
AAGACTGAATGCCCGCGAGATAAAGAAGAAAGACATATTATTTTATTTTTTGAAGAGTCAACTAGAGAGGGTGCAGGCAAACCTTCTTTACCTTTAGTCAGTATTAATTCATAAGATTGGCATTCATTTTTGTACTTTATCACTTTAACCTCCAAATCAAAGATGCGTTGATTTAAATAAGCAATCTTCGTATCGAATTCCGACTGCAGCTAGGAATTAGTACATGAACCGAGCCTTTCATTCAATACGAAAATTTCAGCATCCTTATGCAAAAATTTCTTCTCAAGATTTGTTACTATTTCTTGAGATGATTTCGGAATAGATTTCACCTTAATATATTTCTCATACCACTTGTTTGCTTCTTCGTTGTCTATGGTCGTGGAACCAAAAATGGAACGAGAGGGTCATTCTTTCAACGTTATCATCAATTTAGAATGAATATTCTCAAGACATTGATTGAGATTAGGAGCATCAATAAATCAGGTCAATCCTTCACCTTAAATTAGAAAATAAATAATAACAAAAATTCCAATAAAGATGGAAGAGGAATAACAAATTTTCTATTAAAAACCAATCAATTATTTTCTCAACGGACATTATATTTAGAAGAAACAACAATAATAGAAATTACAATATAATTAGTCTTTAGAATTAGAAAGGACATTACAAATCTTCTTAAAAGAGGAAGGCAAAATAGAAAACGTTGCGCTAAAAGGAGCATCAACACCAAGAGGAGTATTAAACGGAGGAAACCCACGATAATCCCACTCTTCAGTAGGAGGGCTAAGTCCACTACACAGTAACTTGGCATAGTTAGTCCGGATTTCATGAAGAAACTGGTCCACATAGCTACCCCGGAAATTGAAATTTAGATTCAGAAATTGGGTATATATATTTGATGAAGGTCATGATGGAAGTAGTATTTTATTAAGCGATACTTTTTAAACAAAGGGAAATTTTCTCTAGAAGTCCTTTTCAATCTGACCAAGTTACTTAAGTTGTCTCTTGACATGGGAGATGATGATTAAATAGAAATATATCTAGAAGCCTGCATATGGTTAATGGATATATTAAAACATGAAGTCCACGAAATCATTATAAGATTTAGCTTAAGAATAAAAGATAAGTTGTTCACAACATCATAGAGGTTCATAAAGAGAAAATTCTTTATAATATTCAATAACAAATCTATCTTTATTAAATCTAACCATATCAGGAGGAAGGGAATCAATAGTTAAAGGAGTGGTAAGAACCTTGGGAAAATTTCAGAATTCCCTAGAGTGAGGGTCAGATCTGTGTAAATCCAAATACCTCCTATGAAGGCGTCTAAGTAGTCCCCTACAACCGTAACCCAGGAAAGATAAGTCAGTCACGGGAAATCAAGCGTATACAAGATATAAGTACTCCATAAGTTTATCCCTATCCTCAATTAGCATTCAAAAAAGTATGGTCGATCCTTTGTTTTCCTTGCATGGCCTTTCTCATTCCTAGTTAAGCCTTAAATTTTGTTTTTTCCTTTTATCTAAAATAATCTCTATATAATTCCTAGTCATTTTCCTACGCTGATAGTTAAATCATGTTAATAATCTTAGATTGTGCACATAGACAATGAATAACAAATAAAATGAGAAAATTACCTATGGAGGAGTACAAGTAGCCCTAGGTTTGAAGGAACGAGTAAACAGAACATGAGGAGTTTGAGCTTCAACAGGAGATTGTGCCCCGACAGGAGTTTGACCCATTTCACCTGAATCAAGAGGCATTGACTTGGAAGGAGAGTGTCTGAGAGGTAGAGATTTTTCAATGCCTTTAATGATCTTCGAAGGAGGGAATTCCAACATCTGAACCTTAAGGGGCTCCAGACCCACCTTAATCCATGCCATCGTTCCCATCTCCTCTTGGAAAGTCCTTTCCATAAGGGCCACTGGCACCATTTTCTCATTGTTATCGTCTTCATCATCATCATCCTTATCGCTATCCACATTCTCTTCGTTGGCTCTTTCCTTCTCCGACTCCTCATCATACTCAATCGATGGTATGCCATCAAAAGACAAAGACTTAGCAGGGTCAATGATGTCTCCCCTCATAACCTCATAATAATCGCTTGGAATACACCCCAGTAAAATGCAAAATCTCTTTTTTTAATCTACCCTTGACCCATCAAATGAAGTAAAAGCCATGTCTGGGCATCGGTTAATGTTATCTTTATAAGTAGTACATAGAACTACTTCAGCGAATTGTCCTTTCCATCGACGAAGGAGATTATTCAGGAGAGAGAAGACCTTGGATTTCATGACATGAATGGATGATTTGAGCTTGCTAATAGAAGGATTCTTTTTATCCAAATCCTTTTCTAAGCTAGGAAATTTTTCCAAGGATGTTTTAAGAGTGGAGTTCTCTGACTGGACTCGAGAAGGCTCAGCCTCCAAAGATTTTTCTCTTGCCTCCAACCACCGATGTTTCCCTAGTTTTTATTCCAACAATTTAACCTCTTTTTCCAACTTCCAAGACCTTTCCTTTTCTAGATCCAACAAGATTGTGATCACCTTGTTCTTAGAAGATAGCGATTCGTTATTCGTATAAAGACCATTGAGTCGAATCTCGAGGGAAACCCTTTTTTAGAGAATAAAGAATTCAACTCTTATAACCGAGACACGTCTTGAGAAGAAGATGCGCACGACTGTTGAAAGTCAAACAAATGACGGCAAATCTAAAAAGAAAAAGTAATGCAAAGTTAGAAACTAAAGAATGATTAAGCTCAACACTTATACCACAATAAAGCAAGAGAACTTTACCTAAATAAGGTGTTGTAAAAGGTTTGAAAAGATTTTCAAGAAAAAGAAGTATGTCAGAAGAGCTCCAGGAAGCAAACATGGAGGAAAATAAAACCTTAGTGAATAAGTTCGTAAAGTTAGCAGAACAAGAAGGTCCCAACTCAAGGAGAAAAAGGAGGAACATCTTCAAGAGTAGTGTCAAGCCTTAAGGTTTGGTGTGAACAGGCCATAAACTTTCGAAGAGTAGGACTAGAAACATTGACGATAGAATCTTATACTGGGAGACTGGACACGATAGCAATGTCACTAGAAGGAGCAAGAATCGGGGTATAGTATACTCCACCCCTTTGGGCTTCTTTCAAGGAGCCTCAGATGGAATGAGAGCACCTTTGTAACTTTTCCTTTTCAAAACTCCCATAGCCTTCGCTATAACATCCTGAGCAGTAGAAACAAAAAACATTGCAGCAGTTTCTAAAGCCGTCACCTTTCCTATCTTTTTGGATGAAGCAGGCAATTCGAAAGCACCCTTATTTGGTAACAAGGCATCTATGCTCACAAGGTGCACGTCGGAGGGATTTATTTACAAAAAGGAAAGCATTAAATAAGCTTATTTCATTATGCAAAAGGGAAAAGCAACAACGAACCAAACCTAGGGAGTATCAAGGGCTTTTGGTCTATGCACGTTGTATAATGGAGTTTTCGAAAACACAACCAGCTTATCGGATGGAAGGGACGGTTGATTATTCCTTTTCTTCTTTATTATAGGAGGTTCTCTTAGGACTTGATGAGCCGGTAAAATCAAAGAGTACTTTCTTAGTTCCTCCTCATTAAGATGCCTCAGCCTGCTCCTTGAAAATGCAGTAGCATCCCCTAAGCTAGGGATCCTGGATAAAACCCGGGAGTCGATGTTCTTTGATTCAACAACTAACATTCATCATAATAAGGAAATATCATAAGTTAATAAAAACAAATGTAAATGTCAAGTACTTAAAAAACAAGCCTAATAAGAATGCATACAATGGATCGAGAATCATCCAGATGAATAACATCTTGCAAAAAAGAATTGGTGACTCCAATCTCGAGGCGCGTTAATAAAATCAGTTACTACTTCACTGCTAACAGAGTTGAGATAATAGATAGAATCATCAGGCTGATTCTTACTCTTTTGAAGAGTGACTAAGGAGCAAAGGATGGAGAGAGTTGGCTCATCTAGCTTGAGTTCTTTAAATAGGATGAACAAAGAATTAATCTAACTATATGAGTTAGGGCTTAATTGGATAGGAGCAATCTTCAAGAAGGCCAGAACATTACGAATAATAGAATTAAAGGGTAGGTAGCATGAGTGATAGATATGAAGAGGAGTGAAGGCAAAGAACCCTTCAAGGGGAGTGTTGATATGATCATTTAGGCCCGGAACCCTCATTTCGATCCCTGAGATATCAAAAAGGCAAAGGACAAAATCGATATCTTCTTACATTGTTAAGTAGGACCGATGAGAAGTGTAAACCTTTTCTTTAGAAGAATCTATAGGCTTAGGGGACTTAAGCGATTTTGATGCTCCCTTGGAAACCAGTTTCTTGACTCCAGCGATGAAGTCTACAATATAATGATTTTACTTATTTAAATGAAATTTCAAAAAAAAACTTCTTAATTTAAGAATGAAAAGCAAAACTATCAATGAATAAGCTTGCAATAAACACTTAAATATATAAGGGTCCACATAAAGGTCAAGGTAATATTCACATAGTAAGGGATATAAGTCCACGAGCCCTCCAAACACACACGTGCGCGCGCACACACACATATATATAAAGGTCAAGACTTATTAATTTCCCTATAAAAATGTCATATATCGACATGCGGTATAGGAAGTTGTTAGTAGGGTATTCAATACACCATACTTATATGGAATTTTTGAAAATTAACTTTCGAGTTTCAATCCACCATAATTCAAATAGTGATAAGGTATATGAATATATAAAATGATTGACAATTGGTTAAAGCTATCAACAATTAGTGATTGCAAATACATGAAGATATGAGTATATGGGAATATGAATGTATGAGTATGCATATATGAAGTACAACGTGATGCTAAGGTTAATAATTATCAACGAAAAATTATCGCGTATAAAGCTTTCATGTATAAAATCTGAGTTAGGCCTCAAACAAAGTCATCATAAGACAAAATCCTCATGTATAAAACTCATCACGTTGATTTTGAACATAGTCATCGTGAGACAAAATCCTTATGTTAAAATCTCTTCACGACGAGTTCGATCATAGCCATGTCATAGTCCTCAAGTATAAAACTCTTCATGATGAGTTTGAACATATTCATCGTGAGACATGGTCCTCGTGTATAAAACTCTTCGCGATGGGTTTAAACACAATCATCGTGAATGAATAGAAGACATGGTCATCATGAATAAGTCAAATTGTTATAAAGGGGGGCCATCATGAGCTAAATAAATGTAATCTTTGTGAATAAATTATGAAAGTAAGATCTTGGCATAAATTGCACACGAATGCTAGGCCTTCATATACTAAGTCATCGAATAGAAACGTGTCACACAACGATGGTTTGAATTCATTAAGTAATAGGAACATAAAACCTAAAATCCGAAACCCATAAACAATAAAATAGCAGGTTAAGCGATGAAATTTAGATCAAAATGGCAACTACAGAAGAATACATGAAGAAATCGCCAAAATCAAAATGAATAACAAAAATTAATCGAGTTCTCATAAAAATTAAGATTAACCAAAGTAAATTAAGAACCATGATAACAGAGAAATTAATAAATGAACTAATAATAAGAATGTTTACCAGATAAGAAATGCAGAAAGTAGAATCTGATTTTTGGTAAATATTACAAGAATGGGAAAATTTTGATAAAATAGGTAAGAGAGAAAGGGGAAGAGGAATGCTATTTATAGGAAGAAAGGGAGAGTAAGTTAACAGTTAGGTTAAAAGAAAAAGAATTTCAGCGGCTAAGATGGATATTTTTTAATATGAATTGCTACTTATACTAAAATAAAAGAAAAATTATAGGCGAGGGGGGAGGCAGGTGTTATACCCAAAATATACTAGTCATCGCGGGTTAACAAGACGAGAAGCCTTTATGAGGCAAGCACGGGAGCTATCGAAAGGAGTTATATGAAGTCATTGCGTGATGTTCTCCAATTGAAGCAGAGCCATTGTTATGGGCTATTTTTCCAATAAGAGTTAAAGCATTGGAGGGCTCAGAAAGTAGCTTGGACATGGAAAAGGAGAAGCAAGTTAGCAAGCAAGCAAGGCAAAGAAAAGGAGAAGGAGGCATCCCCCTTGTTCGGTATCCAAAGTACCGAATAGAAGTTCATTTTTGGTACTCTTGGGTACCGAACAGAATATCCTATTCGGTACCTAGGTTGCCGAACATAAGTTCTTGTTCGGTGCCCTTGGGTAACGAAAAAAAGTTCCTGTTCGGTACCCTTGGGCACCGAACAGAGTACCTTGTTTGGCAATGAAGGAGGGCCAAGACCAACATTGAATGAAGACCGGACCGAGGAGGTATGTGTGTGTCGAACCGAAGACCAAGGAGGGAACCGACCAAAAAAGGAAAGTGCAGGAACCTAGCAAACAACATGGCCCTGTGCACAATATCGAACCAACCTATCCTGAACAGAGCTCCCAGCCGAACCAAACAGCCCATATATGGAATGAAATCTGCACATATTTGGAAATTATGAATTATATTCCTGATTCCCAAGAATATTATCGCTGGGCGAGATATACATCGAAATTTCCTAACTTTCCATATTAATTAAACCTACTCTTCACCCTTATAAATACCCAAGCATTTGGCATTCAAAGGACAAGTTTTTAAGATCCATAAGCTTTCGAGCAACAATATTGTAACAACCCGCATATTTATCGATTTTATATTTAAATATTTTATTTAAATATTTCATCGTTAGTCGGACTTTAGTCCGAAAATCTACTTTTTGCAAACAGTCGAATTGGGACTCGAGACCACTTCCATTGAGTTCAAAATGTCATTTGCGATCTTTTTGACTATAAGCTTCGATATGTTTGGAGCTAGTCAAACATTTGACCATTTTCACTTTGGGTTTGGGTTTGGGTTCAGCCCACTAGCCAACTTATACTCAAATATGAACCACTCCTCCCCATTCACCCTCACTTCCTCCTCATTTCAGTTCTTGAGCAGCAATGGTGAGTGGAATGGGAAATTAAAACTCCAAGCCCTAGTTCCTCTTGCCAATCCAAATTCTAGCTCCAGATTCAAAGAGAACCCATTGGTAAGCTTCATCTCCTTCTTCTCCAACTCTTTCTCCTTTCAATCTCAGAAATTCCTAAACCTAACATTAGGAAATAATTCTCTTTTAAGCTTAGATTCAAGCTTGTTGAGTTGGAATTGAAGAGTGATTGTCCTTGCCTTGCTCTATAGCTTCCTCTTCATTGTTTTTGAGTAAAAGGTGAGATTTTTATCTCACATCTATGACTATAATCATCTTCGATCGTTGGGTATGAATTCCTAACACTTATTCATGTGTATTTGATTTTGATTTGGATTGCTTTTGTGAATATTCTAATTTTTGGTGTTTTGGATTCAATTCTTTAAAAATCATAGCTTTAATGTTTTGATCATGTTTTTGGTGATGAATCGAAGAACTTATATGGCCGGGTAGTCGATTGACAAAAGCCCCGGATTTCATTGCCCGATCGGGTGAAAGTGTGGGAGATTTCTCTCCCACTAGGCTGAAAAATAGCTTCAGCTCGGCACCAGACGTCTGCAGTTAGGCTCAGACGTCTGGAGTCTGTTTCAGGAAATTCCCGAAACTTGCTGCAGACGTCTGAGCATTTACCCCAGACGTCTGGAGCCTGTGACCTGCTCTATTTCGCATGCTTTTGCCTATTTAGCTCGGGATTTCAATTTCTATCGGATCAAGGTTATCCGATTCGTCGTTATCATTTATTTTCTTCGTTGATCTTCTTCTTGGAATTTTTGAGAATGTCGCTCGACCCGTCTTCCACTTAGGTCGTTTGGCATCACGAGGTCGCTTGTCTTCACTTAGGTCGTACGATTTTGACGGGGCGCTGCCCCCTTGACCCCCGCGACCTGACCGGGTAGGTCGAACCCCGTATCCCTCTTCGTAGGGGATCTTACCTGAAAAGCATTCATCAGAACTTCCACTTTGATGACATTTTCTTTGGGAATTATTGGAAATATCCATTTTTATAGATTTGATATCGATTTCTTTGGATTTTATTCACGTCTTCGAATGTGAATTTTTATGATTGATTGTTTCTACAATCACTTCTATGATTTATCACTTCAAAATATAAAGGTTTTCTATACTAGTAGTAAATATCAAAACCTTTTCATTAAAACGATTTCAACACTATTTTATTACAAAGCTCGTTTCTTAAAACCGTTTTCCAATCTATTAGTATATACAAACCTTTACTTCATTCGTATGAGAAAATATAATTAAACGGCTTAGCAAAACAAGTGGTATGAAACGCTTGCGTTTACTTCGTCGGTTAATTGATGGACTTGTTCGATTGAAACTCTTGTGACAATTTTCTAGTGGAGATCTACAATCTGTTCGTAAATATTTGAGTTAAGCAAGTGGTTATGGGACATGAAGCTAAACTCTTATATTTACTAGCTTAGTGTAATCGACACTTCTTGATGATCTATGATGATCATTTTGTGGTTTAGACTAGCAATGTGCAGGCTTTTAAATCTCCCCGAGATGGCCGAGATGAAAAATCCGAGATATCAGCCAAAATCCGAGATTTGGCAGCCTATTTAGTTATAAGTGTTTTAAATATCGCCCGAGATAGCCGAGATATTTTCCCAAGATATTGGCCAAAATCCGAGATTTAAAACACTGGCAATGTGCGATGTCTCTTTGACCACGTGGAGGACTGTTCCTCGTTTTTATGAGCTTCGGCTCATCAGGAGGAGCTTCGGCTCAAAGTCCGCAATGGGGGACTATACCCTGTCAGGAGGAGCTTCGGCTCATCAGGAGGAGCTTCGGCTCAAAGTCTGCAATGGGGGACTATACCCTGTCAGGAGGAGCTCCGGCTCATTTTTATGGGATTGTCCATCCTCTTTCTTGTGATTTCTGGATATTGATTTCTGGAATTTATGTTTCACCAGCATTTACGATGGGCATTGATGTGTATGTCTTTATTTGTGGCTTGGTGAATTAAATTAAGAATATGACGTTCTTTTCTGTGTTTTGAGATTCTTGAGATATTGTATGACTTTTGTGGGTTTTCTAATGTATACTTATCATACTATGACATCTTTTTGTTATCATACGTTTTATTATCTTATCTCTTATTCTATCACTTTATCTGCTATTTATAGCTAGACTGATCCGTTTATTATTTTCTTCTTAAATAATACTCGGGTCAGACTGAGATTTTACAGGTGCTTCCTCTTGACTTCCTATCTGGAACCATCATCTGACTTTTGGCTAACTACTTAGATTAGTAGTTTATTTTGTTGTAGAGATATAGACTCTATGATGTATACTTATTCTTTTGCTAGCACTTGTATCTATACTTTTGTGTTATTGTGGATCTTATTTGACCACTACTCTGATGTACACTTTCATGTGGTATATATTTATTCATATCTTTTTCCGCCTTTGTGATATGGATGTCTGTGACTGATTGTGTTATGTTTATTTCTATATTCGTTTCCGAAGATTATATAGCCACCGTGTGATAGCTTTGTGTTTATATCGGTATGTCGGATTTCCTCCTTAAATGATATGCATCCTAGTCTATCTGACATATCGGTGTTCGCACAAAGAAGTTACATGGATGGTCGCTCCTCAACAGCCTTATTCTCCATGCTAATTGACAGCACTGCCTCGTAGTGTTCTTGGTTAGCGTGGGTATAGAGGTGGGGCGTTACAAGTATTAATTGAATGGATCCTCTGGATCCTTATGTTCTAATATAAATCATTGTACTCTTGTAATAGCTGAATTATAAGAAGAGGAATAAATATGAACAGTGAATATAGGTTCATTACGGCTAAACCACTATAAAACTGTGTATCCTTTACTCTCTTTGCATTTATACATTGTTGAATCTATTGCTGTTAATTCGATTGGAGGTGTTTGCCCATTTTTTATGCAAACATTTTTGGTGCTTTTCATTAAGAAGGATTTCTCAGCATGCCTCCTAAATCTAAGAGTAGAACTGGCAGTGCCAACAATAGCATTAATTTGGTTGTTGCTAATCAGGACAACTAATCATCCAGTACACTGAGACTAGACACCATCACTAGGGGTGACTTGGACAAAGTTGTGGCAGATCTTGAACCTCGCTTTGCTTCTTAGCAGCAAGCCATTGCGGATCAAATCATGACACGCTTACGAAAACGTAGCCAACCGCGCACAACAATGAAACTAGAGGAAGGACCTAGTCCCGGAGGCCCAGGAAAAGAAGGAGGTCATACTCTAGAGGCGAATCGGATTAAGAGATTCGAGGAGTTGGACGAGCAAACGTCGAGGAAATAGGTCGAATAGGAGCTTAGCGAAACACTGCACCCAAGACCGGTTCGGCCCTGAACCGAACATGAGAGGTAATGAACTAGGGGTAGACATGGCGGAACCTCCAAGACCTAGGCAATGATCTCCAGTCTTAGCAGAAGTAGATGCTAATGGAAGGCGAGCTCATCACCGTAAATGATCCCGAAGCAAAGAACGAAGTTGGGAACATAGGTCAAGTCATCATAAAAGGTATGAAAGAAGCCTCTCACCTCGATGGGAGAGGTCAACCCAGCTCCATTGATCCCTTGAACTAGAAGATTTCATAGCGTAGCTTATAAGGGAGTGTATCCATCGTGAGCAAATAGAACGTAGAATATGAGCAAGAGTTGGCAGCCTGTTTTCTATAGAGATATAGACTATTCAAAATCTAAGGAGCATTCGGATGCCCACTATGGATCCCTACCAAGGCTTGACTGTAACATCCCCCATTTTGAGGGGCAAAACTAAGTGCTACCGATGCTACAGTTATTTGTAGTTATTAATTTCCAGTGACAAAATGCAACCATGTTAATCATTTTGACAATACAAGTAACACATGAATATGAAAATTTTGAACCTTATTTAAAATGAATTTTCTCATTTCATTTCAATAAGGTTTCAATTTCATTACATAATCCCAATTCATGAACCACGTTCATAGAAAATATTATTATTACAACATATTCCAAGAGCTACATATGAATATGCCCCTTTGGACGATCAGAGTCAAATATCTAGCATTTAATACAACTTGCCGTTACAACACAAAAGCAAAATCAAAACACAGCAGAAAATAGATATATATAGCTCCTACTAGCTAGATTACCTCCTGCACATCTTTGGAAGCTTATTCGTTTAAAGAGAACCTGAAAAGCCCTTACTCTCAACCTACTCAAATGAGTACCCGAGAGTTTAAGAGGAAAGACAAAAACTTTGGGTAAGATAAAAGGTCTAGTGTAAATAATAACCTATCATCTCGAACTAAATAGATATCCGGTGAGACCACGCCTTTGAGCAGAATGGTTTTCCTCTCACTAGTATCTTAACCATAATACAATAACCATATACCGTGCACCTGCATCCATAATGGTTAAAACATAACATAATATGATGATATTTAAAACTATAATATGCCTTGGATTTTTCATCCCAATTTAACCGACTATTTGTCTCAGTTTATAGTTTCTAGGGTTACTATGAACCTATTAGTTTTTATGGGCGGACTAATAACCTGTTCCATTCTTACGGACTATCTATCTGATTTCATGGTTTTCATAGGATCACTAAGAACCCATTGGTTTCTACCAATAACTTTATCCAATCATAGTTTTCATGGGATCATCGTGAACCTATTGGATTCTACCAATAACATCTCTAAAATCATAGTTTTTATGGGCTGACTATGAACCTATTGGATTCTCCAATAACAACTCTTAAATCATAGTTTTCATGGGCTAACTATGAACCTATTGATCTCTATCAATAACACATTCCAGACATAGTTTTCATGGGATCACTAAGAACCTATTGGCCTATGCCAATAACATTTCTTATAACATAGTTTTCATGGGCTAACTAAGAACCTATTTAACTCAATAATCTTTTGAATAGTTCTGGGCATCCTATATTCTAGTCTACCTGACTTCCTGGATGTAATTCTACTCACATGGGAGTTAAGTTAATTTATATTCACTACTGGGTCAACCTAGTTGCTTATCCTGCCTTTAATACCCCAAAATACAGTTATGGGTCAACAATGAAGTGAATATGACAACAATAGCATTTATAATGACTGATCAAATGCACACGGTAATATAAACATCCATAGTTTAATTCCTTGTAATCATTTTCTTAATGAAATATGGTTAATACCCTTAACCCTAAAATTAACAAGGAAATCATCTTTTTATATTCTCAAAGTTTAATGCCATTTTATAAAACCTTTTTTATATTGCCATGTACAAGATTGAAAATGATATAAGGTTTATTGCTTTCAAAACATCTTAGTTTGATCAACGTAGAGAACATTGATGATGTCGACATAAAGCTTAAGGCTCTACGCCTTTAATATAATAGAGTTTAACTCACACAACAACAACCCATATCAACCTTCATGTGGATCGATGAATTTTTTTACAACTTTGTTATAAGTTATATGGATCTTTACCAAATATATAGGGTCGTCGACCCTTAAAAACCTAGGCCTTGTCGCCCTTCTTAAAACAGTTTTATATAACATCAAAAGTAAGTCTCTTCGGCATTTAAAAGATAAGGCACAGCGACGTGATCAAGTGGCATCAATGCTAAAGCATAAGGTCATTGACCTTAACACTCATCGACTCCCAAGACCCTCGACGATGCTATAAAACTTTCATACTTAAAATACTTCAGTTACTATGCCGCTCTTTTTTAGAGAGTCGAAGATATAAGAGGCACCATCATTGCCTTGGCTTGGGAAAACAAACAAAGAGATGCGACATCATCGTTATAAAGGTTGGTGACTTTATAAAATATATGCGGCAACAAGCCTCTTAGTATAAAACTCGGCATGTATAAACATTGACATAGCCATGTCGAAGGCCATCTCCTTACCTTTGTTTCTATGACCTCAACGAGGTTCAAAACCAATCCATTTCTTGCCAAACTCGTTGACATCATATGCATTGGTTGATGTCGTGTCGATAACACTATGAAGCGGTGAGTGATTGCTCGACATAGCCAATGTCGACATATCCAATGTCGACATGGTAAAACTATAATTAACTTAAAAACCATCAAACTACTATAAAAAGATATTACTTTTCACCAAACCTCTATAATATGTCAAAAGCTTATTGGCTAGCAAAACTTTATCAATTTTTTTTACTGAAAAATTGCTGCACTCTATTTCCAAGATCACAAAACATTATTTATAATAATTAATTAACAACCAAAATTAATTAAACTTTTATATGCTTATTCTAGCATAATAATTTCATAGTAAATTGAAATCACTTGGGAAAAATCCCAAAATTCCTTAGAAATTCCAAAATACTAATTTCTCCACCATATAAAAATTTCAGGTCCAAAATCATCATTTAATTACTTAATTAAACCCCTTTTCTCCCTTAGGAAATTCATAAAATATTGATCTTAACATAGAAAATTATGAAATTAGAAACCCATCTCCAAATTATTATTTTACACATCACTCAGAAAATCATAGCATTTGGAGATGGAAAACTATAGTTTTAACCTTAAAACCGAATTATTTAACTTTATAAAATCATTATAAATTATCATTTATTCAAAACATGGCAAACTCACCATGGCATATCATCATCATTCATACATCTGATTTTAATCTTAAACCCGAATTTAAATCAATCGAAACAAAATAATATGAGATGGTTCATTATTCACTTTTTCTATGATAATAGAGTTAAGGTTTGATGAGTACTTTTAATTCCCCTAGCTTTGCTATTTAATCTCTAAGCTCTCTTCTTTCTTGTCTTTAGTTTAATGGCCGACCCTTGTATTATTTTACTTGCTTAAGTTTTGTAAGAATGAGAATGAGAGGGGAGAGGGATGGTTTAAGGCATGAAGAGTTTTTCCATTCCTAAATTACCTCTTTCATATCTCTTATTACTATTAAGTCATTGAACAATTTATTAATCCATTGGTCAGTTAATCATGGCTTGACCATGTTGATTATTAAATCCCAATTCTTTATCATACTAAACATCACATTATTCTATTTAATTTATCAAATTAAATCTCTTGAATAACGTTAACTAAAATTAAGGGTGTTACATTGACTGATCCCAGTGCATCCACAGAGATATACATAACATATGTTAATGAGTGGAGAAATAAAGGAAGTTTCGTGCAAATGTTTTCCCTTCTTCCTATCGGTTTTGGCGACCATGTGGTTCTACTGTCTTCCCTCCGGCATGATCCACTCATGGGAAATGCTGAAGAAAAAATTTATCTGCCAATTCCGGGTCCACATAGAACAACCAAAGGATCTGTATTCTTTGTCAGATGTAAAACAGCGAGAGGATGAGACTCTACAGCAATATTTGACTCACCTCAATGCTACAGCTGCTAGTGTTTAGAATGCTGATGAACGATTTACTCTAATGGAATTATGTGGAGGTATGCATCCCGACATAAAGATGGCTCATATTTTGACCAAAGGGAAACCAGCTACACTTCAAGATTTCTTCTATGAAGCTGCAAAGTATATGCGCCTGGAGTAGACACATCGGGGCAGTAGACTGATATCGTCGCCAAAGCATCAGAAGCTTTTGGTAGTGTGAATGCTATAGTCAAGAATGGTGTAGCTGGTAGCTGGGAGAAAATTAGAGCGAAGAAGGTTCAAGCTTGGTTATAGGTTTGACACATGCACAGATTTGAATGATACTATAGAGAACATCTACCTGGTCATGCAGGCGAAGCTCAATACAATAAGACTGCTCCAAAAAGGAAATTGAAGCTGAAATGAATACTGGTAAGTGTTGTAGATTACTAAATCTCATGGACACAATACTAACGAATGTCTCCACTTATGGGACATAATTAAAGAATATATCAGGAGAAGGAAGCTGGAATGGTATTTCAAGAGCCCGAAGGCTCATCCTGCTCCTGAGAAGCAGGCCCCGAGACAACTCAAACTATGGAATGGAGGTGAAGGATCCAATGCCAACCCTGGGAAAGGTGGGAGATTAGTGATCAATACGATAATAAGGGGATCGCATGTATTAGATAAAAGTAGGGCTAAAATGGAGAGGTATGAGAAGTATCTAAAGAACAGAGGGGCCTATGTTTGCACTATAGGCGAGTAGTAGAGAATTAAGACTCCGCGTTAAGAGTAGGAGATAATAGCCTTTGATGATAATGACCTATGAGGAAAGCAATACCCGCACACGGATCCATAAAAAGAGAGATTTGTATCATTTATCGCCGAGGGTGAGGTTTTCTTTAGAGTGATCTAACTTTGGTTGGTTAATTCGATCAGTTCATCGATGGTCAGCAAGGAATTATAGAAGGAAATAAAAAGAAAAGAGAGGGAAAGAAAATCGAAGAACTTGAAAAAGTAAAACCCATATTAAAATCGAGTAGGGTTAAAATATATGAACCGACTAAAAATAAAAAATTTCTTGTCTTTCTCGAATGATAAGGAGAAAAAAATATAAGCTGAATATTGATTATTTGATTCTCTACAACTTCGATCCAAGCAGTTTATGTACCTGCAGATGATTTGACTGGTGATTATGGTAATGCTTGGTCCGACAGAGTTGCATTAAATTTTGGTAGAGAATGGAAGTTCAATGAACATTCTATTCAAGGATGTGTTTGACAAGATGGGACTGTCCATGGAACATGTCACACCGTACAACCAATGGCTACATGTTTTCATGGGAAAGGGCACCATGCCCTTAGGAAGGTTGGATTTGTTTGTTAAGATAGGAACCCATCCCCGATTAGCCATACGAAAGCTAGTGGCTTCTTGGTGCTTAACCATGAAGTTCCCAACTCCTAACGGGATAGGAGTGGTGGAAGGGAACCAAGACACAATCAGGGAATGTTATGTTGCAGAGCTTCGAGAAAACAAACGATGGTAGAAAGGGAAGGGTGAAGAAGTTACATTCCGCACCCAAAAATTCTATCACATAGCAATTAAAGGAAGGACCCCCACTCGGTTTCACGACCGACCCTTATAACGAACTTGATCTGAGAGATGAAGAAGAGGGGGCCACAGCTGAGCCTAGAGAGGCAATGGATTTCGTAGAGATAAACAGTAATGATCCGAAAAGACTCATGAAAATCACGTTTGGATTGGAGTGAAATCATAAGATATGACTGATTGTATTTCTATAGGATAACCAGGACGTGTTAGCATGGTCTCAAGCAGACATGCGCGGAATCTCTCCCTCAATTGCTTGTCATGCTTTGAATATCGACCCAAGGAAACCTCTAGTGAAATAGAAAAAGAATTATGGGCCCAGAGCAATCTGCAGCACTAAACGAAGAAGTGAAAACCTTGCTGGCAAATGGCTTCATCTGAAAATCATTGTACCCAGAATGGATTATGAACCCGGTTCTTGTTAAGAAGCCAAATGGAAAATGGCGAACCTACATTGACTTCTCTAACTTGAATGATGCATGTCCTAAAGACTATTTCCCAGCCCTAAGGATTGATCAATTGGTAGATGAAACAGCTGGACATAAGCTTTTATCCTTTATGGACGCTTAATTTGGATATAAAAAAATCGCAATGCATGTCCTTGATCAGGAGCACATTAGTTTCATCACCAACCTAGGGCTCTACTACTACAAGGTTATGCCATTTGGACTCAAAAATGCAGGAGTGGTGTACCAATGCGTGGTAAACTAGATGTTCACCGAGCAGATTGGGAAAATCATGGTAGTATACGTTGATGACATGCTGGTGAAATCAAAAAGGGTCGAAGACCATATCTCATACTTGGAGGAAATGTTTCAAATCCTACGAAAATACGGGATGAAATTAAATCCGCTAAAATGTTTTTATACGGTAGCTTCTGGAAAATTCTTGGGGTTTATCGTGCATGTTGGAGGAATTGAGGTTAATACGGAGCAGGTCCAGGCTTTAAGAGACATCAAAATCCCAAAACACGAAAGGAGATGTAAATTTTAAATGGGAAAATAGCAGCTTTGAGCAGGTTCATATCCAGAGCCACAGATACGTGTGTCCCATTCTTCGAAGCACTCAAAAAGGAAAATGGAAAGTTCACATGGACGGATGAGTGCTTAGCTGATTTCTTAAACTTTTTGAAACATCTGCAGAAGTTGCCATTTCTTTCTACATCGGTGGAGGGAGAAGACCTTTACCTACACTTGGCAATGTCACTCCACGCCCTGAGCATGACATTGGTGAGAGCAGAAGATCGGGTGCAATGTCTAGTATACTATTTGAGTAAGCGTTTCACCGGGCCGGAGTCAAATTATCCTAAGCTAGAAAAGTTGGCATACTGCCTGTTAATCACATCCTGGAAGTTGAGGCATTATTTTCAATCGCATCCCAACCGAGCGCTCATAGATCAGCCCTTGAGGCAAGCTCTACACAGGTCTGATACTTTAGGGAGACATACCAAATGGAGTATTGAATTGACCCTGTATGAGATAACCTATCACCTTAGAATTGCGATCAAAGGACAAGCATTAGTAGACTTTATCACAAAATTTACCATTCGAGATGATGAAGTACCGCCCTGGGAGGATGAAGCACTTAAATGGCGGGTATATATAGATAAAGCATCGAATGATCATGACTCTAGTGCAGCAGCAATATTGTTAATGCCCGAAGGAAAGAAACTAAGCTACGCAATACGGCTTGGATTCAAGTTAGCAAACAATGAAGTGGAGTATGAATCTTTAATAGCAGGGTTAGAGATAGTAATTGGGAATTAGGTCGTTGTGTGTGCACAATGACTCACAGTTGATAGTGAACCAGATGCTTGGAGAAATTCAGGCTAAGGGAGAGCGCTTGATATCCAATTTAAGGAAGGTGAAGGTCCTACTTAATGAAATGAACACTATGTAATCAAGCACATTCCTTGGGAGGAGAACTAGGATGCGGATGAACTGGTGAAGTTGGCAAGTTTGGGAGTCGGGCCTCTGTTGGGGTTGGTACCAATAACGACCATGCATAGTCCTAGCTTTGAGGAGGTGAATGCAATCGCAACTGTCGATGGCGAGGAGACCTGGATGAAACCATTGATAAGGTATTTGAGCCAGGGAGTATTACCAAGTAACAAGAACGAATCTAGAAAGGTCCTACGAAAGGCACCGTGCTTCGTCATTTAGGATGGTGTACTGTTCTAGATAGGATTTTCTAACCCATTGTTTAGATGTGTCACTAGAAAGGCAGCTGAGGAGGTGTTGGATAACATTCACCAAGGGAGCTGTAGAAACATACTGGGGGGTAGACCGTGGCAAAGAAAATATCGGGATACGGATACTTCTGGCCAATATTGAACCATGATGCGATGGAGTACACAAGGAGATATGATAAGTGCCAACGGTTCGCGAAGATTCCCAGATTGCCCTCGACCGTATTAACTTACATAGTTAGCTCCTGGCCTTTCATGGTTTGGAAGATAGACTTAATCGGAGAATTTCCAATGGCGTAGGGTGATCTAAGTACGCTATAGTGGCAGTTGACTACTTTACTAAGTGCGTGGAAGATGAACCCCTTACTAAAGAGTCAACAACCAAGGTCATAAACTTTTTAATCAGGAATGTGATGTGTAGGTACAGAGTTCCTTTTTTGATCATCTCAGACAATGGACTATAGTTCGACAATGCGGAGTTTGCCGATTTCTGCCAGCAGCATGGAATAAAGAAAAGCTTCTCCCCAATGGAATATCCACATGCTAATGGACAGGTAGAAGCAGTCAATAAAGTTATGAAAACACTGATAAAGAAGTAGTTGGAAAAGGCGAAGGGAGCGTGGGTAAACAAACTTCTTCTGGTTTATGGGCCTACCATACTTCCTTCAAGATAGCAATAGGACATACTCCTTTCTCATTAGCTTATGAGTTGGAGGCAATGTTGCTGGTAGAGACAGCAGTACCATCACACATAATGGTTTACTATGACTCGGGTGAAAATGAAGAGCTACTGAACATGTCACTTGACCTAGTTGATGAGGGGTGCGACGAAGGCGCTTTGAAAGCTAAAGCACACAAGTGGAGGGTAGCTGTAAGGTCAAGTATTGCCCTCTTAAGGAAGAGGACTTGGTGCTGAAGTGGGTGTTCCCCAAACCTGAGGCACTTAATCCTGTATGGGAAGGACCGTATGTTATTCACAAGGACTTAGGCAATGGAGCTTTTATCCTCAGCACAGTAGATGGAGCTCAATTCAGAAGAGCTTGGAATGCACACCATCTTCGTCATTTTTTTACTTGAGTTTTCTCTATTTTGCTAATTGTATTAAAATTCTGTAATTGGAATACTTATGAAATGGATTCTAATAAAATATGCTTTCCTTAAAATCTTGTCTCAGCATACAATGATTTGGAAACATGACTTTGTATTACCAATTGAATGCATTGGACTAACGCAAACACTATGGCAAAGTATTGCCTAGGCCCAAAGAGACGACTCCTTGACTGGGGAACAAAACCGTGTTATCATGCTATCTTCCCTCAAACTTTTCACCGATAGTGGTGGACTAGAGTGATCCCTATCTGGGTGTCCACAGCTGACAATAGACTCAAAATTTTCACCTGTACCGTGGATAGAGTGATCCTATTCAGGTTTCCACAACTGACGATCGGTTCAGACTTTTCCCCTGTAGTGTTGGACCAGAATGATCCCTATTTGGGTGTCCACAGCTGACGATTGGCTCAAACTTTTCATCATCGGTAATGGACCAGAGTGAACCTTATCCAAGGGTCCACAGTTGACGATCGGCTCAAACTTTCAGCTAGCAGCAGTAGAATAAACTAATCCCTATTCGGGTGTCCACAGTTGACGATCAACTCAAACTTTTCGCTAGCAACAATGGATCAGAGTGATCCCTATTTGGATGTCCACAGATAATAATCGACTCAAACTTTTCATTTGTAGTGCTTGACTAGAGTGATCCCTATTTAGGTGTCCACAGCTGACGATTGGCTCAAACTTTTCATCAACAGTGGTGGACCAGAGTGATCCATATTCAGGTATCCACAGTTGATGATCGATTCATAATTTCCCCATCAACCATAGTAAGCCAGAGTGGCTCTACTCAGGTGTTCACTATTATTGGTAGCTTTAAACCCATGGAGGGTCAAGGAGAACCCAACCTGCCGACCGTCAGGGCATGGCAGCCACCTTGTTGGTTCTCCTCTGGCGGATAAGTGAGACCGACGATGGTGAAAAATGACTATCAGCTAACTTACTTGACTCGTGCATTAGTTGCATAATAATCAACAAATAGAAGGAATATAAAATAGAGTCCACGGGAATAATGGAAAATATGAATCATACATACAAACCATAACTGTCAGATATCCAGATGTTTACAAGCAAAAAATCACAAGTGTAAAGGAATAATATGCGCTCAACCTCACCAATACATCAAAATTGGTCGATCACATATGACAATGTTTAATACAGGCAAAGGAAAAAATATATACATAATAGTCCATCTCCAACAAGAGAACACAAATAGAACACGGGCGCAGCTCTCACTTAGGCCTGGGTTTGGATTTGGAGACTGTTTATTTGTATTGATGCTTATGCCCTTTCTGCTTGCCTTTTTTCTTTTCTTCCTCTTGCTTGGCGACAGCGGCAACGACATTAATTTCTTCCTGTTTCTTCTTTATTGTTTCAGCTCCTCCATGTCCTCAAGCTTAACTCTGGCTATATCTGTAGGGAATTTCAGTAGGACTTGCTGTTTCAAAGCCTCAACCCTATCGAAGTCCTTAGTAGGCTCCGTGGCACCCAGTATCTCGAGCTTAGCATCGTTCTAGAGGGCATCAATTATTTCATCCTGTGCTGCATCGGCTGTAGGATCGAAAGGGCTTGGGGCATAGTATCTGACGGTGGAATGTTAGAAGTAGTCATAGATCCAATAGGGTTGATCATAAGCTTACCACCTGTATGGAAACACGGACTATCAGGCACAAATTCTCCCAAGTAAGCTCGAATGTACTGGGCGGTGGCCCATGGGCTATAAAAAAGAATCCTACCTTTCTTGGGGGAACTTAGGATATTTCTAGAAGGATGAATGTGACCTGAAGGAGGAGGCACGTCCCAAGGTATGCTTAAAGCAGATGGATCTGAAGAAATGTGGAAAACAGTTATAGGGACATCGTGCATGGGGGGCATAACTAATTGGTTTTGAAATTTGACCTTTCTCTGTCACCTAAAGGTCGAGCCACCATTCTTCCTCCACTCTTCTTCCTCTCTCTAAGCCCTTTCAGTTTCAGCTAGCTTGAGGTAGCATAAGCGAATAGCTTCTTTCTCCTCTACCAAAAACGTACGTTGACAGTTTTGACGCTAAAGGATGGACCACCCTACTCACTTGTGGCTTTCGCCTCTTTGATAAGGCACTTATGGATTGAAGCCATGACCTCTTGGTAGTCGTCCATCCATGCTAGGATCTTCTTCATGAACATCCTATAGTAGATTTCATCTAGTAGAGATTCCACTTGGTCCAACTTGCTATTCAGCTCATCGCACTCCGCTTACAGCT
The DNA here is from genome assembly GCA_030737815.1 of Allium fistulosum. Lineage (NCBI taxonomy): Eukaryota > Viridiplantae > Streptophyta > Magnoliopsida > Asparagales > Amaryllidaceae > Allium > Allium fistulosum. The sequence goes on along the minus strand of CM060905.1, from coordinate 797,161,458 downwards.
TCTCAGCTCTAGAAGTCTCGACGGCCTTCCCAACAGATATTGCCCTGACCTCTGCTTATAGAGAGACCCTCTCAGCTCTCCACTCCACCACTTTTACCTTTAGGTCAGCAATGCCGGGCTCCACTCTCTTAACTACCTCCCGGAACTTGTCCACTCTCTTGGTAAATTTGGCATTAACGTTCTTATAGTTATTGAAGAGTCTCCCAGCCCCATCATTATAATCCTTCTTGGCAGCTTTGATATTAGCAACATGATCTTAGTTCAGCTGCTTCAATTCTTCAATATGAGCAGCCTTATGCCTCTCGATCTCATCTGCATGCTTCTTCAGATCCTCGTTATGTGATCTCTCCAGTGCATCCACCACTTTCTTATGGCTTAAGTCTCTTTCGTGCAGTTGTTTTTCAAGTCAAATATCTTTAAGTTCTGCTTGTTGATCTCCTTCTCGACCTTGACAACTTTGGCATGATACTCTGACAAGGTCTTAACACCACTCAATCCATCTGCAAGATGATTAATTGTCCCAGTGAAGGAAAGTGGGGGCGCCTTAGCAAGCAAGTGGGTTGGGGTATCTCTCGACTGATAGTGCTGCTGGAATTCATCAAAGTTTGGGTCCTTAGGGTCGGTTATGACAACTACTCATTATATCTCCTTCTCTTTGTGTTTCCTCCTAGGGGGAGGGACTACCGCTCCTCTCCTGTCTGTCTTCTCCCGCTGTTTGGAAGTTTTCGAGTTAGATAAGGGAAAAGGCGAATGAAAGGAAGACTTGGAGGGGAGAATCGAAGTCCGAGATCTCAATTTAATGTCGAGGGAGTAGGATATTTTCTGAGAACCATCTTTGGGGTCTTGGTCGCCTTTGTCCCTAGTTGGACGGTAATGGAAAATATCCCCGATTAGCAACTCGGTAGCTGGTTGTCCAACATTTTTACTTGGGCCGAATGAAGACACAACCTATTTAACATCCTCGAGAGGTGCCTTTGACCTCAACTGCTTCATCTTGGATAGCAACTTTTCCCTTCTCGATCTCATGCTACCTTCAATTGTAATTTACAATGGTTTAGAATCGAAACAGACACTTGAAATGTGCATGACTATGAAATGAACGTGCAATTATGAAAATGTGAATGCAAGATCGCGTAGCGACCGTACAATCCCTTGGGTCCTCAAGGGTCTCCAACTATTGTTGGATCACCACTATGGATGTAGAGTCCCTATAATCAATCCCAAGCTATAAGTCTTGAATATAGACAGAAATAGAAATATCTCCGGGAATGAAAGTTCCATCCTCTTCCTTGGGGCCAAAAATGTGGCATAGGGCCTCATCTACCTCTAAATTAGACGAGGTAGCTAAACCAACGTTTCCGGAGGAATGCGCTTCATCACGGTCAGAGGCAGTATGGTCACAATAATGTGAATGTGGGCTCACCTCTTCTATTGTCTTTGTATGGATGTTGTCATCCTCCCACTCCCTCAAAGTCTTAAGCTGATCGCTTCTACTAGGTTTAACCTTGAAGGGGTCTAGCTACAGATCTTTTGAACCTACAAGGATGGTAGCAACAACTCTGTGAGGATCTGTACTCAAAACGGTGCCAGAAACAGGGGGTTGAGAGGATGGTGTGTTGCTAGTTTCATTAGTCATTGAATCTTTTCCTTTCATTTTTTTGACATGGTTTTGAGTGGAAAGTTGCCTACCTCTTCCAATTGAGCGACAAACTGCCAGCAGTACAAGCTGCTTCAAATTATCGTCAGTAACAAGGCGGGAAACCTCTCGGAGTTCTTTCAGAATTTGTTGGAGTCTACACAGCATATCCTCCAAATCATCCCTAGTCGCTACTCTCACCACACATGGAAGAAGGTTCAAAGAAAGAAAATTAGTATTTAGCACAAGATTTCACGAAGCTATGAAAAATGACTGGTGGAAGAAAGAGACTCGCATCCAGAATGCAAATGATAAAAGCACAGAGAGTTGTCTCGAACAAAGAAGTACTCATGCTTGAACATACTATACTTGGAGTACAAGTTCTCAACCAGCTTAAACTTGCTCCCCACCTCAAGATAAATAAAAGGAGAGACCTCTAACTTGCTTTTTATCACATAAAGGAACCTGATTTTGTGGTGAGTAAGGGGAATTCGATACCTCCTCATGAAGGTAGAATATAAGCTAGTAAGAATGGCATATCCATTGGGATGCAGTTGGAACGGTGCAATTTTCAAGTACACAAGAAGGCTTGCAATTCATTGAGGAAGAGGAGGCAGGACTCCAGCCACGCAGTGATAACGAGAATAACCCATGTATCCTTCCAGCGGAGTAAGCACTCATTGCTCACGGGTGGGCAGAAGGAGATCCTCGTTGGGAATACCATCTGTTGCAACAATCAATTCAAATTGTTTGGTAGTTAAAGTGGAGGCATCGGCATCAATAGGCTTCACCAGAAGTTTGGACAGACTATACCCAACTACTAGAGAGCGAGCTGAGCTAGGCTGATTGGAGCGATGCCCCTACGGCGTAGGCTTTGGAGGCACATAAGTAGGGGGCCCTGATCTACAAAAACTGATTGAGAGCGAGTCTTACGGCGACCCAACTACCTATCTGATATGATAACTTATCTCATATACGCTAAGGGTGGAAGTGTTTATGTGTGCACATGAGTGTATGCGTATATGTTAAAAAAACTCTAACGCTTCTATTCAGTTGATAATCGAACAACACTAAACCCTAACCTAGCAGTCGAATGGGAAATGGATCGTGGCATGGCCGAGTTATATGAATTATGGCATATGAATCAGTAATCATGGATGTAGAAGTAGGAAGAAGCGCTTACCAGATCAAGTAACTTGTTTGGATTGAAGTCGTGTTAAATTAAAGAAGTGAAGACAAGGTTTGGCAATGATAGCAAGAGGGAGATGAACAGTCTCAAAAGGCAATGGACTCTAAAAAAGTGAACATGCGTGTTTGGTGGAAGATATGCAGTGGCTTATATAGGAGCACGGGCACGATCGGTGCCAAACCGGGGACCTATCGAACCAATGACATGCCGAACCATAAGAGTGCCAGACCAACATCTCACCAACCCAACTTTGACCACCAAGCAAGTAGGTATGCCAACCCAAGAAGGAGAAACAAAGATAGCGATGAGCATCCACCGAAGCATTCACTCGAGGCGTTTTTCAAACAATGCCTACCTCGTAGTTTACAAGATGGAATTTGAGGGGCAAGTGTTATGGGTTATTTTGCCCACAAGAGTCAAGGCATTGGAGGGCTTAGAAAGTAGTTAGGACATGGCAAAGGAGAAGCAGGCCAGCATGCAAGGCAAAGGGAAGAAGAAGGAGGTAGCCCCTCTGTTCGGTATCCAAAGTACCAAACAGAAGTTCCTATTCGGTACCTTTGGGTATCGAACATAATAACTTGTTCGATACCTAAGGTACCAAACAGAAGTTCATGCTCTGTACCCCTGGGTACCAAACATAATATCTTGTTTGGTATCCAAGGTATCGAATAGAAGTTCCCATTCAGTACCCCTAGGTACCAAACAAGAATATCTTGTTCGGAAATTGAACAAAGACCGTACCGAGGAGGTATGTGTATGCCGAACCAAAGATCAAGGAGGGAACCAAACAAAAAAGGGAAGTACAGGAACCTAGCCAACAACATGGCCATGTGCACAACACCGAACCAATCTACCTTGGATAGAGCTCCTAGCTGAGCCAAGCATCCCATACATGGAGTAAAATCTGCGTATATTAGGAAATTATCAGTTATATTCCTGATACATGGGAATATTCCATCCGGGCGAGATATGCATGGAAATTTCCTAACTTTCGTATTAATCACACATTCTCTTCATCCTTATTAATATCTAAGCATTTGGCATTCGTAAGGACAAGTTTTTGAGATCCACAAGCTTCCAAGCAACAATATCAACTGAACGGAGCTTTGGATCCTTATGTTCTAATATAATTCATAGTATTTCATTTTAAACTCTTGTAATAGTTGAATTATAAGAAGAGGAATAAATATGAATAGTGGATGTGGGCCCGTTACGGCTGAACCACTATAAACATGTGTGTCCTTTACTTTCTTTGTGTTTATACACTGTTGAATCTGCTATTGTTAATTCAATTTGAGGTGTTTGTCCATTTTTTGTGCAAACAACCATCAAGAAAAGTTCTATGAAGTCATCGCATGATGTTATTAAATGTTGAAGCAGAAGTGTTCTATAAAGCCATCGCATAATGTCCTCAAGTACTAAAGCAATGCTATAGTGTAAAGTTCCATAACGCTATCATAAAGAGTCCCATATGAGCTATTGTGAGGTGGTCATATAGCAATTTGCAAGTAGCTTCTATGTGACAACTTTAAGCATGAAAGAATCGAGCCATCATGATAATTCTTGAAGCGGTCGCTTGACAAGGTAAAAGAGCCATCGTGGGAAGTTTTATGAGGCCTTCGTATACCATCCGCCAAATGATAAACAATGCCACCGCGATAAGTTCCCTCATGTTACCGCATGCAATCTTCAGATGATAAATTATGGCTATCGCGAGGAGTTCAATGAAGCCATCGCATGCAATTTGAGGAGTTCCAACATGCAATCGAGTGCAATTCTAAAATGGGTGATTTAAACTATCGCGAAGGGTTTCAAGGAACCATCGCATGTAATCTTGGAAAATCATATTAGAGCTATCGTAGATGGTCTCCAAACATTATCATGGTCAAATCACAAGCTAAAATCCATCAAGAAATTATTGTGCCACATATCAATTTGATCATATGCCATATAGACTACTCACAAACATCTACTAGAGTGCCATATGTCAAGAATCCATCGGCCCAAATTCTCTATAAATAAAGGGGTACCTCCCCCAAAAAGGGGGTCTAATTTCTCAAGTCATCCTTCTTCTTTATTTTCATTTTTTCCTCCAACTTTGTAAAGTGAGATTTGAATTAGGGATTTACGGTTGTTAGGGCAAATTGTAATTGAGAACTTTGTAATAAAGGGTATGCATTTGGCGTGAATTGCATAGTTACTCCCATTGGATATATGATAACTTGTTTTATTATGGATTCTACTATGATTATGAACCTTTACCTTCACTTGCCTTGAATTACTAGCCTAGCCTAATTTTTACCCTAACAAAAGACTTCATTGACAGTCATATGCTCATGCTACACATAAGCTCGGACTATGTCATAATCAGTTATCCAAGTGTAATTAGATTTAACTATTTCAATGTATGCATCCTCAACGGGATTAGTTTATAAAGGTGAGATTGCGAATGACCATAATCTTTCGTAAGTTAGTGCTATTTTAACCGCACTTAGCCAATCGGTGTAATTTGGACTAGTCAGTTTGTCATTTCATAGAATAACTTTAGGTTGGTCATTTTCTGCAAATTTAATTTTATGTAAATTAGCATAGTTTTATATAACATATATTCTTACAATATTAGAATGGTTAAATGTTATCATTTCATTTTTCTACTAATGCTTCCACTAGATTTTTATGTCTCTCCAAACCCTAGGAGAAATATAGGAACCTTTTGATTTCTTTAGTGAGTGTTAGGATCCACTTTCCTTGGGATTCTAACCTTGAGTTTTCTCAACAAGCCATACCCCCATAAGTGGTGGGTAACTCTTTATCGGTTATGTCCAATACGACTCCTAAATGAGTTCTTTTCCCTATTTTCAATCTCAATCTTGAGTTTGCTTAACAAGCTAAGAGAGAATAGTCCCGCTGGCTATCATTTTTTGATGGTCTAAGTATAGATGCTCGTAACTTGAGTTTGCTCAACAAATATAAACATTTACCTACCTATCTAGAAATATACTAAATAGTACAACACATAGCAGCACGAACTTGAGTCTGTTCAACCACCAACGCATATGCAAATAATCTATCTAATACATAAATGACAGAGGACAACTTTATCAAAAATCATGATCCTTAATAATTTAGTGTAGTATCGGTTTAGGGAATAATGTATTTCTTATGAAATATCCTTATGATACAGTGTCAGATTCATCTGATATCACGGTATATGTACCATACGATTGGATTTATTACAAAAATTCATTTTGGGTTTATTGTAATTTCACTTATATTTTATTCATACTATACTTAAATAAGTTCAATTTATTTATAACTTTCATAATTTAATTCAATTATATAACAGACACACACACACACGAACACACACACATATGTATCTTATTAATTAAAACAATTTTAATTAATTTTGATTTTTAGTTTAATTAACTAATTTAATTAATTTTTTAAAATTTTATTTTACTTATATCAAACAACCTAAGGAAAATATTTGACCATAAGCTTTATAGTTTTTATATATATGTACATATCAATATATGCACATATATATATTAATATATGTATATATATTAACTATTATTTATTTACTTAAACATTTAAAATAAATATTCAATAAATATTGAAATTTACATAATTCAATTTCTCAAAACAATTTTAAGGATATTTAAAATATTGTTTCACAACTTATAAAATTCTTAAATTTTAAACTTAACTTTTAAATTTAAATATATTAATAATTATTCAAATATGCGTATTTGAATTAGCCCAAGGCCTAAAATAATTCTATGCCTCACTTTTTGGCCGACCTTCAAAACTTCCATAATCCATTGGGTCGGGCCAGGAGCTACGTAGGGGAGGTTACTTATTACTCCAACCCCTAGCCTTAGACACACCAATTCTAGACACCTATTAGATAATAAAGCCTAGTAGTTGGCTTAAATGATGACTAATAAATGTACGTAAACTAATTGGGCTCTAATACCATTAATTGATCACGTCTATTTAACCGTAGGTTGAACGAGGTAAAGTTCAAAAAAGTCCCTTAAGTGGATCTTAATGAGCCTATGTAAATAACTAGTTAGGATTAAGATCCAGTTTACATTTAAAATATTGTTCTATTTTAGTTTAATTTGTTTATATTTTATATATTTGGGGCTGTGTAGTTAAAGTCCAGCTAAAGCCCCGCAAAATTCCCGCTATAGCGCATATCGCTCTTCGACCATTATGCTTTTTCAATATAGCACTATTAAACAGTAAGCCCACTTTAAGCCCCACTATTTTCCACTACACCCACTAAATCAAGACTTTTTAGCACCCGCTTTAGCAACATTACTATAAAAGGGTTAATTTGACTAGTTTCTTTTAACCCAAATCAACTAACTTAAGGTAAAGGCCTAAATTTAATGCATATGTACTCAATATAAGTTAGAAATCTATTGTAGTTACCAAATCTAAATTGCATAAATTGTGATATTCTTTGGTTTTGTCATAAAAGAATAAACAATATTTTCTTTTCCTGCATAAATGATATGAGAATGAGTATAAATTAACTTTAAATATCGGTTTTATATTTAATAAAGCTTTTTTTGCACCTCCGCTATTTTCCATTATATCCCCGCTTTATCCCCACTATATCTTTTTGCACCTCCACTGCTATAGAACTTCTAAGTACTTTAACTGCACTGATTTGGAGTATGTTAGATATGAGATATATATATGTATATATACATAATATGACAACATAAAATAATAGTTATGTAACATGTGTATAAAATACACACACACATATAGATATTGGGATTTATATCTATTTTGTGAGAGAGTGTGTGTGTGTATAATACTTACATAAGTAAACGACACATTCATATATATATCGGGGGTAATGTACATAACCGAGTGTGTATTTAGGGGGGGCGTATGTATGTGTGCATATTTAAATATATCAAGATATGTGTACATAGGCTTGTATACACATAGTTATAATACCGTATATATAAATATGTATATAATGTATTGCCATAATCAAATAAACTACATAATTATATACAAATATATATAATATTTTAATTCAAAATTACTCTATATATAGATTTAAATTTAATTTATTGTAAATATCAACTTACTTTGACTAAGTAAGAATATTTATTTAGATTCAAAGTTTAAATTAAAATATCTATTTCAAAATTAGTTTAACTAGATCAAAATATTTTATATTTAAATTTTAAAATAATTCGATAATTTCAAAATACTATATAGATTTAAAGTTTAAAATCTTAAATATAAATATCTTATATTTTGACCAAGAAGAATATAATAATTTTACAAAATATATAATTGTTTATTTTTCCAAAAATATTATATATATACATATGTTTTATTTAATTAATATATATTTTACATTTGACCGTATTTTTTATGTTAAGGCCGAGTGTTATTTTTATTTTAAATAAATAAAAATAATATATTTGAACAAAGTAAATACATAAGTTAATTTTAGACAAAAAATATGTTTACTCTTTAAAACAAATAAATATAATTATGTAAATTTTATATATAAAATATATATGATGTTAATTATCATATAATAATTTATATATATTGAATGATTTATAATTTTAAACACATTATATAAATTTTAACATTAACTATTCAATAATTTTATAATTATCAAATAAATTATATATATATAGCAGCATTCAAGGTTGTGGGCATGACATATATAGATTTATGAAAGTAAAGTTATCTTTAATGATCTTGTCACTTGTTACATGTTGATTTGTATCTTTCTCCTTGGATTCTGAATCCGCTACCAGAACTGGTAAGGAATCAAGTACTATGACTACTAATGGGATATTTATTTAAATAGAAGGAATTAATGGGTTCAACTACAATGGTATTGGCCACCGAGGTTTAAAAGGGTATGTGACAATGAGTTTGTATGAGTATTTATAGAGAGAGCCAATAAGAAATATCTTCCACCTTTTACTTAGTTTTCAACAACTCACTTGAACCAATTCAAACTCCCCTTTCTCATCCTATGGCCTACCTCTTAATGACACGTCATGTATCAAATTTTTAGCCTATTAACAATTATTTACATATATAAAGCCTATATAAATCTATATCAATAATATATCGATATGTATATATACAAGTTTTATATATACACCCAAAAAACTACTAATGGCATTGGGAAAATTTCTAAGAGCTACCTCAGTTACTAAATACACTCAAAATTAATACTTATTAAATATTAATTAATTTATAACACATTATAAACTAATTAAATTGGATGATATTTCAATGCCTATACATATACGGTTGTGTAACTCACATTTGAATTGAGTCAAGGATTAATACTGAACAATTCAAATATTAACATACACACATCATCTCAGCTAATGGTGTGAGAATTTGATTAAATTCATCGCTTATAGATCTTTTTGGTAAAATCATATTTTACATCGACTTAAGCTGTATCCTTAAGCAATGATATAATATATACACGTTCTCTTCGTCGGTACTATATCACTTTAAGATATCATGAGTTTGATATCGATCAAAACTCCAACAATACTCATATTCAACAATTTAGTCCACCTATAAAGACCTTGGTTCAATAATAACATTTATTATTGACCATTTGCTCTGGTCAGAGATTTTGACTTTGAGTTGACTATAGTCGAAGATGATTATACTTCATATAACCGGGGAGATGAATTCTACATTGAATAGTATTTGACTTCCTACGCTTCAACTTAGACCTAACTATAGTCATTCGATGGTGTCCATGCCATGAATCACCTATAATATAAGTGTATTATTCACATCGAAGTTTCATTTTCTCAAGTCGAGAGAACTGTGTAATATTATCACATTGAGAATTCTTGTTTGACATTGCTGTTATCAACCAACAAAAAACTCTCGATCGAGTCATTCTATAGTTATCCAGTAACAATAAGTACGTAACCTCTTGGTTTCCCTAGCAGCCATGTGTAATACTCTCCGAAACATTTGGAGAGCATTATGTACTATAACCTCAACGAATGTATCGATATCCTTTCTTAAAACATCTTGACCAGGAATATTTAAAATAAAGTGTTATTTAAATTATGATTAATTACCCATGGTTGCAACTATTTGCAAATACAATCATATAACATTTTATATAAATATTTTATTTATATACTTTAAATTAATTAAGTATTTATTTATATCATAGTATAACATAGTACATAAAAGAAATCAAACACCAAAAATAACTTTTATTATAAACAAGATCATTTCCGGGTTAGTTATATAACACATCTATATAATTTCTCTTAGGGCATACCATTGACTCTCTCAGTTCTTTATATGATTTTTATAAACTTAGTAGAAGTTGAATGCAAAATATTTTTGGAATAACTAAAGCTTTAAATGATCAAAATATTTGTAAAGCTATTATATTGTAATTATTTATGTTAATTGCAAAAAATAATATTTTGAAGAGAGAGGAATATATTTTATTTAGCATCTATGTATATTTCCTAAATATTTTCCCTTTCCTATGAAAAAGGGAGAAAAATGTGGAAAACTTGCATGTCGATAGGGGGAGAACACAGACACTGGAGCAAAAATTCGGGGGGAGTTTTTACTATATAAGTCAAGTATTGTCATTATTAAATAGGGGAGAATGTTAGGAACACGATCTTAATATTTTGATGTAAACAACTGTATGACAATGCACTAATGGTTTTATTGAGTTATTTCAGGTACAGTAGCAATGATATAGAAGCTAAGTTATAATGGTGATCGATATGAGTTCAATAAAGGAGAAAATACTGAAAGTATCAAACTAAATCAAATGTAAGCATTTACGATGGCAAACAAGCATTCAATAAGGTCTGATAGAGTTGTCAAATCTACTAGACTATAACAAAATTAAAGAAAAACTAGAAGATGGACAAATGGTTACAAAAATCAAATATTTTGTTTGTTGAGTCCTATAGTTCTATTTGTCTGATTTGTTAAATCCCTACAAATGATCTCGGAATCACATTTAACCTTTAAACATCAAAAAATATTTTCCAAATTTTTTTCGAATTTTCTACATGTCAAAAGGCTTAAAAAATTAAAATTAAAGTCAATTTAATAACAAAATAAGCAAAAAAGGTCAAAATTTTGATAATTTTTAAACTTTAGGATTTTCCTTCATGTAACGACCCGCTATTTTGGACCATTCAAATCGACAATAAATCCACACATATCTGACTTGAATAATTCAAAATATCAGATTGTTAATTTAAATTTGGCAAAACTCAGAATATACAGTAAATAAATCAATCCCAGAATCACAGACACAGAGTAATACAATAATACGCAGCGGAATAGATAAAATAGTAGTTCATGAAGCTACTATATAAACATCAGAGTTAGGAATAAAATACAACAGAATATCTCAAATGTAGTGAAGTCTCCAGTACAACAGATGACTTCTCTGGACAAATCAACTAAACGAGCTGAAAGCTGAGGCGATAGTTGGATCTCCAAAGGAAGCTCAAAACTCCAAGGGTGAGTCTCAAATGCTGTATCACTCGGTCTGACCCGAGCGTAAAGCAAAACACAAAACACTCGAGTCAGGATTAACATTCTTATATAAATAAATCCAACTCAAGTGAAATATCAACTGAAACACAAGTAACTTAAAGGATGTTTGGGATAACCATCCTCTAAGGATCTTCAGAACTATCTACAAGGTGGAAATATACATTATAACACCGTGGTCATTTCAATTTAATTTATACTTCAAAACCCACATATCATTTCATTTCAAATATATCTATTTTCCAAAATAGTATATATATATTAAATGATTTAAAAGTAAAGTATTTAAAATTTCCTCAAGTCTCGCAAATCGATTCAAATCAACTTCAAATTCCAGATTCAAATTTATTCAAAGCTCAATTCATCAATTTAATTCAGTTCTAAATATACCATTTATTTTTCAATATATTTCAAAGCTTTAATATTCAACATTTCAAAGTTAGATTTAACAGTTTCATATACCTCTTGATTTAACTTCATTATTATTTAATCGGGGAATATTCACTTAATAGATTCAATATCATTTACTAGCCTTAAATCACATTTTACTAAATATTTTCTTAAACTTTATTTAAACAAGAAATATTCATTAAATTACTTATAAATCAAACCCAAGTTATAAATCATATCTTACATCTCAATTTAAATAAGTTTCTAATCGGTTTAATTAAATAAAATTCTTTATTGAATCAATTTCAACTAACTTCAAATTATCTTCCTAACCTTAACTTATTCAAATTATTACTGAAATCTATTTTGAAACATAAATTTTATACTTAACATATTATATGTATTAAATCCATCTTAATTAAATTAAATATCATTATTACATCTATATATATCATTACCATTTATATATAAAATTTTAAGAATCAACATTTGTTAAAACCATATATTTCTTTCCAAAACCATAGAATTCAATTTCAAAATATTTATATATATGGACCAACGGTGTCTGTATATATATTTCATATGGTTAAGTGATACAGATATTTATCATTTCAATCTGAAATTTTAAATATATACGGGTAGATATCATTTCGACCCGTAATCCCAATTTCAATTCAAATGAAAATCGCTTGGGTTTATCATTTCAACCCATAATGATTTTCTCCTATTCTAAAGTCCGTTCGGGTATGTATCATTTCAACCCATAGTGAATTCTATACTAACAGGGAACTTGTAGAGTGATAACAGATAATATAAAATAAAACAGCAGGCATATATCATCAATAACAATAGAATAAGAACAACGGGATATGGTGTCATATCTCACAGGTGAACAGTTACAGATAATAGCATATATAACAACTTAAATAACTACAGCAGCATATTTTAATTGTCGTTTCAATTGAAATCAAATTTAATAAATAAAAGAACGTTAATCGTGAGTGATTGCTCACCTTTTGCGGCTAGATAGAATAGACAATGAGATTGAGTTACGAAATGCAAGCACGACTTCCAAATCAAAGCTAGAGGGATACGATTCGACGAACAAATCTGATAGTTTGAATAGACGAAATCAAATCAAACCGGATTGATGAAGGTAATTGGTAAAAGTGAATTTATATATATATATATATATATTTTAATTTTAGACAAATACACTAAAATACTATAAATTTCAAAATCAATATTTAATACATAAATAAGCTTATATAAGTAAGCTACAAAGTCACAATATATATTAAATTTTAAAAAAAATCAAATAACTTTACTTTATTCCAATACAGGGAAACTGTCACTTTAAATATATTAGAACTCTCTCATAAAATAGAATCCCGATACACATATGTATATATAAATTAAGATTAGTATCTATTTTGAAACTCATTTACAAAAATCAAAAATCCAACTATATCGAAACCATACTATAATCTATATATTATAAATAAATAATATTTATAAATACTGTACTCGGACATATTGCAATACATATAATGACGTACATAGTCATAAACCCAGAAAACATATAGTTTGTAAACTTTTATGTATATATATATAAATAACAGTTTTAGTTCCAGATCTCAATATTAAATATAAACAACCAATTGTAATCTCTATACTTTATATATAACATACCTTCAAAACAAAGAAAATATGGATAGCATAACTTTAATATATAAATAATACCAGCATGTATGCTGTGTACAATATAACGAAAGCAACATATAAACTTAGATTATTATAGTATAAAATTTAAACCTTTTCTTTTCAACATATAACTTATACAAAAAAAATATAACAGACTGAATATCAATAACTTACATACAAAAGTTCACGCGGTTACAAGGTGATGGAGGCTGGGTGAGGTGCTGACGTGGTTGAAGGAAAGAGGAGCTGGGTTCGAGATGGTGGAGTTTGCGAGGCCTACTCCACTGCGCACGGGTGAAGCTCTCGGTGAGACAGCAGTGGGCGGAGACGAGCATAGGTGGTCGGAGAAACTGATGAGGGGCCAATGGGAAGGGAAGCACGAAACAGAATCGGAGGTGGAGATGAAGTCGAGTGGGCTGTGCTTGGCGATGTGGAGGAAGAGGGAATAAGGTCAGGGTAGGTGGTTGCGTGTGTTGGTTGATCGGGTCTGGAGCTGGTGGTCATGGAGATGGTGGGCGCGGGCCTCTGGCGGTGGTTGGCAGTGCGAGCTGGTGGCGGGTTGGAGACTCGGGACTGGCGGAACGAGGTGGGGATTTTGGCTACGCATCGAGGCGCTGCCGAGGTGTTAGTCAGGGGAGGAGGTCAGATGATGGGTTTGGAGAAGATGGCCGCGCTGCCTGCTTGGGGTTCGGTTGGGTTGCCGAGTTTGGTGTGGTGTAGGTTGATGGCGCAGCAGCTCACGATGAGGTGGCAATAGGTGGAAGCCGGAACGCGAGTGGCGAAGCTAGCGTATGGAGTACAAGATGCGGGCTCGGGTAGGCGGAGCCTTGGTGGTCGGTGGATGTGTGGGTAGGCTGTTTAGGCGGAGATAAGGGCGGGTTTGAGAAGCTCGGGTTGTAGGGCCAAGTCGTGGATCTGGAGAGAAGAAGGTTAGTTTGAGATGAGAAAGAAAGAAGATGGGATACGAACTGGGTTGCAGGCAAAAATAAATGGAATGCAATGGAAAAGAGGATGAAGTTACAAAGGTTTAAAGTGAACGGTTGCCCAATAAATAAAACGTATACAAACGTTTTATTTCTTTTCGAACCGTTATGGGATGGGTTTGAGCTGAATAATAAAAGCAAATTATTATTGCTTGAGCATCACGTTTCAAATTTGAAACGTAAAGTAAAATATAAAGTTAAGATTTTGGTACCGCTACACGAAGAGTTTACTGTTTCCATCATGTACCGGACCTCAAAATGCAGAGTTGAATATACCGTGGAGATCAGTACGACGAGACGATCAAAACGGTACACAGATATTAGTGGCACGATCATCTGATCAAAAGTCGATAATCGGTACCGAAAATGCTGCTATTTTGAACGGAAAAATCCAAATGGAGCTAGAAACGTCCGAATTTCGCGAAACGAATTTCGCAGTCTGATTCAGAATGCTCTGAATAAATTTTCTCCTGTTGACATATTTTGGTTTCGAAAAACTTTTGAATTCACTGTTATTAACCGGTTTGATTTGAAATAAGATTTCACAGGAAAATAAACTTTAGTATTATCAGATGAAAATTTACCAGTTGCTATATTAAAATAGACGTAATCCAAATAGTAAATTTTTATTTTCAAATTTTATTGTTTAAAATTTCACAAATTTCCAGTTAAATATACTTTTAAAACCATTAAATTTTGTGGGTCGTTACACTCTCCCCCACTCAAAACTTTTCGTCCCCGAAAAGAAAGGATTTAGAAGAATAGAAACAACCAGAAAGAAAAATAGATTGAAAGTTAAGATTAAACAATTAATTTAAAACTATATGAATTTTACTTGAAATATTCATTTGAAAACCTCGTTTGCAAATCAATTATTTTTAATACTTTAATACTTTTCAAAATCTCATTTGTAAAGTTTCTTGCTTTCTTTGTAAATACCATTTATATGTTTAAATAACACCTTTATAATTATATGTAAACTATTTGAAAACAATTATTTACGTTATTACTTATATTTACAAAGAAGCTATTTGAAAACATTAATCCATAATTCATAACTTTATTAATTTATCTCAAGATACTTTCAAATATTATTAATAATCAATAATCATTTACTTTAAATATGTTTTATTTAATTAATAACTTTTAAAATATTTATAACACTAAAATTTTTTTTCTATTAAACCATATAATATATAAATAAACAATATTTAAAAGGATATAGTCAACAAGGAAAAGAAGGAGGACTTGGAAAAACAGAATATAGGAAAATAAATAAAGCTGAGCAGATAAGGTAGATTCAAAAGAATAGTATCGGGTATGAATAATTAATTCACCATTAGAATTTCAATTTCGAATATTAATACAAAATTTCTTTGTTGGAAATACTTTTATAATAAAATATCTTTATAATAAAATAATTTTATAACTCGATGTTTCAACAAGTTTATCCTTGTTCCTGTAGACTCTGGTAGTGCGTTGATCAGGCGCAAAACTAGAATTCTCCAGGTACTTAGTAGACTTGTTTCAATACCCAGTGAAAATACTGGAAAAACTTTTAAAACAGATATGGAAAGTACAATCCAATCAAAAACAAACAAACCAAAACCTTTGTCCAACCATGGTTCGCAGATACACAATGGTTACGCCTGGTTCCCCCAGGAAACAATCCATATCCGTAAGCTTTCTCAGCCCTGCGAGTTACGCCATGATGACTAGTAGAATGCAGGATACACAATAGTTACGCCTGGATCCCCCAGGAAACAATCCGAACCCCCAGGCAAGACTCAGCCAAGCATTTGCGCTACTATTCGCGACCTACACAGATTGCAGGATACACAATGGTTACGCCTGGATCCCCCAGGAAACAATCTGTACCCCTAGGCAAGACTCAGCCAGGCAGTTGCGCTATGCAGTCACGAGAGAAAAATAAGACCATGGGTAACGCCATGGAATTCGAAGGACACTCGAGTATCATATCCGGAAAACCAAAAATCAGAGAAATATCGATAGAATGAATCCAAGATGTGGCCACAAATCGGATATCAAGCAGAAGGCACTTTCCATATCTTTACTTCGAAAATATGTATCATATAGTACCTTTTCAAATCACTTTCAAATATCGTACTTATATAATATCCATTATATATAAGATTTAATTTTCAAATCAAATACTTTTCCAAAATCAAAAGTATATCAAATCACACTTATATAGACTTTAATTATATAAGATTTCACTTTTCAAATTGAGTACCCTTTTCAAATCCATAGTTTTCGAATCAATTTCATACTCATACAAATCAATTTTATATAAGTTCGACAACTCCTAAATCAAGTGTTTAGTAACATAAGGTTCTCAAATTTCAATTTGTTTCAATATCAGTTCATTTTCAAAATCATATACAATTTCACCAAATTATTTCTTCTCAATTTAAATATCTTTAGTTTCAAAGTTTCCAAAATAATATATTTAGAAAATAAATCCAATTTTCCAAATCAATAATTTAAGTAAACCAATTCATTTCCAAAATCAAATGTTTTCTAAATCATCTTATACTTACGTAAGGTCTATCTTACATAAGGATCAAATTTTTCAAAATAAATTTCGCTGTATGAAGAGCTATATAGGATTGAATATCTTTGCTTTTATGGGTTATATATCTTTGTAATTTAAATTGGAAATTTTCTTTTAGTAAGCAAAGATATTCTAACTCGACGGCCTTCAATTTCAGCGTCAAAATATATCAATGATAATAGAATATAAGGTGTACATACGCCATCATTTCGAAGAATCACATTTAATCGCTCGCTCGATCACACAAGTTCGCTTTCGAACTAGTATTGTCCATTCGACTTCCTTAATGTGGATTTTCGATATGGTTTCTCAACTAGAAGCTATCAGTCTCCTTGCATAGCCATATACTATGATAGAGAATCCTAGAATCAAGCCCAAAATCCATATCAAATATTCGTCATTAAGAATCGAATGAAAAATCCTAACACGAAATGGTGTAATTCACCTCGAACTTGTGTACTCAAACTTGGATCAAATTAATTATGCGAATAAAACAACATACGTACAACTTATATATTTATTCCAACTTGTTAAATATATAGTTTCATAAAGATGTTACTAAGTTAAAACATTTAAACTAAATTTTATTCAAAATATTTTGAAGACCAAATTCTTTTCAAAACATTTCAAATCTAAATTTCATATTAGAAAAATTTAAAATTTTGCCTTATTCATATACTTAACAAAACAGTTTCAACTTATTTAAATCATATTACTTCATACTTAAACATTCGAAACAAATTTATATACTTTATCAAATAATCATTTTTTTCAAAATTTCTTAGCTTTGAAAAGTTAACCTTGATTTGGAAGTGCTCGAACCTTCAAAATAGTTGAAGAAATCATTTTCAAATTCAAGAGTTGGAAATCAGCAACAAATCAGTAAATCAATTTTTATAGATGGGTTTATATCAAATCCGAAACTCAAGGACTGAACACCGGCTTACTTCAAATCATTTCAAATATATATATATATATACATATATCTTTCGAATATCAAATCTTACTTTGGAATTTGAAATCAAAATAGTTTCACAAAATCACTCGCATAGCAAAGCTACTGAAGTGGCCTATCCCCCACTCTGAAACTCAAAAATCAATGTCGATGATGCGTGCACTCATCACCGAAATTATTTTCCAGCGACATAAGTGAGTTCTGGACTTCTATTTTCTCAAACTTCTTTTGAAATTTCTTCGAAACTCATTAAAATCATTTGAAACATTTCTTATTCGGAAAATATTTTTAAATCATATTATTATTATATATTTCAAAATCTTAAAACCAATTTCAAAATACCAGAGTTCAATTCTCGAATTTCAAATTTAAAATCCTTTAGTTATAAATTATTTTTATATAAATCAATTTCTTATATAACTTCAAAATTTCAAATCCTTTCAAAAATTCAAATTCTTATTTTTAAAAAGGGTATATAATCTTTATCGAAAACATTTCACTTTTATATATAGAATAAAATCATATTTATCAAGATAATACTTTCGGTTTAGGAAACAATTTCTAAAATATAAACAAACCCGATTTTCAAAGGATGATTCAAGAATGGATTTTAAACAAAGATAGAAATTCAAATTAGAGGGACTCTAATCAAATAGGATCCTGATTCGAAGATAAGTTCGAACGAAAATGGGATCATTAATTTCAAAACAGAAGATGGATATACTTATACAAGTCGCGGGCGACCTTAACAGGGTCAACCATGACTTCAGGGATATGATCGATGCAGAATTCCAAGAAAAATCAACATTCGATCGCAAGAGATAGCGGCATCTAAACCAAAGATATAGAAATCTCGGGTGAATCAATGCCAATTGTGAAGAAGTTTCACCCCTTCACAAATCATTCAAAGATTAGTGGGATCCTATTCTTATAGAGATCATTCGAAGTGGAGTTATGGGATACTCTAGAATCAAAAGAATACAAATAGGGAGAGATAAGAATGAATTTTGGAACCACAGGAAACGTTCCAAAGTTCAAAGAAAATTCGAGACAAAAGGAAGAGATTCAACTCGAACGAAAGTGATTCTATAAATAAATTTACTATATATGCTAAGTTTTCCTAGAGCCAAAGCTCTGATACCAACTATAACGACCCGCTATTTTGGACCATTCAAATCGACAATAAATCCACACATGTCTGACTTGAATAATTCAAAATATCATATTGTTAATTTAAATTTGGCAAAACTCAGAATATACAGTAAATAAATCAATCCCAGAATCACAGACACAGAGTAATACAATAATACGCAGCGGAATAGATAAAATAGTAGTTCATGAAGCTACTATATAAACATCAGAGTTAGGAATAAAATACAACAGAATATCTCAAATGTAGTGAAGTCTCCAGTACAACAGATGACTTCTCTGGACAAATCAACTAAACGAGCTGAAAGCTGAGGCGATAGTTGGATCTCCAAAGGAAGCTCCAAACTCCAAGGGTGAGTCTCAAATGCTGTATCACTCGGTCTGACCCGAGCGTAAAGCAAAACACAAAACACTCGAGTCAGGATTAACATTCTTATATAAATAAATCCAACTCAAGTGAAATATCAACTGAAACACAAGTAACTTAAAGGATGTTTGGGATAACCATCCTCTAAGGATCTTCAGAACTATCTACAAGGTGGAAATATACATTATAACACCGTGGTCATTTCAATTTAATTTATACTTCAAAACCCACATATCATTTCATTTCAAATATATCTATTTTCCAAAATAGTATATATATATTAAATGATTTAAAAGTAAAGTATTTAAAATTTCCTCAAGTCTCGCAAATCGATTCAAATCAACTTCAAATTCCAGATTCAAATTTATTCAAAGCTCAATTCATCAATTTAATTCAGTTCTAAATATACCATTTATTTTTCAATATATTTCAAAGCTTTAATATTCAACATTTCAAAGTTAGATTTAACAGTTTCATATACCTCTTGATTTAACTTCATTATTATTTAATCAGGGAATATTCACTTAATAGATTCAATATCATTTACTAGCCTTAAATCACATTTTACTAAATATTTTCTTAAACTTTATTTAAATAAGAAATATTCATTAAATTACTTATAAATCAAACCCAAGTTATAAATCATATCTTACATCTCAATTTAAATAAGTTTCTAATCGGTTTAATTAAATAAAATTCTTTATTGAATCAATTTCAACTAACTTCAAATTATCTTCCTAACCTTAACTTATTCAAATTATTACTGAAATCTATTTTGAAACATAAATTTTATACTTAACATATTATATGTATTAAATCCATCTTAATTAAATTAAATATCATTATTACATCTATATATATCATTACCATTTATATATAAAATTTTAAGAATCAACATTTGTTAAAACCATATATTTCTTTCCAAAACCATAGAATTCAATTTCAAAATATTTATATATATGGACCAACAGTGTCTGTATATATATTTCATATGGTTAAGTGATACGGATATTTATCATTTCAATCCGAAATTTTAAATATATACGGGTAGATATCATTTCGACCCGTAATCCCAATTTCAATTCAAATGAAAATCGCTTGGGTTTATCATTTCAACCCATAACGATTTTCTCCTATTCTAAAGTCCGTTCGGGTATGTATCATTTCAACCCATAGTGAATTCTATACTAACAGGGAACTTGCAGAGTAATAACAGATAATATAAAATAAAACAGCAGGTATATATCATCAATAACAATAGAATAAGAACAACGGGATATGGTGTCATATCTCACAGGTGAACAGTTACAGATAATAGCATATATAACAACTTAAATAACTACAGCAGCATATTTCAATTGTCGTTTCAATTGAAATCAAATTTAATAAATAAAAGAACGTTAATCGTGAGTGATTGCTCACCTTTCGAGGCTAGATAGAATAGACAATGAGATTGAGTTACGAAATGCAAGCACGACTTCCAAATCAAAGCTAGAGGGATACGATTCGACGAACAAATTTGATAGTTTGAATAGACGAAATCAAATCAAACCGGATTGATGAAGGTAATTGGTAAAAGTGAATTTATATATATATATATATTAATTTTAGACAAATACACTAAAATACTATAAATTTCAAAATCAATATTTAATACATAAATAAGCTTATATAAGTAAGCTACAAAGTCACAATATATATTAAATTTAAAAAAAAAATCAAATAACTTTACTTTATTCCAATACAGGGAAACTGTCACTTTAAATATATTAGAACTCTCTCATAAAATAGAATCCCGATACACATATGTATATATAAATTAAGATTAGTATCTATTTTGAAACTCATTTACAAAAATCAAAAATCCAACTATATCGAAACCATACTATAATCTATACATTATAAATAAATAATATTTATAAATACTGTACTCGGACATATTGCAATACATATAATGACGTACATAGTCATAAACCCAGAAAACATATAGTTTGTAAACTTTTATGTATATATATATAAATAACAGTTTTAGTTCCAGATCTCAATATTAAATATAAACAACCAATTGTAATCTCTATACTTTATATATAACATACCTTCAAAACAAAGAAAATATGGATAGCATAACTTTAATATATAAATAATACCAACATGTATGTTGTGTACAATATAACGAAAGCAACATATAAACTTAGATTATTATAGTATAAAATTTAAACCTTTTCTTTTCAACATATAACTTATACAAAAAAAATATAACAGACTGAATATCAATAACTTACATACAAAAGTTCACGCGGTTACAAGGTGATGGAGGCTGGGTGAGGTGCTGACGTGGTTGAAGGAAAGAGGAGCTGGGTTCGAGATGGTGGAGTTTGCGAGGCCTACTCCACTGCGCACGGGTGAAGCTCTCGGTGAGACAGCAGTGGGCGGAGACGAGCATAGGTGGTCGGAGAAACTGATGAGGGGCCAATGGGAAGGGAAGCACGGAACATAATCGGAGGTGGAGATGCAGTCGAGTGGGCTGTGCTTGGCGATGTGGAGGAAGAGGGAATAAGGTCAGGGTAGGTGGTTGTGTGGGTTGGTTGATCGGGTCTGGAGCTGGTGGTTATGGAGATGGTGGGCGCGGGCCTCTGGCGGTGGTTGGCAGTGCGAGCTGGTGGCGGGTTGGAGACTCGGGACTGGCGGAACGAGGTGGGGATTTTGGCTACGCGTCGAGGCGCTGCCGAGGCGTTGGTCAGGGGAGGAGGTCAGATGATGTGTTTGGAGAAGATGGCCGCGCTGCCTGCTTGGGGTTCGGTTGGGTTGCCGAGTTTGGTGTGGTGTAGGTTGATGGCGCAGCAGCTGACGATGAGGTGGCAATAGGTGGAAGCCGGAACGCGAGTGGCGAAGCTGGCGTATGGAGTACAAGATGCGGGCTCGGGTAGGTGGAGCCTTGGTGGTCGGTGGATGTGTGGGTAGGCTGTTTAGGCGGAGATAAGGGCGGGTTTGAGAAGCTCGGGTTGTAGGGCCAAGTCGTGGATCTGGAGAGAAGAAGGTTAGTTTGAGATGAGAAAGAAAGAAGATGGGATACGAACTGGGTTGCAGGCAAAAATAAATGGAATGCAATGGAAAAGCGGATGAAGTTACAAAGGTTTAAAGTGAACGGTTGCCCAATAAATAAAACGTATACAAACGTTTTATTTCTTTTCGAACCGTTATGGGATGGGTTTGAGCTGAATAATAAAAGCAAATTATTATTGCTTGAGCATCACGTTTCAAATTTGAAACGTAAAGTAAAATATAAAGTTAAGATTTTGGTACCGCTACACGAAGAGTTTATTGTTTCCATCTTGTACCGGACCTCAAAATGCAGAGTTGAATATACCGTGGAGATCAGTACGACGAGACGATCAAAACGGTACACAGATATTAGTGGCACGATCATCTGATCAAAAGTCGATAATCGGTACCGAAAATGCTGCTATTTTGAACGGAAAAATCCAAATGGAGCTAGAAACGTCCGAATTTCGCGAAACGAATTTCGCAGTCTGATTCAGAATGCTCTGAATAAATTTTCTCCTGTTGACATATTTTGGTTTCGGAAAACTTTTCACTGTTATTAACCGGTTTGATTTGAAATAAGATTTCACAGGAAAATAAACTTTAATATTATCAGATGAAAATTTACCAGTTGCTATATTAAAATAGACGTATTCCAAATAGTAAATTTTTATTTTCAAATTTTATTGTTTAAAATTTCACAAATTTCCAGTTAAATATACTTTTAAAACCATTAAATTTTGTGGGTCGTTACACTTCATCTTCCCCGATCTGTGAGGCCTCCAGACCCAAAGCACCACCATGTCTCACATGGAGTCGCCACCAACATTCCCTGTCCGACCCTAAGCCAAGTCTCTCTTACTCTGATCCTGCATTAAGCCCACTTCGGTCCTGCCTATGCCCATTTTTAGGATTCTGGTGATTTCCTAGAGTCAATTCAAAAAATTTCTTGAAGTCGAACTTTAAACTTTTGGTCGTGTCTCTTCGCTTTTCTTCTCTTCTTCTTCATCCAAACGGTATTTCCATTTTTAATAGTAGCAACCACTTAAATACATCCCTTAATCAACTATAAATGCTCCTAATGATTCCATGGCAGAGTCGACTTTTCTTTCTCTGATTTTATCACTCTAACTCTGATAATTTTTCTCTATACATTCAAATAAATACTCTGATTATTGTTTAATCTCCGATCAGTGATCATTCAACTGCACATCCTAATATTATGGTTGAATAACTTCCTAAATCTCTATACCTCCACTCAATATCGTTTATGTGGGTTATAGGAATTTCATATTATAGTGTTGACATATTATTGTGCTGAGAAACAATGCAAGTCAAGTCAATTACTTTCCACTTATTATTGAATTCTAGAACTTGATAGAGTTGAAATCCTATTGAAGTGCCGTCAGACAGACAAGTTGAAACCTAGTTTGGTTGTTTTGGCAGTTGTAGAATCCAATTCCTTCGAATGAAATGAGGAATGTCTATATGAAATTCTAGAAAGGGGTTCTGGGACTATACGTAGGGTGAGAGGTTTGAACCAATATAAAATCGACCGTGTGATCTACTTTACTATTTCCATTGCATTTATTATTTTATTCTCCAACTATATACATTCGACCATATTCAATCCCGGTGCTTCGATTTTACACTCAAGTCAAATTAATAAATCTAAGTATGTATGTTTTTGTGATAGTTGATGATTTTCCACATTATACTTGGATATCATTTTTGAAACATAAAAGTAACACTTTTGAAATGTTCAATATTTTTGCTAAAAGAATTAAAAATTTGAAAATTAAAATTTTGAAATTTAAAAATATTAAAGTGATCATAGAGATGAATTTGAAAATGAAGAATTTAAAGAATTTGCAAGCAAAAGGGATAAACCATCATTTCTATTTTCCTAGGACACAACAAAATGATGTTATGGAAAGAAAAAATAGAACTTTACAAGAATAGGCCAAGATGTTATTAAGTAGTAGTGTTTTTACCTTAGAATTTTGGATTAAAGCGATATCTTTTACAAATTATGTTTTTAATCGAGTTTTATAAGGCCATTAGCAAAAAATACCCATACAAACGTTTTAATGGGTAGAAACCAAAAGGTTCATATTTTAATGTTTTTTGAGCAAAATGTTTTATACTTAATACTAAAGATCAACTAAGGGAATTCGACCCAAAAGCTGATGAAGGCATCTTTGTTTGCTACACGAAGGGAAGTAATGCATGTAGAATTGACCAAAAAAGAACAAATATTATTGGAGAAACCTTACACGTGTATTTTGGTGAAAATTTCAATAAAACCGAAGATAAAACTCAAAATTTCATGTATTAACCAACCAATTTTCCGTAACAAAATGTTTTACAAAATAATGAGACTATTGAAAATAAGAATAATAATGATCAGATTCAAGATAATAATACTTTAAAATCACCACTAAGGATTTTTAAAGATCTTCTAATTGAAAATGTACTTGGTAATGTAACTACTAAAGTTTT
Organism: Allium fistulosum; assembly: GCA_030737815.1. NCBI lineage: Eukaryota > Viridiplantae > Streptophyta > Magnoliopsida > Asparagales > Amaryllidaceae > Allium > Allium fistulosum. Next base: position 797,136,380 of record CM060905.1, on the reverse strand, counting down.
AACTCTAAGATAACTTAATAAAATGATTCATATTGATTTTTTGTCCAACTTAGATCTGAAAAATTATAACGAAGCTACCAAAGAAAAATACTGCATATTAGCTATGCAAGAAGAGTTAAACCAATTTGAACGTAATGATGCATGGGAGTTTATTTCCAAACATATTGATCAATCTATAATCGAAACTAAATAGGTGTACAAAAAACTATCGTATTACTCCTATAGCGAGACTCGTAGCGATTTGAATTTTTCACCTTTTCATTGTCACCATAATTTAAAACTTTATCAAATATATGTTATAAGTGCTTTTTTAAATGGTGTTATAAAAGAAAATGTTTATATAGAACGGTCTCTTTTATTTAAGCCCGAAACATACCTTGGCCATGTTTGTAAGCTAAAAAGGGACTTTCTAGATTTAAACAAGCACTGCTTGGTATTATAGAATTAAAAGCTATCTTTCGCTTAGGTTTGAAAATCGGTAAAGTTGGCACTACTCTGTTTAATAAAAAGAATAAAAATTGTTTCTTATTCATACAAATATACATGGATGATATAATTTTTGGATTTACAAAAGAAAATCTATGCATATATTTTTCAAATATTAAGAAAAAATAATTTGAAATGTCCCATATAGGAGAACTTAACTATTTTCTTTGTTTACAAGTTAAATAACTGAATAATGGTACTTTTAACTATTAAGAAAAATCCTATAAAGATTTGATTAAATGACATAGAATAGAAAATATAAGTAGTAAACCAACTCCAATAAGCACAAGTTTACACTTTGATCATGATGAAAATGGAAAATACATTGACCAACAACTATACCGTAGCATGACCATATTACTACTTTACTTAATTGCTAGCTTATCAAATATAATGATGAGTATTTGCTTATGTGCTAGATTTCAAGCCAACCCTAAGGAATCACACCTAAGAGTCGTAATATGAATATTATGCTACTTACTTGTAACTAAGGATTACAAACTTTTCTACCCAAAAGTTTGTCCATTTGAATTAGTATCCTATAGTGATGCTGATTTTTCTAGTTGCAAGGCAGACAGAAAAATCACGAGCGGTATATTTCACTTTATTGGCCAGTTCTTAGTCTCCTAGTTTAGTAAGGTACAAAATTATGTATCCTTATCAACTTATGAAGCAAAATATACTTTAGTAGCATTAGCTTATGCATAAGGAATATATATGCAACAAAAATTTAAAATATTTAGTGTAAATATTATAAGCTCTCCTATATATTATGATTCCATGAGTGCGATTGATCCGTCCAGAAAACAAATTTCTTCATGTGGGTCTTTAACTGTCTACTGGCATTTGCTACTACTCTGCCTTCCTACATCAATACTGCTCCGAGCTCATTACAGCAAGTATTGGTATATATGGTAAAAGGCTTAGTGCCATATGGAATCATCAATACAATCACATTAGTTTATAATTCTTACAATCTAACTAATGCATGCATGAATTCTGCATTTAATGAGAAAATTAAATTCTTCTAAGTAAGCCAAGTCAATCGCATAGAAACCTTTACAGAGTCCTTAATGAACTTCCTACAATGGTCGGGCAAACCAAGAAAGCTTCTCACTTTTATAGTGTTCTTCGATGCATGTTAATCCTATATTACAGACATTTTACTCGAATTAACAACATAGAAAAGAAAGCAACACTCTCTTCTCTAGAAATGATTTTTTGAGAATTTCGCCTTCAACTAATGTCTCCTTAACACGTTAAGTACTATAATAAAGTGTCATTTATGCTCTTCCTTGCTTCTTGAATAAACAAGAACGTCATAACTTATTCAACTGCTCCTCGCGTACTCTATGCATCAAATCAATGAAATATACTAGAGCACTGGTTTGTCCGAACCACATGACCAACCACTCAAATAGTCAGTTGATGTGGGTAAAGTAGTCTTAGTAATACTTTCACTTGCTACCCTCAACTGATGAAAATCGGTGGCTGTCAAGCTGATAAAATATCTTTGCACTCACTAGCTTATCAAATAAATATCTATGTAAGATAATGGATGTCAATTCTTTTTCATCAACTTATTCAACTCGATAATCGATGCGCAACAGCAAAGAACCACTCACTTTAGTGGTAAAAACTACAGCTCCTACTCCAAGGTACTTTTACGAATAAAACCTTTCTACAGTAATCATAAACTTGCTTATCGAATTCCCTTCTCCCTTCTATCTACCAAAGCCATATGCTTAAAAGGCCTAATAAAAGACCTAGCATCTTTCTCCTGATTCATTCAAAATTTTGTTTATCTTTAAAGCGGTAAACCAATAACCTTTGCAAATACATCTGGGAAATAGTGATCAATAGAGATAGAAGATAACTAGTCATTGTGCCATTGGGCTTGCAATATACATATAAATTGCACCATCCACTACTCTTCATCAAAATCACCTTACTATAATAATTTAACATTGCCACATAATGGGACATCCAATCCCTTTTTAGTATTAATCCTGTAAAGGCCCACCAATCCGTAAAACTTGAAAATCCATGCACAACTACTACTGGATCCCCAAGAACAAAATGACTACTCTTAAAGAAGGTAAAACAAAATCAAATAGAGCATATCTATCATAAGCTCGTATAGAACTCACAAAGGAAGGATAAAATATAATACTAACATACACATGTGCAAGACTATTAGTATCGTAACATTATGAAGACAATAGGATCCAACATCATAATACATAACACTATAAATATACATAGTTCAAATGATACAACATCCCAAAATAATATGTCTCATATTCAAGATAAAAACTGACATTTTTTTTATACAAAAATAATGGATAAATAATCATAGCAATATACTGCTATGACTCTATAACCTGCTCCAATAGCAATGTTTACCTAAATCTATAATCCATACATACTCAAGGAATATATATATAATGAAAATATTGAAAGGGTTAGATATAAAATCTAGTGAAAAGGAAACATCACTACAAAACATGATATCTGATACTAGTATGACAGGAATAATACATTAAGTGGTACCCCTGAATATCCAACATATGTAAATAGAATGTACATAAAGTAAATGAGCATGAGCTCAAGGTAATGCCATATCGTACCTTGCCTTGCTCTTCTCCAACATCCAACAAGTTAGTAGAATAAAACTAGTGCTAATATAACCATCAAAAATATCATACAAAGGCATATGCAAACTGTTGTGTACAAGACAACGAGCCAAAGCTCCAAGGTAATGTCATAGCATACCCAGAACCATAACTCTAAGGTAACATCATATTGTACCCATCCATGTATCTAAAACTGATACTAACGAGTCAAAACCCTTTCCATCAAACTACTACACATTAGAGTAAACAAGTGGTTACTACTAATATAGACGAGCGTCGTGACCTCTCTCCAACTATCACACCTGATGAAAACCATGGTCAATCCCTAATAATCTTGAAGTAAAATAACATTGGCTAGCCGTAGCTATAAGGCTCAGGTGTGGACAGTGCCGTATCATACCCAACGTTAATCTGCGTGCCTCCGATACCCTAGAAACCTGATATCGAAGCCGGATATAATACTGAAACTGCATAGAAGTCACGCTAAGCATAATAACCTAGTCGTCTCCTACATTGGTCATCTAAGTATCCTAATCTATGATTCAAGTCCCAATGGCACTATTGATAACCTCCCAATTGTCGTACATTGTAGTACGTGCCATATATGCCACAATCTCTGAGCTACGCATGCTCTTATGTTTAAGAACTAAAAACATCATTTCATAGTCACATCGGACCTCATAAACCTCATCTAAACATCAATGTCTTAGCCGGATACCTAACCATAGCATATCCTCTAACCTATAGTTGATCGGGTAATTGAAGCAAATTGCTTAGTCGATTGAGCCACTTAGCTAATTTTGGCTAGGCTCACCAACCAATTGGTCGAGGTCAACAAGTCAACCGACCTCTTTGAAAATCGACTGGTTGATGCCAACCAATTGACTATTCTAGGTCATATTTGGCCTAATCATTTTGGCCACCAAACTCTTCACACCCCCTCAATCAATCGACTTGTACCTTGTAGCGACTCGGACATTCAAACACTTCATCTTCAAATATCATAACATTTTGAAATATAATTACGTGTTATAAATTTGATCTTATAAACTTATTAGACATCATTTAATTAATGAATAATGATAATAAACTTGTTTTTTAAAATTGTTTACAAAAATATATTCTTCGAAGAAAAATCGATAATGTGACCGAAAATCGGTTTATCGGTAAACAACTTTTCGATCGATATAAGTTGTTCTAACTCTTGTGCACTTGTCTAATGATCAAATGAACACATTAGAAACTAATTAACACCCTCTTCGCTTCATAATGCATGGAAGGTTCTAGAAGCTTCTACTAGGATAAGAGATATTATTATGAGAAGGGTATAAGTGTAATTAGCATAAATGAGAAGTGATGTAAAAGAGAAGTGATGGGAGGCGAGTCTTCCATGGCATGGTAGGAGGTGAAGGCAAGTTTAGGAAACACCAAATGGAGCCTATAAAGGAGAGACATACACTTAGTTTATAACCACAAATTCACAAAGCAAATACAAGCTTCTTTAACAGCTTCTTCTTTGTTTTCATCTCTAAATTCCTAAAGAAAATTAATTGCAAATCAAATCCAAATCAACTCAAATTTGGAGTGAACTCTTGGGGGAATATTAGAACACCTTCCACCATGTTAAATATTGAAGAAGAAAATCCATGCTCCCTAAGCAGGACAAGGCCGTGAGCATAAAGGTCCATTTTGGGCTAAGGCAAGAGTGAAAACAAGGTAGGAGGAAGGTGGTTGCAAGATGGGGTTCGACTTGGGTTGCTTGGGCTTGGTTGTTTGTTGGATAAAATGTGAGTTAACACACCTCTTTGAATGGAAATAAAACATATATATGTTGTTTTTGACGCTATTTAAGTTGTTGAATTGTTATTGACATTGGTTTAATTCTTGTTTTGAAAATAAGATGCATATGTGATCCATGTCCATGGACTTGGGATGGACTTAAATGGACTTGTATGACTTGTGATAAGACCTTGGAATAAAGCATATAGGTAGATGGACTTTGATTTAGATTGGACTCGGATTTGAAAGTGCACTTATAGCGATAGCCGCTATGGATGCACTTGTGAATTGCCTTGTTTTTGGCGATTTCTATGGAACTTTGTAGAGGGATCCTTAGGGATTTCTCGCCATATTTATAACGTTTTATATATATGTTGTTTCATTTAAAACCTTGGATAGTAAAAGGTTAAGTAACATCTCGAAAAGTGGCATAAACTTCAATTGTGCAAAACTGCCCCGTTTAGACTTGATTTTCGGAATTTAATGGTTTGAAAAGGTGTTTAAATTTAATTATTTTGTTTCATTCTTTTTACAAGTGTTTACTAACTATTAGTAGATTATTTTAAAGGTGGTTTGATATATTTATGAATTTTTAAAAATTAGTTGTGAATTTTTAAAGAAGAGGATTTTATAATAAAAAATTCTTTTTTCAAGATTTTAAAGAAATTATAAAGTTGTTATTTTCAAGTAATATTGAGAAAATGTTTTAAAACCAATTATAAGTATTATAAATTATTTTAAATGCATTTTAGTATATATGGTTTTTAGAACATATGTTGATTATTTTATCTTATGAAATAAAATATCGTTTAACTTGTTTGTTTACATATCAAGTTTTTGTAAACAAATTACTATACATATATATCATTTTGAAAAGGGTTTTAAAAGTATAAACAAAAGGTTTAGAAAGAGGTTAGAATTTCTTAATAGCCAAATGGTTAATTGTTTGATTACTTGTTTGAAAAGTTATTAATTATACTTAACATTAAAAGCCGACGAAGTAAGGCTTATCCATTTGTGAGAGTTAAGATTGATGTTCGAGTAGGGATGGAGCAATAGAGCTCTAACCTACCGACTTCCCTCTTGACCGAGAAATAGTAAGTCAGAAAATGTTGAAAACGTGTTAATCATGTTGATTTCTTTCTTGTTTATGGAAATCATTAATACTATACTTAACACTAAAAGCCGACGAGGTAGACTTATCTATTTGTGAGATTCAAGAATGAAGTGTCTAGGCAAGGCTTTGATGCAACCAGTGCTCTAACTTACTTGGCTTCACTCTTGTACGAGGAATAGTTAAGATGGAATGTCAAAATGAGTTAAACATACGATATTGATGTAGGAAATGTAGACAAAGATATTAGTATTTATATTTTATAACAAGTCCTAAGGTTGTTGTCATCAAAACCATCATCTCAGGAACTAACAATCTCCCCCTTTTTGATGATGACAACCTATGTTTATAAAATATACTCCACCAAACTATGATTCTACTCTGACTCCCCCTTATTCCAACAACTCCCCCTTAATCTACAAACTCCTCCTTAATCTAAGCCTAACTAACAGCCTAACTATCCTATTTTATAATTCTCCCCTTTGTCATCAACACAAACTAAGCCTAAACTACATAAATCCCCCTTAAACTAATACTATGGAACTAAATGCTAATAACGAAGTATAATAAGTGAAACATAAATCTAATTTTATTATATATGATGTTACATTACACATATATATGAAACATAGACACAAATATATACAAGTACACAAAATATAAAACATTAATATAATTACAATCTAACGAGAGTCCTTGACAATTGGTAACTTGTGAATCGAACAATTAGGGTAATGGAGACAAAAGTTTCCATGTTGTTCGACCAAATTACCATTTTTTTCAAAACAGACTTCTCCAATGCAAACAACATTATCGTCCTCATCCATTTGCGCTTCTTCCTCTTCCTCTTCTTCTTCTTCGTCAACCTCTAATGGATTATGAATACGTATGTTAGTGGAATCATCTTCAATCACAATAGGGTCTGCATGATTATTCATTAGAAATTTTTGCAAATTTCTAAGAATCTTGCCTTGTTTCTCTTGTTCCTTTGCCATCCTTATTTGCATAACTTGTAATTCAGTCAGCATTTGTAGAGAATCCTTCATAATTTCCTCGATCTTCATTACTCAAGCTAATGTAGTACGTTGGAATGGACCAAAATTAGGAGAAGGGAAGGAAATGGTTGCATTTTGGTTTGATTTAGAAGTGGAGGCCATTACTTTGTATTTTCAGAAGTTTATTACAGAGAAAATGAAGTGAGAAGACGGATGAATTCGAAATATTGTGGTTATATAACTACCAAACTAATTTTAGAGGGAAATCAAAATTTCAAATCTGACCTTTGTGGTCGATATGGGGGGTAGGGGCATGTCGACTTCCCTTTGAAAATTTTGACAATTTTGGTTTTCTCTATTTATTTAAATATATATGTTACTATATCTATATTCTATATCTTAGTTATAGAACAAATACCTAGTTCTCTTCTTAATTTAGTAAAAGTTGATTGATTCAAGGGTTTGGTCAGAATATCAGCTATTTGATTCTCAGGGTTGATAAATTCAAGAGAAATAATCTCTTTACCTATATTATCTGTGAGAAAATGATGTCTGATATCAATATGTTTGGTTCTGGCATGATGAGTAGGATTTTTGGATAAATTTATTGCACTTGTATTGTCATAATAAATTGGTATTTTGAATATTTAACCAAAATCCTTTAGGGTTTGTTGCATATAGATAACTTGAGAACAAGCCAAAGCAACAGAGATATATTCTGCTTCAGTTGTTGATAGTGAGACAATATTTTGCTTTTTACTAAATCAAGAAACCAGAGAATGTCCTAAAAGTGACAAGTTCCACTTGTACTTTTTCGGTCTGATTTACAACCAGAATAGTCAGCATCACAATATGAGATTAAATCAAATGAATCATTTTTAGGGTAAAATAGGCCACAGTCTAAAGTGTGTTTAACATATCTTAGGATACGTTTAACAGCTTTTAAATGGGTTTCTTTGGATTGAGATTGGTATCTTGCACAGAGACAGACACTATGCATGATATCAGACCTACTCGTAGTTATATAGAGTAGCGATCCAATCATTCCCCTATATAGTTTTTGATCAATATCTTTTGACATCCATTTGAAATAATTTGAAATTCTTGTGGTTTTCGAAAGCAAGTAGAATTCTAGTGGCTTCTAATATTGCTACGGGTGCAAAGGTTTCATCAAAGTCTATTCCTTCTTCTTGACAATAACCTTTCGCGACTAATCGAGCTTTATTTCTAACAACCTCACCTTGTTTATTCATTTTATTTTTATAAACCCATTTAGTTCCTATTATAGTTTTGTCCTTAGGTCTAGGAACAAGTTCCCATACATCATTTCTGGTGAATTGATTCGGTTCTTCTTGCATAGCAAGAATCCATGAATTATCAGATGATGTTTCCTTTGGATTTTTGGGTTCAATAGTTGGTATAAAAGCTACATTACTCATCTTGTTTAGTTGATTTCTAGTTCTAACAATAGATTCAATATTTCCTAGTATATTTTCTATAGGATGATCGTTTAAAAGCTTGATCCTTTTATTAGGATAAACAGTTTCATAATTTGTTTCATTTGATTCATTATTTAAAGTAACAAAATCATCTTCATCATTTATTTGAACAAAATCTTTGAAATTTTCATCAAAAGATGTATGCATTGTTTCTTCAATGGTGTTATTTTTTAAATTCAAAACTCTGTATGCTTTACTTCTATTAGAATATCCGTTAAAGATTCCTTTGTCGGATTTAGGATCAAATCTATCCAAATTGTCCTTTGTATTTAGAATAAAGCATTTACTTCCAAAAACTTTAAAATAAGATACCTTTGGTTTCTTATTGAAAAGAAGTTCATATGGTGTTTTATTGGTTAGAGGTCTAATTAAAATTCTATTCAAAATGTAACAAGCTGTAGCGACTGCTTCAGCCTAAAAATTTCTTGGTAATTTACTATCTGAAAGCATAGTCCTTGCACACTCTTGAATCGTCCTATTTTTACGCTCTACCACTCCGTTTTGTTGTGGAGTTCTTGGAAAAGAAAAATTATGCATTGTTCCTTTTTTATTACAGAAATTCTCAAAATTTTCATTTTCAAATTCTCCACCATGATCAGTACGAATAGTTTTGATTTTTTAAGAAAGTTGATTTTGAATTCTTTTTGCAAAAGTTTTAAATAAATCAAAAGCATCACTTTTATGTTTCAGAAAAATTGTCTATGTAAATCTAGAATAATCATCTACAATTACAAAAAACATATTTAGTGTGATTTATTGACTGAATTTGAGATGGACCAAACGAATCTAAATGAAGTAACTCAAGAAGTTTTGAAGTTGAAATCATATCTTTCAATTTGAATGAACTCTTCCTAAGTTTTCATAATTGACAAGCATCACATATACTATCTACTTTAAAATCCATTTTAGGAAGACCTCTTACTAGATCAGTTTTGAAAGTCTAGATCAGAGTTTGAAATTTAAATGCCCAAATCTTTTATGCCAAGTCCAAGGGTTACTTGTATTAACCAAAAGACATAGGTTATCATTTGAGATTTTCATACTGAGAATATAAATATTTCTCTTCCTAATTCCCTCAAAGATAAATATTTGATTTATTATCTTCGATGTGACACTTATCCTTTTCAAATTTAATTTTGTAGCCCTTGTCACATAGTTGACTTATGCTAAGTAAGTTGTGTTTTATATTCCTAACTAATAGAACATCAGAAATAGTAGGAGTTTTAGAGTTACTGACATTCCCAATGCCAATCACATATCCTTTTGAATTGTCTCCAAAGTTGACCAGTCCTCCATCTTCATAAATTATGTCATTCAGTATCATCGGATTACTAGTCATGTGTCTTGAACATCCACTATCAAGTATCCATTTGTTTTTCTTGATTTGCACCATTTGTCCATTGAGTGTTGATTCTTCAAAAGCCATATAACACATCTGTTCCTGCACAACACACCAATTTGGTAGATAACTTGATTTTCTGTAATAATAATATGCAGACTTATGAGACAATGATGATTTGGACAGTTTTGAACCAGTGTTAACAGAATCTCCAAAAATTGCCATTTTGAACTTTTCAAAATTCAGATTATGGTAACATTGAAAACCAATGCTCTGATACAAAATGTAGGAAATACAGATTATGGATCTTAAGGTAGAATTAACACTAGAGGGAGGGGGGTAAATAGTGATTAATTAATTTTATGAATCTTTTCGAAATCTTTTCAAATTAAACCCAAACAGATTCAATTCACAAACACAGAGACAATCACGGAACCAGACACAGATGCAAATAGTAAATAAAAATAGTAAAGGAAAGAACATACCACAATTTTATACTGGTTCGGAGTTACCCTACATCCAGTCCCACACAATTTCTTGCGGAGATTTCTTTTCAAATATAATGTCGATATTACAACCTAGATTTCAAGGCCACGAGATACACCCTCATGTCTCCGAGTCCAGGGCAAACTCTCTTTATTTAACCAGGTTACAAGATCACCTAATTGATTTACGGGCTACAATCATAGCCAATTGATTTACGGGCCACAATCACACCGTTTCCATTCACACTTTGATAGAGAGAGACTCGATACACTTTGATCATTAATTACAAGTGATCCTATAACTCTGAATAGCACTGAGATCTTTGAGAGAGAGTGGCAGAAAATCAAAGTAGAGACGATGAGTTTGATCCATTTAGGATTTCGGCAGAGTTTTGTTAAGAATGTTTGAAAATAAGAATGGAAGAGAAAGAGGAGAGAAAATAAAGAAATCTTAAGTGAAAATTCATTGAAAACTACTGGTATATATAGGAGAATAACGGTCATGTCCATTCGTGAAAGGTTATGATGAATAGACACTTCCTTTGAAAATTCGAATTTTAAAATCTACGGCTACCATGTCGACATGGGGGTATAGGCATGTCGACATCTCCTAGTATTTTTTGAAAATTGATTTTTTTACACGAGATTTTCTTTCTAAAGTTTGTCGAAACAATCTTAGAACTTTGAAAACTATTTAATATACTTTATGATTATAAAAACCTTTGGAAAGTGATCTTGCGAAATATAAAATTAATAAAAACTAAATACATAAATATTTTGAGATTAAAGCTAAAAACATTAAAACCAGGAGATAGTTTAAAAACAAGAAATGATTTTGAAATTATTATGATTAAAAATAGTTTTTTTGAATTAAGGCTAAAATATTTAAACCGAGAGAGAGATGTCTTTTTAAAAATATAGTTTTGAAAAAATCTAAAAAAAGGTCATTTTGAAAATTTCGTGGATTCCATTCCACTAGAGAAGGTCGTGGGTTCCATCCCACTAAAGAGGTTGTGGGTTCCATCCCACTATTAAAGCGAGAAGGTGGATTCCTGTTATAATCCGAATTCCAGTGAGTTCGGATTTTTCGCAAAAATGCTAAAACTCAAGCCCATTGAAACCCGAGTTGGGAATCTGGTATTCTGCAAATAGGCAAAGACAAATATATCAGAGCTCAATTAAATATCTCACAGCGAAATTGACTAAAATATAATAGTAAGTAAATACTCACCAATATAATAACACTTTCTAAATAAGTGTCTTAAAGTTGGGAAGTCTTTGTCATCTACCTAACCTATAGGATGTTATGAGAAGGGGGTTAGAACTAAAGTTCTAGTGAATGGATAAATTATACACTTTTAAACTTAATTCTACATATACCGTTTTATTTCCATTACTGTTATATTATGTTCACTAGGTTCATCATACCCTCGCCTTTGTGTGTGAATCGTACCCATCTACTCCTTAATAGATCAAAACCTAATAACTGGCATATGTATATACATATATATATATATGTAGATATATGCACAATGACCAAATTGGTCCTAGGTACTACCCATAGTACCTTCCGTATCCTCCTCATAAAGGACTCCATCGTCTTGCTCCGAGAGCGTTCTGTAACTGCATCTGCAAAGGACAGCTTTGTGAGGCATATAATACAGATGTTCCGTCGTTTACTATGAAAATGTAAAACCGCGTCCGCACTAATCTATACCAATGCTCGGACATCCACAATGTACCACCTAGTCTGTGCATTAAGGACTATACGTAATCGTTCTGTCTATTCTTTGAATCCTGCCAACAAGGTCTATCTTGTACGAAACTCAGTCGGGGATTTTCTATATCTGTAAAGGACAGCTTCGTTAGGCCTACAATACAGATATTCTAGTTGGTCTGTCTCTTTTCTCATCGTGGCTATGGCCCCGCGCAGCTACCCCTCGACTAATCGAAAGACCTCTAAAGAGTTAAGTGGATGTGCCCTACTGCAAACAATCTAACATCCAATTAGCCGTGCCCCTCATCCAATATCTCGATAGTGAAATAATTATTTGACTTTTGGTTTTAACTTTAGTCTTTCCCGAACACGCTCTTAGTTTTGATGCTGGCCGATATCCGCATGCGACTATCCTTTTGGGTCCTGCCCACTAAACTTACTTGCAAGTACTGGGACATACGAATATCCTACTCCGAACACCAACCCATTCTGACTACCTACAATGATCCTGCCATGCAAAAAGCAGTCAAGGCATATTCTCTTGATGGAACACCTACAAACCTGCCTCTGGGGATGCAGCTTCGTTAGGCCTACCCAGAGGGCTATCCTAGAGTATCCTTATGTCCCGTTGAAGTCTCGTACTTCCTTCTAGCCCAAAATAACTAAGTTGGACGTGCTTCTCCTTTGTTGAAATCTGTGATGAACTGCTTCGTTAGGCTCTTCATCCTTTGGGCTACTCCAAACACATCTCACTCTTTTATCAGACCCTAACTCTAATCTTTTAATTTGCGTTTAGTTTACTTTTTTTATTCTGTCGACTAGTTATTTACCCTAATTTGCATATTCTTGCCCTCGTCTCACTTCTAGCTATTGTGAGACCACCATTGATTTAATAGGGAATGTTGTTGGTACGAGCCACTTCTATTATCTTGCTTATTAACTTAATTTAAGTCTTAAGTTTATTAAATAAGCCTCTTCTATTTTTCTATTTGCTTATTAACTTAATATAAATTGTTTAAATAAGCTTTACTATTATCCTTGCTATCATTGCTTATTAATTTATGCTAAGTCTCAAAATAAGCCTTTCCGTTCTTTTTACTTGATTTGAACTAATTCCTAATTCTATTCTCTTTCTATTTAGATCTAAATTCGTGTGAATTAGATCTAAAATTTTGTTATTAAGAAAGTGTAGAAGAGATAGAAAAATGGTAGAGCTTCTGTAGGCAAGAGAAAAATAATGAGAATAAAAATGAGGCTCTGCACCTATATTTATAGTGGTTCAAATCAGTGCTAACCATTAGATATAAAATCCTAAAATCTAAAGCGTACACTCAGTTTATGGACTTTAAATTAATATGTTTTCTTCCGCATTTGTTTTTAATTCAAATTGATTCTCCAACAATCTTTTCATTAATCACTTTCCCCTTCTCTCTCGCAATCTATGGAAACATATATTTTTAAATGTGATGTTTCTTTTAAATAAGATTCCCCTATTAATCGCCCAATTAATAGATTTCATATATACCTAGAATTAATTTACTATCCAATTAATCCCTGTTTGCACTATGATTTCTTACCAAATTAATATGCCAATCAACACCATATTAATTCGTCACATATATGCATATTAATTTATTTTATTCCCGTAATTATTGCATGTATATATTCTACAATTGAATTTTGAATCACAATCTTAATTATATATGTTATCATAAGTCTCTATGTTTATTAATTGACAATTAATTACTTGCATAAATTACTCTTCCTCCATTTTATTTTCTTGCACTAACATATATGTTTCTAATCATATCAACTAGTTGCTACAATATATGTTCCCTTTCTTTTCAGTTCCTGTCAATTAATCACCTCTACTAATTAATTGAATATTAATTTCCCTTTTAAAAAACACGTCAATTAATCTTCCCTAGTAATTGATTTTATATAATTTCTCTCTCTAATTTATTTGTTACACAAATATATATATATTCCAAATAATATTAATTAGTTGCCCCATTCATAAACATTTCTTTGTTTTAAAATTTCAAACGTATATAACTTAATTAAATTATTTGCATATATAACTGTAATTTAGCGCGAGGTGTTACAATTCCATTCCACAATTAAAATCCGAATATAGATTTTAGTGCTATTATGAAGTTACTTATCTTGATATCTTGAACTACTGAACTCTGGATAATCTTGATACTCATGAGTCTTCGGTCTTGATTTCTACAATCTGAACTCATCAGTCTTGAATCTCTATATTGTCCAGTCTTCATTCTCAGTACCTGCATATATATATATCCTGCATATACATATATATATATCTAGACAAAGATATTAGTATTTATATTTTATAACAAGTCCTAAGGTTGTTGTCATCAAAACCATCATCTTAGGAACTAACAATTGATTTGTATAAGCAATTGTTTTGACTAGATAATCGACTAGTCAATTATCGAACTTGACCTAACATCACTTAAGAAGTTATCGAAAGACTTCAGGATTTCATACCAATGAGAACCCTGGGGAGGAGAATGGTACGTAATGTCTCTAGCCTTTGCTTACTTATGAGAGAACCAAAATTGAGTTAATTGAAAATTCATCGATTGGTTTTGGAGAGTCCGATAAGCGGGAAGAGTGTACTTATATGAGATGACTCAAACTCGTAGTCACTTCAAAACCATATATGCGATCTATGTCCTAGAAGCAGTCGTGAAGTGAAATGTTACGGAATTAAACTATCTATCCTAAGGTTAAGTCCAAGGGAGAGGTTAGTGTTAACATTTCAAATGATGCTACCATATGGAACTGTCTATCTTGAGGAGTATTCCAAGAGAGAGGATAACGTTAGCATTCGTTAGATGACTTATGCGGGGAACCTATATGGAGGTTCGAGATCTCTTCAAGATACTCTAATCCATGTAGTGATTCACGGTCTGTTTGAGATGAAGGAATCCAATTGGGGATTCATGTGCTGCTTGAGTGAAAAATCTTGTGTAAAAGATGCCGAATGAAGCCACGACATCGAAAATGACGAAAACCAAAGTAAGACGCACAATCTTGGGTTTAGCTTACCCATGAGCATATATCAACTCCAGATCTAGAGTATTCTTATCGATATGTTACTCAGGGGAGTTGTTGATGCTTGGTGCAACGCAGTTCATCATTGGGCCAGTTGTGTTTACCTTAGAGTATATCATATCTAGAGATATACGATGCTCGAAAGGAAGTTTCCGATCCTCTTCAAGGTGTCTAGATTTGGCTTGATCCAAGGAGAGCTCCATGAAAATCCTTACACCTATACTAACGCACCTTAGCGGTATTATTTGTATACCTACTATTGTTGTGGTGTTCACACAGCAGCTATTTGATATGACTTATGTGCTACACACTAGGTATTATCTACCATATCACTACATGTTAAACTTAATGAATGGTTGGTTTCATTTGAGGAGAAAACTATTATGGTAATCCGTACGGTCTCAACAAGGTGCTATTATATGTGTATATCAGTATTGTGGAGAAGAGCTGGATGATTACCTACCATAATATTCTTATTTTTGCTACATTTCTGTATTGTATATATCAGTATTGTGGGGACATACAGTTATGAATGTCCAGGCTGATGATAGTGCTTAGATTTTAGCAACTCTGAAATTTCTATATTCAGAGTAACCCTTTGTATTGTTACTTTGACATTATATATTGTCATTCCATTGTGAGATTCTGATGTTGTGTCCTCTCTTTCTTGTACGATTCTATTTTCTTTATTTTACCCTAACTTTCTGTCTTTCTGACACTTGGGTGTTCAACACACGAAAACCGTGGATGTATTAGTGTCGACATTCAAGGGTCGAAAAGTTGACTCGTTACATTTGATATCAGAGTTTAAGGTTGAGCGAACACCTTGGCTTTTGTTGGTTATGGCTCATTAGAGATAGGGTGAGTGACACCCTAGAATGAGTCGAGTGTATTATACATATGAGAGCATATTTGTATTTTGAAAACTTGACTTTTAAAATTTTTCCTTAGAAATATATCTTTCTTCATAACCCTCTCTTTGTAGTAACTCTATCCTTTAGTTTCCTAAAGCTGTTATGCTTTAATTAGGTAGTAAGAACTATGAGTACCAGAGCTGCCAATGCTAGAGGTGATTGGGGTAGTATTTTCATGAATGGTGGGAATCGAGCACCGAGGAATGTTGCTCCAAATGAGGAATTAAGGGTAAATGTCAATAGAGGAGGTCATGCAGGTAGGGCCTCAAATGGGTTTTGCTTCACTTTGTCATGATTATGAGAGGATGAGAGGTAAGAGGTTTAGTGGCACGTAGGCCATTATAGAATTCCATACTTGGATCAAATTATATGATCGGATATTTGGAGATATGGACTAGATGACGCAATAAAGTGTAGGTTGGCATCACAACATCTGACAGATGTAGCCATGGACCGGTGGAGTTCTAGTACAACTGATGTCCAAGAGAACGACTTCTCTTGGGCCCAATTCAAAGACGAATTTGAGATGTAGTTTGATTCAGAAGTCGGAAAGACTTTGTTATTTAGGAGCTTCTTGGATCAGAAGCAGAGGGCCGTGAATGTGGTGGAGTATGAGAATCAGTTCATTGCATTGTCTTAGTTTGGGTTGGGGTTAGCAGACATGCTGCTGAAGAAGGACAAGATGTTTATCGTAGGTATGCATCCTTAGTTCCAAAGGGACATGACTTCACATCATAGGGTTTTTGTGGATTTGGTGAACATGGCTATGAGGTTTGAGAGCTTGGATCCAAAGTGTAACGACCCGACTTCCTACGCCCAGGAAGACGTATCGTTATTAAGAAAGAAAAGGGTGAGAAAATAGAAAAGAAAGAGAAGAAGAAAGAAACAACATCAGAATCTCAACAGCGGAACGAATAAAATATAATATATCACATAAGAAAATACATAGTATCATATACATCAGAGTTACACAGAACATACAACACATACTAGACAGTTATAAACACCTGTCTAGTTAATACAACATGATACAACTCAAATACAACACAGCGGAACCACATATATATATCTATCATCGCTGAAGCCTCCTGCTCCATTGCTCCTCTACAATTCGTCAAAGCAAACCTGAATCCCTTGGCTACCCGTAAAAATTTGGGTACCCGAGAGTTTATGAAAAACAGAAATAAACTTCGGGTCAGACATGGGTCTGGTATGAGTAACAGGTTAAAGTTGCTTAACTTTTAAAATCATTTGAAAACAAAGGTATCACGTAAGACTTCCCACAAATAAACATGGAAAAGTTTTTACCTTACGCTAACCAAAACATTTGATAGGAAATCCAGTGATATTATAATAGTGTCTAGGGTTTTCAAGTAAATAAAAAATAGCTGAAATTGTTACATCTATTAAATTCCAGCATACTAGCCACAACGTGGGTAATACAATCAAAACCGTAAGGTCACGTAGGAAAAATGGGTTTCCATCAATGGCAGGGCTACCGGGGTACCACCCGTCACAGTACCTGGCCTAGATCAGCGTACGGAGGACCCACCCTAAGTCCCCTGCAACATAAGGCCGGAACCATTCCTTACTGAACAGTTCCAAATAAGATAACCCCGCAGTTGGCTGCAGTTCCAACTGCCCACTAAGCCGAAATAAAGGGACATCTAGACAGGGGTATATCCTACTCTCAAGTGGGAGCTACCCACGAAGCCTTGCTGCACCTCCCCTGTTTTAGCAATTCCCGGTTGATGAGGCTTGAGGTCACGATTACCTTTAGAGAACTCATCACTTAGAATGCTCATCGTCCTCCTGACGATGTTCTGAAAGCATTCAATCCATACAAGTTCATTCCGGGTTCGAACGAAACCGAAGGCATTATCTCGTTACACTCATATTGGAATCACCCTCAGAGTTAACGACGATAACCCTTGCACTTTGAATCTTCATCTTCACTTGATTAACGACCTATCGTTAATTTGGATCGATGTGGTTTTCGGACCCCCAAATATGGATAGATCCGATCCCGGTCTCATCGAAATCCAAAACGCCATCTTTTAGGTCCAAGTTGTTTTAAAGTTAAAAACAATTCCAATTCATTATCTATATCAACAGAGATAGATGATCCACAATAGCACAATAGATAATCAACATCATCATAACAGATAATTCACATCATACTTCAAATCAAAGCATCTATATCATATATCATCAATTATCTCATATATGAGATATCAAACCATACAATAGTGAATATCATCCATTCAAGGAAATCAATATCACGCATCCATACATAAGCAAGAATTAAATAACCATACTATAATTAATTTAAAATGAATTAAATTAATTACTTCCTCTTTAATTAATTTAAAGTAAATTAAATTAATTACTTCATCATTATAAACTTGCTTACATAACCAGTAACTAATTACCAATCAATCAATCATCAGTTACTTACTTATTCCGATTAATCATCTTTGATTAATTCAACCTTTACTTACTTTCCAGTAATTTCCTTTAATTAATTTCAGAAATTAATCTTAGAATAAATCCATACATTAACTATTTATAATTAATTCCATTCATTTTTAATTTATTACATTGCAATTACCTTATTGATTCATTATTCCCAATTTAAATCAATTTCTAATTACATCATTAATTAAAATAATTAATGATCTTTAATCAATTATTTTATTAATTATATTAAGAAAACTTAATCTTCAAATCACATTTATTAATCATCTTTGATTAATCTCATACAGTAATTAACTTTCCTTAGTTAATTACTTCACAATAACAGACTTAATTAATCCCATGATTAACTTCAAGTAATTATATACTTCTATTACTTTCATTACCCATCATCCAATTAATTACATCTAGTAATTTCTCATTAATTACTTCTCCAAGTAATTATACTTCCAAAATTTATCAAGTGATTAATCTAAATTAATTAAACTAAATTAATTAATTCAAATAAATCAATTTAACTCAATTAATTACAATAAGTAATTAATTTTCTTAATTACTCCCATAACTAATTATACTTAAACCATTCACAATGATCATCATTAAATTAACCTAATTAATTATTGAAAATTAATCACCTTAATTAATTATAAGAATAATCTAGTTAATGACATTCATAATCATTTATCTAATTACCTTTCCAAAGTAATTAACTTATCTCAATTATAAGTTTGATTTACCATTAATAATTCATTAATTAAAATCTAATCTATGGTTCTTAATTACATAATAATTTTTTAATTCATTATTTAAATCTAAGTTAATACACTTAAACTTATAATTACCAAATTAATATAAATTATCAGTTATCATCCTAATTATTTTAATGGTTAATGAATTTAAATCCTTAATCTTCATTTACTTAGAGTAAATTCATTTTCATTATTGATTTAATTTCCATTTTCAATATGTTCGAAACATTTACTTCAAATTCACTTTTGAAATTTCATTTTAAAACTTCAAGATTAAAATAAATACTAATTTCTCTGTAAATCAAATTTTGAAACTTACTTATAAAACCTTTATATTACAGATTAAATCAAATAAATCGTGATCTCCCCGCGCCAAAACTAAATTCCCTCGAGTATGCACTCGAGACCAATACGAGGAAAACATGTTTCCATTCCCATCAGGAATTTCTCCGTGCACGTGCACATGGTCGCCGACCAACTCAGACTGCCGCCAATGATCCCTTCATGACAACAACCACCCAAACACCCAAGAACGATCATCAGACCGACTCCCAAATCTCGAATTCGAATTCGAGACCTTCATCCCAAACTTGGAAACACACTAGCATCATCACCACCATACCTGTCAACTCCACTAGCTCGACGCTCCGACCATCAAATCGCCAGCGCCTCCGGCCGTAGCCTCATCCACCTCTCCTCTACCTAAACCCAGAGTCGCGTAACACTCGATCGCACGGTGACATAGAATGAATCGAATATCTCCACCACACTAAAATTAGGTCACCAGAGTTCGTACGCCTCCTGCCGCCACCATGGTCATCGGCCAACCATCGCGATATTTTTCCTAGGACCGCCATAGACCCCTTCATTCCCACGAGGCAACTCGACTCCCCTAGATCATCACAACGCCGGAAATCGATCGAAATACCCACTCCGATCATGTAAGCTCCGTATTTTCGAAACTATTATTTGTAAAATCATTACTATAGTTAGTAATAAAACCTGACGTATATATCTAAATTTATGCATGTACTTACTATTATTATTTCAAAACATTTCGCACTTCAACTTAAATCATACATTGTAGCGCTGAAATCGTTGTTTAAAGTGGTCTATTCAAATAGGCACACACTAAGTAAATAGTGGTACGAAGTGGACCAAGAGCTGATAAGTTAAAAAATATGTACGAAATAGTTAAATGTGGTACAGAATTAAGTAGTCGAATAAACTTGTAAAAGTCCAAGTACGGAATTAAAACAGTCAGTCAGAAGTAAAGTTGTAATATTTTTGTAGTACAGAACGTCAACTATGCGGTGGGAGATGTTGTTTGTACGTTGTTACGTGAAAAATAAAATACATGCGCACTGTTTTTTTTTGTATGAAACAGTTTATAAATTTTGTACTTATTTTAATAGTGGAAATAAAATATTGGCAGATGGCTGATAATAATGTATATATAACGACTAAAATATATTTCAGCTAATAAGTAAAGTACTTATTTCTAACTAAATAGGGTGTTGTACATAATTAACGCAAAACCTCAAGTATACAGAACTTTAATATTTCAAGAACCTTCTCTGTCAGGATCATTGCATAAAGGGTATATATCTGTAACCGTAGGTGTGTGTATTCAAAATAACATTTATATTTGAGGCTATGTACATTTGGAAACTTATACTCCTGAAATCAAACTTTTGCATACATGTACTTAAAATCGTATATAAATTTATTCAAAACTCAGCATTTTTAAAACTTTGGTACATGAAACCGTGACCTTTTGAAACTAATACATCTTTGATTGTTTTATTGTTAAAGCTAAACCGTCTCAATTTTCTATGCAGCCTATATACTGCAGTGCGTACGGTTGGTTATGCAGCCTATATCCTACAGTGCGTACGGTTGGTTGTGTGTCAATTTTTTTTGGCATTTTCGTATACATAACGTATGAGCTATAATTAAAAGAGGCATGGGCAGCATACTGTTAGATGAAGTAATAGGTCGGCTGTGTGAATGTAGGATGTGTGATACATATTTCCTGTCATGTCATGCCACCCCATAAAAAAATACGTACAACCAAGTGGACCAAGACAGGAGAAACTAAAAAATAAGTATGAACTCTGTAAATGTGGTACACGGTGAAGTAATAGATAACAGCAAATTAGGTGTAGTGTTGGGGTGAATGTCGTGATGACGGAGGAAGAAAAAAAAGAAATTACCCGGTAAATCTCGACTGTGGAAGCCTTCACTCAATCGAGTTCTTCTATTTGCAATACTTGTTTCTCTTGCTTCTGCACGTCTAGCACGTTGACTTAGCCTACGTCTTTCTCTCTGTTGCTGTTCCATTATATGTTGAAGATAAACTGAAGAGGTAATAAATAGCAGTGAAGAGTAAAAAAAAATTTGTTACTGAGTTGCAGAGATATGACAGTAGCAGAAAAGGTAGTACAGTAGTAAGTGAAGGAAAGTCTTTTAGCAAGTATGTATATATAGGTAAATGAACGGCTATGTAAACTGGTATAACTGCTGAAAATGAGTAGGTGAACGTTGTTGAAATGGTAGATATCCGGGATGTGCGCTGGTGATATCTGTTAGGGGGATGAATTTTTATTATGTACGTTGCGTAAAAGTGGCCATAAGAACAGGGTAGTCATAGGGAAATTGGTATGCAGTTGTGGTCGGATGTAAACTTGGAGTGTGTATTAAATAACGAACAAATTTTTATTTGTCATGTTGGCAGCCAGTCGTTCACGTATATTTACATATGATGACTTGTCAAAACATTTGTGATTTTTTAGTCACTGCTGTACGTTATAGATTTTGTACATTACAGTTAACGAAAATGTGTACTCTGCAAAATAGACATCAGTTTGCATGCCAATATAAAGTTCAGTTAATAAGGAGTAATCGGTGGGTGAGTTATTTGCTTAGTTTTGCTGGATTGGTTAATCTTCGGGTACAATTGTTTTGCTCTCTGGATGTTTGACGTGATTAAGTTGTTTAAGTAAAAGCAAGATGACATGACCATTCACTTATAAGCTATTCACTTAGAAGCTAACTGTGTATACCTAGAGTTGAACATATTCTTCCGTATTAATTTTTGCTTCGTTTGAATGTAATAATTCTATGTCAATGTTTACTGATAGTTCATGTATGTTTAGTGATAGTTCATGTATATATTGAAGGCAGTATCAGTGTCAAACGAATATTACATGTATCAGCCTCGGATAATATAACGCACACATACATTTTTAACAGCATTTACGTCCACCTAGAAAGAACATCAAATTTATTTAGCCAATGACAAAAGAATGGAGTACACAACAAATTTAACCGAACAGTGACGAATACATAAAAAACAAATAACTTTGCATTAAGAGCGAGCAAAGGAAAAAGTATGGAAGTCCGAAAATGGACAATTTATTAGGTGACAAAGAGTTGAAGCTGTATTAAGGACGGTTCTTGAGAAATTGCTCAACAGCTGCATCACATTGTTCAATCTACAGGGGAAATTAAAATTTATGATTAGTATGTAGTATAAGCATATATATATATATACACACACACACATATGTATGTACATATGTATATATTTGTCGGTGTATCAAATAATTAAGTGTTGGCATACCACTTCAGGAGTAAAAAAATCTTCCCATTTATCATCTTCAGAGCAATGTGGAAAATACTGTAGTTCATCTGACTGTATCATCTGGACTTCAGAGTTGGAAGATTTTGGTAAGTTTTTGTTGGTTTCAAAAATTTTTGTCCCAACCGGAGGAAGCTGAACAGAGTAGGTTGGTTTGTTAACATTTTCCGATTCAATCTGGGAAAGATTAACCTCTGAGACGGTGGATGAAGCATTAACTTTGTCATTGGTAGCGGATTGAAGGTGTTTTGTTAAACGCGTACTTTTACGTTTCAATTTGTCTACAGAAGAGGATAATGCAGGCTCTTTACCTTGTTGTATACATTTGTTCTGCAGTTGAAAAAAATGACAATCTGTGGAAAAACGTACGGACAGTATATATACGGATTGAGGCAGTTGATAGTTAAGAAGTAAATAGATTTTGGACTTTGAACTACGTATGTATGTCTACAGAATAACTTGCATAATATAGTACATGGTTGAAAAAGCATGTGCAAAAGCTTTTGAATAGAATATGTATAAAAAAGTATATGCCTGAAAGAGGCTTTAGTCATAAAATTCCAAAAAGGACAGCATAGACTAAATTTGGGAATAAAAGATAATAATACCTTTGTCATTTTGCAGAAATAGTAATATGAAGTTTAAATGTTGGAGTGGAATTGGCGAAGGTGGTAGAGTTTATGGAGATGAGATGTTGAGGATGGAGAGTGGTGTGTGTGTGGACTGTTAGCAAAGATGTGGTTATAATATATAGTGGTGGACGTATTAAAATTTTTGAGTGGAGTAGTAATTTTCTGCCTAGTCTGCAGGAAAAGTTGAAGGAGCAAGTATAGGAAACATGGGCAGTAATAACGGATCAGGTGCTATGGGAATTAATATAGATCAGATGCAGTTATATAAAAGCAAACATCTCTTTGTACTCTGTTGCGTACTGTGGCTCGTATACGTCAGATAACTATTTTTACAATTTAAAATGTGAAATTTTGAAGAAATCAGAAACAATGACAGTGGAGATGGTAGAGGAGAAAAGATATTTTTGTATGGCATAAGTAGTACAGAAAAAAGGTGCAATCTTGTATAATGTGTTCCATATACGTACTTTACATTTAAAATAATGTTCTGGTTCTTGTTTGTAATATCAGTGCCAACTGTTGAAATGTCAGTGCCAACCTTTACAGTTAATTTTGTTTTGACTGTTATGAATATATGTACTTGGCTACGGTGCATTTCTCCTTGCTACTATTAAAACTGTAAATATATTTGTGCCTTGTTTATACACGTGTGCATAGAAATATGAATTCAATGTTGAAAAAATGTATAGTTGGACCATCACCGCCTTGCTTAAACGGTGAAGCATTTCAATAAAAATATACAGATTATTTTTGTCAGGACTAACCACGGTATGCTACATTCGACTCAGACATAAATTTTACATGGTTTAACAGCAAAGCAGAATATAAATTCACCACATGTACATGTTAGTGTAATGTAACAAATGTGTTGTCAGTCATAAATGGTTTTCAAAATTTTGCAAAACTCAACAGCAAACTGGTCATGCCTAAAAATGAAGATTGAGTTGAAAAAAAATTCCATTCAGAACAGTTAAAACTAATGTAAATTTCATTAAAATCATGAATATGGTAAAATAGAGTTACTTGGTACTGTAGATGCTTTAAAATGGCGCACTTGTCACTGAGAATACATTTAAGCGTTATGTATATTTAAGCATATATTGTAAAATACATGTGCACATGTTACATACTTTAATAACAGACATATAGTTATATTAAACAGTCGCATGCATATTTTAACTATAAGCACTTGTCAAATGACCTTTTTTCTTCCATCAATGCTATTTTAACCCTTCAATTTTTATTACCATATACGTATCGAGCCAATGCTTGAAACCCAGTAGTTGAAGCATTGTTGAGGTGGCGGTACAACCTATAAAAAAGGAAGTGGTATTACTGTGTAAAACTATTAGATATGACAACTGTTTGCATGGAAGAGGATTTGTTATAAAGGTTACATACAGTGAACAAACATGCAAAAATTGTGGCACTGACAAAGTCTACACCAAAAGATGGAATCAATATTGATCAGGATTCTAAAAGTTTTAATAGTTAATTTAACAATTATAAAAATATGTAAAGGAGATGCAACCAATTTTAGATTCCTCTAGCTAATGGTTTCACTGTAACTTTCTTAATCCATGACAGCAAAAAATAATCCTACAGGCAGTAAACTAATGTTAGAATTGAGAACTGATCAAAAGCTTTTTCCATCAAAATTAATAGACAAAATTTCATTTTATAGATCAATGTAGAGGACATAGATGTTACATTTTACATTGTCATTTTGATGTATTTATTACAGAAATTTTACCAACCTAAGCCAAAGATTGAAATGTGTTATGGAAATATTATAAAAGTTACAACCCATTCATTTACAACCCACAGGGGATCACTCACATAAGACATTCATTGTTTGTATTATTTGTGGTGATTGTAAAGAAAAATCTCAAAGCCCAAAAAAGATGCTTTTACGATAAAGGGCCACCTATGTTCACTATTTTGCAGCACATTGTACAGTTGATGTTTAGGACTAAACGAAGGGAAAACTAAAAAATAACATGTAACATAAATATTTCAGCCAGTTGTAATGTTTAAAACAGTAAAATTTGCACGAATCATATGGTTGTTGAACATTTAGTAAATTAATACTAAGCATATGTAAGAAAATTAAATTAAAACTCATAGAGACTGACACAAAATAAAGGTCATGTTATTAAATTTAAGATTATAATTCTAGCATAATGTTTATCTAAGATGATCTTCCAATCATTAAATGTGGATATAGTTTGTTGCACATCAATACATGAAATTAAAATGGAAGATATGCTATAGTGTAGTAAGGAGTCAAAGAAGATGTAAAAGTTAGGTAGGTGTACGATTGGTTGGAAATTAGAACATTATGTATATAATTAGGTATATAATTAGGAATGATCGACTTTGAATATATTTAAGCATTATGTCAGTGAGAAAACAGCAAGTATAAATTAGTTTGAAGATCGAATCTATTATATTATATCAATGAATTGTAAGTTAGCCATTCAGTCATTTCTTATGTACACATACCAAGGTAAGTGCAATTAGAATCATAAACATATGAAATAGTTAAATGAGAATAAGAGAGTTCCAACAGAAAGGTAATATTTTCTGAGTTAAAAGATAAGCAAGGCTCTAACTTTTAAACCCAAGCTGAGTGGTTTGATTGTTCCTAGTGAAACCCAAAGGTAAGAATATCACATTATTGATGATGTTAAATGCATCAAACAGTCTAACATGAACTTCTGAATGTGGACAGGCTAGATCAGAAAAGATCACCGTATGATTTAATTTGGGAGGACCCTCAATATCTCGCTGGAAAGGTATTTGACTTTAGAAATTTTAGGCTAAATGAAATGAAGAAAATAAGAGTGATGTGTTACATACCCAAAGTGTCATCAAATGTATGACATGCTCCGCTTGTTTGGAATTTCGTAAAACAATGAACTTACTCAAGGGCTTATGATATTTCACTTAGGATGTTTAATTTTAAATAGATAAATAACCGTGTTGGACAATTCAATGTAATATGAACACTGAAACAAAAACTAAAAATTAACCATATGCAGGGGAAATTACAGATTTCACAAAAATATCAATAGATTTTATAAATATTCAGTATAATTGTAAAATAAAATTGTAGACTGTCAAGGATATCTACTAATTCAGCACTAAACAAAACAACTAAGGCAAGGAGTACTATCGTAATATTATACAAACAGTCTAACATGAACTTCTGAATGTGGACAGGCTAGATCAGAAAAGATCACCGTATGATTTAATTTGGGAGGACCCTCAATATCTCGCTGGAAAGGTATTTGACTTTAGAAATTTTAGGCTAAATGAAATGAAGAAAATAAGACTGATGTGTTACATACCCAAAGTGTCATCAAATGTATGACATGCTCCGCTTGTTTGGAATTTAGTAAAACAATGAACTTACTCAAGGGCTTATGATATTTCACTTAGGATTTTTAATTTTAAATAGATAAATAACCGTATTGGACAATTCAATGTAATATGAACACTGAAACAAAAACTAAAAATTAACCATATGCAGGGGAAATTACAGATTTCACAAAAATATCAATAGATTTTATAAATATTCACTATAATTGTAAAATCAAATTGTAGACTGTCAAGGATATCTACTAATTCAGCACTAACCAAAACAGCTAAGGCAAGGAGTACTATCGTAATATTATACAAAAGAATTAAAAGGATATGGCAAAGTACCCTTTTCCAGATGAAGTAATTTTCCAACTGCCACAGTTGTAATACCGCAACTAATAAACATGCAACAGCCGAGACCTTTTCCAGATGAAGTAATTTTCCATCTGCCACAGCTGTAATACCACAACTAATAAACATGCAACAACCGAGACAAAATCTAGGTAAACCATCTCAACTCTTATTAGTACAAACATCTAGCTTTAGTTTTGATCTAAAAGATAGCAACTGTAGTTTTTTGGTTAACAAAAATATTAAATGAGTTAAATGAAATGTTAATTCATTTTTAAACTAACAAATTTTGGAACTGGAGTTAGAATTAAATTTGCAAAGAGCAATATGAAGTTTAGCCAACGCATGATTAGGTTGTACGACCTATTGACAAATTCATGTACTAAATCCGCAAACAACATCTAAAAAGAAGATGGACAAAAATTTCAAAGTAAAAATCAATTTTTTTTAAGCAATAACTCAAAGCTTTGCTTACATGTAGGAAGTTGAGAAGGTCTGTATGCAAAATTATTGCCAAGGCACAGCAAGCCCTTAAATCCGCAAACAACATCTAAAAAGAAGATGGACAAAAATTTCAAAGTAAAAATCAATTTTTTTTTAAGCAATAAATCAAAGCTT
This sequence comes from Allium fistulosum, assembly GCA_030737815.1. Lineage (NCBI taxonomy): Eukaryota > Viridiplantae > Streptophyta > Magnoliopsida > Asparagales > Amaryllidaceae > Allium > Allium fistulosum. The sequence continues at coordinate 797,108,498 of CM060905.1, read as the reverse complement.
TGCTTACATGTAGGAAGTTGAGAAGGTCTGTATGCAAAATTATTGCCAAGGCACAGCAAGCCCTTGGAGAGAAAGTCCGGCATCTTCTAGCAATGTCGAGCTCCCAACCGATCTCACGTGCCCCAACTGATGCGGTGCTGGTAGAGAATCGAATTATAAATTTAATCCAAATGAAAAATTAATGACACCTTGGTCGAAAATACATGTAGAAACAGTACCTATTTGTATTCCTTTGATTTTCAGATCCCTCAGAATAGTGTGGACAGTTAGGCACTAAAGATTGGAGCATTGTTATGTCTTTCTGTATCAAAATTCGCACAATAAAATTCGAATCTATGTAGGCTGGCAAAGTAAGTAATTACCAAATCTAAAATGGAAAAAATGATAGCAGGATTCTTACCTAACCCGTGAATCAGAGTCAAAGTCGCCAGATCTGTAATGGCATAAGATGTTGTTCCAAAGTCGCCACCGCAATGTTCTACCTCCTCACTCGTTCGAAGCAGACGAAATGGAGTAAAGATTGGAGCATTGTTATGACTTTCTGTATCAAAATTCGCACAATAAAATTCGAATCTATGTAGGCTGGCAAAGTAAGTAATTACCAAATCTAAAATGGAAAAAATGATAGCAGGATTCTTACCTAACCCGTGAATCAGAGTCAAAGTCGCCAAATCTGTAATGGCATAAGATGTTGTTCCAAAGTCGCCACCGCAATGTTCTACCTCCTCACTCGTTCGAAGCAGACGAAATGGAGTAAAATTGAAGAGAGAGTGGTTGCGGTTTGGAGGATTATGGTAGGGTTGAAATGGGGGCGTGGGTGGAAACGTGTATGCGAAAGGTAAGTGGGAATTGCAAAAACCAAATATGTCCTTACTACCAAAAATTATGAAATGATTTGAAAAAGGTCAATTTGGTCAGTCCGAAAAAGGCTTCAGTAGGGGAAGTATTCCCTTTATATATAAGATATATATATATATATATTCCAATGTAAAAGAATGTTATTTCCTTTGTTGTGATGTTTGAAATCTAAATGAATTTTTATAGTTGTATATGTTATAAAAATTTAGCAAATGTATTTACTTCATATTTTACAAAAAAATTAAAAGTTGTCTTTAGTATACTTTGTTTTATTTCTATGTTTTAAACTTATCACTTAAATCTTATATTTCTATGTATATTTTATTTTATTAATGTTATTTTAAAAACATCACATTTATTAAATTGAAATAATAAATAAAAGAAACTATCCTTTCATTATAAACTACTTATTCTATTTATATATATTCTAAAGTATCGTTGACAAAATTTTATAAAAACTTACATATATTTTAAATCATATTTTTAAATCAAGCTATACTAAAAAGAAAACAAAACAAATCTTTTTTATTAATAAATTTAAATCTAAACTTAAGCTAAAAACAAGTTTTTAAAACTATTTTTAACATTTATCTTATGTATTTAAAACCATATATTTATTTATTAAATAGCTTGCAAAGTTTAATATTAAATAAAACATAATTTCCAATTCATTTAAATGTATATTAGAAATTTGAAAACATAACTTATTAGTTAAATTTTAAAACAAAGTTTTTCCTATTTATAATATATATAAATATACATACATTATAAATAGAAACAATCAATTAATTTTAACAGATAAAATTCATCAATTAGACATTTATTAAATGAAAAGCATCAATTCAAATTTTATTAACAAAGATATATCAAATCAATTTAATATTCAATACAGATTATTAAATTGATATTGCTCGAAAATTCCGGGTCGTCACACAAAGTCATCTATTTCTGCATCAATGGGGGACAACAAGAAAAGTTTCAGTCGCCAAAGAAAAAGGACCACCCTCGTTTGCTACAAGTGTGGGAAGTGTAGGATCTAGATTAACCCTAGAGGGGGGGTGAATAGGGTTATAGCAAATTTTCTTGAATTAAACACGAAATCAAACTACAGATAAATAAATATGCTGAAAAGTAAATCACACACAAAATTTACCCAGCTTCGGCAACCCCTGCCTACTGCTGCATTCCCAGATTTCTATTAGAATTAAACAGTATCCCGCTTACAAACACTCTAACAGACTCGCACACCCTGCTATCGCCTATAGAGTTTTGCAAACTCGCAAACCCTGCTCACTGAACTTAATTCTAACTAGACAATCTGACACTACCTAAACCCTAGGTGGTGATTTACCTTGACTTAATTAGAAAAGTACAAACTTAAAAACAGAAAATAAGAAAAACAAGGGCAAAAATTAAATTGTAAAATTTAAAAACAACTTTGCCCCCAAATTAAAATAAACCCGGCCCAAACACTAAAAAACCCTAATAAATAAAACAAAGCCCTTGTTAATTCACAAGGCCCATCCCCTTCTAATATTTTCTTTAGCCCAAAAATGTCGCCCCAATTTTCATTTTTGTCGACCCGCTTGTTTTCGTTGAGATAATGGCGACTCGATGAAATTAAGGCTTCAGCCCTCCGGCGATTCTGGAATTAGGGCTTCGGCTCTCTGGCGATTCTGGAATTAGGGCTTCGGCTCTCTGGCGATTCTCTGTGCAACTGAATTAGGGCTTTTGATTGATCGATTTTGCGCCTTGATTTCTCTGTGAATTGCGCTCTGTCGATTGATGAATGCTGGCCTCGAGATGATTCGATCGCTGCTATTTCAGCTTGGCCTCGGTATGTGATTTCTTCTTGTTTGCTTGAATTCGATTATTCTTGCTTTTGCGTTCTCTGTTTGTCAATGATGATTTGGGTTCTCTTTTCTCTGCACACTGTCGATGATGATTTGGGTTCTATTTATAGGGATTTCGAAACCCTTGAATTGTCTGATTTGATTTACGTGATCTCCACGCCGTTAAAACTTTCCCTTAATTAGTTGTGATATTTTTGGTATGTGCTTTGTTCCCACGGCTTTGATTTTGTGACGTCCGATCTCTTTTTGAATTATATTCCAGAATCTTTCCTATTTTATTAACTCTGACTTTTTCAATTAAAACATACGGCTTTGATTTCTTAACCACGGCTTCGACTTTGACCTGTTCAATGTTGACTTCGACATTTTTAGTTGTCTGATTTGTAGCATACTCGACTTGTTCGATTTATGACTTCTGCTTCGATCACTTGGTCATCACAGTGTTTATCCCTGACTTGATCATTGACTTTGATCATCTTCTTCTGGCCATCTGTGTTTAGGTGATTTTCTAGCTTCCCTTTGTCTCTACGTACCCAAACATCTCTGACCATTTTTCCTGGTTGATTTAATCTGAACTTCAGTTGCACTTTTGTTGTTTGTACTGACCACTTGAGCATTTGGAATTCTAGCATATCTCTGGTCTAATATGCATACTGCCTGTACATGTTTTCTGACATCACCTGACTTTGATCTTCACTGCTGACTTGTTCATGCAATACTGTTGCACTTTGTATTTGATATCATTCATGTAGATATCCACTGTGTCATGTTGCATCTCTGGTTCATGTGCATATTCTTGACCTGTAGCTTTTGTGCATACTGTTTGTCACTTGAACCTGTTTCTCTGATCAGTTGGATATATACATGTTTATTCTATGTTTGTTCATTTGATGTTACAGTTGCATTGATGATTTTGTCTTCAACATGCCTCTGGCCTAATGTACTTGTAGTTGTGTTATTCACTTTGATTAATTATGTTGCCGGTTCCTTTTTTTTCTTTTGGTTTCATTGCTTGTTGTCCAGTTGTACTTGCAGTGTACCATGCTGGAGTGTTATTCCATATGTGTGTGCTTCCCTGTGCATTCTGACCTTGAGTTTGTTGTGCACTTATGTATATATGTTGATGGTCTTTGAGTTGCAGTGCTTTGTGCACTTGTGTAGCCAGTTGATATAGTGCTTCATCACCTTGTAGTGTGGACTTGTTAGAGTCTGTAGACTTCAGCCTTGTGATATTGAACTATGCTTGTGCACTTCTCTATTGTGTACTGTTACAGTTGCCTTTGTACATGATAATGATGTTGTGGTTGCTTTGGGATTGAACTTGATATTGTTTACTGTTGTACTTGTTGAGTTCACCCTGGCTCCTGTGTCTGGTCATGTACATTTGCGTTGAGGACTTTTGTGTTGCCATATTGATTGAGCATTTTTACTTGAGACTGTATTGTCATATTGTTCATGGGTACATTTGGATTTTGGTCGAGGCCATTTGCACTTGAGTTGAATCTGATTTGGATTTGACCTTGTTTTTGGTTGACTGTGCGCACGAGTTGGCGAGGCAGCGCACACGTGTATAAATGTACATGTGTGTATTGCAGCCACTCATGACTACCTGTCCCTGATATGAATACTGATATGCACAGATATTTCACAATCAAAGATGATGACAATAACCCATATATCTGAGACAACTATAAAAACAAATTCTATATTTTTGCAAATTCAAATTTGTTTATTTTCAGATTACTGCTGTAGTTGTTAATTATACAAGTACACAGGAGACAGGACAAGAACTGGAGCTGGACAATGCAGAAAGATGCAGATAGTTATAGCTGAGCGTTGAGTGATGTAGTGAGGAATAGATTGTAAATGAAAAATGTATGAAACCAGTGTATGAGTGTGAAATGTATGAAATCGGTGTATGAGCTGAAAACTTTTGTACTGTATAAAATATTATATTGAATAAACAATACTGATTGAATTTTGTTAAATTCTGTGCAATAGTATTATTATTCAATTATGAATTTTTATTCTTGTATAGTACGATTTGCAAACACATCTATAAATCGATATATATTTTGTTATCATCAAACAATAAACACACATCAAACAATCTCCCCCTTTTGATGATGACAAACATATATGTTAAAGATTTTGAAATTCTGATAACTGTGTTTGAGCATGAAATTTTTAGCTCCCCCTATATGAATGCTCCCCCTACATGTATACTCCTCCTACAACTGAGACTGCTCCCTATTTAGAAGATTTAGGAAATTACAGAAGAATAAAAGAACTATAGAAAAATAACTAACATCATTTACCAAATTCGGTGAAGTATTCCAAAAATACTTATTTCCTTATTAAAATCTCGTTCTTCTCCCCCTTTTGTTATCATCAAAAGACTGACAAAAAAATAATGGAACAGTAGGGGAAAAACAAATGTAAACCCAAGAAAAACCATAATATATCATAACAAGATAACAATTTCCACATTTTAGAGAATGGATCGATGATTTGGTTTTCATATAATGAGAAGAGGGATGTTTGTTTTTAAAAAAAAAATGACATTTAAGCACAAAAATAAGCACTTACTAACCATGCATAACCATAAGGACTTTTAAATGGGATTAGCAGTTACTATTAGCTATCAAGCTCCATCCATGCATAACCATAAGGACTTTTAAATGAGAATGGAGTGATGATAAACTAAAATTCACATGATCCATCCATACATAACCATAAGGACTTTTAAATGAGAATGGATGCATGAGAAATATTTTACAAAAATTTCCTTTATTTTTCTTTTTAATTTAAAAAGTAATTTACTCTTCTCATTTTTCAAAACCATTATGAATGATAGAAAGATGGTAGAAATAGAAATGGTCGTGGAATAAGTTACCAAATTAATCATATTATGAAATTTCTTAAAATAAAACAAACATATTTCCACTACTGAATACCATATTCGAATCAATCTTTGAATAATTATCCAAAACAGGTTTGAATCCTAGAAATTGAAGTTGAAAATAAATATCCAAGAATATTTCATCCAAAAATTGAAAAATGATTAGTCAATTTCCATAATCCCCAAATCCAAACGTAATCTGGAAAATCTGTCTTCGGGGAGGGGTTTTGTGAAAATATCAGCAAGTTGAGCCTCGGTTGAAATGAATTCAATGCAAATGTCTTCCTTAGCAATGTGATCTCTAAGAAAGTGGTGTCTCACATCAATGTGTTTTGTGCGTGAATGATGAACAGGAGTATTAGACAAGTCTATTGCACTTTTACTATCACATTTTAATGGAACTTGTTTATAAACTAAGCCAAAATCAGAAAGAGTTTGCATCATCCATAAATTTGAGCACAACAACTTCCCAAAGCAATATATTCTGCTTCAGTGGTGGATAATGCAACACAATTCTGTTTTCGACTTGACCATGAAACTAATGAATGTCCTAGCATGAAACATGTCCCACTAGTGCTTTTCCTGTCAACTAGTGAACCAGCATAATCAGCATCAGAATAACCAACTAAATCAAAATTTTCACAAGAAGGGTACCATAGTCCAAATTTGTGTGTGTGTGAAAGATATCTCAAAATTCGTTTAGTGGCTTTCAAATGAGATTTTTTGGGGTTAGATTGAAAACGTGCACACAAACACACAGAAAACATAATATCAGGTCTAGAAGCAGTAAGATAGAGAAGTGAACCAATTATCCCTCGATATTTCTTCTGATCAACAGCAACTCCTTTCTCGTCTTTATTTAACTTCGTTGATGGGCTCATAGGAGTTTTCATTGGTTTGGAGTTCTCAACTCCAAATTTCTTCAATAGTTCCAACACATACTTGGATTGTGAAATGAAAATACCATCACTGCTTTGCTTGATTTGAAATCCAAGAAAATATTTCAATTCTCCAACCAAGCTCATCTCGAATTTAGCCTGCATGACTTGTTCAAATTTCTCACACAAGAGTTCATTAGTAGCACCATAAATGATATCATCCACATAAATCTGAACAATTAAAAAAATCACTTTCTTTATGTAATAGAAACAGTGTCGTGTCAGCACTTCCCTTTTTAAAGCCATTTTCCACAAGATATGTACAAAGACAGTCATACCAAGCTCTAGGAGCTTGCTTAAGACCATATAATGCTTTTTCTAGCTTATACACATGATTTGGAAAATCATGATTTTCAAAACCAGGGGGTTGTTCAACAAAAACTTCTTCTTTCAAATCACCATTTAGAAAGACACTCTTTACATCCATTTGTTTAAGTTTGAAACCGTTATAACATGCAAAACTTAGGAAAATCCTAATGGCTTCTAACCTAGCAACTGGAGCAAATGTTTCATCAAAATCTATGCCTTCTATCTGGTTATAACCTTTTGCGACCAACCTAGCTTTGTTTCTAATTACATTTCCAGATTCATCAAGTTTATTTTTAAACACCCATTTAGTTCCAACAATTGGATAATCTTTAGGCCTAGGTACTAATTTCCAAACTTTATTTCTCTCAAATTGATTAAGTTCATCTTGCATCGCTAAAACCTAACTTTCATCATTAAGAGCCATTTCAATAGAATCAGGTTCAATCTTAGAAATATTTTCAACAACTTTTAAACGAAATGATTTTAAAATGAAGTCGTGTTAACCATCAAACTAATATCATAGTGTCAGATTTAGAAACCGTAGGATCAACAGTCATTAAAACATCATCATTATTTCAAAACAATTTCTTGAAGTTTCACCAATAAAGTTTCAACAGTTTCAACAATTTCTAAAAATCCTTTTTATAGCATGAGTAATCAATTAACATCATAATTTGACCAAACAGATTAAGTTCAATGATGAAAAAAAATGATTGGTGAAACTTTTAAGCACAAATCAAAGTCATAGATAAGGACAAGTCATGTAAGATCATATCAAGTAAGTTAGAATCTGTCAACCATCATAATTACTTTGAATAATTCTATTTAAAGATGATTGAAAAAAAAATCAAAATTAACATCATCAATCATTTCACATAACTGGCTGATTTAATTCAGATTATGGTGCAGATTTTCATACTTTATCTATCGTTATACAATTACCTGTCTTACCTGTACGATACTCTTTCGTTGTTTGCCTATTGTGAATCTGTCACCTTTATACTAGGCTAAGGAACGTTGATTTGTCGCTCGTTGTGTGTCTGGAACAGCCAGAATCCAGATAACACTAATGTTGTTCCTTAGCCTGCCACCACACCTACACGGTAAAAGATTTTTGTGACCTATTTGTTTTTATAGGTCCATGGTTGTTAGTGGCAGAATAATTTGATGAATATGTTTGAGTAGACCCAAAACTATTAAAATATGTTCCTTTTGGCATCCAAACTTGTTTTGTTTTTTCATTCTTGTTCCAATAGACATGAAATTTTTTTGTAGAATTTTTAGGAATCCAAACTTGTATAAATTTTGTGTTCTTGTTCCTATGACTACAATTTTCAACACGATGTCCAATTGTTTCACATCTATCAAAGACACTCATACCTTTTGCATTATCATCAACTTGCATTTTCCAAAAGCCTAGTCCTTTTCTATTGTTAGCAAAAAGTTGATTTCCCAATAACATGTTGAATGATTTTTCTCCTCTTGAAAAATTATTCAGTGATTTCTCAATATCTTGGACTTTGTTTTTTAGTGTCGTGTTTTCAGTCACAAGTGATGTGCATCTATTTATAAAATCCTTTTTCCTAGTGTCAATGGTTTCCTTTAGATTCAAGTTTTCTTTTTCAAGATTCTCAAAGCTATTCTTTAGTGTTGATAATTCTGAATCTAACATCTTACATTTTTTACAGTCTAGGTTTTGAATATTTTCAAGTTCAGTTTCTAACCTAAAATTTTCATGAGCAAGTTCTCTTCTACCAGATTTCAGTTTTTCAATTTTAGAATCAAGAGCATCAACTGTTTTAGTAAGATCAAGGCACATAAAAACAAGATCTTTATAAGAATAGTCACCTACCTCACTAGATTCCTCTGAGCTTGCTTCTGAATCTGATTTTGCCATAAGACCCAAGTTATCCTCCTCTGAGCTATCACTTGAAACTTCCTCTCCTTCCTCATCATCCCAAGTTGCTGCAAATGCCTTCTTCTTCTTTTTCTTTCCTTTGTTGTTTTTGAGAAGTGGGCATTTTTGTTTGAAGTGGCCAGGCTTCTTGCAGTTATAGCGAGTTAATTCATTTTCGGAATTGTCAGAATCTTTTGACCTATTACCACTCGTTTTCTTCTTGCGTGGCCCGAGTCTCGACAATTTTCTAAGATTATTGATAGCCATTGCAAGTTCTTTAATTGGATCTTCTTCTTCTTCATCGCTCTCTTCTTTGCTCTTTAAGGAAATCGTCTTCTTCTTTGATTCGGAGTTGTTGCGTTCCTCCTTTACTTTTAGCTCAAGCTCATATGTCATCAAGTTTCCGATCAAATCTTCCATGCTCAGTTTACTCAGATCTTTGGATTCTTGTATTGCTGTGACTTTTGCCTCAAAGTTCATTGGTAAGACTCGTAGTATCTTCCTCACTAGATCTACCTCAGTGAATACCTTTCCAAGCGCTCTAGCATTGTACACCAAGGTTGAGAAGCGTCCAAACATATCCTTTATGCTCTAGCCTTTGTCCATCACGAAGTTCTCGTATTCATTGCTGAACAGGGCTAGACGAGACTCCTTGACTTGAGAAGTTCCTTCGTGTGTCACCTCCAAGGTATGCCAAATTTCCTGTGTTGTTTTACAATGAGAAATTCTATTAAATTCAGTCTTATCAAGAGCACAGATCAAAGCATTCATAGCTTTAGCATTAGTAGTTTTTAATTTCTTATCATTAGCATCCCACCTATCCTTTGGTTTAGGAATCTCAGTATCACCAACAGTTATAGTGGGAGATTTATAGCCAGATTCAATAATATCCCAAATATCATAATCAACAGAACTAAGATAAATACCCATCCTAACCTTCCAATACGCATAATCATTCCCATTAAACATTGGTGGCCTAGCAATAGATTGCCCCTCAGAAAAAGCATTATTTGGTGGATTCATTACTCTAGAGTTAAAGTAAAAATTACCAGGCTCTGATACCACTTTTAGGATCTAGATTAACCCTAGAGGGGGGATGAATAGGGTTATAGAAAATTTCTTGAATTAAACACGAAATCAAACTGCAGATAAATAAATATGCTGAAAAGTAAATCACACACAAAATTTACCCAGCTTCGGCAACCCCTGCCTACTGCTGCATTCCTAGATTTCTATTAGAATTAAACAGTATCCCGCTTACAAACACTCTAACAGACTCGCACACCCTGCTACCGCTTATAGAGTTTTGCTAACTCGCAAACCCTGCTCACTGAACTTAATTCTAACTAGACAATCTGACACTACCTAAACCCTAGGTGGTTATTTACCTTGACTTAATTTGAAAAGTACAAACTTAAAAACAGAAAATAAGAAAAACAAGGGCAAAAATTAAATTGTAAAATTTAAAAACAATTTTTCCCCCAAATTAAAATAAACCCAGCCCAAACACTAAAAAACCCTAATAAATAAAACAAAGCCCTTGTTAATTCACAAGGCCCATCCCCTTCTAATATTTTCTTTAGCCCAAAAATGTCGGCCCCTTTTTCATTTTTGTCGACCCGCTTATTTTCGTTGAGATAATGGCGACTCGATGAAATTAGGGCTTCGACCCTCTGGCGATTCTGGAATTAGGGCTTCGGCTCTCTGGCGATTCTGGAATTAGGGCTTCGGCTCTCTGGCGATTCTCTGTGCAACTGAATTAGGGCTTTTGATTGATCGATTTTGTGCCTTGATTTCTCTGTGAATTGCGCTATGTCGATTGATGAATGCTGGCCTCGAGATGATTCGATCGTTGCTATTTCAGCTTGGCCTCGGTATGTGATTTCTGCTCTGTTTGCTTGAATTCGATTATTCTTGCTTTTGCGTTCTCTGTTTGTCAATGATGATTTGGGTTCTCTTTTCTCTGCACACTGTCGATGATGATTTGGGTTCTATTTATAGGGATTTCGAAACCCTTGAATTGTCTGATTTGATTTACGTGATCTCCACGCCGTTAAAACTTTCCCTTAATTAGTTGTGATATTTTTGGTATGTGCTTTGTTCCCACGGCTTTGATTTTGTGACGTCCGATCTCTTTTTGAATTATATTCCAAAATCTTTCCTATTTAATTAACTCTGACTTTTTCAATTAAAACATACGGCTTTGATTTCTTTACCACGGCTTCGACTTTGACCTGTTCAATGTTGACTTCGACATTTTTAGTTGTCTGATTTGTAGCATACTCGACTTGTTCGATTTATGACTTCTGCTTCGATCACTTGGTCATCACAGTGGTTATCCCTGACTTGATCATTGACTTTGATCATCTTCTTCTGGCCATCTGTGTTTATGTGATTTTCTGGCTTCCCTTTGTCTCTACGTACCCAAACATCTCTGATCATTTTTTCTGGTTGATTTAATCTGAACTTCAGTTGCACTTTTGTTGTTTGTACTGACCACTTGAGCATTTTGAATTCTAGCATATCTCTGGTCTAATATGCATATGCCTGTACATGTTTTCTGACATCACCTAACTTTGATCTTCACTGCTGACTTGTTCATGCAATACTGTTGCACTTTGTATTTGATACCATTCATGTAGATATCCACTGTGTCATGTTGCATCTCTAGTTCATGTGCATATTCTTGACCTGTAGCTTTTGTGCATACTGTTTGTCACTTGAACCTGTTTCTCTGATCAGTTGGATATATACATGTTTATTCTATGTTTGTTCATTTGATGTTACAGTTGCATTGATGATTTTGTCTTCAACATGCCTCTGGCCTAATGTACTTGTAGTTGTGTTATTCACTTCGATTAATTATGTTGCCAGTTCCTTTTTTTTTCTTTTGGTTTCATTGCTTGTTGTCCAGTTGTACTTGCAGTGTACCATGCTGGAGTGTTATTCCATATGTGTGTGCTTCCCTGTGCATTCTGACCTTGAGTTTGTTGTGCACTTATGTATATATGTTGATGGTCTTTGAGTTGTAGTGCTTTGTGCACTTGCGTAGCCAATTGATATAGTGCTTCGTCACCTTGCAGTGTGGACTTGTTTGAATCTGTAGACTTCAGCCTTGTGATATTGAACTATGCTTGTGCACTTCTCTATTGTGTACTGTTACAGTTGCCTTTGTACTTGATAATGATGTTGTGGTTGCTTTGGGATTGAACTTGATATTGTTTACTGTTGTACTTGTTGAGTTCACCCTGGCTCCTGTGTCTGGTCATGTACATTTGGGTTGAGGACTTTTGTGTTGCCATATTGATTGAGCATTTTTACTTGAGACTGTATTGTCATATTGTTCATGTGTACATTTGGATTTTGGTCGAGGCTATTTGCACTTGAGTTGAATCTGATTTGGATTTGACCTTGTTTTTGGTTGACTGTGCGCACGAGTTGGCGATGCAGTGCACATGTGTATAAATGTACACGTGTGTATTGTAGCCACTCATGACTACCTGTCCCTGATATGAATACTGATATGCACAGATATTTCACAATCAAAGATGGTGACAATAACCCATATATCAGAGACAACTATAAAATCAAATTCTATATTTTTGCAAATTCATATTTGTTTATTTTCAGATTACTGCTGTAGTTGTTAATTATACAGGTACACAGGAGACAAGACAAGAACTGGAGCTGGACAATGCAGATAGATGCAGATAGTTATAGCTGAGTGTTGAGTGATGTAGTGAGGAATAGATTGTAAATGAAAAATGTATGAAACCAGTGTATGAGTGTGAAATGTATGAAATCGGTGTATGAGCTGAAAACTTTTGTACTGTATAAAATATTATATTGAATAAACAATACTGATTGAATTTTGTTAAATTCTGTGCAATAGTATTATTATTCAATTATGAATTTTTATTCTTGTGTAGTACGATTTGCAAACACATCTATAAATCGATATATATTTTGTTATCATCAAACAATAAACACACCAAACAGGAAGAAGGGACACTTTTCTAATAAGTGTAGGTTGAATAGAGAAGGGCCGATGGTTAAAGCACTGATCGAGATGTTTCCAAAGCTCGAGGCCTAGTTTGCACCGAAAGGTTATTATGGCTGCCACCAGCCTGGCCATTTTGTTAGAGATTTTCCTATGCCCAAGAAAGGGGAGCAGCCAATGTATTTTTCTATTGCTTCAGCACCTTCCACTTCTACAACCATGAAGGGGAAGTAGATTCTTTACGGTATACTATCTACTTATGGCTTTCCTATTCGCGTTTCTTTGACTCTAGTGCTTCTCATAGTTTACTATCCCATAACATTGATTGTTTAGTCATGCTCGACATGTTAGGAACATTGAATATTGTTTGTTATTGATTTGTGCTCAATCAGTTTATGATCCGTTTTACCTTTCTACATCATGGGTTGGGTAGGCAGTAATTGTAGGTACATTGAAACGAACACCTTATGAATTAAGTTTCATGGTTTGACTATTAAGGCGTTTGGTGATAATGTGGTTAAAAGTTAGAAATTTAGTAACATATTTGCTATAAACAAAAGGAAAGATAGAATATTTTGGAAATAAATATTTGTGAAAAGATTTAGATAAGAAATTGATTTTATATAAGTAAGTTTATAAAATACCGTTTATAAAAAAAAAGGATTTAAATAGGGAATTCAAGAACTTAAATCTCGGTATCTTTGAAAATGTTTTTCAAGATTTTGGAGAAAATAATAATATTATTATTTGAAAGTAAATATGTAGGAAATTGGTTTAGGATATTGAGATCATGATACTTAGTATTATTATATGAAGTATTTGATACTGCTTTGGAATAATTTTGGTTGATACCAAGAGTATGGTTTGGATGTACTGAACTTACTTTTGTCACTTGAAAATAATTTCGGTGATGACTGCAGGATCATTGGCATTCATTTTCGGGTTTCTAAGTGTGGGATGCTACAAAATTGTTTTGATAAAATAGATTTTGATCTAAAATTCCAAAATTATGATTTGATATACAAAAGTTATATATATATATATATATATATATATTATTTCAAAATGACTTGAAATGAAAACCAGTGTTTAGTTCTAAAGTTTTCTTGTTAAGTTATTTCATGGACATATGTAGCCTATGCACTAGGAAAGTATGGTATATGCATCATGATATAATATGTTGTTTGTTAGTTTTCGTTTGTTAAAATGAAACGATATTTTCGGCGATTTTGGACAGTCGAAAACTTCCGAATCATTATAAAACTTGTAGTTAAGTGTTTTTGAAAAAATAAAGATGAGTTTATATAACACTTGAATTGTGATGGTAGTAAGTTAAAATAAGTGTTAATTGGTTTAACATACTTGTTAAGTAAAGAAAAATGATGTTTTGTATATGCTCTTAGGATGTGATGGAGTATTATACGAGTATGAACTTAAGTTATAAAATGATTATAAACTTGAAGTTAAGAGATAATTCATAAATGATTTTATTATTGAATGAAATACTAATTGGATAAATGAAGGTGATTAAAAATGAATTGGTGTAGTTAATAAACCAATAGGATAAATAAGTAAGTCGTATGTTGATCGTTTTATTCAGATGATTGTTATTGATCCGGTATTCGAGTACATGTTTTCGAGGTGGCTTACATTGATCTGAACAAGGATTTTTAACTCGATTCTTAACAATGAACACTTGATACGAATTCATGATATGATCCTGATGTTTTCTATCATGGTATATGGCTATGCAAGGAGAATTAAGGTTTCTTATCAAGGAACCAAATTGGAGTCCTCACTAAAGAGGTCAAGTGATCTATACTAGTTTGCAAGTGAAGTTATGTGATCGAGTAAGTGATCATATTAGATATTGCGTATGGATGGTCGATGTGCATCGTACGGGCTTCAATACCTTTATATACTATGTTTGTTGGATTATGAAGAGTTTGGGGAATGGCTCTTCGATTTGTTATGAAGTAACATAATTGTATAGGTAATAACCTAAGGTTGTTTAGCGTAAGGTATGCTTAGTAAATTGTTTATCGTCCTTCGGTGATGGGAAAGTTTATGAGCTTTGCTTGCTAGTGATTGTGAATGCTATTTAAGTATTTCTATTCTTGTTCCTTTGTTAATTATAAGGGCCATGGAGCAAGGATGCTTAAGGTGGTGCCAGGAAGACGGAGTGTGGTTTGAAGGAATTATATCCAAGGTTGCTTATAGACTAGAGTTTCCTTCTTATCATTATATCGTACATATTTTGTAGTGTACTCACCGCTTGAGATGGAGTCGGTTAGTATGCATTCAATCTACAGTTTAGTTTGTATATAGTTTTAGCATTACTATATATATACCTTGTTCTTTCATCTCCTTTGATTATCATTCTTGTTTTCATTTCGAGGATGAAATGTTCTAAGTGGGGGAGAATATAGCAACTCGGAAATTCGAATACTTCTTCTTCGAATATTATAACGTTTTGAAATATAATTAAGTTTTATAAATATGATTTTATAACCTTGTTAGACATAATTAAATTAATGAATAATGATAAGAATTTTTTTAAAAAAATTGTTTATAAAAATATATTCTTTGAAGAAAAATCGATAATGTGACCGAAAATCGGTTTATCAGTAAACAGCTTTTTGATCGATATAAGTTGTTCGAACCCTTATGCACTTGTCTAATGATCAAATGAACACATTAGCAACTAATTAACAACCTATCCTCTTCATAAAGCATGGAAGGTTCTAGAAGCTTCAATCAGGATAAGAGATATCATCAAGAGAAAGGTATAAGCGTAATTAGCATAAAGGATAAGTGATGTAAATGAGAAGTGATGGGAGATGTGTCTTTCATGGCATGATAGGAGGTGAAGGCAAGCTTAGGCAACACCAAATGTAGCCTATAAAAGGAGAGACATGCCCTTCGTTTATAATCACAAATTCACAAAGCAAATACAAGCTTCTTTAACGGCTACTTCTTCATTTTCATCTCTAAATTCCTAAAGCAAATTAATTGCAAATCAAATCCAAATCAACTCAAATTTGGAGTGAAGTCTTGGGGGAATATTAGAACACCTTCCACCATGTTAAATATCGAAGAAGAAAAATCCATGCTCCCATGCTCCCTAAGCAAGACATGGCCGTAATCATAAAGGTCCATTTTGGGCTAAGGCAAGAGTGAAAACAAGGTAGGAGGTAGGTGGCTGCAAGGTGGGGTTGGACTTGGGTTGCTTGGACTTGGTTGTTTGTTGAATAAATGGTGAGTTAACACACCTCTTTGAATGGCAATATAACATATATATCTTGTTTTTTGACTGTGTTTAAGTTGTTGAATTGTTATTGACATTGTTAAAAATATTGGTTTGAATCTTGTTTTGAAAACAAGATGCATATGCGATCTATGTCTATGGACTTGGAATGGACTTGAATGGATTTGTATGATTTGTGACAAGACCTTGGAACAAATCACATAGGTTTTAGATGGACTTTGGTGTAGATTGGGCTCGGATTTAAAAGTGCACTTATAGTGATAGTCACTATGCATGCACTTGTGAATTGCCTTGTTTTTGGTGATTTTTATGGAACTTTGTAAGGAGATACTTAGGGTTTCTCACCATATTTATAATGTTATATATATATATGTTGTTGCTATTAAAACCTTAGATAGTAAAAAGTTAATACCACGAAAAGTGGTCAAAACTTCACTTGTGCAAAACTGCCCCATTTAGACTTGATTTTTGGACTCTAAAGGTTTGAAAAATATTTAAATTTAAGTATTTTGTTTCATTCTTTTTAATGTGTTTACTAAATATTGTTAGAGTATTTTAAAAGTGGTTTGAGATATTTTCAAGAATTAGCTATGAATTTTTTAAGAAGATGATTTTATAATAAAAACTTGTTTTTTCAAGTTTTTTAAAAAATTGTAAAGTTGTTATTTTCAATTAATATATTTAGAAAATGTTTTAAAACCTATTATAAGTATTATAAAGAATTTTAAAAACATTTTTAAGTATATATGGTTTTTAGAAAATATGTTGACTATTTTATCTTATGAAATAAAATATCTTTTAACTTGTTTATTTACAAATCAAGTTTTGGTAAAAAAATTACAATACACATATATCATTTTAAAAAGGGTTTTAAAAATATAAACAAAAGGTTTAGAAAGGGGTTAGAATTGTTTAATGGCCAAATAGCTAATTGTTTGATTACTTGTTTGAAAAGTAATTAACTATGCTTAATACTAAAAGCCGACAAAGTAAGGCTTATCTCTTTATGAGAGTTAAGATTGATGTTCGTGTAGGGATGGAGCAATAGAGCTCTAACCTACCAACTTCCCTCTTGACCAAAGAATAGTAAGTCGAAAAATATTGGAAACATGTTAATCCTGTTGATTTCTTTCTTGTTTATGGAAATCATTAATACTATATTTAACGCTAAAAGCCGACGAGGTAGACTTATCTATTTGTGAGATTCAAGAATGAAGTGTCTAGGCAAGGCTTTGATGCAACCAGTGCTCTAACATACCTAGCTTCACTTTTGGACGAGGAATAGTTAAGTTGGAATGTCGGAAATATGTTAAGGGTATAAATATTGATTTGTATATGCAATTGTTTTGACTAGATAATTGATTGGTCGATTATCGAACTTGACCTAATGACTTAGGTTGCAATGCTACGAGGCATGTCATCGGGGCAAGGAAAGCCGAGGTAATGGTCAAGAAAAGTAGAGAATTGAAATAAACTCCCTTAGGGGAATTTTCATAAACCTAGATCACGAGTATCATATATCTTTAGATATATTAGCACCTCGTTGCTAACTTCCGAGATATTGGTATGAAACCAGAGTAAGATGCACAATCTTGAGTTTAGCTTACCCATAAGGGTATATCAACTCTAGATCTAGAGTATGCTTATCGATATGTTGTGCGTGGGAGTTATTGATACTTGGTGCCACGCAGTTCATCATTGGGCCAGTTGTGTTTACCTTAGAGTATATCATATCTAAAGAGATATGATACTCGTAAGGAAGTTTCTGATCTTGGTCATGCAGTTCTGGTTTGGCTTGATCCAAGGAGAGCTCCAGGAAAATCCTTACACCATTAAGAATGCACCTTAGTAGTATTGATTGTATACCTATTATTGTTGTGGCGTTGGCACGGCAGCTATTTGATATGATTTATGTTCTACACACTAGACATTATCTTATATCACTACATGTTAAACTTAATGAATGGTTGATTTCATTTGAGGAGAAAACCGTTATGGTAATCCATACAGTCTCAACCAGGTGCTATTATATGTCACCCTTATGTCTTGAATTTCTCATGTTGGTTTACCAGACTGATCTAGGTGTTATTTTCTTATAATGCTCGGATCAACCCCGTGTATGTTTCTCAATTTAGCTACAGATGCTTTGGAGCTTATGGAGAAGAGCTGAATGATTACCTACCATAGTATTCTTATTTCCGTTGCATTTCTATATTATGTGTATCAGCATTGTGTGGACGGGCAGTTATAACTGTTTAGGCTAATGATAGTACTTAACTTTTAGTAACCTTGAAATTTTTGTATTCAAAGTAACCCTTTGTATTGTTTCTTTGACATTGTATATTGTCGTTTTGTTGTGAGATTCTGATGTTGTATTCTCTCTTTCTTGTTATATTGTATTTTTTTATTTTACCCTAACTTTCCATCTTTCCGGCACTTGGGTGTTCGGCACGCGAATAGCGTAGATGTATTAGTGTCGACATTCAAGGGTCGAAAATTCGGGTCATTACATACCTCTTAACCAGTCGGCTATTCGTCTATAGGGAATCTAACCTGAACCTTGATTGGGAAAATTCCCCTAAGGGAGTTTATTTCAATTCTCTACTTTGTTTGACCATTACCTCGACTTTCCTTGCCCCGATGACATGCCTCGTAGCACTGCAACCTTGTGTCCGCCTACTACATCTCATGTTCGAGTTCATGCCGCTGATGATTTGCCATGGGACGAATACCATTGGAAAATAATACAACGAATTGTCCAAAACTCAAACGCTTCACAAATCATACGAGTATGAAGTTCTCAACAATCCATATGACGCAATTATAAACCAACAACAATCATTCTCAAGTATCACCTATACACATAATGTTATCATTCATTGATTACATTCAAACTAGCTCATTTATTTAGTTAATGACTTAAGTTTATGATTTCAATTCAACATTCATTCAATTTACTTAACCTACTTTCAATCAAACAATCAAATATTGATCATTCAAGAAGAGGCAAGGCACTCATGGCTAAGCCCTAACCCAACATAGTAAATAAATAAGAATAAGAGCATAAAGGAGACCATTTAAGGTAGAGAATCATTCCCACTCACCCAAGCAAGTAGAAATTCCCCAAATTAGCTTGAAATCAACACTTTAATCTAGGGAATTCTGGCTTTTGGGTGTTGTAAAAGGGCACTGTCACTTTAATTTAGAGTATTTTTTAGTGAATTTTGGTGAAGAAATGAACAAGTTTTGGGAAGAGGAAGATGAGCTAGTGCTTGAGGAAGATGCAAGGGTATGGAAAATGAAAAATTAAGAAAGAGAGGCTCTCATTTCAAAATTTCCTCTCTTAAAGAAATTTCCCTAACTTATTTACAAGTTTGTCACTCCCAACTCGATTTCTTCTGTTCTTCAATTCTTTCAAATCTTATATGTTTTCCAAATGTAAATGACATTCCGAACACAATGAAACTAGTTTCGAGTCCTAATTTCATCATCTTTAAAATTTTGATTTTTACACCCAGAATTTCTCCTAACACGATTAAACCTATTTAACTCAGTACAATGATTTAAATCAATTTATTATTCTTGTTAAAAAAAATTCATTTCGTTATGAATCCATACCCTGAAAATCTAAGTACATAAACATCACATAAGAATTCTACACTACATATAAACAATTTCAACCAATGGAAAATCATAAATCGTCGTGTCAATCCTCCAACAAGATTCGACACTACTATAGAATCATGCACAATGTGAGTCTCTAATTGCAAATTATCAAATAAGATGCTGATATAAAGGTATAAGATGCTCTAATGTCAAATAAAGTATGAAAAAGAGAATTAAAAAGAAGCAAAATACCTTCCATGCATAATGACATTTTCCCCTTTATTAGTCTCTATTGGTGGTCTACTAGCATTCTTGAGTTTGCAAAACCTATCTGTTCATGCCCAAGTCTTGGCACTGTCGCTGTTTATGTCCTAACTAGTTGTAGTTTAGCATTTTATCTTTTCCTCATTCACTTTGCAGTTCTTGGATATATGACTCGTCTTGTATCATTTCCTACTTGTCACCTTTTGCCTTTTGAATTTACTTTGCTCTCTTTTGACCCCCCTTCTTTGCGCTTCTCTAGTTAATTTTCGCTACCAACTTCCTTTTTTGGTTCCTCCTTGGTAACTTCCTTGCAAATTGCATTTAGTAATGCCATCTCCATCCGACTCTCGGATTTAGCACCTACAGGAATGTGACCAAGAGTCAAATCCTAAAGCAGTTGTCTCAACACCTTAGCAAACTTCAAAGCTTTCTTTGTTAGAGTATTTACTAAATCAATTCCAAACTTAGAAAGTTGATTGAATTAGTTCATATACTCTTTCACTGACATAACCCCTTGTTGTAGGTGAATAAAATTCTCAAGTTGAACTTCTTCCTCGGCCATTGATAAGAACTTAGCCTCAAAACATCTCTTAAATTACCCCAAGTTATCTTTTATTCATTTACTTTAGCAATGACAATATCCCATCAATTTAAAGCTTCTCCTTACAAGGGCCAAGAAGTAAGTTGTCTCCTACTTGCACCGTCCAATCCATTGTTCCAAAGATTCTCTCATATGTGCATAGCCACACCATTATATTAACAAAAGATTCAGTTTCCACATACAGCTTTCCACCCATGTTGTAAAAATATGTACATAGCTTAAAAAAGTTTATAGCAGGTGGATTCACAGGAATAAATCCTTATGTCTTTTGTATTGGTACATTCAGTTTGGTACTAGTCTATGTTATGGCCTAAAGATACTTGTAGAGCCAAAGTGGTAAGTTCACTCCTATACCAGTTTCGGTATTGTTATCCATTCTAACTATCTATAAATGGGATTCATTAGCAGCTCCCTAGTATAGTAGATATAATTGGAAATAAAATAAGTGATGTATGCGTACGTACTATACTTACACATATATTATATATGTATATATGTATATATATATGTAACTATACAGGTACGCTCTCTCAACGTCCATTACGTATAGGAATCAGATATCCTAAGCTCTGATATCAAATGTAACAACCAATCTTTCACGGCCTTCTAATTCTACGTCATAATCGACGCTCAAATCCAAAAAGCCATATATGATGGATCGTTAGGCTAAAATACGATATAAACAATACATAGAGCTATTTATTTGAACTATAACTTTTAGACCTCACAATAGAAGGAATAAAATATACTACTGCATATAATGAAAATATCCAAATCAGACTAGATAATAATCGTAAGTGTTATTACACCAAACAAGAAATAACACTTTCGTACCAAGTGGTTCAGCATAAATACATGATATTGGAATAGTAGGTAGCTAGCTAAAACAAAAGAAACAATATGGCTTAATCGGTCCACCATCATCACTTTCTTCTGTCAAGTGTTCTTTAAGATCCATGTAAACCTATTACAGAAAGATACAAACAAGAAATATATAAGGGGTCAGACATATGCATGGTGAGTGAGAAAATGTCTCTATGCATGCGATACCAACATGCTAATAAAACATCGTTACAGACTAATACTACATTTATCAGTTTCATAGTTATTCGCCTCTAAAGTTTTGTCTATCTATCATAGCACTTCGATAATAATCATTTTCGTAGTCGTATCACATAACTAAAATTCACCTAAAATAATTGGCATGGCAACAAGGATGGTAAACATCCCCTAACCGGTCATTGAGGTAACAACAAAGGTCGATAACACCTCCATACTGATATGCTTTATGATACACAACATAGTATCTTTTATTATTGGTATAATGGTTGGCCGTATTTCAAACTTTTTCCCAACTACAACCCTTTGGATCTGGTGCACTGACAACGGGGGTAAAAGGGTGAACTTCAATTTTTTTACCTTTTATTTAATTGCACAAGGTCTTTATATTCTATTTGTGTAAATAATATTTTATCTATACTAAATCAAATTAATATTTAACTAAGAAAAGAGTTTTGAAATATTTTAATTTATTTAATTTGATTAAAATATTTATTTATTTGTAACTTTTAAAATAAATTTATTAATAACTAATTAAAGAATAAGCTAATTTATATATTATAGTTTTTGAGTTATGGTATTCATATTCACAAATTAAACGTCACAACAATATAACATATAACCTATTATATAGGTTTATGGGGAAAATTAATTACTTTGTCCTACAATTAATAAGATGTTTAAGTGTGATATATATATTTATTTAATATTTATAAATTATCTTAGGTGTACATGAAGCAAATAATAATTTTTTTACTCGACTATTAAAATATATAAAATATATATAATTGGGAATATATGAATATATATATATATATATATCTGTGTGTGTACATAATACAATTTAGAATTATCTTATGTGCTATGAGAATATTATTAATTAAATATATATATATAAATATATGTATATATATAATCATTTTATTTTTTGGCTATGTATATATTAGTTTTAAATTCAAATTCAAATACTTTAACTTATTTTATTTTTTGTAAATATACTTAAGCCTCTAGTATATATAATTTTTTAAATTAATTTCGCCAAATAAAATACATTTTAAATAATTCAAAATTTCAAATTCAGACATTTTGACATAGTAATATATATATATATATATTAATTATTGATCTGATCCGAAATAATAATGTATTTTTAGTACTAATATCCAAATACACACACGCGCATATATATAATAATTTTTTATTCGAAATAACAAGTATAAAAAAATTATTTATTAAAATAGGAAACTAATTTTATAATATTTGTTTTTAAATATATATATTTATATATATATAAACACTGTTTTCTAGATTAATTCTTGTCGTCGACAAATTTAATTATAATATATATATATATGTATGTATATACATTATATCAATATATATATATATGTATGTATGTATTTATATATTTATGTTTTACATTTTAAAAGGATTTTAAAATGATTTTCAATATATGTACATATATTATTTAATATTTGAGCATAAAAGGTTCATAGATAATGATTATGATGACATACATGTTTATATAGGCGAGTATATATAAATCAAGAATTTACGTTTCTCTGAAATGATCTTGTTGAGAGTAGGTACGTTATTTGTCTAGAATATCCTCTTGGAACTATACTGACTCCTCCTCCTCTCCAAATTTCTTGAAAATATATCTTCATTAAAGCAGGGGTAGGTAGCTAAAGGTAAAGTAGAACAATAGAAAAAATCGTGTAATAAATTATGGTAGAGGCTATCCTATTTATAGCCAAGGATTTGCACCTTTTTCTCCATCATTCCCTCAAGCCTTGAAGACTTGCTTAAACCTCTAAATATCCCCATATTATGGCCAACCATACCTTTGATTTGGTAGTCAATGACTCTCTTTAATCCCATATGAATCATTGTTTAGTTAATTAATTTCTAACTTCTTAACCGATCAAACCGTCATATAACTTTTATACATCGTTTTGTCTAATTTTAAGCTTGAAATAAAAAATAATAATAGCCACGTATTAATTTTTTTATAATTTATTATTAATTATAACATTTATAAATTAAATTTATCCTTGGTCGAATTCGGAAATAACCGACAACACGGTTTTGTTGACTCTCTGGTGTGAACTCAATCTACATTCAATATTTAAACAATTTGAATATTGAAGCCTATACGACTTTGCTTAAGCACGATATAGGTTCAAGTTCAAAGCTTATAGATCATTTAGGAAAAATTGTATTTCTAATATAAATAAGCTCACCATTAATAATAATTTGAACTCGTATTTTTTAGTCATCATTGTATCACTTAGATATCTTGAGTTTAGTCTAATGTCAAAAGCTCTATTAATATCTTGTATTTAATTGCGTAGAGAATTTTCAAAACCTTTCTCAATACGATAGCATTTATCAATTAACCTGCTTACTCTGGCCAGAGATTTTGCCTGTTAAGTCATATACCAATCACGGTGATAACAACCTTTCATAACGAAGGAGACAAATCCTTTCTTGTGTAGTGTCTCACTTCAAGTAGTTCAATATTTAGCCAACTATGGTTGTAACAAGGTCGCCATGCCTAGTATTTAACAATAATTGAAGTGGCTTAGGTACTTAAGATCCATAATACTCTCAAGTCAGAAGACCACTTGTACATTGTTACAATACGATATTCTATTTTGGATTAGTTATAATAACTTATTGAAGACTCTCGTTGAGTCATTCTATGTATGTTCCAAACAACCACAAGTATGTAACTCTTGGTGCTCCAAATGATCATGGGTAAATCACTGTCCATCATATGGAGAGTATTACATACACTTGCGTCATAGACATATCGATACCCTTTTCTCAATATTCTTAATTAGGAACATTTAAGGAGTTACTATTTTTTATATAGATTCAATACTCACGATTATGAACACATCTGTAACTATAATCAACTAAAAATTTACTCCTAAAAGTTTTCTAATTATATATGTTCAATGTAATTAATTCATTATTTATATCATAATAACAACATATATTAGAAAAAAAATCAAAAGCATACTTAGTGACAAATAAGATTGTTTACAGAGTTAATGTTACATAACAAAAATGCATAATTACTCTTAGGGCATACCCTTAACTCTATCAATCTCCCACTTGCAACTGGGGCAAATTATGGAGCTTTATTAACATGCTTTTTATCAATATTCCTAGAACAGACCAAGAAAGCACCTTAGTAATGGACTTATAATGTTATCTTTTGTATTTGCTCTCTCGATCACGATCTCACATTTACTGATAAACTGCTTTATCATGTGGTACTTGCGGAGAATGTTTCTCGACTTCTTGTGAGCTCTTGGTTCCTTGGCTCATGTTATTATATTATTATTATGATACAATAATATTGGACCATTAATACTTGGAATCACTCCTAGCTCCTTAAGAATTTATGCATTCATGATGCTTATTTTGTGGTAGTGTTCAAGATGATGTACTTAACCTTGATGGTAGAATCAACGACAACTTCTTATTTGGAACTCTTCCAACTAATGCCCCCTTTGTTAGGAGAAAAGAAAAGCCCTAAGACTAAATTAATGCCATCGGTATTTCTTTGAAAACTTGATTCAACATATCCCTTCATAAGGAGTTCGATGTTTCCGTAAATTAGAAATAATTTTTTTGTATTTCCTAAATATTTATGGATAACCAAAACTATCATCCAATGGTTTTCTCTAGGATTAGATTGATATTGACTTACTGCACCTATTATAAAAGCGACATTTAGCCTAGTATATAGCATGACATATGATTGCATGAAAAATGGCACAAACACCCAATAAAATATCAAATATGTAAATTAGAGAAGAAAAGAAGTTAAAAGCGAGAAAAGAACATAAGATTTTTATAGTGGTTCGGCAAATGCTCTGACCTATGTCTACTTAATCAATTCCTATTGATTATCATTCATTTTTACAAAGCTGTTCTTACAACTCGGTAGCTCCAACTTGGTGAGAATCTAGCAAAGTATTTTTCATAGTTATGATTTTACAACTAGTTGTTATCAGAAGTTAGACTGAAGAAGAAAATGAAAAGTCTCTTTTCCATGCACTCTCCATCGCTATTTATAGGCAAAGATCTCCACATTTAGCTCTGAAAATTGCTACACATGACCCACATGTTGTGCATGTCATTCCATAAAAATAGCTCAATTAAACCCCGAGCCAAGTGTCACAACTTGTTACCAAGTTGTAATGTACAACTCATCACCGAGTTGACTCGGGCCGAGTTGTGTCATGGCTTGAGTTTGACTCGAGTTCCATTTGAAGTGGCATTGCTTTATCTCTTAGGTTGCTTTACTTCATGCCTTCATGCTTTCACCATCTACTTTGACTTTTTCATGATGATTCCTAGGTCTCAAGTCGGGTCTGATCCATGGGGCTAAGTTGTAAATGTCGATTTGAAGTCTTCTATCCATTTGGTTTCTCCTTTATTTTTCCTTTGTATGATGTTTCCTAAGTTTTTAGTCCCATTTCTTCATCATCCCTTTGCCTTGTTCAACCATTCGAGTCTATTCGGAGAGTGTGGAAATTTTGTTGATAACACTTTGTCCTCTAAAGCATGTCTTGGAATAAAAGATGTGCTTTGCTCAATAACAAATATCGAAGTTGGAAAATCATTAGTAGTTGAGCTCTCTGGCTATTAATTTATCAAACCGTAGTGGATCATCCCGTTCCTTCATATTCACCTATAAATTAAAGGTCGTTCCAGGCCATCATAGCTAAGGACTTGAGTCCTTGCTTAAGTGTTAGCTGCAAATCATCATCATTATGTGTTCTCATGGAATTATCATATAATAGCGTATATTATAAATCAAAGTCATTCCATGTTCTCCCAAGAGTTAACTATCATATATCGAAATCAATATCATCCCATGTCACTACTAGAAAACCAATTTTTAGTTGCATATATTGGCAGCGTTTGTAACTAAATGCCACCGTAGATACTTGGGTTTGTTTTTATTTATGCAAAAAAGCAACGATTAATATTTTGTTAACCCGCCGAAACTTTTCGCCAAAAATTCTAAGCCCTAACAGCCAAAAATTTCTAACTCTGTCTTCTCTCAAATTTTCTTATTCTCGTTATACTTCTCTCAGAACTACAAATCTATATTCCAATTAAAACCCT
Organism: Allium fistulosum; assembly: GCA_030737815.1. Lineage (NCBI taxonomy): Eukaryota > Viridiplantae > Streptophyta > Magnoliopsida > Asparagales > Amaryllidaceae > Allium > Allium fistulosum. The sequence goes on along the minus strand of CM060905.1, from coordinate 797,081,792 downwards.
AGATCCATAACCAAAATATTCATCTCTCTTCACCTACAATCATTGCTCAACTCGTCGGTGTCGCTCAGATCTAGCGTAGCCTATCACCAAATCTCCAACGAATCTCACTCTCGCATCTACGTGGTTGAAAATTATTTAGTTGGAAAGCTGAAGCAGCTAATTTTATTCAATTTGAAAAGGTAATACTTTTAATTATTATTTTTTGTTTAAATTCAAGCTGAACCATTAATAGTATGATGTAAGTACTGGGTAGGAATCTTGTTGTGGTACCTAGGAAGAGTATGATTATCAAGTTTCATCTTTACATTTTACATGATTGTGATGGTTGTGGTTGAGAATAATTTAGATTATTGTGCCATTCAAGCCGATGAAAAGAATTTCCACTATGCATCTGTGCTTTAACCATTTTTTTAGTGTTAGTATCTATTCATTATGCAATATAGCTCACGAGTACTGTATGCATATGATTAGTGATTAGATGATGAACTAATATAGTAAGTCTTATATTTTATCCACTGTCTTTCTCAAACTTTGTAGAATTTGGTTAGTTCTATTGAAGCAAGGATTGATGAAACAGAGAAGTAATATGAAGAAACAGCTAGAGTTAGTGAAGTAAGGTTGAAGAAAGCTTTAAAGGCCAAACCAAAGATATCCGAGCTGAATGATTCCATTTGAAGGTTGAAGAATGCAGGTTTGCTTTCATAGTTTGTTGTATGTAATATTTTTAGTATTTTGGAACGACAAACAAAATTATGCAGATATTTGTTACTTGATTTGTAAAAACCAAAATATGGTTTGTGCTACACGCATCATAGAAATACACTATTTAATTTGTGAAAATAGAAAGCAATTAATCAAAATATTACATGACTCAATTCAAATTGTAACTACAAGCTGTTATACGGAAAGTTAAAAAAATTGCTATAGGGAAAAATAACAATAAACTTAGTCTCATGGTGATAGTAGCAAAATTTTGAACATACCAACCAATGCTTAAGAAAATCCTTCATATGAATTTTCCTAGTTATCTATAAAGTATTAAAGTTGCAAGCTTTTCAATATCTTGAACACTTTCATACTCACTTTCATACCTTTTCTTTGTGACCATACTTTCTATTGGTACTTGCTATAGGTTAGCTAAACTTTTTGTATCCAGTTGATTTTTTTATTGATGTCATTGCCTCATCATTTCGTTTTAACCACCTTATTTTCTTTAGTAGACATCTTGGTTCCTCCTCGCCAGCACCTAACCTAGGAAAAAAAGAAAAAAAAGGTAGAGTGAAATGATGAGAGAAATAAAAGAATAAAGGAGTTTGTGTTATGACAAAACTATATCATATCTCTATCTTTTCTTTTTCTTTAGCATTCTCTACCAAGAAAAAAGGAAATATGCAATAGTATTAGTCAGCAATAAAGTTAAAACATGAAAAAGAATAGTTACTTGCAACTTCATATATACAAACATTTCATGTGCACAATTAATGTAAACTAAAAGATGAAAGAAAGAAAATAAGAATATAGACATGTACTTAAAGTACAAACAACGGTATGAACATATAAAAGAGAGCCAGGAAAGGGTCCTGGATGAAATAGACATACTTGTAGTATTATTTTTAAAACTTTGATGTTGACCATCGCATATCAAGAGAAAACTAAGTATGGGAAATTAAGAGAGAGATGCCAGCAAGATGAAGTAGACTGACTGATCTTTATATAGAAATAGATAATTAGTAGCAACTACTAGAATGTGTAGATCGTACATAGAGTGCACAAAAAGATGAAACATTTTGATATAGTCACTTATAATCCCTCATGCACATATCAATATATTTGGATATTAAAATTAAAATCCTCTTAAAGCATGTATAAAATATAAGTCCAACCATTATTCCATCGGCTTTTTAGTTAATGAGATTAGTTTTTCGTAAAATGCAAAACGTCGTGATTTCATGATATACGCAGAAAAAGAGACCGTTTGGTATACAAAGTTCATAAAAAAATGTGTTTGATTGGAACACAAATTACATATTCATTGTGCTCCGACTCAACCAGAACGTGCTTCGATACAACCATCTTGCACTGCTGCCCAGGCGGCAGTGATTCGATACACTGCTGCCCAAGAACGCAGTGTTACGCTACACTGCTGCCATCAGCAGCAGTGTTTTACACACTTATACACTACTGCCTAAGGGCAATAGTGTTCGTGGTCACACTTCTACCTAGGTAGTAGTGTGGTGTGCGCTGCTGTCTTTACACCGCTGCCTAGTGCAGCAGTGTATATTGTTACACTGCTGCCTATGGTAGCAGTGTACACTTTTACACTGCTACCACTAGGCAGTAGTGTACAAACTGTCCACATCTAACAGTGTACTGTAACAACCCGGGATTTGCATTACCAATTAATAAATAAAAGTTAGGATTTTTATTCATTTTAATAAAGCATAAAAGGATTTGGAATAACAAAACTTTATTTGGAAAAGGCTATTTTAATTAAATGGGAAATATGAGATTTTAAAATGAGGATAAAATGTTATTTTTGGAGAGTTAAATATTTTAGGAGAGATTTTTAAAACGGGTTTGGATAAGAGAAACGAGTTTTATAAACATATATGAACACTTAGACTAATTTTTGGAAACATGTAAATAACTCTCTTCTTATTGGGTTACTAAATCCTAACCCAATAACCCACCCTAAACCTCCTCTATAAATTATTTCAAACTCTCCTAACCTCATTCATTCATCCCTAATCAAAACCCTAATCATTTCCTAAAGCTTTCATAATAAAAATGGCCTCTATCTTCATCTCCTCTTGATTTAGCTTATGCAAGTCATTCTATGCAAAGGTAATGCAAATACCCACCTCAAATTCGTTTTTATATCTTTCTCATTTCTGAAATTTGATTGGTAACACATGTTTTATGTGTTTTTTGATCTTATAGCCTCCTAATCATCTTTTGCTAACTTGGGTTGATGCTATAGTTGTCTTTGTTGCTTTCAAGAGAGGTATATTGCTAAAAACCTCTTCTAATATGTGTTTAATCATCTTTTGGTTTGGGTAATCAGTTAGTAACACATGTTTTATTATGTAACATGTGAATCATAGCTCTTTGATCATCTTTTCTTTCATTTGGGGTGTGCACATAAGGTACTTGTAATATATGCTAGCTGAAATTATAATTAGTTTATTGTTGTTAGTAAATTAGGCATATCTCATTCATCTTAAATCGGAATTAAGATTTTCTTAAAGTTCTAGAAAGCTTATTATGTAGCCTATAACTTTTATGTTTTGAGCTTTGCCTAATTTTGTGGTTTGAATGGTCGAAATCACGTTTGTTTGTCGCTGACCTAACAACAAACACAGGGTTGATAAAATAAAACCCTGAAATTGATTTGGCCATAAGTTACTCGTTTCTTATCCAAATCTAATAATTTTGGATGTTCTGGAAAGCTTAGATTTAGGGATAAAACTTTCATGTTTTGAGTTTCATGAAATTTCGAAGTTAATTGGATCAAAACTGTGCATTCTTACTACTGTCCCGAGAGCACATTGACAGTGATATAGAATTTAATCATGAGAATTGTTTTAGTCATAAAATTTTCATCCCCGATCGGAATTTGACGATCTTGGTCATTCCGGAAAGCTTAGAAACTAAGCTACAACTTTTATTTTATTCATTTTGGCAGAATTGGAAGTTTACTATGCCAAAATTAGGGTTTTTCATCTCTGGTCTGTTAGTGCATAACTATAGGCCTTAAGTCTCTTTTCTCCCGTTGTTTTCAGTACATAACCCAGACTTTGCGACGTCATCCCGGGCTCGTCCTTTGTCGGATTTCATCGATTTTGGTCTCGTTGGAAATCTGGAGTTCCGAACTCCATCCTTAGAAAGTTTGATTAGTATCTGAGTTCATTTGACTCTTCGAAATTGCTGTCGAAAAGGGACCCGGATCTCAGCCTGAAACAGTGTATTCACTGTTTCCGGGTCCGACTTTGGAGCGTCGCTGCGACTTCGTTTCAAGTCGGAATCGAGTAATTCTTTTTGCGTTCTGAAGTAGGAATGTCGGACTACGTTCCTACCAATTTTCATGCCATTCGGATTCAGTTTTCTGGTCCGAATAATTTTCCGAACTTGGGTTCGCGTCAGTTTTGGACTATTTTCCAACACTTAGAATATTTTCAGTGATTTTCTGGTTTTATTGATTTCTTTGAGATTTGTCTCTGGATTTCGTACACGGGCATTATAAAAAGGTTTTAAAAGGATTTTTCACTTCGAAATGGCTTTCGAAATTATTATATAATATTATTTTAATTATTAAATTAATTACTCCATAATAGGAGAGTTTCCAAAGGTCGTTTTAAAGTGATTTCAAAATCAATTAAAAAACCGCTTCGCACCATTATTTTCTATAATAAAAATCTCACACTCACTTTTTAGCATGTCGAGCGAAGTAGAAAGGTGCTTAAATGGTTAGGAAATCTCCGGCTTATGGAACCGTGTGTATTTTCTTTCCGGTTAATCCCCGACCTATTCGATTGATTGTTTTGACCTTCGGGTTTAGTTTACCGATGATACGAGGTGGACTTTTTATTGTTTGGAGTGTGAGCTTGCTATTGGTTAGTAAACCGTTTAGTGCGAACGTGGGGTATAGGACTCATTCTTAACACTTTACGGGTTCCTCTCCAAGAAGTTTGTGACACATTAGCCTCTGGGCAGCCAGTACTGGACCTCTGGGTCACCACGCCTCTGGGTAACCGTCTCTGGACACCTGTTCTATGGAGCAGTTTCTTTTTCGGCATGTGCCTCTGGGCCTTTATCCTTCTGGGAAGGATCTCGCCGTCTCGCGCGTTCCGCATCTGTGCGAGTGATCGATCACAACTCTACAGTACTTGGCAATAACGACTCCGGTCGGTGCACGTGCTATACTTGTATTATCTGATGATTTTTATATCCATTCGAGTACCGCCATTTGGTGTTGGTTCTATGGAACCATACGATGTAAGTGCGATTACCTTGTGAATCCACAGTGTCTCTGGACACTACTTTTCAGTGTTTGATTTCATTGACTTTTCAGTATATCCCCATTGCTCTTTGGAGCATCGATCTTTGCTTGGGCATTGATTACAGACTCTGATCACTCTTGGGATTATTGCCTATGGGAAACTTTATATAGCTTTGGCTACGCCGATGATATGAGGCGATTTTATTTATTCAACACTTTGGTGCTGATATTCTCTTTGGAGATTTTTACTGTTGATTGATGATTAGGGACCGTCATTATATTCATGTGGTCCAAAATACTATTCTTTTAGGAAAAGTACTATTTTATTTATGTACCGCATTATTATATATCTCAGTTATTACTGATTGTTTAGCTAGCCTGACCCGAGTGTTTTCGCTCGGGTCAGACCGAGTTGTTTCAGGTTAGGTCTCTGGACTTAGCTTCTGTGCTTCCGCTTGGACATTATCTGCTATGCTGATAGATAGCGCTTTTATTTGTTCACTATTCCACTACTCTGTTATTATTCAGACTTTGATATGTACATATTTTTGACTCACGTGTGTGGGCAGTGGCTTTGTACCCACTTATAGTATTTGGATCTGTATTGACGATGTATTGTTCTGGGATTTTATATCTGTTATGTGATTCTGTTCTGTGATGCTATTTTATTATGTTATTATGCTTTTTCCTGATAGATCTTTAGCCATTTGTAATTTCGTTATAAGTATTTACCGAATATGTCGAACCACTTGATTGAGAAAAATTTAAATAGATTCCACCTTTCGACGTATTCGGTAGATAGTTATAGCTTGATTGTAAATGGTCGCTTCCACTATACTCTATTCTCCGCTTTAACAGACAGTATTACTTCCGTAATACTCTTTGTTACAGTGGGTCTCAGAGTGGGGCGTTACAGCTTGGTATCGGAGCCTGGTTTCAGGAATAAGCATAATAAACACAGAACAGATACACTTAGTACAATACATCTTAATTAGATCCGAATTAAATCAAATCCCTTCCTTATGTTTATTGATAGATAAGTTAGGAATATGTTTAGGAATCCGTTATATTCCGTAGTATTCCTTAATGAATTATCTATCTTTGAATCGTGCTTAACTAAATCTACCGATCATATGTTTAAAGAGTGTCCCAAGCCTCTTTTCTGCCGCTATTGTAAGAAGGAGGGTCATCATTATTCCACTTGTCCTACTGCACCTCCTAGATCTGGCAAGCTTAATGCTGCCAAGACTCCTAAATCTTCAGCTCAGCCTCGGGGTACACATCCTTCCGTTCTTGAAGGCTCTATTTTATTTCATGGTAGATCTGCTAGAGTTCTTTTTGGTATGGGTGCCTCTCACTTATTCGTATCAAAGGAGCTAGTAGATGCTTTATCCTTGGATGTTACTTGTATGGTTTCTTCACTAAGGATTGTGAATCCCATTGGTGGATCCACGACCCTTAGCTTGCTCTGTGAGAATATAGATATTGATCTTTGTGGCTTTTCTTTCCGTATGAATCTCCACGTTATGGAGTATTTGGGCTTTGATATGATTCTTGGCATGGATTGGCTCGTTCAGCACGACGCCAAAATTATTTGTTCGGAGCGGATATTATTCATTCATCACCCTGACTCGTCCTCTCCGTTAGCTATTGTTCTTCAAGATGTTGGGCTTTCTGATGTTACTTTATTCTCTCTCGATTCACGAGATGAGGATTTGAACTTATCTCGTATTCCTGTTGTTCGGGATTTCCCCGACGTATTCGAGCCAGTATCCGAACTGCCGCCAAAGCGAGCTATTGAGTTCCGCATCGATCTCATTCCAGGCTCTCATCCAGTTGGGCGTCCTCCTACGAGAATGTCTTCTAAGGAGAATGAGGAACTCAGGAAGCAGTTAGTTGAGCTTGAAGAGAAGCAGTTCATCCGATCCAGTTCTTCGCCATGGGGTGCTGCTGTGGTCTTCGTTAAGAAGGCTGATGGCTCTCTTAGGCTTTGCATTGACTATCGCAAGCTCAATGAGTTGACCATCAGAAATCGCTACCCACTTCCTCGGATAGACGACATGTTTGACCAATTGAGCGGTGTGAAGGTCTTCTCTCAGCTTGACCTTGCCACTGGATTCCATCAGCTGCGAGTCATAGAAGACAGCATTCCTCTTACAGCATTTTGCACTCGTTATGGTTCTTTTGAATGGTGGTCATGCCGTTCGGCATGACGAATACTCCGGCTTTCTTCGTCGATCTCATGAATCGAGTATTCCGGGAATACATCGATAGATTCGTTCTGGTTTTCATCGACGATATTCTTATTTATTCTAGATCCGAGGCAGAGCATGCTCATCATTTGCGGATCGTCTTGGATACTCTTCGTCAGCATCAGCTTAAGGCCAAGCTCTCCAAGTGCCATTTTTGGGAGAGCAAGGTCAAGTTCTTTGGCCATATTGTATCATCTGAGGGTATTTCTATCGATCCTTCCAAGATCGAAGCTATTCAGAATTGGAAGCAGCCTAAGAACGTTCATGATATTCGTAGTTTCCTTGGTCTGGCGGGTTATTACCGTCAGTTTATCAAGGATTTCTCTCGAGTTGCACTTCCCCTTATGACGCTGACTCATAAGGGTGTTCGCTTTATTTGGTCTGATAAGTGTGAAGCTTCCTTTCAGCGACTGAAGGAACTTCTCACTCATGCTCCTATCTTTGTGGTTCCTGAGAGTAACCAGGATCTTGTTGTTTACACCGACGCTTGTGGTAGCGGCCTCGGTGCTGTGCTTATGCAGAAAGATCGGGTAGTTGCTTACGCTTCTAGGCAGCTACGTCTGAATGAGGTTCGCTATCCGACTCATGATCTTGAGTTGGCAGCTATTGTCTTTACTTTGAAGACGTGGCGTCACTTTCTATTAGGCGAATGCTTCACTCTTTACACCGATCACAAGTCGTTGAAGTATTTATTCAGTCAGAAGGATCTCAATATGAGGCAGCAACGATGGCTTGAGTTTCTCGCCTCATATGACTTAGACATTCAGTATACCCCTGGCAAGGGTAATCGTGTGGCTGATGCACTCAATCGCAAACACTTGGCAGTAGTTTCTATGATGATAGCCGAGTGGGATATTCTTGAGACTCTTTCTATGTGTGATATTTGAAATCGAGCTCCGTCTTCTGATTCTCAGATCTTGTTATTCTGCTTGGAAGCTCGACCTATTCTATTGGATCGCACTGCCCATGCTCAGCGGCAGGATCCAGAATTATTGCATCGTATTCATCTTCTCGAGTCGGGATCTAGTGATGAGACATTGCTGGATTATTCCCTTGATTTTCATCGGTGTCTTCGTAGGAAGAACCGTATTTTGGTACCATCTGATTTATCACTTAGGCACGACATTCTAGACGAGTGTCATCGCACTAAGTACACTATACATCCCGGGTCGAGTAAGATGTATGCCGACATGTGTCGCCTATTTTATTGGGAGGACATGAAGAATGATGTTGCAAGTTATGTAAGCCGTTGCATGACTTGTCAACAGATCAAAGCTGAGCATCAGCGTCCATCTGGTCTTCTTCAACCTCTAGAGATTCCATTGTGGAAATGGGATCAGATATCCATGGATTTTATCGACAGTCTACCTCGATCGAGGTCAGGCCATACTTCTATTTGGGTCATCGTCGATCGCTTGACCAAATCAGCTCATTTCATTCCTATTAAGTCCACTCGGACTGCTCCTCAGCTTGCCAAGCTATATGTGAAGGAAGTCGTTCGACTTCATGGCATTCCTAGCTCTATCGTCTGTGATCGAGACACTATCTTTACTAGTCACTTCTGGAAGTGTCTACAGTCAGCTTTGGGCTCAAAGCTGAATCTCTCGACTGCTTATCGTCCTCAGACCAACGGCAGATGAAGAGGGTGAATCGTGTTTTAGAGGATCTTTTGCGCTGTTGTATTCTGGATTTCGGAGGTAGTTGGGAGGATCACTTACCGCTTGTAGAGTTCTCCTACAACAACAGCTTTCAGTCTAGTATTGGCATGGCTCGTTTTGAGGCTCTTTACGGAAGGCCGTGTCGTTCTTCTGCGTGTTGGTTAGAATCTGGCGAGAAGCTCCTTCTTGGTCCAGATTCAGTTCGGGAATCTTCTGAGAAGATTATTCTTATTCGTCAGAGAATGAAAGAGGCGCAGAACCGTCAGAAATCCTACGCAGACAACCGTAGGAAGCCTCTTGAGTTCTCCATTGGTGATCATGTCTTTATTCGGATATCTCCTATGAAGGGGGTTGTGCGTTTCAGCTCTACAGGGAAGTTGGCTCCTTGCTATGTTGGACCATTTCCTATTACGGAACGCATCGGCCCCGTTGCTTATCGTGTGGCTCTACCTGCTCACTTCTCTTGAATACATGATGTGTTCCATGTTTCCCAGCTTAGCATGTGTGTCCGCGATCCTGATTCTATCATTGAGCCGCATGCTGTGCCTGATTTAGAGATCTCATCTGATTTATCTTTGGAGCAGCAACCTCTTCGTGTGCTTGATTCGGAGGTTAGACGCCTTCGCAACAAAGAGGTTCCACTCATGAAGATTCAATGGTCACCGAATCCTAAGGACTACACTTGGGAGACCAGAGAATCTGTCGAGCGCTCTTATCCTGGCTTTCTACCATCTTCTTCTGCGGGTGAGAATTCTCTATTTTATCTCTATCACTTCTTTTGTGGATTTGACGTTATAGACGACATCTATCTTAAGAAATTGCGGGGATGCAATTTTCTTAAGGGGGGGGAGTCTATAACAACCCGGGATTTGCATTACCAATTAATAAATAAAAGTTATGATTTTTATTTATTTTAATGAAGCATAAAAGGATTTGGAATAACAAAAATTTATTTGGAAAATGCTATTTTAATTAAATGGGAAATATGGGATTTTAAAATGAGGATAAAATGTTATTTTTGGAGAGTTAAATATTTTAGGAGAGATTTTTAAAACGGGTTTGGATAAGAGAAATGAGTTTTATAAACATATATGAACACTTAGACTAATTTTTGGAAACATGTAAATAACTCTCTTCTTATTGGGTTACTAAATCCTAACCCAATAACCCACCCTAAACCTCCTCTATAAATTATCTCAAACTCTCCTAACCTCATTCATTCATCCCTAATCAAAACCCTAATCATTTCCTAAAGCTTTCATAACAAAAATGGCCTCTATCTTCTTCTCCTTCTTGATTTAGCTTATGCAAGTCATTCTATGCAAAGGTAATGCAAATACCCACCTCAAATTCGTTTTTATATCTTTCTCATTTCTGAAATTTGATTGGTAACACATGTTTTATGTGTTTTTTTGATCTTATAGCCTCCTAATCATCTTTTGCTAACTTGGGTTGATGCTATAGTTGTCTTTGTTGCTTTCAAGAGAGGTATATTGCTAAAAACCTCTTCTAATATGTGTTTAATCATCTTTTGATTTGGGTAATCAGTTAGTAACACATGTTTTATTATGTAACATGTGAATCATAGCTCTTTGATCATGTTTGCTTTCATTTGGGGTGTGCACATAAGGCACTTGTAATATATGCTAGCTGAAATTATAATTAGTTTATTGCTGTTAGTAAATTAGGCATATCTCATTCATCTTAAATCGGAATTAAGATTTTCTTGAAGTTCTAGAAAGCTTATTCTGTAGCCTATAACTTTTATGTTTTGAGCTTTGCCTAATTTTGTGGTTTGAATAGTCAAAATCACGTTTTTTTGTCGCTGACCTGACAGCAAACACGGTTGATAAAATAAAACCCTGAAATTGATTTGACCATAAGTTACTCGTTTCTTATCCAAATCTAATAATTTTGGATGTTCTGAAAAGCATAGATTTAGGGCTAAAACTTTCATGTTTTGAGTTTCATGAAATTTCGAAGTTAATTGGGTCAAAACTGTGCATTCTTACTACTGTCCCGAGAGCACATTGACAGTGATATAGAATTTAAATCTGGGAATTGTTTTAGTCATAAAATTTTCATCCCCGATCGGAATTTGACGATCTTGGTCATTCCGGAAAGCTTAGAAACTAAGCTACAACTTTTATTTTATTCATTTTGACAGAATTGGAAGTTTACTATGCCAAAATTGGGGTTTTTCATCTCTGGTCTGTTAGTGCATAACTATAGGCCTTAGTCTCTTTTCTCCTATTGTTTTCAGTACCTAACCCCGACTTTGCGATGCCATCCCTGGCACATCCTTTGTCGGATTTCATCGATTTCGGTCTCTTTGGAAAGCTGGAGTTCCGAACTCCATCTCTAGAAAGTTTGATTAGTATCTGAGTTCATTTGACTCTTCGAAATTGCTGTCAAAAAGGGACCCGGATCTCAGCCTGAAACAGTGTATTCACTGTTTCCGGGTCCGACTTTGGAGCGTCGCTGCGACTTCGTTTCAAGTCGGAATCGAGTAATTCTTTTTGCGTTCTGAAGTAGGAATGTCGGATTACTTTCATACCAATTTTCATGCCATTTGGATTCAGTTTGCTGGTCCGAATAATTTTCCGAACTTGGGTTCGCGTCAGTTTTGGACTATTTTCCAACACTTAGAATATTTTCAGTGATTTTCTGGTTTTATCGATTTATTTGAGATTTGTCTCTGGATTTCGTACACGGGCATTATAAAAAGGTTTTAAAAGGATTTTTCACTCTAAAATGGCTTTCGAAATTATTATATAATATTATTTTAATTATTAAATTAATTACTCCATAATAGGAGAGTTTCCAAAGGCCGTTTTAAAGTGATTTCAAAATCAATTAAAAAACCGCTTCGCACCATTATTTTCTATAATAAAAATCTCACACTCACTTTTTAGCACGTAGAGCAAAGTGGAAAGGTTCTTAAACGGTTAGGAAATCTCCGGCCTATGGAACCGTGTGTATTTTCTTTCCGGTTAATCCCCGACCTATTCGATTGATTGTTTTGACCTTTGGGTCTAGTTTACCGATGATACGAGGTGGACTTTTTATTGTTTGGAGTGTGAGCTTGCTATTGGTTAGTAAACCGTTTAGTGCGAACGTGGGGTATGGGACTCATTGTTAACACTTTACGAGTTCCTCTCCAAGAAGTTTGTGACACATTAGCCTCTGGGCAGCCAGTACTGGACCTCTGGGTCACCACGCCTCTGGGCAACCGTCTCTGGACACCTGTTCTATGGAGCAGTTTCTTTTTCGGCATGTGCCTCTGGACCTTTATCCTTCTGGGAAGGATCTCGCCGTCTCACGCGTTCCGCATCTGTGCGAGTGATCGATCACAACTCTACATTACTTGGCAATAACGACTCCGGTCGGTGCACGTGCTATACTTGTATTATCTGATGATTTTTATATCCATTCGAGTACCGCCATTTGGTGTTGGTTCTATGGAACCATACGATGTAAGTGCGATTACCTTGTGGATCCACAGTGTCTCTGGAAATTGCTTTTCAGTGTTTGATTTCATTGACTTTTCAGTATATCCCCATTGCTCTTTGGAGCATCGATCTTTGCTTGGGCATTGATTACAAACTCTGGTCACTCTTGGGATTATTGCCTATGGGCAACTTTATATAGCTTTGACTACGCCGATGATATGAGGCGATTTTATTTATTCAACACTTTGGTGCTGATATTCTCTTTGGAGATTTTTACTGTTGATTGATGATTAGGGACCGTCATTATATTCATGTGGTCCAAAATACTTTTCTCTTAGGAAAAATACTATTTTATTTATGTACCGCATTATTATATATCTCAGTTATTACTGATTGTTTAGCTAGCCTGACCCGAGTGTTTTCGCTCGGGTCAAACCGAGTTGTTTCAGGTTAGGTCTCTGGACTTAGCTTATGTGCTTCCGCTTGGACATTATCTGCTATGCTGATAGATAGCGCTTTTATTTGTCCACTATTCCGCTACTCTGTTATTATTCAGACTTTGATATGTACATATTTTTGACTCACATGTGTGGGCAGTGGCTTTGTACCCCCTTATAGTATTTGGATCTGTATTGACGATGTATTGTTCTGGGATTTTATATCTGTTATGTGATTCTGTTCTATGATGCTATTTTATTATGTTATTATGCTTTGTCCTGATAGATCTTTAGCCATTTGTAATTTCGTTATAAGTATTTACCGAATATGTCGAACCACCTGATTGAGAAAAATTTAAATAGATTCCACCTTTCGACGTATTCGGTAGATAATTATAGCTTGATTATAAATGGCCGCTTCCACTATACTCTATTCTCCGCTTTAACAGACTGTATTACTTCCGTAATACTCTTTGTTACAGTGGGTCTCAGAGTGGGGCGTTACATGTACACACTACCCACAGGCAGCAGTGTGGCATACACTACGGCCAGGTGGCGGCTGTGTACACAATACTGCCGCGACAGCAGTGTGAAATACATTGTTGCCTAATGGTAACAGTGTATATTTTTACACTGTTGTCATTAGGCAGTAGTGTATGCACTACTATGTACAGTAGTGCATGGATTTGTGCACTGCTGTGCACTGCAGTGTACCCTTTATTTCGAGCAGTAGTGTATGTTCCTATTATGAGGAGTTACCAAACATCCTCGTAATGGCTTTTTGGAAAATCTAAAGGGAGAGTGATGCGATATATCATAGGAACAGAGGGTGGCAACTTTTTACTAGTCTATTGTGTTACTAATGTGTAACATATATTGTGTTTTTTATTGACACTTCTATTAAGGTGATTATGTCATTTTCTTAACAGGTAGATCAGTAAAAGAATTTGTGAAAGCATGCAAAAAGGCTACAGGAGTCAACATAAAGGTTGATTACTTGAGTAAATGGCCAAGGGACTATGCATATTATTCGGTAACAGTTTTATGTCAAGATTGCACATAACTCTGTGTAAAACTTTTGCATGATTATCGAGTACATTGATATCCTATTTTGAATAAACTATGTCAGTTACTTGATGTCTTTGTTTCATCCTCTCTTTATAGTTTTGTGTCATTTTTTGCATAACCGTTAGTCATGCAGCTGTTTATTTTTGATTAGTTTGGTGATGTCAAGAGTTTGTGTCCTAAGTTCTAACCTTGTATGTTAGATTGTCATAATGGGTTAACTCATATTCAAGATTTTTTTCCATACAGGTATGGGCATCAGGTTTCTCGGCAGCAATTCTAAAAAAACAAAGTCTAGCAAGTAAGGGAGTTCAAAAATTAGGTTTAACAGAAGCACCAAGGCCAGTAATTGTTGAAACTATATTGCTTTTAGTTCTCGAAAAGTTCTTTGTAGTTGTACTAAATCTTCCTTCCATCAACAGGTAACTAACCTTCTGTATCTAGTTGAGAATTTTATAGTTTTTCATTGGAGACTATTTAACACTTAATATCTGTAAATGCTAGCATTGTAGGAAATTCACTTTACTGTGTTTTTATGCATGCAAGCACATAAGTTTAGACATTTTTATATACTACAAGTTAGACGAATGGCGCCTTTATGACAAGTTTCTAAAATTTAGCCTAATATATTGTTCAAGTTTATGGTAGAAAATTGTTGATTTCTGAATTCTGTTCTTCATCCAACCATATCTTATAAGTTGCATCTGAATCTTAGTATAGGTTGCTCGTGGTCATTGAACATTTCACAATCTTTCATTACTTTGTAGAATTTTATAGTCTGGTAGTATTTTTTGTTGAATTATGTTAGCACTTATTTTCTTTAAAATAAGTCACTTATAATGTGTAATTCTTTTATTTTATTTTGACATTATTATAATGTAATACCCACATAAAAACACCTTGAAAAATTCTCTTGTATTATGTAATCTTATATTGGTTTAAGAGAGTTTAGAGGATTGTGTCCAATTATTGGTTAAATAGTGAAGATTTAGTGTTGATATATGTATTAATAAATCTGTTTTAGTTTTGTTTTTTCCTTCACCATCGCAATAATAAGAAACTTATCTCTAGGATCAAATTTGAATCTTGACTGATGTCCATACATTCATTACTTGCAGGACCATGGTCCTATACCCATTGTGGAACCTGAAATTCTTCTAGATGGAGAATATTCAATTGAAAGAACACTTGAGGTAGCAGAGAAAGTATGGGTTGAGGTTTTCTACTACTTAGCAGAAAACAACCTGGTGTTTGAGGGTACAATGTTGAAACCTAGTATGGTTGCTCCTGGTGCTGAACACAAACAAAAAGCATCTCTTGAGAAAAAATCTTCCTTCCGAAGCAATCAAAAATAAAATTTTCCAACAGAAGCAAACCATTCTTCACTATGTCATTGTTGGGCTTTGTGTGTGTGTTCATACATAGAGAAGGAGCAAGCGGTTTTCAGGTCAGTACTCCTCTCACCATGTCTATGTTTATATCTTCCTCTTTCTTGCTTATCTAATGGAGAGTTGGATGAGTTTTGTGAGTTAATTGAGCTGTTATTTTTAGGTGTTGATAAATGTATGTGTGTGAGTCTTGAATTTGCCGTGTTTATTTAATTGTGTTTGTACGAATTCCGATTGTTGTGTGCATGTACTATATGTGCTTATGCATATATACTTCCGGGCATGTGTTTACATGAGGGAATTTGAGAGGTTTTGTAACTGCGTTTTTGCTGTGTTGTTTAAGTTAGTGTAGAGCTGCATATATATACTTATATGTATTGCTCGAAGCGAGTAGGTCTCGTTTCACAACAAAAAGAAAAGTATTACATTTATATTATTAAGTTTGGATATATGCTGCTGTTCTTAGTACACACACACACATTTAGTTAATGGAACATTTAGATTTTTATGCCACATAGGCTGAGCGGTTGCCTGTGCGTGCATTATATGTGGAACGTGTTATACATAGGTATGTGTTTATATGCGTGTGTTTTCATATTTGCATGCATTACTGGGTTTTAATGTGCACACAGTTTTAGTGCTACTTGTTTACTATAAATATTTTTAATAATTGATTTATATTGGTATGCATATAACAGAGTTAAGTGGTTGTTCCTTTATCAGTTTATATGATAATATATGTGGAACGTGTTACCTTTTCAAGGTGTACATGTGTATCCATTAGTTCACTTGGCTGTCATTTCTAAATTAAGCATTTGATATAGTATTATTATACTTATTTAGTTGTTGTACCTATTTATTTTATTGACTCCAATAACTCGTTCATTTTATAACATTGGAGACCGTTTGGTTTGCTTTTAGTTAGTTTATTTTGTAACGCATTATTTAATAATAATAATAATAAATTATAAAATATTAACCAAGTTAACTAAGTTTATAAAAATTAACTAAATTTATGACAATAATAATAATTTAACTAAGTTAACAAAGTTTTATAAACAATAATAATAAATTAACTAAGTTTATAAAAATTAACTAAGTTAATAATAATAATAATATAATCAAGTTAACTGAGTTTTAACAGTATTAATAATAAATTAACTAAGTTAACCAAGTTAATAAAAATTAACTAAGTTTTGTTAAAATTATACAAGTTTTATAAAATTAACTAAGTTTAAGTTAACTAAATTTATAAATAATAATAATATAACTAATTTGACAAAGTTTTATAAATAATAATGATGACGATGATGAATAATTAACTAAGGTTATAAAAAATAACTAAGTTTATAATAATAATAATAAAATTAAGTTAATCGAGTTTTAATAACAACAACAACAATAATAAATTAACTAAGTTAACAAACTTAGTAAAAATTAACTAAGTTTTGTTAAAATTAACTAAGTTTAAGTTAACTAAATTTTATAAATAATAATAATATAACTAATTTAACAAAGATTTATAATAACGATGATGATAAATTAACTTAGTTTATAAAATTTAACTAAGTTTATAATAATAATAATAATAATAATATAATTAAGTTAACCGAGTTTGAATAATAATAATAATAATAAATTAAGTTAACCAAGTTAATAAAAATTAACTAGGCTTTGTTAATATTAAACAAATTTTATAAAATTAACTAAGTTTAAGTTAACTAAATTTTATAAATAATAATAATATAACTAATTTAACAACATTTTATATATAACTGTAAGATTGGACTTTATTTATTTCATTTCATATATAACTTTGATTACTTATATGACATTATTTATAATATGATATACTTGTACAATGTTGTAGATGTTTGATATTAGATTTGAAGTCCTACGAATTAACATAATTGTTTGACTATATGTTGTGCTTTCACTTATGCAGACATTGGATTTCCGAAGAGAGCAAGGTTGGACTTTTATGGTGCTAGCTTTCACTTGTGCATGCAACAAAGAATTATGGGTAATCAAGCGTTTTGTTAGCACCAGTTTGGTATAACATTTTATTAGTACTAGGTGTGTAAATTTGTATATGAATGGTTATTATATGTGAGTTTGGTCATTTTATCAAAAAACTCTTGTATTAGAATGGTTATGGATATCTTATTTGATTATATGATTAATATGTTTTTCTAATTGTTTGAATATGATGGTTATTTGTGTAATTGTTTATTGATATAGTAGAAACAAAATAGACCATCAATATGAAATAATAGCATGAAAAAATAGTGCAAAATGATCAACAATTTTTAGTAGCGTTTCAAAAACGCTACAGAAATACATATAATGGCATTGAGTAAACGCCCCCGTAAAGTAGGGGTAAAGTTGGAAACTCTATTGGTAGCGACAAAAAACCATTTGGTGGCCTTTTTAAAACGCTATGAAAAGATTTATGGTGGCGTTTGAGAAATGCTGCAATAAAAGGATTTATAGTGGCGTTGAAATAAATGCAACTAAAAATCATGGATTTTTAGTTGCGGGCTTTATCACGGCGTTTATCAAAACGCTACCATAAGTTTTGGTAGCGTTTTTTGTGCGCCACCAAAAATAAAATTTCTTGTAGTGTGTTTGCTTAGGATTTCATTATCATGGGTAGATCATATGTTAGGCAATCATACACCAACAATTGCGGAAGTTCATTTCCACCGGTTGGAGCATCATTTAAAAATCATCTGAAATACCCTAACGTCCTGTCTTAAATAAGAACAACCAAATCATGGCAATGACATAATCCAATGGTCATTATCAACTCATTTCAAAGTTGGGTGGCATTCAAATCCTAATGCTAGATTTTTTATCTCTCCATATCAAATAATCGGTGTCTAGTCTAGGTACTGATCTCTTTGAATTGTATGATCGATATTTAGTGTAGCTTTTGATCTCTCTAGATCGTATAATCATATATCCAATCCAATCTTTAATCCCTCTAGTGTCTAATCCAGCCTCTAATTTCTCCGGATCACATATCTAATATAGTTTTTGATTTCTTTGTATCACATAGCTAGATTGAGCCCAATCCACCCACTCTCGGGTGAGGGGACCCAATATCCAAGCAAGTAAATCCTCTCTCTCTCCATGAGGCAACCTACTATCCGAGCATACTCATCCACTCACTCTTTAACGAGGGGCTTGCTATCTGACCGCACCTATCCATTCACTCTTTGGTGAAGGGGCTTGCTATCCAAGCATACCCATCCATTCACTCTCCAACGAAGGGGTTAGCTATCCATTATGAGTCCATTCGCTCATTCTTCGATGAGAGGACTTGAATTCTATCATTTTACTACCTTAGTTTTAAGGAATAACTAAAATCCGTTAGCTATCCATTGTAATATCAATATCGATCATCATGTTCAAGTGATTTCTAAATCACACATCCATCCATTATTCATTTATTGAGTTCGGTCATCAAAGCATCCGATCTGATCAAGGACTACTCTCGGACCCAAACTCAGGATGTGTTCGGGGACCGATAGGGATCTTGTGCATGTATGTGTAGTCCGGTAGTAATCCTTCAGATCTTATCTAAAGAAAACAAAAGTGCAGAGATCGTACCTGATCCCAATTTATCCCAATCGTGGGATAACCATCCTTAGCCTTGTTCCTTGGCCAAATCCAGACAAATCCATCGTTGATGGTGGGCACTTCGGCTATACCACCGTGGTTTGGTTTCTTACATATTGTGCAGCCGATTGCTCCGAACCTGCTTTTTAATGAGATCTCGTAGATGCTTGCACTCGTTCATTTTATACCCATCCAGCTCATGAAACAAGCAAAATTTTCCAGACCTCTTCTCCTAGTCTATGGGCTCTCTCTCTTTGCTAGTTTTCGGTAGGGAGTCTACCCCCCTGTATCCATGTAAATCCTCTTTGGGGTTTCAGTTAATTCAGTATAAGAGGAAAACTTCGGTTCCCTCTTCATCCATTTTGGTCCTCTGAAGTCGTCATCAACTTTTTGCTCCCTTTTTTCCTTTCCATATTTTGGACGATCCTCCATTACTTATAGCATTCATATCAGCACCTTCATTCACTTTAGCATCTTCCTGATGTAGGAATCTCTCGGCTTGATAATAGAAATCTACCAGATCCACTGGTGGATCCCTCTCCAAAGCAACTTTGAATTCGGTCTTACTCACAACTCCTGAAACTAACATCATCAAAACTATCAAAGGATCCAACTTATGAACTGCAGTGGCTGCCATATTGAATCTGGTCAAATAACACCTTAGGGTTTCTCCGACCCTCTACCTTGTGCTCGAAAGTGCCATCATGTTCTTCTGTTATGTAATATGAACTCTAAACTATTTCATGAATATATCTACCAATTTTATCCATGTGCAAATGGACCCATTCTCCAGTTGTCCGAACCATATAGCTTCCAAGTCTGTCAAATAGAATGGAAACACCATCTCGTTGCCTCCTCAGAAGCACCTAATACCTTTGTATTTCAGATATATCTTATCAAATGAATGGTTGGATCAGTCCTTCCATCATATGTCCCTATCACTGGTAGTTTGAAATCAAGTGGATTCCTTGCATACTGGAAGTTTAGGGTGAATGGGTTCCTATTCACTCCTTCAAGCTCCATTCTTAGAGTCCACTTCTCCATACTCATCTTACCATTTTGGCAACCCTATTATCTTCATCTATGAAGTCTCTGATCCATGTTTTCGTCATGCCTCTCGTTCCTACGAGGAACTTCTGGCTCTATTTCCTATTGTTTTACATTCGTATTCGCATTTTGATTCTCATATTATGGCTCAACTTCATTCCTCAGACGTGCTCTATCCCGTCTAACTCCAGCATCTATCATGCCCTTCAGGACCCATGACTAGATACCGATTTGATCGCTTGGATCAGCACCGATCTATGAGGTCCCATGAGGGTTGATTCTAACTCTTCCTATTTCTTTTTTAGGTGTAATTGCTTCACCCTCTAGCTTCTTATTCAAGTTTCTAGCAATTCCAGCTACCCCTTGTAGTTCTATTCTTATGAAGAATCTATTTAGCATTTCCTTCTAGCAAGCAATCATTCTATCTTGCACTTCCCTCATCATTCTCTCCATCTTAACTCTAGTTGCATAGTTGGATGGGGGTTTGATCCCGAGGACACCTCTTAGCTTCCCCTTGTTCTTATTAACTTTCTCCGATCATAGATCTGGTGTTAGGCCTCTTCATCTTCCTCAAATTCAAGTTTCAAGTTCTTAAATTCGAGTTTTTTCAGTGGAAGCACCAAAATGTTTGCACCAATAATGGCTAAACACTTAATGAAATATCAAATATGATAATTAGAGGAGAAAAGAAGGTAAAAGTGAGAATAGAAAATAAGATTTTTATAGTGGTTTGGCAAATACTCCGGCCTACATCCAGTTAGTCGATTTATAGTTAGATTTTTCAACTCGTCGTTATTAGAAGTTCAAAACGAAGAAGAAAATGAAAAGTCCCTTTTCCAAGCACTCTCCATCTCTATTTGTAGACGAAGATCTCCATATTTGGCTCCAAAAATTGCTACACACGATCCTCATGTTTTTCACATCGTCCCACAAAAAAAACTTAATTAAACCTCGACCCAAGTGCCATATCTCGTCACTGAATTGTGATGTATAGCTCATCATCGAGTTGACTTGGGCCGAGTTGTGTCTTGGCTCGAGTTTTACTTGAGTTCCTTTTAAAATTGCATTGCTCTATCCCTTAGTTTGCTTTGCTTCATTCCTTCATGTTTTCCACCACCTACTCCTAGTTTTTCAAAATGATTCCTAGGTCTCAACTCAGGTCTGATCCATGGGGCCAAGTTGTAAATGTCAACTTGAAGTTTTCTATCCATTTTTTGTTACCTCCTTTTTTTCCTTTTTATGATGTTTCCTAAGATCTTAGACTCATTTCTTCATCGTCCCTTAGCATCATTCAACCATTCGAGTCTGTTTAGAGAGTATGGAAATTTTGTTGGAAACAATGTACATGATCAATCTTATTGTCGAAGCATAAGAAATCTGACTCATGTGTTGCCTTCCTTATCCATAAAAGAGGAGTTCTTCTTAGAAAGAACAATTCCGTATTACATTGAACATTTCCATGCTTGGAATTTTCCATACTAAATCGCCTTAGTACAATATCAACGTACACAGATTGAGATGGTACCAACATCCTTTTAGATCTATCTCTGTAGATCTTTATACCTAGTAAATATGATGCCTCACCAAAATCCTTCATCGAGAAGTCATTAGATAACCAATCTTTCACATATTGTAACAATGGTACATTGTTACCAATCCGTAGCAAATCGTCAATGTACAAAACTAAGAATGTTATGCACCATTTTTGCTCTTTCTTGTTTATGCATGCTTCCTCTGTGTTTTGGCAGAAACCAAACTATTTGATCACCTTATCAAAACAAATGATCCAACTTCAGAATGCTTGCTTAAGACCATAAATCGATCTTAAGAGTCTACATGTCTTATCATCACTCCCACTAACTTTAAAACCTTTTGGCTGCGACATAT
Organism: Allium fistulosum; assembly: GCA_030737815.1. Taxonomy (NCBI): domain Eukaryota; kingdom Viridiplantae; phylum Streptophyta; class Magnoliopsida; order Asparagales; family Amaryllidaceae; genus Allium; species Allium fistulosum. The sequence goes on along the minus strand of CM060905.1, from coordinate 797,059,983 downwards.
AAATAAGAATGTTATGACACCATATTTGCTCTTTCTTGTGTATGCATGCTTCCTCTATGTTTTGGAGAACCAAACTATTTGATCACCTTATCAAAACAAATGATCCAACTTTAGAATGCTTGCTTAAGACCATAAATTGGTCTTAAAAGTCTACTTGTCTTATCATCACTCCCACTGACTTTAAAACCTTTTGGTTGCGACATATAAATTGCATCTTCAAAATCACCATTTAGGAAGGCTGTTTTAATGTCCATTCGCTAAATTTCATAGTCATAATAAGTAGAAATTACAATTTGTATCTGAATGAATTTAAGTATGGCGATTAGGGAAAATGTTTCATTATAATCAGAACCTTGAATTTGACGAAACCCTTTCACAACAATCCTTGCTTTATAGGTTCCAACTTTTCTCCAATTGCAACCGATGGGTTTTACTCCTTCAAGTCATTCTCCAAAGTCCAAGTTTTGATTTTGTACACGCAGTCCATCTCGTATTTCATTGCATCAATCTATAAGACAAGGTCTTTACTCTCTAAGACTTGTTAGTTCATGAGGGGATTGTCTTCATGAATGACACAGTCTGCATTCTCACCATCAATCAGAAATATGTATTATCTCTTTGGTATGTGAGATTCCCTAGTAAATCTTACAATATGTTGCATATTTTCATCCCATATTGAGTTACTATCTATGTACAGTCTCTATGGAAATTTCTTGAATCTCATCCAAGTCTATCTTACTGCCTCTAATTTTTCTTGAGAGAAATTCCTTTTCCAAAATGGTAGTGTCTAGAAACAAAGACTTTTTGTTCCTTGGTATGATAGAATATGTATCAATGAGAATTTCTTAGGTACTCTATAAACTTACACAAGACTGATCTCACCTTAAGTTTACTGGAGTTCATATTTTTAACGTAAATCGGACAACCCCAAACCTTAGGATAATTAAGGTAGGATCTCATCCTAGTCCAAAACTCATGGTGTCATTGGCATAGACTTAGACGGTGCATTATTCAAATACGTGTAGCGGTTTTTAATGCATATTCCTAAAACAAAATAGGAAACTCAATGTCACTCACCATTGATCGAACCTTGTCTAACAAGGTTTGATTTCTCCTCTTTGAAACACCTTGCATTGTACAATATATGGAAAAGTGAATTGAGAGAGAGAGTCTAATTCTCTTTTAGGTAATCTTGCAGTTCAGATCCGACGTACCCACCTCCTTGATCCGATTGAGGAATTTTTATAGTCCTATCACTTTGGTTTTCTACTTCATTTTTAATTCAATGAATTTTTGGTAGACCTCTAATTTTTGTTTTATCAGATGCACATGTATATTTGGATAAATCATTGGTAAATGTAATGAAGTATGAGGTTCCATCTTTGGTAGTTGTAGACATATGACTACACATCAATATGTACAAGTCCTAAGAGTTCATCAACTCTTTCATTGCTCCCTTGAATGGTTGCTTGGCCACTTCACCTTTAATACACGACTTGCAAGTATCGAATGATTTAAAATCAAATGATGGTAGACAACTTTGGTTTTTGAACTCGTTAAGTTGTTTCTCACTGGCATGGCCTATTCTAAAATCCAACAAGTAACTATCGTTCACTTTAGATGCATTATTATTTCCACAGTAAATACTTGACTTAAATTAAGAATATAAAAATCATTATTTAAAGTGCCAAATCCAACCATTTTATTTCCAACAAAAATATTCATAGTACTATCATTACAAATAAAATTGTATCCATCCTCTTTCAAACAGACACTGATATTATTCTAGAAATAAAATTCAGTAAAATAATAGTTATTCAAAACAAAATCATTCCTCTTACTAGTTTCACATGATATTCTCCCATTACCAGAGCATCTACGCTTACTCTATTTGCAACTTGAAAGTCCATGCTCCCTCTAGCAATGGCCTCTTGCTCCTAAGTCCCTGTAATGAATTAAAATATGAGTTCTTGATCCAGTATCTAAAAACAAAGTAGAAGCATATATAGATAAACAATTTTCTATATGGAAAACACCTTTAGAAGCAAAATTTTATTTTTTCCCCTTCAGCATCTTTAAGTACTCTGCATAGTTCCTCTTCCGATGCCTCTTCTTCAAGCAAAAGCGACGATCGTCTTTCTCTTGAGCCTTTGACTTCCCATTGCCACCCTTTGACTTAAGTTTTTTCTTCATAGAACCTTTCAATGAAGCACTACCCTAGATTGTGAGTACCTCACTATGTTCCTTCATGAATGTACTCTTGGTGGTTCTTAACATATTAAAGAGTTCAATGATGGTACACTTCAAAGAGTTCATATTGAAGTTCAATATGAATGGGTCAAATAGTAGAGTTAATGACCCAAGAATCAAGTTGATCTGAAGTTTGATATCAATTATAGTACCAACCTCGACCAACCATTCGATTTACCTAATCTTATTAAGAATATAATCTTGGATCGATGAATAATTATCGCGTGGACAGTTTCTAGGATACCTCGTACCTTGCTATAAGAGAATGCTCATCATACAAATTTTGTAGGTGATTGAATATTTCATGAATTATCATGTTCTCATGTTGCCTTTGCAGCTCGATGCACACACTATACAATATGTAATAATGAGCTAGTTCACAATCTATTTTCCAATCCTCGTTATCCTTAAGTTTGTTCGGGAGTGGTATTTTATCATTTTAGTTAAAGGGTCTTAGATTCAATCCATTTCTTTCATTTATTAATTGTGTACCCTACACATTCTTTAGATCTTCACATCGAATCATTCAATCCTTCAGATAAGAAAGTTTATGTTTCATTTTTAAATGATACACCTATCATTTCTTAGATTTCCCAAGCTTAACTAATTTTACATATTTTGGTAACCTATTACATTTTTAACTTATTGGATTTCTTTAAATTTTCATACCTACGAAATTCCAATTAAACATCTTAGAACTCGGCTTCGAAAATGTTATCCAAAAATTCATATTAAATAATAGATTTATATAATCAGCAATTATATCTATAGCTGTCGAGTCCATAACCCATTTCATCGCCCCTCCAAAGCTATCATAACTATAATTGTCACGAGGCATAGCTTCTACATTCCTTAATCTATCACAAACGTGGCTATCATAAAACAAGGTTAAAACTATTGTAAGTATAATTATCATAAAATAAAGCTATCGTAAAAAAGGCCTCTACATCTTTAAGGTTATCGTAAATCAAAATTTAGGCTATCATAAGTCTAAATATAAGGCTATCATAAATATAGCATTTATGTTATCCAAAATGTAACTTTTGGGCTATCGTGAACCATAGTTATCGTGAGACAAGCTGTGGTATCGTAAAACAAGTTATCATAAAACATGAATATAAAGCTATTATAGATGTAACTTTTGGCAATCGTGAATCACATATAAGAGCTATTATAAGCAAGACTCAGATACTATCATGCTTTTAACATTTTACGGCTATCATAAATCTAATCTAAGTGCTATCATGAGTTTAGTGGCGAACTATAATTAAGTGGAAAAGTGATATTTTCCTTAATAAAGCAACATTTTTTTGACTAATTCTTTACACTCGCCATTTGTTTATTTATTACTTTGTTTTTGTAATAATATTCTTTGAAGATAGCCAAAAATATTATCCTTCAATTTATTTTTGATTAATAAATATCCTTATTTATTATCATTAATTAAAGTATATTTCGCCTTACCATTTAATTATTAATAATTCAAACATCATTGGGAAAATTCGTAAAAGTTCATAGAAATCCAAAAACATTATCCTTTACCTTTAATAAAAATTCAAGATCAAAATATTAAAATTTAATATTATTTTAAATATTAATTTGCCTTAGAAATACCCATTTCAACTTAGAAAATTCATTAATCAGAAAACTATAAAAATTAATACTCACCTTTTTCAGTGTTAAAAACATCATATTAAATTTTCACAGCATTTGAAGAAAATTAATTCATGTGTTACTCTAAAACATATCTCAAATCATGTAATTTTATTCCCAAACATGTATATAAAACATTCATTATCATTAAAACATGTTCATCCATGTTCAAACATCCAAATCACATCAGTCCACTTGGAGAAGAAAACTTTGATTTTTTGTTTTGTTTTCCTCTTCTTCCTCTTAAAAATGGGCTTAATTGATGTTTTTTAAATGGGATTAAAGAGAAGACTATGGTTAAGGGTATATGTATGAATGATATGGCTTGGGTTAAAATCCCTCATTGCCTAATCCTTAAGTCAAACTTTCCTTAAGTAGTTATTTCTATAAAAATCCCTTAGTTATCATTTAAAAGTCTTATTATTAATTTATACAATATTATGGCACTCCAAAATATGAGGTGTTACATTACCACTATATCGTCCTTAAAGCTATGATATCTCCTAAACCTCTGACCAAAAATCTATTATGAACACTCTATGGAAAGAGAAACCACAATGTCTTTCACTTAGAATAAGTTTCCGGCTCTAATTAGGTTTCTATCAAAAATTATAGCCATTATAAGATTGCAAGGTCAAAGCTGTCTATTTTAAGGATACAAATGCCAACAACAACTAAGCCATTATTCCCAAAAAAGTTGGGGTCGGCTAGAGATGGAACCCAAAACTAAATGAAAAAAAATCAATTTAAAAGTTATAATAATAACAATAACAATAATGAAATAAAGTCAAATAAGTCAATTAATAATAATAACTAAGTAAAATAAAATAAAATAAAAAATATATATGTATATATATATAAGAGGAATGATAATAACAATACTAGTAGTGATAATGATACTAATAGTAGTATTGGTCAAAGACCAAACCTACGTCTTAGGCTCATGTTCCCTAGTCCTATAATCTAAAACTTATAAAACTCAACGCTCATGGTTCTGGTATGTGAATCGCTAACTTCCACTCGCTCCGATCAATCACCAGCTCTTCGGATATACCCCAATCCTTCAAATCCCTTTTTACTACTTCTTCCCATGTCAACCTTGGTCGACCTCTACCTCTCTTTGAGCATTCAACATGGCCTATAATTCCAACATGCACAGGTGCCTCGGGCGGCCTTCGTTGAAGATGTCCAAACCATCTTAAGCGATGTTGAATTAGCTTCTCCTCAATTGGTGCTACTCCAATTTTATCACGTATATCATCATTTCTAATTTGGTCTCTTCTTGTATGACCGCAGCTCCATCGTAGCATACACAACTCTGCTACGCTTATCTTTTGGATGTGTTGGCTTTTAGTAGGCCAACATTCTGCGCCATACAACATCGCAGGCTTGATTGTCGTTTTGTAGAACTTTCCTTTAAGCTTTTGTGGGACCTTCCTGTCATAGAGAATCCCAGACGCTTGTCGCCATTTCACCCATCCCGCTTGAATTCTAAAACTAACATCTTTATCAATCTCACCATTATACTGCAACATTGATCCTAGATATCGAAATGATTCCTTCTTGGGAACTATTTGTCCAGCCAGAGTGACATCTTCATCCTCCGACCTGACACCACTGAACCCGCACTTCATATACTCTATTTTAGTTCTGCTAAGCCTAAATCTCTTTGATTCTAAAGTCTATCTCCACAGCTCCAGTTGTCTATCAACCCCAATCCTACTTTCATCAATTAGCACAACATCATCAGCAAATAGCATACACCAAGGAATCTCACCTTGTATACCCTTCGTAACCTCATCCATCACTAGAGCAAAAATGTAGGGACTCAAAGCCGACCCTTGATGTAATCCTATGTTAATGGGAAAGTCACAAGTTTCACCATCGCATGCTCTGACACTAGTCACAACATCATCGTACATATCCTTGATAAGTGTAATGTACTTTGTTGGGACTCTCTTCTTTTCCAGGACCCACCACATCACCTTTCGCGGTACCTTGTCATAAGCTTTCTCCAAATCGATAAATACCATGTGTAGATCCTTCTTTTGCTCCCTAAACCTCTCCATAAGTTGTCTTATCAAGAAAATCGCCTCTGTGGTCGACCTCTCAGGCATGAAGCCAAATTGGTTTTTTGAAACACTTGTCATTCTTCTTAGTCTATGCTCAATGACTCTCTTCCAAAGCTTCATTGTATGACTCATAAGCTTAATTCCTCTGTAGTTTGTGCAACTTTGGATATCTCCTTTGTTCTTAAAAATTGGAACTAGTATGCTTCTCCTCCACTCATCTGGCATCTTATTTGATTTGAAAATATTATTGAACAACTTAGTTAGCCAGGCTATCCCTGCATCTCTAAGGCATCTCTACACCTCAATGTGGATGTCATCTGGCCCTAATGCCTTGCCTGCTTTCACCTGTTTTAGTGCCTTCTTTACCTCGGATTCTTGAATTCTCCGAACAAAATGTCTACAAGTGTCATCAGAAGAGTCGTCTATCTCGATCGTAGTGCTATCACCTTCTACATTAAATAGCTTGTCGAAATAATCTCTCCATCTATTTTTTATCTCCTCGTCCTTCACCAAAAGTCTATTATTATCATCTTTGATGCATTTAACTTGGTTGAAGTCTCTTGTCTTCCTCTCGCGGAGCTTAGCTATCCTATAGACGTTTTTTCACCCTCCTTCGTACTTAGGTTATGATATAGATCTTCATACTCTCGACCTCTTGCTTCACTCACCGCTCTCTTTGCGTTCTTCTTTACCACTTTGTACTTTTGCATGTTGTTCTCGCTCCTGTGATGATGTAAGCACTTATAGCATTCCTTCTTCTCTTTGATAGCCTTTTGCACATCACTGTCCCACCACCAAAAATCTTTAGGTTCGCGTTTATTTCCTTTTGCTATCCCAAACACCTCGGTAGCCACTTTCCGAATGCGTCTTGCCATCTCATCCCACATGTGATTTGCTTCTCCTTCCATATTTCATGCCCCTTCTACCATCACTCCATACTTAAACACCCGTGAGGCGTCTCCTTTAAGCTTCCACCGTTTCGTCCGACTAGTCTTGGCTCCTTTACCCTGTTGAACACGCATTCGGAGACGAAACTCGAATATCAAAATCTGATGTTGTGAGATGACACATTCTCCAGGGATGACTTTGCAATCTACACAAGCTCATTTGTCATCTCTTCTAGTAAGGACAAAGTCAATCTAGCTAAAGTGTTGGCCACTACTAAAAGTAATTAAGTGTGACTGTCTCTTCCTAAAGAAGGTGTTAGCTATCATGAGGTCATAAGCAATAGCAAAATTCAATATTTCTTCTCCTTCTTGGTTCCTATCGTCGTATCCAAAACCACCATGCACTCTCTCAAACCCCCCACTAGTTGTACCAACATGACCATTGAAATCTCCTCCTATGAAAAGTTTTTCGCTTCCAGGCACATCTCTAACCATGACATCTAGCTCTTCCTAGAAATTCCTCTTGACGGCTTCACTTAGACCTACTTGTGGGGCATAAGCACTAATGGCGTTCAGAATCATATCACCCACTACCAGCTTAACTAGGATGATCCTGTCCCCTTGTCTCCTAACGTCGACCACTCCGTTTATAAGGTTCTTGTCAATTAAGATGCCTACCCCATTCTTGTTACGCTCTTTTCCCGTGTACCATAACTTGAAGCCTGTGTTCTCCACCTCCTTCGCCTTTTGGCCAGTCTATTTGGTCTCTTGAACGCATAAGATATTTACACGTCTCCTAGTCATAGTATCAACTATCTCTCTTAGCTTTCCTGTTAATGATCCTACATTCCAACTACCTAACCGAATCCTACTTTCATCGACTAGCTTCCTTGCCCTTCGCACCCGTCGAGTAAAGTGCGAAGACCCTTGCTCATTTATCACTACATCGGAGCGTCGATGCAGCGCGCCACTAAGGGAGTGACGACCCAGCCCTTGCATATCACCATACCCGAGCCTCGATATGGCGTGCCACTAAGGGAGTAGCGACCCAGCCCTTGCTCACTTTTCACCATACCCGAGCCTCGATATGGCACGTCGCTAAGAGGGTTACGCCCCAACGAAATATAATTAGGTTCCATTTCCATAAGAGAGGCTGGGGTTTTTACGTTGGCTCGCTCAGCCTATCACAACCCTCCTCCTTTATCTTGGCTTGGGACAGATTGCATAGAAAACTACATAGGCGGAGTTTAAGGATACAAATGCCAAAAACAAAATTATCTAAAGTCCAATCTAAGGTCAGTTGGCTATGAAAATAATATTTTTTGATTTTTTGATATGTAATTTTATGGGTTGTTACAAAAAAGTGCTTTAATTGTGAAAAATTTGGGCACATCAAGATAGTTTGTCCAAAATAAGCTAAACATGCAAGTGGTGAAGGCATATGCGATGAATGCTATTCCTATCATGTTGATTGCACAATTTGTGACAAAGAAGGAGAAAGGAATCACGATCCAAGGTATGCTTTCTGTTTCTAATATACATGTTTGAGTTTTGTTCGATACTATAGCTTCAAATTCTTTTAGTGCTAGTCACCTTCTAGATAGTTTAAAGGTAGAACCAGATCTAGTTAACATACTTTTCATAGTGTCAAATCCTATAGGAGCTTCAACTAGTTTGAGCATGGTTTGACATGAGGTCATGTTATCATGGATGCATGTTTGAGTGTGAGGGTTTGGGATTATGTTGGGGATGGCTAGCTTTAGAGATACAGAATAGTACTCGACTGTGAAAAGGCTATTTATAATGATATGGAGTGATGATGGGCCTAACCTAGACTTGAACTACAAGCTTGAGGATGTAGTGATGGTTAGCTTTTTTCCATTCACTCGAGATCCAACATGATGAGTATCGTTTGTACTAATTGCAAGGGGTATCTTACATTTTTAAGGAGGATTATCACCATATAGAGAGATCCAGTTTCATATTGAACTTGTGTAGGATGCCAGACATGCTGTTATGCTTTTGAGGCAGATGGCACCAAAAGATCAGTATGAGCTAATGGTGCAAGTAACTAAGTTACTAAAGAAGGGATTTACTATGAAAAATACTGCTTAATTGGGAGAACTTGTTATATTTTCCACTAAGGCGGATAACACTTTAAGATTTTATATGGACTGCCATGGGCTAAATAAGGTGACAAGAAAGAATAATATCACCTTCCTCATATAGATAACTTGTTCGGCCACTTCACGATGCAAGGGTGTTTTCTCACTTGGATTTGTGATGGATTTCCACCTACTGAGAGTGGCTAAGGATTGTTTGTTGATTACCATATTCTATGGGCTATTAGGATTTTATGTGTGGTTGATTATGCTATTCATACGAACCTATGGACCAACATACTTTATTAACCTTATGAAACGTGTTTTCGCAGAGCATCCGAACAAGTTTATACTTGTTTTCATCGACGATATCCTAGTCTATTCATGGATAAAAGAGGAATACAAGACGCACTTGAGAGAGGTGTTTTAGTTGTTGAGAAAGCACCAGTTCAATGCTAAGTTTTCTAAGTGCTACTTCTGGAGGAAAGAAGTGAGATTCTTAGGTGATATTGTTTCAAATTAAGGTGGTGCTGTAGATCCTACCAAAATAGCGACAATCCAAAATTGGGAAAGACCAAAGAATATAATGGATGTGAGAATCTTTTTAGGATTAACAGGTTATAACATAAGGTTCACTAAGGACTTCTTTAAGATTGCATAACATTGACATCATTGATGAAGAAAAATCAGAATTTTAATTGGGATTTGAAATATGAGCATGTGTTTATTAGTCTAAAGGAGAAGTTGATGAGTGCACTACTATAAGTCAACCTATATGGGGATGAGGATTTGATAACATGCATAGATGCATGCGGTATTGGTCTTATGGCGGTGCTGATGCAAAGAGGTAAGGCTATTGCTTATGCAAGTAGACAGTGAAAACTGCATGAGAAGGGATATCCAACCTAGTATTTAGAGTTGTAGCTACATTATTTGAGTTAAAAGCATAGTGGCATTACTTGTTAGGAGAAAGATTTGATCTATTCATTGACCATAAGTTAGTTAAATACCTCTTCCCACAAAGTACCTTAACTTACAACAAAGATGGCTAGAGAACTTAGCCTCCTATGACTTCGACATTTCCTATATTATTGGTAAAGAAAATGTAGTTGCAGATGCTTGAGCAAAAGACATGCCAGCTTAGGAGCTATGCTTCTAGAGTGGAGTATATAGACAAATTTGATTTCTGCTTAGTTTGAGCTTAAGGTAAGTATGTTAACAAGCTTTACGATTAAACCTACTCTTATAGAGTGGATTGGTACTAGTCAAATGTGTGAATCTAGACTATCATAGATTAAACTTTGCTTGGAGTAGAGTTTGATGAGATGGGGCGGTACAGATTTGACCGATATAGTTGGCTCCATAAGGATGAAAGATCATATCCTCCCTTTGTAGATGGGAGTAGAGATGAGGTACTAAGAGAGTGCCTCATTTGAAGTTGATAATCCATCCTAAAGGCAATAAAATGTATAAATATGTGAAGCAAACATTATATTAGGAAGGAATGAACAAAGATGTTAGGACATTCATCCCTTAGTATATGAATTGTTATCTAGTAAAATATGGGTAGAAGAAATCGAGTGGTTTGTTGCAACCTCTTTAAGTTCTACAGTGTAAGTGGGAGTAGATATTGATGGTCGTCATCAATGGATTATCTAGGATTAGAGGATTCTATGATAACATTTAGGTCATTAATGATAGAATTACCATGAGGACTCATTTCATACCTTTAAAGTTCAATAGAATGACATGAAAATTGGATGAGTTGTATGTGCATTGGATAATATGTTTCCTTGGAGCACCAAAGAGCATTGTAAGTGATAGAGACCCATTTTTACTAGCGAGTTTTGGAAAATCTTATAAGAGGCATTAGGATGGATCTTAATTTGTGGATAATTTACCACCCACAATTGATGATCGAACCATGAGAATGAATCATATACTTAAGGATCCGTTACAAGCTTGCATACTTGATTTTGGAGGTTCATGGGAGGACCATCAACACTTAGTAGAGTTCGAATAGAAAGTTAAATATCTGTTGAGCAATGGTATGGTAAGAGAAATATTAGAGAAGACAGAGATCATTCATAAGTGAATGAAAGATGCAAAAGACAGCGAAAGAGTTACACAGATAAGGGACAATATGATCTATAGTTCTCTTTTGAAAATATGGTGTTTATCAAAATTCTCCGTTATGGGACATAGTTTGATTCGCTAGTAAATGAAGTTGGCTACAAGATTTGTATGACCTTTTCTAGTATTCAAGCCTATTGAGAACCTTGCTTATATACTTCACTTACCTTAGAAGATGGCAGATGTGAACAACTTCTTTCATGTTTCACATCTTAAGAAGGTTGTTCATGACTCAAGCATGATAGTTGGACTGAATCAACTTAACATCTTCAAAGGTGAACTTGAAGTGAAAAAATCTCATACGCCTATTTGTATAATCAAGCAAAGTATGAAACAACTTAAGTCGAAGAAATAAAGCTAGTAAGGGTTAAATGGAGTGATAATGAAGGTGAAAGTACTTGGGAGACCAAGGAGAGCATGCATATCATAGTCCGGTAAGGTAATTGTTATCTATTATTTGAACCAAATGACATTTTGATGGGTCTGGACTTCAAGATGATGGAGAAATGAAGCAAGAAGCTTCAAAGAGTGTCAAGGTTGAAAAACTCAAGAAGATGGAGTCAAAAGGCTACAACTTATATTGGTCGATACCGACCCATATGGGTTGGTAAGCGATCCTTAGAAACTATGGAGCCCATGTTGCTCTTATGAACATTGAAGAGAGAAATAATTGTGTGACACGACATGAGTCGGTACCGAACCATGTCGAATTTTTAAGTATTTCAATTTCAATTTAGATGAGATTGTATTATGCCAAGGAAAAAGACGTAGGACAGTCAAAGTTATGGTTGGTACTGATCCATATCGATTGGTACGGAACCATGTTGAATGTTGGACATCACGTGATTTGGCATGTTCTTCATGCTGGAACTTCAGATTTGGAGTATTTGCTCGTTGAAACTAGATCTAGCAATTTTTATTGCTTGAATTCATTTATAAAAAGGAAACAAACGTGAACTAGAAAAAGACTTTGGGACTTTGAGTTGTCCATTCAAATTCTATGCGAAACTACTACCAAATTCGAGATCTATCTTTTTCTAGACTTGAAATTGATTTTAATTTGTTTGTAGTTGTGAATCCAATCAGCAATAAAATTGATAGTAGAAGTATGCTTAAGATTCTAGTTGAACCACTTTAAAAATTTTGTTCTTACACTTTTCTCCTTTGATTTTACTAGTTTAATTTTCATTTTTATTCGATTAGGGTGTTTGCTTATTTTACATGCAAATATTTTTGGTGCTTTCGCTGAAAGGAATTCAGATATGATCTTCTGAAGATGAAGAAGCCAACTATAAGGAAAACTTCATTTGGAGGAAATTAATCAGAGCGTGGGTTAACCAGGAAGTGTCCTCTAGTTCAAGTCCATATACTATCTTTTTTACTAAAAATATGAGATGGAAGGGATGATGAAAATTATGCAAACGATGTTGTTAGCATGACAAGAGGAGATGTTGAATAGCTTCTTCCAACACATGGAGCAGCATAGAGAAGCTGGAATTTCTAGAAATCAAGATCAAAGGATGTTAGAAAATAATGATGATGGGACAGAAGCATGGAGACAAGAGACAGAATAAGCTCAAATCAACCCTCATCTCCCAATCAGTCGTATCGATCGATCTAGGTAGTCGGTACCAATCCATATAGGCAAGAGGGTTGAGTTGAATTGCAACCAGAATAGGAAAGGGCACGTCAAATCTAGGTCAAAATGCAAATTTGCAACCGCGTGAAGAAGAACCAGAAGGACTCAATAGGAACGAGGAGGCCTTAGATCAAAGGCACATTGAGCATCAAAATTTTCAACTAAATCAACAAGGTCATAGAGCTGAAGCACTTCCAAGTGGAGCTCAGATCGGAGTTTAGAGGATGTGAATCAAAATGCCTTCACCCTAAACATTTGTTATGCTAGGAATTCACCTAATTTCAAGCTAACTGCATTGGATAAATGAACTGATCCTACAGTTTATTTGATGAGAGAGATGGGATGTTGCTTTCCATTATGGCAACCCACTATTTTTAACATCTAAAATCAATTTTAAACGACGTTAAAATATGCTTACAACTAAATTTAGATATTAAAGTCAATGGACCGTAGGTATATAAAAGTAAAAATCCTAAAAAAGGGAAACCTCACAATGGAATTTAAACATCAATATCATTTCAACAATAAAATATTACACAAATTTGATACATTATATAATATACATATTTTAATACAATAGCCATTTTATTCACAATAACAATTGTATAGCTATGATGCAAGAGATATACCAAATCATCCTGTGGGTATAACATATTCCAAACTCTTTGTTTTCTCCTTTGCTTCCACCTACAAACTTACAAATAGAAAAATATACATATAATAAAGGAAAAATGTGCCAACTATGTTAGGACTGCACCTTATCCTATACACTACGACCATAAGCTAGCTATTGCATAGGGAAAAGCTGCCTAAGGATCAAATTAACGTAGTTCTATTTTCTACTATTCTCCTACATCCAAATACTTGTTAGTACGTAACAGCCATAACATCCATGCAATGCAAACAGTACAAGAAGAAAACAATATTCCTTCTCATTCATCACGAAAAATCATCTTATGGGATAACAACAATAATAGTACGCAGTCATCAAACATCAACAACACTCAATGCCAACCCCAATCATCAAATAAAAGAAATGATACAAATATACTTATATAAATACTAATCACCATCAATGCAAGTATAAATCAAACAAATGTGTACTAATTACATCATATTAGTAACATTACATCGGTCTCCTCAAATGTGCACTAAGCAATCATTATTAGTAAGATAAACATTAGTTATCAATGTCTACTAACCTATCATCATTAGTAACACAACATCAATCATCCAATAATCATAATTAACTATGCATCCTCTGGTATCAATAATGGTATAATATCACACTCATCAAAATGTGATATCGTCATCAAACATCAAATATATGTCATAATTACAATCAACAAATTAATCACACATTCTACAACCATCTGAATAATATATTATTCCCTTAAGTATAAAATTGTTTTATTATTGTTCATTATAAAAGCTCTATTTATTTATTGCATATCAAAATAATAATACTTTTTTAAAAGCGATAATATACTTCTGAAATCCTTTGTTGTACAAAATAATACTTCTTTAAAAACGATAACATAGTTCAGAAATCCTTTATTATACTTCTATTTTTTCAAATACCTCAAAACATTGTATTTTAAATCAAAAATAGTAATTTGTATCAAATCACTTTCAATATAATAGTATTATTATTTTACATAAGAATAATAATATATTATAACCACTTGAATATTTTCCAAAATCAGTTTATTACCATTTACCTCAAAAATAACAATATCTTATATTATATTTCAAAACTTCCTTTATTGTTATTTATCTTTAAATAGTAATAATTTATACCAAAACACTTTTTGAAGACATGTTTTTACTGTTATTATTCCAAATATCCTTTATATTTTATCAACCAAACAAATATTAATAAAAATACTTTCTGTTTAAACACCGTAAAATCAATTATATTGTTATTTACTCAAAAAATGTATTTTTCCAAAACTATATTGTTTATGAAATCCCTCTTTATTTCATAAGTAAAAATATATCTTCCAAATCTAATTCAAAAATAGATTTTTTGCTATTATTTATGAATATGCCCACAAAACATTATTTATGAACACCACAAGTCAACTCCATTTGTCGAGTGCTTCATAATGATATATTCAATGACTATTAAACACTTTTAGTTTTGTAACAAAATTTTAATTAGCAAAAATCATCCACTATCAAAATGTAATTAAGAGAAATTTTGGAATTAGGGAAGAGAGATCGATGTGACAGCTACTCTTTAAGGTTTCTAAGCATCATTTATATAGGCAATGAGGCAGGTTTAGTTAGATTCAACCGTTTAGCCCAAAATTGGCTACGTCTCTATTTAAACACTATAACAACTCTAGTTTACAAACCGTAACTCCAAATCCATTGAAATTATATACCAAAATGATTATCTCAAAAATACCTTTGTAATGGTTATAAACATGACACCCAATTCATCTATTAATTAAATGTCCATTTTTAATTAATATAATAATAACAACGTCAAGTTTTCAGGTCATTACATCTGTTATACCCGACCGTCTTGGCTACCATGTGGTTTTTGCCAGCTCGGTAATGGATCCACTAGCACATGGATCAAATTTGGTGAGAGATTCATGTGCAAATTATAAGTTCATATTGTCTGATAAAGGAATGTAATGACACTCTCCAACCTAAAGTAGGATTTGGAACCTTTATGGAGTTATTTAACCCAATTTAGTGTAGCAGTCGTGTAGTTCAGTTAACCAGATCCATCAATAGGTCTTATGCCAGTGGTTACCGAAGTCACTATTAAGACTAAGTTTAAAAGGCATTGGAGATGGATTCACCAATAGAACTAGTAGATTTATATTACCAAACTGAAAGATTTTTGCATCATGAAGATGTGAAAGCTGAGAATGTTGAAGTTGATGTTATAGAAGATGAAGGACCATCTAAGGTAGAACCCGAAAAAGAAAAAGGGTAGAGGAAGGCCAATGATAGTTTTGGAGCTTCAAAGAGTCCAAATAGGAAATCGAAGTTTTCCCTTATACTAGCATAACGAAACCTTGAAGAGGATTTATTTGGATACTAGATATAGATTTAAAACAAGAAACCTCTTAAGTGAGAGCCCATGGAATGAGAGAGGAATTTTGGAAAATACTAACTATTTCCTAAGTTGGATGGACATGAGAAGGACGAGTGTGGACACTTGAAAGATCCGATAGAGGAGCAAAATCAAAGTAATCGATTGCAATCGTATGTAAGGAATCTGATAATAGTAGCATAAACCATAACGGTGCCACAGACGCACCCACCAACTATGACAAATGACATTGGTCGCAGCCGAGGATATGCTCAAAACATGGCTATCCCATGATCAAGATGGGTTGGAATTAGGTTTATCTTTCCATTTTATTTTTCTTTGCTTTGAATAAACTACAAAGGTTTACTACTGGGCTACTTGTACATGCACGTGACCTCGATCGGTGCCAAAGCATGCCTTAGTTAATACTCAAGAGTAATATTTGATTGGATTATTTGCTTAGATTTTAGTTTGATGCATTTTCATTTAGACCCTATAAACAATTTGTTAATTGATATTTAGCTATGAACTTATTTAAAATAAATTTGATTTTAACATTGCTTTGGGATACCGAAGGAACGTGGTTACCCCTAAATTTGATTTATAGACCGATGGATTATAGTTTCGCCGGCCGAAGGGATAGGGCGATGAACCAGAAATTATTGGTTCCTTTACCATAGAGTGAGTGAATGGACGTGTATAGGATAGCAAGTTCTCTCACCGGAGAGTGCGCGGATGGAATCTCCTTAAAATTTTAGTCCCCTCATCAAAAAGTGAGTTAATGGGCTCAATATAGAGTTACAATAATCTAATCTGAGAGATTAAAATTTAACTTCAAGGTATGAATACACTTTGATCCGAAATGACTTGATTTTGATTATTAAACAACTAATGGATATTACTGCCTTGATCTAATTAGATTAATTATAATGAAATGTTAGGAGATACTTGGTGATTTATAAGTAACTTTCAACTAGGGGAGATATGTTAACATGACACAGTGATACTCGATGTATGTTCTTAACGAAACTTTAATTTAGCCAGGCTTGCTTGTAATGAGATGTTGGGGGCTACCAACCAATTTATAAGCAACCTATGACCAGAAATACATGATAGCATGATATATGATTTATGAACGATATATTAATCCTGAGAGAACATGGGATGATGATTAATGGTTGACATTTAGGTTGGGATACGAGTCCTTGACCTTAATGGGTCTAGAATGACCTTTGATTTGTAGGTAAGTTTGAGAGAACTAGAAGATTCGTCAAGGTTAGTTTTGGTAGATAACCAGAAGCTATGACTAACAATTTTCCCATATCGATATATGTTATTGACCAAAGCATGCTTTAGAGGGAAGTGTTTCCGATAAATTTCCACAATCTTAGAATTAACTTAGATAAGATAAACTGGACTACAAATTGATAAAGGAATGGACCAGGAAGCTAAGAAGATGCCAAAAATGTAGATTCAAGAAATATTCACTAAGTATTGAAGTTCCCATATTGATCGTGATAGAGTTAGGGGGTATGCCCTAGGGGCAATTATGTAATTTGCTACATATATCTAACTCGATAACCAATCTTGTTCGAATTAAAAGGTGTTTTCTTTCTATTAGTACTTGATATAATGTGTTATATTAATTAATTAATTAAATTAGAAGTATATTTAATAAAAAAAATCCATAAATGGTATTTTTATGATAGTAGTTATAAAATGTTGTAACCGTGGATAATTTATCACAATGAAAACAAATATACCATTCTAAATTTTCCTAATCAAGATGCATCGCGACTGGATATCGATGTATCCGTTGAGACCATAGTACGTAGCACTCTCCAAATATTGGGCAGTGTATTACTCATGACTCCTAGGGGCACCTAAGGGTTATGTGCTGATAGTTATTGGATAACTATGGAACGACTCACTCGATAGTTTTCTATTGGTTAATATAACTAAGGTCAAACAGAAAATACCAATGTGACTGATTTACACAGTTCTCTCGACTTGAGAATACTATGGATCTTCAATATGAAAGTTTCAAACTTTGATTATAGTCAAATCATGACACGGCGTCCATCGACTAGCTTTAGTTGGGACGAGTTGAAGTGAAGCACTATTAAGGAGAGGACTCGTCTCCTCAGTTATATGGGGTTAGTATCACGGTCACCTCAAGTCAACTCAAAGTCAAAATCTCTAGCCAGAGCAGTTCGAGTAATAATAATTGTTATTATTGAACCAAGGACTTTTTGATTGGACTATAGAGTTGAATGTGGACGATATTGGAATTTTGACCATTACCAAATTCCATAAGTCCAAAGTAATATAGTTTTGACGAAGAGAATTAGTGTAAATAAAAGTCACAAATGGGTAACGCTTAATAAAGTAAAATTAGATTTTACCCGAAACTAAGTAAGCGATAAATTTGACCAAAATGTCACACCATTTGCTAAACGGCGTTTGAACATTAACATTCAAATAGTTCGATGTTAATCGCTGACCAAATTTAAACCTGACGAGTCACACAACTGAAACGATAAATTCTCTTTTGACTAAATGATTTAATTAGCTTATAATTATTATAAATTAATTAAATTAATTAATATTTATGAAACATTAGTTATAAAATTTTGATTATGGTTTGAGGAATAAATATTATTAAATATATTTATAATAGTTAAAAACATATATCAATCGATATACGATATCAACCAGCGATTAAATTAGATTTAATTAAATAATATTTTCAACGGGCTTAAATAGGATCTTGGCCTATGATGACGGGTAACTATTTTCGGCTGAAATATGGACTAAAGAGGGCGGCTTAAATAATTTAGGGTTGTAGGGTTTCAGATGGCTTAGATTGAGAGAGAACTGGTGTGAGAAGAGATCATATTCTCTCTCTTCTATCTATTATTTAGACACCTCTAACCCTAATTGAAAATGACTTTTTGGCTGCCATTCCTGCCTTCTATTGCTAGATGACTTCAATCCCTAGGAGACCCATCGTATCAAGATCAAAATAATTCAAGATCAATTACTATCCGATAGTCGCAGGTCACACTACACCAAAACATGAAATTCCCAACAAAAATATTTTTAAATTACTAACAATCAAATGCCATTATAAAATAATAACACTTAAATCCCGTTATAAAACTTTCAAAGTCGTGGTAAAAGGAGCTGTAAATAGTTTATCACTGCTATACACCATTATAAAATTTGGTAAAAATGAAAATAAATTGAAAACAAAAGGGTAAAAGAGCGAAAATAATATCTGGACTCAGAACGCTTAAGCTCGTTACGCTTCCCACTTTCTTTGGCCGCCAAATCTCCAAATTATTTTCACTTTTCGCCAAATCCCCGTTTCCTCCCCAAATTCACGCTTCAGGATCGCCAGGCCCGGCCCTTCCCTAAAGCAATAGAAGCGGTTGCTTACTAGGGCACCAAATCACCAACGACGCATACAATAAAAAAATTGAATCGTGCGATCTCCATCTATGCCGACTACGTACGCGGTGCAGCTCTCCAGCCTCCAAGCTCCAGCCTCTCCTCTCCATCTCAGCAGCTGCCGCAGCAGTTAGGGCACAGAATATTTTCTATTGTCATTGGAATTGTACCAGTAAGGTCATTATAGAATAAAGCGAGTGGCGTTAAATTCGTAAGGTTTCCTATTGTCGTTGGAATTAGACCAGAAAGTGAATTGTTTGAGAAATCCAACTCAACTAAATTGATCAAGCTTCCTAGTTCAGGTGGAATCGAGCCAGTCAGGGCACAAAAAAGTGAAGAACGCACAAATTGAATTGAATTGAAGGTACATAATTTTATTTTTTGTATGTTTTAGACATTTAGTGTTTGATTTGTTTTAGTTATTCATGTTGTATTGCAATTTATACTTAGCGATTCACTGATTTAATTTGTCAATTGCTGTTGTAAACAAGAATCGGTAATGGGTCAGAATAGATGTTAGATGTTTCTAAAATTGTAAATCATTAATGGTCAGTTTAAGAATTTTAAAATGAATTTTTGCTTTAAATTTATAGTTCTTAATTCATTTTAAAATTTGTAAATTGTTACTTTTAGCCTTTTACCTGGAAACCCGTATGTGTTTCTAATTTTATATTATTAGTACTTTCATTCTAATTGGAGTTAGCCAGTAGGTTTACATGTCTACTTGCCACCAGCACAATATATTCACAACGATTGATCTTCTATTTTAAATTTTTTGCACCGTGCACCCTGCTCTTTAATATAAGAAAAAGCTGAGTTGAATTAGATATACATACATGTATATAAATCAAACTTTTACATCACCTATAAACTATGTTATATTTTTTTGTACTGATATAGTTTGAAATAATGCCAGTAGAAATTTGCTGATGCTTAAAAATTATGTTGCTCCTTCCTCCGTTAATTGAAGGCTTCAATGTGAGATATAGGATGATCAAGAGCATCCATTAATGGATTAAAAAGCAAAGTCCAAAAGTACCCGGTGTTACTGTAAAATTAATCGTTACGGTCATGTTTGTGTGTGACAAAAGAAGGATTCTGGAAGTTACTTTATGCATGGTGTGCATGTAAAGTTAAGGTTCTTCACATGCTTTATATATAGTAGAAAACTAAGATGAATATACCTTTCTTCACAGGTTTCAATAATTCATGTTGTGAAAACTACTGCATCAGACTTGTTTATGATTCATTTCCTAAAGTGATCATCTGATTGTAGATTTCCTTATACATGATAACAAAACAAAGAAGAAAGTCTATTCCGTATATTTTTGCATGTGCCTTAAGAGAGTCCAACCATCATTTAGTAAAATCACACTGATATGCCCAGCTTGATATACAGATAAACCGGCATATAAATCATTACATACCATTTGGAAGAAAGATTGATAGAAATACGGGACTGAAGTGAAATGCCAAGATATTTATGATATACATTCACATTTATAAACGACTTACAGAGTTTATTAGAATCAAATGAGTTGGTAAGAACTCATACAAATTGGTTATATCCAATGGTGGAAGTTAGTATTAAACCTGAAACAAAGACCATTTCTCCTTAAAAAACATAAAGGATTGGTCTTTTTTCTATGTGTCCTGTATACAACTTAGTTGTCATTTCATCAATTTCATCCGAACTGTGACCATTTCAAATAAATATTGAAAGCTAGTCATCCCTCAAATTACCTTCAAAGTTTATAGCCTCCAAAAAACTAGTAGAATCCAAGCAATCCATCATGCTAAACAACTCATCATCAACTCCTTCATGTTTTGTTTCCAATAGTGAGGTGAATTCTTCAAAATGTGTATTGATGTTCCCATTCAACAAGCTATCATCATGCCTATAAGTATCATTCATGTCATCCTCTGTTGTATTTTGTTGAACGTACTCCGAATGAAACATTTTTGCACCTTGCAGATCAAATGGTTCCATATCCTTTGTCCATTCTAGTGCAAGAACATCCACCTGCATCATTCAACAGAAATATTACATGAATAAATGTAATATTATTAGCTGGAAATGAAATGTTTGTAGTGTAGCTTGTTATTTCGGTATCAATTTTGTTAAGCAACTTAACTTATATGAGCCACTAACTATCAGTATATTTCATTTATTTTTTCTTCTTATCTCCAGTGTTTTCCAAAAAATTTATGTTAAACTTTGCAAAAAGATGATTTTCCTTGCAGCAAATGAATAAGAAACAATTTTGCATCTAGTTAAATCGATATTCTTACAAGAGCCACGTTCATACATGCAATGCTTTATTAAACTTCAGGTATAATATCATAATGATATAATTATGATATTATGATATTATTTGATGAAAGCGAACATAAGTGAAGTGTTGGATTCATCGACGGTTTAGGCTAGTTTGATCAAATATATAAATAAAGAATTAAAGTTGTCCTAAAAACTTGCTTCATAAAAGAGTAGTACTTTTCATCTTAGATTAGATATATTTACAATGAAATTCTTTCACTGTATATGTATGAGAAGTTTGGTAATGAGCAATTCATTACTGAGATTAGTAAATGGGTTTTCCACGAGAGAGGTCATTTAAAGGTAAATCGGTACATTATCTACGTACTACCCTACATCAATAGCCTATGCAGTTTACAGATTTTTTTCCCCGATTCATATGCATATTTAATCTTCTTGTCATCTTTATTTCATATTTCGTTATAGGCTATTAATGTCAAACATCATAAAATTGGGGAAACAAATGAGCCAGCAATGTATAGAATCACCGATGATCTGGTAGTTGCTTTGACTATGTTTGATTACTAGCATAACTAAGTTATAAAGGTGATAATACTCACATTTGTAATTTGGTTTAAAGGAATACTCCGTTGAGATCTATGTATGGTCAGGAACGTCATGGATGCCATACATAGCAGATGATGTTCAACTTCAGTTTTATATGATGAGTCCTTATGTTCTTAAAACAATGTCCAATGACAAAAGGTACATATGAAACAGTAATGTAGCTAACTGTGATTCTGCAACTTATTCTGTACTAAACTACCTTCAAATTTTGGACTATTTACGGGTCGTCTAGTAGAAATTTAAATACTGGACAAAAATATCAAGCTTTGTGCGTGTTACACCTGACTTGGTTATCAACTTGCGTATTGATGACAGTTATAATAGAACAGTCATTTTTTCCTCATTTCCTTCATCGAAAGCTTTTTGTTAATAATAATGTCGTCGTCAGTGATTTCCTGTGGGCTAAGCCTGCAATCAGATAGTGGTTTGTTAACTGTTTAGTCTTGACAAAAAACAAAGTACATATACTCAAATTAAATTACTAACATTTGTTTAGTCCCTTTATGCATAATATTATACTGAAATAATTGTGTTGGAATATTCCAGTGTACTAATTAAGTCGCATGTATCAACAAGTACAAGATCAGACCATAATCTAAATCTTTGTACTCTTGTCCTAACCCCAATGGCGTGTTGACATATAGAATGTGTATAAGGCCAAATTGTAATTAAAGATATGTAATGGTCATTATCAGAAATAATTATTTATGTAGTTTATTCCTACAAGGGTCATTAAGTTCACAGGATTTGCATTGTTACTCAAAACACACGAGCCTAGTTGAAGCTATGCACACCATTGCGTTACATTTTATATTTACTGATAAGATATTACAAAATATTTTTGTAGTAAATGTTCGTTTTTACAACACCTTCGATCATGTTCAAAATTCTTTGTAATTTTAGTGTGGACAAATGCAGGTAGGTATGCTCTAATATTGTGTCGAGAACTAGTTATCGAACCTAAAACCCATATTAACTTTGTTCATGTTCGAAATTTAGGACTTGCATGAAACAGACTTGTAACTTTAAGATTAAATTCTTAGTTTAACAGCCTAATGAATGAAACCATATAGTGTCAAGAATTAGATTTATGAATGAAATTATTTGCCTCGCCTATTTTTTGCAGTCCTAGAATGATCAACACGTCTAACTTAAGATGAGTCATGCATGGAAACAACATGTATAATTAAGATCATTCATGCATATTCTACATGATTAATTCTAATATATTAAATAATTAAGATGTAGGCACTGTGTACAGTTTTTACATGATTTCAGTTTATAAATTGTAGCTTTGCTTGTCTGTTTATATGGAAGAATCAAGTCTGTAATATGAAAGTCTGACCATCTATCACTGACACCTAAAAATTGATTTCATTGCTTTATATTTGGGTGGATTGTTTTAAAATTCTATTACCGTTGAATATATATTTCAGTAACACACACACACAAATAATCTCATTTTTACATGAATATTTATTAATTTATACGAATAAGCTCACTTTTACATGTATTTATTCTACAACGTGAGAAAATTTAGAACTTCTTATTTTATCAATCAATATAAATTATGGCAATCTCGCCAAGCTTCCGGTGTTACTTTTTGCAATGTTCAAAAAAATGCACTAGTTGCAGGTTATGGATCCCACTCTCGACAAATTTAGTTTTTATTCAAAGACAAAATAACTCCTCCCATTATCTCATCTTGTCATTATGTACATTCTTGTAAGCAATGTTAACATACATGTGAAAACAAATGGAAGATTAGTGAAGCAAAGAGAATTAGCTTATTATATTTGAGAAGTCATTTGTGTGCTTGACATCTCGTCTATTTAAACCATGTTTCCCTCCGTTTATCCCCAACAAACTCCCAAGTTTCTCCCTTTTACTAAATATCACATCCAAACTATAATAGAAAAAGAAAAGAAAAAAGAATGAACATGTGTAGTTTAAAAGAGTTTCTACTTCCTCTTCTGATCGTATTTCTAGTTATGAGTCTAGACTTTGGTGTTTGTAATGGAAGAAGACATAATTTG
Organism: Allium fistulosum; assembly: GCA_030737815.1. Taxonomy (NCBI): domain Eukaryota; kingdom Viridiplantae; phylum Streptophyta; class Magnoliopsida; order Asparagales; family Amaryllidaceae; genus Allium; species Allium fistulosum. Next base: position 797,035,819 of record CM060905.1, on the reverse strand, counting down.
AGGTCAAGCAAAACAAATGCAGGCTTAAGTTCAAATCCTGATGCTCAAATTTTCAATGTGCTAGACTATGGTGCCAAGGGAAATGGAATCAATGATGACACCAAGGTGATATTCACAACTGTAACACGTGTTGGCTATTTTATTTGATATATTATTTGGATAGTGCAAGAGTACTGTTTTGGAATGCATTTAACATTCTGCCATATATGTCTATATATATGCATTTATATATAAAAACATGCAGGCATTTGAAGCTACATGGGCATCTGCATGTAAGGTGGCAGCTTCAACAGTTTTGGTTCCATCGGGTTACCAATTCCTAGTTGGTCCAGTTTCCTTTATTGGCCCTTGTCAACCTAATTTAGTTTTTCAGGTACAGAAAAATAAAATAAAAATATGATCTTCAGAAAGCATTTACAATTTTTTTCAGGTAATATTGTTAACAGTAAACAGAATGTTATGCAACAATCGACATTACTTTCATGGACCCTCCACTCACATGAAGCATAATATACAATTGTAGTAGTTATTGATGGCTTGTTTAATTGTTCATATTTTGTTTGAATTGGAATTATCCTGTGAAAGTAACATGTATACTAGTTTATTTGATGAACATTAGTAAATATAATATGAGTTATTAATCAATATGTTGCTTGCAGTTAAATGGGACAATTATCGCTCCAACAAGCCCAAAATTGTGGGGTTCGGGTGTGTTACAGTGGTTAGAATTCAAAAAACTTATGGGCATTAGAATCCAAGGCAGTGGTACAATAGAAGGACAAGGAAGTGTGTGGTGGACTAAATCTAAATATCAGGTACTTTTCATCTAATAAATTATCAGTGTTTCAAATATCTAAAACATTAATTATTGAACTGTGATTTTTTAAATACCAGCTCTACATCTTAGATGAAAATTGGACGGCTTTGGGTTTAAAGTTAAAACAAATCGGCTTTTGTGTTTAGCCTTATGTTTGTTTTGAATGTTGTTTTATTAGAAGTTCATTCTATTATTGAATTCATTGTTATGCCATTAATGATTTGTATTATCTCCGAATATGTTTTGCAGGAAACTAACAATGGACTTGCGGGAGAAATGCCTCAAACTAAACCTACAGTAATTTCTCTCCTATTATTTATGATCATGTTATGCTCAAAAAAGTTGCTCAGTTTTCATAAACATCTATATAAACAGGCTCTAAGGTTTTATGGGAGCTACAATGTAACGGTCACAGGAATAACTATCCAAAACAGTCCTCGGTGTCACTTAAAATTTGACAGTTGTGAAGCAGTTCAAGTCTTTAACATGTCTGTTTCTTCACAAAGCTACAATAAAAGTTGATAACCAAGTCAGGTGTAACACGCACAAAGCTTGATATTTTTGTCCAGTATTTAAACTTATTCTACACAATATAAACAGTCGATGTAGGTCAAATTTGGTTTAGTAAATACATTAATTATGCGATAGTACTATGTTAAACCCCCAATATATGGGGTTAAGTTGTTCTTATTTAACCTTCACTTAAGGTTAAAGGAGAAAAAGTTGTGTACAAGGTAACATTATGATATAATTGTATCGGCAATTGTATCGGCAGTTGTCATTTAATTACTCATTCTAATGTTTAATTTTTATCAATAACGACGTACATTTTTGAGCTTCAGCTGAAAGTAATCTTTACTGTTCTAGTTTTTGATGAACATTTAAACTTTTCTCAACGTACATGCACAAACCTTGCAGCGATGAATAAAAATGGAGGGATGATATAGTAAATGGGAAAGAGCCGATACCTACATAAATTTGTGTTTGCGCTTTAATTTGAACTTCGGCCCGATCGGACCACATGTCCCTATATATGTATGTATGTATGTAAAAGCTATATTTCCAAGCAATGGTTACTTGTTTTCTAGGCAGAGAATTAGCTATATTTCCAAGCAATGTTTGTGTTAAGTTTATTTACTTGGAAAACAAACTTGCTTGCTCAATTATCTTTATCACATTGCAGATCCCAGTTCGACCTTTCAGGCATGATGAATATGAGAGATTCATTACTGCAGCTTATCCATATTATGGAGCATCATTTTCAATGGTAATTTGTTATTTGGCCTGAGTGTCGTGTTCGTTGTTTGTAGGATCTAGAATTTATTTTGAAGTAATGTTAGAACTTGTAATATTTTGATTTCATACTCTTTAGTTATGTATGATGAACTTGTGAAATTTCGAATCTTCCTTTAATTTGTTGTCAAATATTTGTGCAATTTAAGTTGTATGTTTGGATGCGTAATTGTTTATTGTTATCGAAATTCTGTAATTTTTGATATGTATGTACCTACTATATTATAATAGACAATTCTGTAGTGTAAATGCTAGCAAAAATGCAGCTCTACATGGTTTGGTAGCTGTAACGAACATATTCGTTACTAAAGATGAAATTTATAACGAGCATAGTCATTACTATTGATGAAATTTGTAACGAACAAGTGCGTTACTAATGATGAAATTTGTAACGGACAAGGTCGTGATAATTTAGAATGACAACCCCTTCTTCCACCATGAAAGGGGAAACTAAGTAACGGAAAATACCCGTTATAAACCGATGCAACTAATAACAAACTATTTCGTTACAAAAATTTAGATTTCTAACGACAAAGTCCGTTGGTAAGTGATATATTTAATAACGGGTAGAGGTCGTTATAAATATTTGTAACGACATACCTCACGCTTGTACCGCTCACGACTATATCTGTTATAAATTTCATTTGTAACGACTATATTCGTTACAAATACACCTTTTTGGTGTTGTGTCAACGGTTCAAGGATTAGCAGTCTGCCGAATCGAAAAGCTTATAAGTGGAGAGAGTTCATCATTACAAGATGTAATACAATGCATTGGTTTTCAGGTATATTATTCATTGTATTATAGCATATAATTTCTGGTTATATTTCATTATATATATTATATTGTTAGTTAGGTAAGATTCTTATATGTATTGTTGTTGTCATAATCTAGATTGGTTATATGTATGTATTCACTTAAAAAAATAATTTTTTTATATATATGTCAGACATGTACGAATAAATTTTTTAATATAATAATAATAATATTTTATTATTTAATATATATATATATATATAATATATCTTTTAATTATATATGTATGGTTCATATTAATTATAATATCATTCTATGGTAATAATTGATCTTATAATTTTATACATGTATATTTAAAATAATAATAATTTTTGACAGCAACAAAATATTTTTATAATTATTTATTTATTTAATATTTTTTAAATCAATATACTATCTAAATAAATCATATAAAATAAAATATCATTCAAAAATTACTTTTTAAATTTTATAAAATTATTTTATCATAAGAAAAGCTCTCAACTAGAAAATGAAAATTAAAAATGCAGTTTTGCTATTTTTAATAAATTATTACAATTAACGATCAAAAATCAATTATTTAATAAAAATAGATTTTGACAGAAAAAGTTATGGAAAATTTTTTCAAAATCAAAACATCATATATGATTTCGAAAATTTAAAATTTGAATGAAATATTCCGTAAATATTTTTTATTAATATTTTATTTATTTTTGAGTAAAAATCCAGTTAATATATATTAAATAATAAAATTCTATAGTGCTTTACTTACGATTGAAATTATATAAAAAAATTATTTTGTTAATTAATATACATACATAAATATATATATATATATTTAGATATTATAAATATATTTATATAAATATATATATATATATATATTATAACAAAATAAAAAAATATTATTTTGTCATTATAGATATAAATTTATATGAATTTGTTTCATAATTGAGAAAAAAATATATATTATGTGTATATATATATATAATTTTAATACATATTATAATAATATGCATATATATATATATATTATTAATTATATATATACATATATTCATATGGATAAATACAATTCATATGTATATATATAATTAATAATATATATTATTAATTATATATATACATATATTCATATGGATAAATACAAATATATATTTTAAATATTTTCTTCTACATAAAATTATACAAATGAAATTAACATATACTTATATATATATATATATATATATATGAGGAGTGTTCAATGACACCCCAAACAGTGCAGCAGCCCGATATCCACTTGATTTCCACTCAAAGTTCCTATTTAAATAATGGAGTTAGTAGAAAGAGAGAGAAAGAAGTGTTATTTAAATAGGAAGTTGTGGTAGAAATGGGGGCCAATTAGGGTGCTCCACTGTTTGGGTGCCGTTGAACGCTTCTATATATGTATGTATGTGTACATATGTGTATATATAAAATCTTTATATAAGTACAAGTATTTTTAAGTATTAAAAATGGCTTCTTATTGGTTAATCGTCCTTTCACTCCGCCTCACTCCCTATCCCACCCACTTCTGCCTTCGATCCCTATTCTTCCGACTTCCTCTTCATGCCTAGGCCTAAGAAACCACTTACATTTGTTCTAGAACTTTCTAAGTCGTAATTGATGACCAGATCTGGAAAAGCTTTCGCATTATCCAACTCTGATCTTGGTCGTTAATCGAATCTTCTGAAAACTGTTTCCACTCGATTGTCCCTCTCTTGGTCTCTTCATTGGCTCTGGCTACTGGCTATTCTCCTCTTGTTAATGTCCTTCCCATCACTTTGGGTCCCTCGCTGGTTATGGATCTCTCGAATTTGTTTCCAATATTGATTTAACTGTGCCATGTATTGAATCTAGTCATTGTTTTCCATTGTTTGGCACCGTGAATCTAATCTCTGCGTTTTTGGCAGAAGGTTATGGTAATACTGATGAATGTTGGGCGAATTCAATCATTGTTTTGGGTGATGGTAATGCAGAAAATGAAACCGTCGTTGTGGGAGATGATGAGCTTGATGTTGACTATGCTGCTGTGGTCGGCCTTTCTAATTGCTCGCATTGTGTTTATTTATTTGACCAGCCCAGATCCCTTATTTTAGATGTTGTAGATCATTTGCAAATAGAAATGCTAACTATTCAGGTAGCCTAGATTCCAAAAGTGACATGCAGTAGCCCTTGTGAACCAACGTTGTAGCTAAAAGTTGGACTTCCTTATTTCGCTCGCTACCTAAGAACACCGGCAAGTACTTGCCCCGCTTATTTGTAACGGTATTTGTTGATGGAGTGATGGTCCCTCCTTCCGAGGTTATTCAAGCAGGCTTAGATTTTTGGTCTGAATATTTAGTTGGTTTCTTCCTTGACGCCAACCCTTCTTACTATGTTGTTAAAGACCATTGTTGTCATCGATGGAAGCTTAGAGGTGGATTGCAGGTCCACTACGACAACTCAATGTTTTACTTTAAATTTTCTAAGCCTGAGGAAAAGTAGTGTGTTTTAGAATCCGAGCCTTCCTTGATTGACGGTAGGCCTTTTATTATAACTACTTGGTGCGTATATTCATAGCGCTAGAGAGCAAGTTTTATCCATTCATGTCTGGGTATATTTCTCCCACATTCCTTATGTACTGTAACCGATGATTGGGTTAGACTGGCTGACTAGCCTAGTGGGCAAACTTAAGTGTTTCGATGTGAATACGATAGCTAAGAAAAAGCTTGTTTATGCTAAGGCCCTGATTGAAAATACTACAGATAAATCTCTGCCTTCTAAGCTTAGGATTTTCCTTGCTCCGAGTCACGTGGCAATTGTTGATGTTCACTACAGTTGGAAGTCTAATATTTGTATGACTTGTTGCTCCTTTGGTCATATGGATAACTCTTGTAAGTATGGTAGTCCTGCTAAGTCTTCATCCCTATTAGGTCCACGTCTTCCTTTACTATCAAGGTCCCTCTTCCTCGTCCTCCAACTAGATAGTGGGTACCGAAGCCTAAAACTATAGAGGTGGTTGTTCATTTAGTCCTTGAGAGCTCCTATGTTAGTACTCCTTTGGAGGTCAGTCCTCCGGTTCCTTCTGCGCCGCACGACACTCCTGTTGAGCCAACCTTAGGTCTACCTGTTGTGGATCCTCCTTCCCATCTTGATTTTTATTGGACTTAGTCTGAACAAGCTTGGGTATATGAGCTTTCCAAAATGAGATATGAACCTTTTAACGGTAGTTTTTACAAATATATGGGATTGGATGGTGAGGAGAGACGCCTTTTCTACCAAGTGGTAGATGATGCGCTATGTCTTTATAATCAGGGAGATCTTGGTGTAAGTAATAAGTCGTTGCTAGCCGATACCTCTTGGGATAGGAAGTATATGTATGGTTGTGAGTCAGTGGATTATGTTGCTTCATTAGTTTCTCTTTTTTCTTGGTATTATCATGTCATAGGCCTTGACTCTTCCGAGGACGGGAGTGGAGCCTCCTCTTCGGAGGGGGACTAGTATTGTGTTTGTATTAGTAGTATGGGTATTTTACCCGTCTTCTATGCTTGTACTTTTCTACTTCTTAGTTATTCCGGTGCTTTTGCCGAACACCTATTTCTTTCATTTATAAAAGTGGACGACCCACTATAATGCCGGCTACCTTTGCTAAAAAGAATATTTATATAAGCAACAAGTTTAAATACATACATATATTTGGACTACATACAATATATCTCAGATGAGCTATCGTATCTGTTGCGATATAAATCCCAACATCTGTACAAGGGCATGTTATACCTTGCACGGGCTTACATGTTGCACATGCACACACATACAAATATGTATATGATACATATGTGTATACTTATATGTATTAAAATATAAATTAAATAAAAAATATATAATTTATAAATTTAAATAAAATAAGAGATTTAATTTAAATAAAAATTAGATATGTTTTAAATAAATTAGATTTCATAGGCCCAATATATATATATCCAATAAGGATTTTTTTTTTGAAATTTACCCTTAACTTCCACTACATGTTGGCCCGGTTCCAACAGGTCCGTACTGAACGATTGTGTAACTATAATAGGGGTTACTTTTGTCCCATGCTTGGAGTTGATGAGAAGATGCCACTTCTTTGATGTGACATCGATCGATGCTAAATGATATCGTTCGACATTGACCAATAGGGATTTCTCAAGCACTTAAAAGACTAAATGACTATAGATATGTGAAGGAGCATGGAAAATAAAGACAAGGCATCGCTCGACACCATCCGATGTCAGTTGGTAACGGATGATAGTAATGGTTGGGAAGCATGCATTTTCACTCATTCTTCATGTTGAAACTTCAGATTTAGATATTTGCTTGTTCAAATTCATTTGCTGACTATGGTGGAGGAATTCGCCTATAAATAGAGAGCCTCTATCAACCAGAAGGGGCTTCTTCTTCTTTCGTAGATTTTGGTCGAATCAGAGATCTAATCTTTGTATTACTAGATTAAATTGTAAATTGAGTTTTCTAGAAAGGAATAATCAATAAAAACAACTAAGCGGACATATATTAGAGATTTTTCCAAATCACTATAAAATATTGTGTCTCTCTTCTTCTTTTCTCTTTATTTTCTTGTATTGTTAATTTTTTTGCATCATTTTCATTAATTCAAGGTATTAGCCTAGAAAAAAGTCTAATAGTAACATTTATATTATTTAGGCACTAGTATTTTACGCATGACAGGATGATAATATAGATTGATTGTTATGCTTTTATGTTATGCATGTTTGGCTGCTTGAATGTTTTAGTTATGCATTTGCTTGACGATGTGATTTTGAAGGTATTTTTTAAAGGGTGGAGTATGCAATGACCCATACTTTTACATAGAGTTATATAAGTAAAATACGATTTACATAACCAAATGATTTTAACTTGAGTTAAAATGTTAGGAAATAGTGTAATATAACATTCTGGACTTTAGACTAAACTGTGTACACTTTGAACTAAATTTTTATAAAGGCCATAACTTTTTATAGGAGCCAAATTAGGGGTTGATCATTATTCCAAATGAAAGAATAAGTAGTTTCCCTTCTTGTTTGGTGGTCATAATAACAATTTGACCTAACCATTGAAAGTTATGAGTGTTGTATAGTGTTACCCTGAGTATATTGTTTTACAAATATTTTGTGGTTTGGTCCAAAATCCTATAATGGTAACATGTTTGTTAAATTTGATATTTAAGGGTAACTAAGGTTTAGAAAAGCCGCAATATCACTTTATTTTAGATCTAAAACCATCACTAAACCTTCATTAACATTACTTTATCTAAAATCATGTAAAATCCTTATTATTTATAGAAAATTTAATAGATTTAGAGGCCAAAGCTTTGATACATCATTAGAGATCGATGGGTCAACAATTTAGAAAGGGAGAATAGTTGCTTTTGTTGTCCATATTGAATTTACATTGATTTGGAGCTTATTTAGTGATTTGATCATTATTTGGTGTGTAGTTTATAATCTCTTACTAATATATGTTGTAATACATGTTTGAAAAATGTTTTGGATCCATATTTACACTTAAAACCTTATTTTGATTTATAATCTTATTTGAAAGTGAGACTCAAATGATGTTATATTTTTGAATGGATTCTAGCCATATGCTAGAGTGATATAGGTCTATATGTGTTGTCTAGGTGTATGTTGAAATGCTTGAATGACATGGTTATGCTTGGTTTGATGTTTTTTTGGTTGCATGTTTGTTTGAATAGATTAGTACATGCAATTTAAGGGATTTGGGATGGTGGGATGATGATTCTATGGATGGTAACTCTTTTGTGTGTATGTGATAAAGACCATATGAGGAGTTCTTTTGATGGATACAAAAAGAGATGGATTTCGAATCATAAATCATTTCGATGGATTAGCTTGTGAGTTGGAACTAACAGTTATAGATTCGGAGCCTCCATACCAATCGAAGTAGTGACACAAGAGATGGATCAATATAAGAATTAGATCTGAATGACTTAGGGAGACATTTCTCTAAGTGATTGATTGGTACTGATCCATATCAATTAGTAACAAACCATATCGGATTCAGAGCCTCCACACCAATCAAAGTAGTGACACAAGAGATGGATCAATATAAGAATTAGATCTGAGTGACTTAGGGAGACATTTCTCTAAGTGATTGATTGGTACCGAACCATATCAATTAGTAACGAACTATATGGATTGAGGGAAGAGCTAGATATATGAACCTAAAACAACTGGATCGATCATTGGCTAAGATGAAGAGGAAATTACTCAAGTGGACAGATCAGTACCGAACCATAGAGATTAGTACCAATTTGTGTTTGAGGCTGAGGCGAATGTTTTAGAGCTAATTTATGAGAATGAGATAGAGTATACAGAATTGGAGGGTAGATATCTACTAAGCAATAGACCAGTACCGATCCATGTATAAGTATTGATGGATAGTGACTATAGGGGAAATGATAGATGGAGCACCTATAGTCCTTCGATCATGAGTGTTCTATATGGAGATGACTTGTGGAATGGAATAAGGGGGTTCTACTATCGGTATGTGTGCCAAGGGAATTTTGATGACTAAAGGTTTGATTTATGCACTTAAAGAAAAGTAGGTGGGGATGTTTGTCAATGGTTATCTTAGTGGATTTTATCCCTGGACCATCTATATCGGTCTATATTCCAACCATCTAAGTAGGCTAGAATCAAGTGTCAATGAAGCCATGACATGATAGTCGTTGACCTCTCTATGGTGGTAATTTATGCTATGAGAGATGCTTGATTGATGTTAGCTATGGTTGCCAACGTTGATGTTAGGTATTATTTAGTCTAATACCTCGACATCCTAGTAAATAGTGGTAAAGTAGCATAGCCATATCGTTGATATTTTAGCATGATATGTTTATATGTGCCAACATGTTGGAGGCAGAAGCAAGTGAAGTGTGAATTTCATGTCATATTGCTCTTGCTTTACAATATAGCAAATATATATTTGTTGTCTTAGACTTACAAATAACACATACCAAACTATTGTCTGACCCAAGGTTGTTTGTGTTTGCGTTTCTTATCATTTTCGACTATGCCGAAGAGTAAGGTATGATGATAATGCATGGATCTGAAGGATGAGCAGGAGGCTTACGTTTTTCTCATATTACTGTTATATGGGGCTATTACTTATTCCATTGTGCAACGTTGGGAAGTTATCAACATTCATGTATATATTAGGGATAATTTTCATCTATGCAATCTATGATGTATTTATGATGTGTGGACTTGTATATGTCTATGATGTATGATCTCATGAACCACTCTATACTCTAATGGTGTTTGGTTAGGGTTCATTTGATCATGCTACCGTCTTGCCTATTTTATATCTATGTTTGGCATCGTATTTTATCGATGTGCTATGAGATATATAACTATATATTAGTTCATTTGGCTTTCAACCCATGACAAACCCTCCATCATCTAGGTATTGTACACCACATGATATCCTTAGTTTGGATATAGGAGCTAGAGTAAGTGTCACAAACTTCACCCAATCATCCAAAGGCCACTTATAGTGAACAGTCATTGAGTAAGTCATCTTTGTCTGAAATGATAACTATAGTAAATTTAGATACAAACTTGAGCGAATTAAATGATTATTCACTGCTCAATGATATGCTATGTTGGACCAACTTATGATATGCTTTAGAAAGAAATGAAATAATAGTCACAATACTAAGGAGCACCAAAGGTCTTGTCCAGTTTGGGAAGGGATTTATGTTATTCCCAAAGACTTAGGAAACCGAATTTACATTCTTAGAATCGTGGACAGAGTAATATTCAGAATGACATGGAATGCATAGAACCCATCATCATTTTTTCCTAAGTTATATTGTTATGTCTTTATTTTAGTGTTCCTATCTATTATGTTGATCATTAATAAAGGTAGCATTACTGCACTAATTAATAAATGTTCCTTTAGAAATGATTATGTTATGTTCTAACGATTATAATTTCTACTTAGATATAGTTAGAGGTACCGAGATCCCAATGACTTTATCAAATGTCAAAATGATTACGCGAAGTTATAGGATATGTTCAATGCATAATATAATATGAAACACTATTTCTACCTCATATTAACGAAGAGCTCCCGGCTATTTGAACTTTATGGGTTGAGAACAAGCTAATGCTAAGGATATCTGTTACGCCCAAAATTTCCTAAGGAAGAAAGCTATCGAGTGTAAAGGAGCAAGGTTATTAAATGCTAAGTGTTAGTTTGCATAAGATGGATCTTAAGACTAATTTTACACTAGAGGGAGGGGGGTGAAAAGTGTTTACTGATTTTTGTGAATCTTTTTAAATTCTTTTAAGGTTATAATTAAACAATGCAAAATCAACAATCACAGATGCAAACATAAACAGATATAAATGCAGTAAAGTAAAAAGTAAAGAATTGGAGAGATCACACTGGGAATTTTTATATTGGTTCAGAGTTACCCTACATCCAGTCCCATACAATTTCTTGTACATATTCCTTTGCAAATATCAAATTCTTTACAATCTCGATTCAAGGCTACGAGACACATGCTCCAAATTTTCCGAGCACTGGGTACACTCATTGGATTCGGACGGGACACCAGCACACCCAATTGGATTCAGACGGGACACCAAGCACACCAACTTGATTTAGATAGGACAAAAGCACACCCTCTTGGATTTCAGGGACACCAAGCACACCCAAGAGTATAAGAGTATGATTTGGTAGAATTTACAGTCTCGGTTTCTTGATCTTGAGTACAAATGATCCTATAAACCCTTGAGTAGCACTTTGATCTTATTTTGGGTGATGGAGATCAGAGAGATCAGAGAGTAATTGATAGAGAATCAAATCAATAGAGTTTGAATTTGATTCTGATTGAATTTAAGAATATTTTGTGCAGATTTTCTTTTAGAAATTAAGAAAGTAAAAGAGGAGAGAAATAATGAGAAATTAGTTTAAAAAATTTGTTGGTTAAACCTACTATTTATAGAGAAACAACAATCATGTCCGTTCGTGAAGAGATACGACGAAAAGACACTTCCATTCAAATTTGAATTTTGAAATTCTCGACCCATACGTCGACATATGCTATAGGAGTATGTTGACATACCCTTTGTATTTTTGGAAACACTTTATAAAAATTGTTTTTAAAATATTAAGCTTTGTAAAATATTTTGAAACTATGTACAATCATCTAAACATAGTTTATACATATTTTAATCATATCAATACTTAGGAAAACTTTATAAAATTATTTTGAAATACTTTTAAATATATAAAGGATTTAACCATGAATTTCTTTTGAAAATAATATATATAAAGTATAAGTGAATATATATTTAAAATCAAAGTTATAATAAATGTTATATATACTTATAAACATTTAGAAAGCATAAAACTAAAACAAAGTATAATAGATTTAAAAGTATATTTAAAATATAAAATACTTAAAAAATTAATCACTCAAAATATAATAATCTTTAAAATAAAATTAAAAGTTAGAAATCATTTGAAGGCCATTCTGAAATATCATTTTGAAAACAGGAATTGTTTAAAATCATTTTTGAAATTCAGAATATTTGAAAACCATTTAAAATCAGAGAATAGATTTTAAAACCTTTTTGAAAAATGAAGAGACAGATCAAAGAAGTGCTATCAGGGTTTTAATAATAATCTATTACTCTATAACTTATCTGGATATCTTGAATCTTCAATACTCATGAGTCTTTAATATCTAACTCTAGAATCTCTGTATCAACCTCTTGAATATGCTCTTGATACTGTACATTCTTCTTAATCAACACCTGTCTAATATCTTGCATTATATACTATATATAACTTGATAAAAACATTAGTATTTATATTTTATATGATGTCATATGGTTGTTGTCATCAAAACTAATGCCTAAGGTGCTATCCCCTTTTGTGATGATGACAACCATGTTTATAAAATATGATATAACTCCCTCCGAGTTAAAAAATTCCCCTTAATCTATGCCTGGATATTTTAATATTTCTCCCCCTTTGTCATTAACAAAAATATAATCAAAACTCCCCCTAACTAAGGTATTGTATGCTATATACAGGAGTGATATGTGAATAGGAATTAATAATATAACCCAGTTTTATTAATCGCATAAATCCATTACATACATATTGTTAATCCAAATCAAATTCAACACAAATCAATCAATTCAAACAAATCAATCCAAACAAATCAATCCAATAAGTTTACACACACTAATTCATATTTGTAATATATTTAATATATGAATTTATATTAATCCTATATATATATTAAGACTAACCAATCAATCTTAGACTTTCCTAGTAACTTCAACCCAACCATCAGAATCAAAAATTGGATCTGCTTTGATGGCATTCCAATCTTCATCGTCTTTGTTGATGGCACAATCAAGATTATTGGTTGGTTCATCTTTGATAAGGGAAGAAATCATCCATCGAATGGTGTCAAAATGCTTCTCTTGTTCTTTGATCATCTGCATTTGAGTCAATCCTAAGTGTCTTTGATTCTAAGGACAAAAGTAAGGATATTCTTCAACGATTGTAGAGTTTTTTCAAGGTTTTCACATAATTTTTTGTGTAGAGAAGCCATTTTTGAAAAGATAAGTTTAAAAGTAAAAGGGGAGAAGAAAGATAATAGAAATTATGTTTTTCCAGAGTAAACAGGTTTATATAGGGGTGAGAAGTCGTTTGAAATGAATAGGTGTTTGTTAGTTATTTTATTTGAATTTTTAAATTTTTTTGTCGTTGTATGTCGACATACAAGGTAGACATATGTATCATAATTTTCAATAACATCTTATTTTGCTATACAATTGTAATTGGCCTATACTACTGCACTTGTATGACTTTCCAGAGATTAATAACAATGTATAATAGCAAGGAATAAGATTTCATTGATAATAATGGAAGAGTACATGGAATTCAAACGTAAACGATACATAGATTAAAAACTAGAACAATCCAAACCAAAAGTAGAAAAGCATAGAAATACAACTAGAAAGAAGTAGATGAAGATGAAGATTTTCCACTAATCTTGTGAATGATCTTTCCAAAGTACTTTTCTACTTTATTGGAAAGAGAAGTAAATTTCTTAGAAAATGATCTCTTAAGCTTCCATTGGTTGAAAACATTCTCTTGATTTTTGAGAAGATCTTTGTTTGATGGATGAGATGATATTTTGATAATTTCCAACGAAGTATCTTCCTCCTCTTCTTATTCTTCTTATTCCTCTTCCATTTCTCCTCCTTCCTTTTCCTCCTCCTATTTTCTAATCTCACGCTTCTACTCCCAAGCGAATCTATCTTCCCTTCTCCGCAAGTGTTTCATAAGGCTCGAATATGAGTGAAATTTGCCAAAGAAAAATGTTGGCCTTATTGAAAAGTTTTCGAGGAATGGTTTACTCTCCTTTTAGGTCAACACCAAAATATGTGCATACTCTAGTAAGATACACACCATGAAAGAGTGTGTTCTCATGCTTAGAGAGATTCTTAGGAAAGAATTCATTTAAAATAATTTGTGATCAATTTATGTCGTAATGACGATAAATGACAAAAGGTGCTTTGAAAACTTTTTGAGTCGGGTTATTATAATTTTCCGTCCTCGGAGTTATGTTTTGTTACAAAAGAAGGCTTAAAATTCTTGCTTTAAGATGCAAATTTTTGTTTTGAACTCAAAATCATCATCACTTTCAAAAACATCGTGAATATCTTCATGATTTTGAATATCAATTTTAAAATTCGAAAGGTCCATTCCATTAGATTTGCATCCGAGAATGTTACCTAAAATTTCATAATTTAAAACAATTTGAGTGCCTTTGACACTACTCCAAACTTCACCTTCATTCCCTTCATAAAAAATTCCTTTCAAATTCGCATTAAACGTTTTACTAAATTTAGAAAGCATACGAAATCATTTTGGGAAGCATCAATTAAACCAAGAATTCTATTTTTCACACAAAGATTATAAAGATCATAAATAGGAAAGTCGTCGAAAATGGCGAATCTTTCGGCAGAAACTTTTCTGAAAGACATATATTCCATATAGCCTTATATGGCTTCTTTGTCATGAAAAAGATAGTCTTTTTTTTCTTAGAAAGCCTCATGGTTGATGGAGTGTTGCTTGAGGAAGTCATTAAAGAATAGTTTGAGGAGATAAAAGAGTAAATGAATTTTTGAATTCTGAAAATGAGAGTGAAATGAATGGATGGAGATAGTATAATTAAATAGAGAATCAATGGACATGTTCTTTGGCCAAGAGACACCTTTTTAGGATATTGGGGTTGGTGAAAAGTTGGAGGGAATTTCAAATTTTGAATTTGAAATGGAAATTCAAATTCTAAGTGCAAATGTCGACATATGCGTAGTATGTATGTCAACATACAGCACATGAATTTCAAAAAAAAGGAATTGAACAAATTATTATTATTTACCTATATATGTATACATATACTTATCCTATAAATATTAGTAATATATATATATACTCTGTAAATAATTTTTTTAAAATAATTATTTTAACTATATATTATATTATTTTTATTCAATATTGATATATTATTATAAAAATATAAAATATTTAATGTTAACACACACACACATTATATTCATCTAATATTATTATTAATCTATAGGTTATTCCTAGCAATCAAAAGCAATCAAAAATTCCATTCAAAAATTCAAAATTTGTTTAAATGCATACCTATTTTTGATCCATTTCTTCAGACTTATATGAATTTATTATTGTTGTGAAGCAAATATTGGCATTTTCCGTATCTGGTTCATTATCACTTGAGGAAGTATCTGAATCATCTAGTGTTGCAGTATGAGCCCATCTTCATTTTCTGGACGAATCAGTATTTGGTGAGTTTTTCGGTTTCTCCGGATGTGGACAGTCTCTTTGCATATGGCCAAGTTCATTGCAGTTAAAACATCTAACAACATTTCCACCTCCTGGATTTTTGTTATCATTTCTCCAAAGATTATTCATCTTTCTGTATTTTAGAATTTACTAAAATTTCCGGTCATGAAGGCAATTTTCTCATCATCATCGTTGTTAGAATCCACGTCATCTATTGTGGCATTGAAAGCGATGGATTTCTTCTCTATTGCCTTGCTTTCTCTCCTGCTGAAACGACCCGTAATTTTCAATAATTAAATTTTTTAGTTAAATAAGCTTTTGGATTTAATATGGGAAGAAATTAAAGATTTATGATTTGTTAATGAGAAAACAGTTAAAATGAAATTCAATAATGTTATTTTAAGGTAATCGATGACCATTTGAATGTAATCTCAAGTAATTGAAATAATTGTAAAGTTAATTTGGTGATAAACTAAAATAAGGAAATGAATTAAATGTTATATTAAAAAGAGATATTATACTTAATTAATTGAAATTGGGTAATATAAAATGGTTAATCAATATGTGAATTTATTAGCTTGGTTTGTAAACAGTAAACATAGAAATATGCTTGAATTGGTAAGTTATAACCATGGTTTAATTATAAATTCGCTATTTAATTCATTGAAATAAATTGCAGTTAATCTACTTAATTATTGCAGTTAATATGAACTAAAATGGTAACTGCAGAATATTGATGTAATAACTGGTAAACCAATGTTAACTTGTCCATAAAGTAATGATTGATGGAATAATAAGATGTAAATCTAAATAAATGAAGTTAATTGAATTTAAAATTTTAATTAATGAATTTATTTAAATTGAAATTGAATATTGTAATTAGTGCAATATTTAACATTGGATTTGATGTGGAAATTTATGTTAAAGGATTTTAAATTACTAAGAAGTCAAAAATGATAAAATTTTAGTTATAAAATTTGAATTTAAAAAGTGATTTAATAAATTTAATAATAATTTATTTAATTAACGTGAAAATAGCCATTTTGGTCACTGTCATGGATTTCGACAAAACCTGTTTCATCAGATCCATAACAGTGAATTATTGTAGGATTTCAAGTTTCATAGCGATCAGACTCGTCGTTTGATCATGCGGGCTCGAAACGCGTAGAAATCAATTTAATGAATTCAAATTGAAATAAGCTGATTTTAAAAGCTAACTTCTGCATACTTTTGAATTAGGGTTTGAAACTTGTTCTATTGAGTTTAAAAATATCGAAAACATCTATTCTAATATATGGGATGACCCACTTTCGTTTCAGAAGCGGAACGGGCTTTTCGGGTCGTTATTGTCGTTTCGAACCAATTTGATATATCCATTCATTCTTATCAGGCCTTGTATGTATAAATGGTTTCTTTCCTAAACCCTAGCAGCCTTTTATTTCTTCCTGTATGTACAATTCTATCTGTTTGTTCTTCCTTCTTCTAATGGAAGAAACCAAATTTCAATTACAAACCCTAATTCAATTTCAATTTCAAATCGAAAATCAAACTCCTCAAAACTAAATCGAATTATATATCGTTGGAAAGCTCTTGGCGAGCGTAATCCACTGCAGCAATTCATTTTTCGATTGGATGCATCGTTCGACTAGAAATTGACGAAGAAGTTGTGGCCGTCCATGTTAGGGTTTTAGTTTGGACCGTGGATCGTCGACGAGGGTTCGATTAGGGAGTGGTGTTGGGTAGAGGTCGTCGAGTAGCACACATCCATGGGTTCGCATCATGTCAGAGTGGCTCAAGATCGCCTGGAAATGTAAAGGAAGGGGAGCGGCGGCGGTTGAACTCGGGGGAGCCGGAGGTGGCGAAGTTGGTCGTGTGGGTGCGACCTGGCTCGAGCGGCGCGGTTGTAACAACCCTGGTTTGGAGATTACCTGTCAATATTGAATTATAACGATAGTTATAATTTAATATTGTAAATTAAATTAAAATTGGAGAAATTAAATTGTTTATTTGGAATAAACAAGGAATTTTGGAATTTAAAATGAGAAAATGGAATATGGGATTTAGGTAATGAAAATGATTTCATTTTAGAGAAAATACAATAATTATATTAATCATTTTCCATTTGCTTCTTTTCATAATTTTTAAAAGGAGTATGTAATTTTTAAAGGTGGTTATTGAAATAAAAGATAGAAAGGTTTTAAAATTAGTTTTGGCTATAAATTATGTTGTGTAATGGTTTGAAATATTTTTCTAAGTGAGAAAATAAATTTTGTGGAATTTTAGAAGTTAAAAGCTATGTTTTATTCATTTATTTGAGTAAATGGTGTATATTTGTTCAATTAAGGATTTTAATAATAAAAATATTTTAAAAATATAAATTAATCTTTTTAAATGGTAGAAAATGTTTTATTTTATATGTATACAAGTTTTCACATTTGTCTTGTGTAAAACTTGAGTGAAAATGAATTTTTATTTTGTGTATATGAGATATATGCACATATCTTAACTTGTGTTGTTAATAGCCTTAGCCAATTTATCTTCTTTTTATTTTTGGGTCCATTGGCCCAATATCACTTAGCCTGGTTGAGAATATGAGAAAAGAGGTTTAGCTGTACGTTCATTTTCAGTCTCTTCTTCCTCCTCCAACCTGAAAACAAAAGTCAGTAAACAAAACTTCTCAAATTACTAAATTCAAGCTCAATCTTCGATTAAACTCACCAAAATTCACGTCTTTTTGCAAGATAAAGATAAATAAAAGGTATACAACTCCAAATCATATAATTTCATCACAAAGTTCTTTTACAGTAAATAGCTTTCTAATTTTTACTGTATATTGGTTGCATGTCCTATATTTGCTTTCTACAGGTTCTATAAGCTTGTAATCTCAAGCAAAGCTTCCTCTTTGCTGCTATAATCCGAGTTTTTGCAAAAATTTAGCAAGGAGAGTTGTATAAACTCACAAACTAGCCAAAATAAAAGTGCCAGTGCTTGAATCTGTAGAAAATTTCGTTTCTGTTTGCAATTTCCTGTAGTGAATATTTTGCTTGTTTATAATCAGTTTCTATTGCATCTTTAAACCCTTATATCTTATGATTCCGGCAACAAAATGCTGCCGAATTTATTGCATTTGATAGCTTGCATGTTGAACTTCATCCTTGTAAAATTTCATTGAAAAATATTGTTGTTTGATAAGTCAAAAGTTGCTCAGAAAATCAGTTCGCGAGTAGGAAATCAACTGAAACAAAGTTCGTATGCTAGGTCGACTGCCATCCTCCCTAGGTCAACATGCAGGTCAAGCCAGTGCCTCCTAGGTCGACCGTACGGTCGGCCTAGGGACCAAGGAGGTCGACCTCCATGTCGATCTCATGGTCGACCTGGCAAAGGCAAAGTTTTGCCTTGTTCTCCTCTTTTGTTTCGATGTTTTCGACTTTCTTTTGCTCCATTTTCTGGTTATATTTCGTGATGATTTTGATCATTTCTGAAGGCCATGATGTCTATCAATAGACTAGCCAAATTTTGGAGATTTTGAAATTCAAATTTATTTTGAATTTAATTTGAATTTAAATTCGAATATCGGTTTGATTGATTTTCCTTGTTTTTATTCATTTTCGAGCATGGGTTTCTCCGAATCTTTTTGAAATGATTTTTAAAATTAATGGACATTTAAAAATAATTACATATAATATTTTGAAGTATTTTCAAGTGTAAAATCTATTTATTCTCTAAAATAAGGGAATTTTCAAATATGGGTTTTCAAATTGATTTCGAAAATTTGTTTTCAAAGCTTGTTTTCTAAAGTAAATTATTTTATATATAAATTACACGTTTTTGCACTATTCGAGCGAATGAGAAAGAGAATTAAACGGTTTGGTAAAACACGTGGTATGGGACACATGCGTTTATCTTATTGGTTAATTGCCAACTTGTCTGTTTGATCGTTTTGACCTTCGAGTCGAGTTTACCGATGAGATGAGGTAAACTTTTTACTGCTTTGAGTGTGAAATTTACTGGCGGTTAGTAAACCATTTAGTGCGAATGTGTGGCATGAGACACACGTTAACACCATTCGGGTTCCTATCCGAGAGTTTGTGACACATTTTCCATTGCGGTGTGCCAGTACTGGACCTTCGGGTCATTGCCATTGCGGCGTATTATCTTCGAGACGTTTGCCATTGCGGTGTATTTGCCATTGCGGCGTATTTGTCATTATGACGTTTTGCCTTCGACCGAGGTACCTATTTGAGATAACAGTGCTTGGCAAGGCTTCGGCCACATGCACGTGCTAAACTTTTGAGATGATTTCTTTGACTATTTTCCCTAGTATATCGCCCCTTTCTGAAATTGGTCCTTCAAACCATTCGATATATATATTTGTGGCGATTACATTTCGGGAATTTGAACTCTTAGGAGTTCTATTTTTGAGATTTTAATTGCCTATACTGGCGTTATTTGAGATTTTCCTTTTAGCGTTTACTTGAGATTTTATTCTCCTCTTTAGAGATATATTTGCCTTATGGCATGTTTGAGATGGGATCTCTTTGTGCATGTTTTGTGTTTTCCGATTTGGCGGGTTTAGGTTTTCCCCTAAACCATATTTGATGTTTTATGAAATGTCGATGATATGAACCTCGCTACTTTTAGCGTTTTATGGGTTATTTTATCTCTTTTGAGATTATATGATGTGTGGTGATACCCTTTATCACATGAAGTAACCATACACTTTAAATTGTCCTTTCACATTTGGGAATATTATCACTTTATCCTTATGCTCATATTATCGCTTATCCTTGTAAACTGATTTGTTTAGCTAGACTGACCCGTGTATTTATACTCGGGTCAGACCGAGGTGTTTCAGGTTAGGTACATTTGGACTTAGCCTATTCTGCTTCCGCATGGACTATTCTGCTAGCTCTTTTTGATATAGCTTTTTGTGTAGTCCTTTTTGTTTTCTACTCTGATATGTATATTCTTTTGACACGTGTGTATATTGTGGTCGTCATACCAGTTATGATGTATTATTTGTATTGTATTGGGATGTATCAGTATATATGTATATATATCTGTTTGTTGTTCTGTGATGTGTTATGCATTTGAGTTGTTGTATTTTGCTCTGATGGATCCTATAGCCACCTGTAGTTTTGTTTTAAGCATTTATTGGATATGTCGATCCACTTGAGATATATAAAAAAATCGATAGAGCGTTAATCGACATATTAAATAGAAATTTAAGACAAGACTATAGATGGTCGCTCCTAACCAGCCCTATTCTCCGCATTAGCAGACATTATTACCCAGTAATACTCTTTGTTAATGTGGGTCTCGGGGTGGAGCGTCACAGCGGTGGAGTGGCCAGATCGTGGAGATGTTGGACAAGGAGGCGGCGAAAATTCAGGGAAGGGTAGCGACTGAGTAGGGTTTCACGGTTGAGAAGGATGTTGAGTAGCTATAGGGCTTGTTCGTGAGGTGACGTGTAATCTTCGTTTTATTATTTTATTTTAATTCTAATTTAATTCTAATTTAATTTTAAACGTTCTAACTCGAATAACTTTTGCATACGAGCTCGGATTCACGCACGGTTTTCTCTATTCAGATCGTATTGAAATTCCGGACATAAGGGACCGGGTTTGGTCAAATTCTAAGATTGTTAGATTTTGGGCTATTTTTGGATTTGAAAATCATCGAAAAATCAAAGGTGGGTGTTTTAACCCACTCACAACTACTAAATTGTCTTATGTTAGTTAAATTGAATTTATGATGTGATTAGAAGTTGATTGATTGTTGTTTGATATATTTAAATTGTCATTTCAGTTAAATCTAACTTTTATTGAATTAAATTGTCATTTAATTTAATATTGAATTTTATAGTGCCAGTTAATACCTGTTGATGATAATTAGTCAAATTGTTGTTATTTATGGGTTGATTTGAATGATGATTGCGATGGATGTTTGATTGTAGATATTGGATGACTGGATGTAATATCTATATTGTTATAACACTACAAGTTCCCTTAGTTATTGCTAGGAAAATCACTATGGGTTGAATGATACATACCCGAACGATCTATAGATTAGGGAAAAATTGTTATGGGTTGAAATGATAGAGTAGAGCGATTTTATGGATTTTGAATTTTAACTTAGGATTGCGGGTTGAAATGATATATACTCGTAAATTTAAACTATTGCAGGTTGAAAGGATATATGTATCACTTGACCATAGGGTAGAAAATTATATACGGACACCGGATTTGTTAAATTAAATGATTTTAAATCCTAAATTTTTGAATCCAGTTAAATGATATTTTGAAATAAGATTTGATTTATATAAATAGAATTATTTTTATATTAAACTATTAAAAATTTATTTAATATATTTTTAAACTATTTTAAAACCATTTTAATATATTTTAAACTATTTTATTCTATTTCAAACTATTTAACTATTTCAAAACTATTTTTAACTATTTCAATCTATTTTAAACTTTTAGCTATTTTAAACTATTTAACTATTTTAAACTATTAAACTACTTATGACTATCCTAACTATTTTCAAAATTTCAACTGTGCAAGGTAGAATTGTTTATATTTAAATCATTGATTTAAAAGCGAATATGGTTAAATGATGTTATAACGTACGTTGGAATTTGAAATGATATTTTATAGTGAAATGACATACTTTGAGCAATATGATGGTTTTGAAATGAGGAATATTTTGAATTGAATATGATATTTTGATATGATGGTTTAAATCTATTTTGTGGTTATGATTTTGAAATGATTATGATATGGAAGTGAATATGATTTTGAAAGTGAATATGATTTCGAAAGCGATATGATTTGAAGTAAATATGATATTTTGATATCAATTATGAATTGGTTTTGGAAATGTAAAAGAACCATCCGGTGTGAAATAAGCGTTTGGTTGTTAAAGAGACCGGATCGATATTGTCATGCTCTCTGCCAATACCGAAAACCACTTTAACAACTGTGTACGTGGTGGAGATTCCAGAATGAAGTAGGATGGTTTGGCGAACGATTCTGTATGAGCTATTAACGTAGCCCTGACTCCCTTGAGTCAGCTTGATGTGGCTAAAACAGGAGCCACGCCAGGCCAAGTGAGGTCGCACCTCCGATCGGACATGCTTCTTCGATACCATATTATGACTTTGTGATTGACTTGGTGGCCAACCCTCGATTTTGATTATGGGAGTGTCTTCCGAGGTGGGCGGTAGTAGCTGCTACGCATGCCTTATCACAGGCCTTAATGCGCCCATTACGAGTTTGGTTTGTGTCATACCTATGGAGTGCTCCCTGATAGCCCACTAGTTTACGGTGGAGTTTACAGTATTTGTATAGACTACTGCATTTATATAATAATGTGTTAAGGGGGATATAGGTAACTCCTTAATGCTATTTTAATACTTTACTGATAGACATATTATAATAGCGTATATTACTGCATAGTAGATAGTTTAACAGATCCTTAGGAGATGGAATCCCAAACATCTCTTAAGTTATTGCACGCATGTTTGACACTGGATAGGAGATGTAAAATCCCATAAACATCTTTAAAGCCGTTACACTCATATTTATTTACTGTTGATTTAACTTACATAAGATCTTTTAGTTCTGACTCAAGTGTTTTGTCTTTTCATTACGCTCGGGTCAGTCTGAGCTTTTTAGTATATTGAAGACTTTACTTTTGGAGGACGAAGACGAAGATTTGTATACTATATTGTTTCATATATGTTCCACTGCATCATGTTGTTCCGCTGCATTATTTATTTATTCTTGTTGTATGTATAACTCTGATCTGTATTGTAAAAGTGTAATCAGATATTAATTGTAAAACAGCTTCATGAACTGTTATTTGATTATTATATTTTGTCATTTCGCTATGAGATTTTGTGTTTGTTTTTATTCTTTCTCTTCCTTTTCTTAGTTACCCCATAACAATCCTCCCTTTAAATGGTTTGAGTTTGACATGAGTGGTTCATTGTCGATTTAAACCGTCCAAAAAGGTGGGTCGTTACATTTGGTATCAGAGCTTTGGTTTAGCGATAACCTTAGCTTTGTGGGGTCTGACTCATTGGAAATTGGGCAGTAATACCCTAGAATGAGTTGTTTGAGAGTATATACGAGAGAGCGTATTTGTTAGTGTTATAAAAATGTTTTTATATTGTGTTAGTTTGTTCTGTTTAGTATTTATAAATTCTGGTCGGTACATAGGACGCTATGGCATCGATAGAGATTTCTAAACACTTAATAGGGCAGACCGACATAATATTATTTTTGAGATATAGGTAAATGAAATAATTTTACCTAGTATTATATTTTGAATATAAAAGAATAATTTTTATAAATGATATAGATGGATGTGATATGTTGTTTATTAGGTAGTGAAATTTTATAAATATTGAATTGTAAAATAGGATTCACAAGTAAAGTAAATAAACTGAATTTTTGAGAATGTAACTTCCGGGTTTTGAAATTTGTTTTCAAAGGATTTTGGAATATAATATTAGTATTATTTGGAAGTATTTTCAAATATAAATATTTCCAAAGTGATTTGAAAAAATGTTTTAAAAGAATTTTAAAAAGGAAATAAGTTATATACTCCCCTCTCTGTCGTTGGAAAATAATTTCAGTGATGAGTGCACGCATCATCGATGTTCATTTTCGAGTTTCAAAGTGGGAAGACCGCTGTAGTAGTTTTACAACACATTTGTTTCGATGAAAAAAGCTTAATTTTAAATTTCTAAATATGATTGATATATATATAAGCTATGAGTATATATATATATATTATTTTAAAATGATTTGAAAAGGAACCCGGTATTTAGTTTTTAAGTTTCTGTAAATTAGAAATTTTAGTTATTATAATGAATGAAATCTTAACTATATTAATAATGGAAACTTTTAAAATGAAAATAAGAAATTAGATGCTAAGTGATTAATGAAATATATAAGAAATTGTAAATTTTTAACTTGTAAATCAAAAGATACAAAAATTTAGAAGATGTAATTATTGAGCATTTGTTAACTAAAATGATAAGATAAACTTGTGTAACATTCAATTACATTCTTAAACATTTATATAACTTACCAAAATTGTTTAAAAGTTGTAATGTTAAATAAGAATACGTAATAGAATATCATACAAGTAAAACTTAAGTAATGAAAGTGTTCAATATAATTATTTCTATAAATAAGAATTTTGATGTTGCAAAAATGTTATAAACTTAAGTTGATAATTTGAGATGCTAGTACTTAAATTTAATAGAAAAAGTGAATACTATATCAAGCAAATGATTATAACTTCAAAAACGTTGAACTAAGTCAGAAAATAGATTTATTATATAATAACACTATATAAGGAAGGATGAATGTAAATTAAAAGGTTAAAGAACTTAAGTATGAATTTATGCACTAACGAATATTAATATTTAATGGAAATCAAGTATATAATTTAATGATAAATGTTAAATAAACTACAATGGAATGTATGAAATACTTGAGTGATGAATCCATTGGTGATTTAAATATGGGATGGGAAATAGATATTGTAAGTAATGAAAGAAAATTTATAAAAGATAATCATTATGTGAATGAATGAAGATAAATAAAGAGTCAATAATGAGGTAGGAAGAAACCAATTTGATAAACTTGAATAATATCTAAAATTCCTTGTTGTTTGGCTTATGGGATGTTTGGGAAATGATACTTCTAACTGTATGAAGGTGTATAAATAATCTATTAAGTTTATCTAAGATTGTTGAGTGTATAGTATACTTAGTAGTTTATTATTCATTTTATACGATAAAAGGTTTCTGAACACGAACAAACCATTTGTTTTGGTTGCTATGGATGGATGGTTGATTACTTTGATTGCATGTGATGATTGTATGGTTTTGTTTGCAAGTGAATATTGTTATGTTGTGTTGGTTTGTTTTGCTATTGATTGAAACAACTTAAATATTTCTCTTGTTCATAATTCTCACTATTTCGGATTATATAAGTGAAATACAAAGTTATGGAAGCAATATCTACTGCTTTTGGTTTCAAAAAAAAGCGGTGTTTGCCCGACAAATAGGTACGTTTTCGGATTATGGTTTTATAGCGATATTATATTGTTTTTCCTGTGGTTTGGGATATTTATTTCTGAAATGTGACTTATATATTGTAATTTTTTATATTATTATTCTTCCCAAACCTCTCCGTACAAAGGAGACTCTACCGAAATTTTCCATGAATTTTAGACTTAGAAAATTTTGTGAAAGTGAAAATATTTTCAAACTTTTATCTAACTTGAATATGAAGATTTAATTGTTTATAAATTGGTATATTTTATTTAAATACTTAATTATGTAAATTAATTGTTTATAAATTGAATATTTTGAATAAAATATATTAATTCCTTAGTTCCTTCTTTTCCCTTTTCGAGGACGAAAAGTTTTGAGTGGGGAGAGTGTAATGACCCGTAATTTTCAATAATTAATTTTTTTAATTAAATAATATATTGGAAGAAATTAAAGATTTATCATTTGTTAATGAGAAAACAGTTAAAATGAAATTCAGTAATGTTAATTTAAGGTAACCGATGACCATTTGAATGTAATCTCAAGTAATTGAAATAATTGTAAAGTTAATTTGGTGATAAACTGAAATAAGGAAATGAATTAAATGTTATATTAAAAAGAGAAATTATACGTAATTAGTTGAAATTGAGTAATATAGAATGGTTAATCAGTATGTGAATTTATTAGCTTGGTTTGTAAACAATAAACATAGAAATATGTTTGAATTGGTAAGTTGTAACCATGGTTTAATTGTAAATTCACTATTTAAATCGTTGAAATAAATTGGAAATAAATTGCAAATAATCTACTTAATTATTGCACTTAATATGAATTAAAATGGTAAGTATAGAATATTGATGTAATAACTGGTAAACCAATGTTAACTATGTTCATAAAGTAATGATTGATGGAATGATAAGATGTAAATCTAAATAAATGAAGTTAATTGAATTTAAAATTTTAATTAATGAATTTATTTCAATTGAAATTGAACACTGTAATTAGTGCAATATTTAATAGTGGATTTGACGTGGAAATTTATGTTAAAGGATTTTAAATTACTAATAAATCAAAAATGATAAAATTTTAGTTATAAAATTTGAATTTAAAAAGTGATTTAATTAATTCAATAATAATTTATTTAATTAACATGAAAATTGCCATTTTGGCCACTATATCGGATTTCGATGAAGCCAGTTTAATCGGATCCGTAACAGTGAATTATTGTAGGATTTCAAGTTTCGTAGCGATCAGACTTGTCGTTTGATCATGCAGGCTCGAAACGCGTAGAAATCAATTTAATGAATTCAATTTGAAATAAACTGATTTTGAAAGCTAACTTCTGCATACTTTTGAATTAGGGTTTGGAACTTGTTCCATTGAGTTTAAAAATATGGAAAACATCTATTTTGATATATGGGATGACCCACTTTCATTTCGGAAGCGGAACGGGCTTTACGGGTCGTTATTGTCTTTTCGAACCAATTCGATATATTCATTCATTCTTATCGGGCCTTGTCTATAATGGTTTCTTTCCTAAACCCTAGCAGCCTTTTATTTCTGCCTATACGTACAATTCTATCTATCTGTTCTTCCTTCTTCTAATGGAAGAAACCAAATTCCAATTACAAACCCTAATTCAATTTCAAATTCAAATCGAAAATCAAACTCCTCAAAACTATATCGAATTATATATCGTTGGAAATCTCTCGGTGAGCACAATCCACTGTAGCAATCCATTTTTCGATTGGATGCATCGTTCGACAAGAAATTGATGAAGAAGCCGTGGCCGTCCATGTTAGGGTTTTAGTTTGGACGGTGGATCGTCGACGAGGGTTCGATCGGGGAGTGGCATTGGGTAGAGGTCATCGAGCAGCACGCATCCATGGGTTCGCATCATGTCAGAGTGGCTTGAGTTCACCTGGAAATGGAAAGGAAGGGGAGCAGTAGTGGTTGAACTCGGGGAAGCCGGAGGTGGCGAAGTTGGTCATGTGGGTGCGGCTTAGCTCGAGCGGCGCAGTGGAGTGGCCAGATCGTGGTGATGTTGGACGAGGAGGAGGCAAAAATTCAGGGAAGGGTGGCAGTTGAGTAGGGTTTCACGGTTGAGAAGGATGTCGAGTAGTTGTAGGGCTTGTTCGTGAGGTAACGTGTAATCTTCGTTTTATTATTTTATTTTAATTCTAATTTAATTTTGAACATTCTTACTCGAATAACTTTTGTATACGAGCTCAGATTCACCTGCGGTTTTCTCCGTTGCCATCGTATTGAAATTCCGGACATTACAGAACCGGTTTGGTCAAATTCTGAGATTGTTAGATTTTGGGCTATTTTTGGATTTGAAAATCGTTGAAAAATCAAAAGTGAGTGTTTTAACCCACTCACAACTACCAAATTGTCTTATGTTAGTTAAATTGAATTTATGATGTGATTAGAAGTTGAGTGATTGTTGTTTGATATATTTAAATTGGCATTCCAGTTAAATCTGACTTTTATTGAATTAAATTGCCATTTAATTTAATATTGAATTTTAAAGTGCCAGTTAATACCTGTTGATGATAATCAATCAAATTGTTGTTATTTATGGGTTGATTTGAATGGTGATTGTGATGGAATTTGATTGTTGATATTGGATGGCTGGATGTTATATATATATATATATATTGTTATAACACTGCACTTCCCTTATAACAAAAATAATTTGAAATTTCTGGTTTTCGAATTTTAATGGCTTCCAGATCTAGATCTGGAGATTAGGGTTTCTTCCCTTTTCTCCTTTCTTCTTTCGATTTTTCCAAGTTTTCGTGTTTCCCTTTGATATTTCTCTTTTTTCTGTCTTCACTTCCATCTCCTCAAACTGGACGTCATATTTAAACCATGGGATCTTTGCGAGATGATGAAGGATGGGAGGAGGTGAGAAGGAAAAGGGGCAAGGCTCCAGCGTCTTTGGGTCCTGAACAAAGGCTTAATCTGGGAGGGCAAAGACCGAGCAAATCTGGACCTTTTCCAGATCGGAACAAGGGGAAGAAGGTGCAGGCGGACCTCGTAGGGCGGACTTTGAAATCATCAAAGCAGAAAGTTTTGCTGCCTGGTAGCAACCCGAAAATCAAATTCACAGTTTCAGAGAACGCTAAAAAGTTTTCGTACAGTGAGGCAGTGAAAGCAGGAGCGGTAGGAGATTTAGGTAATCTAGATCTTGAGTTTATTGAGCCTAAAGTAGCAAATGGTAAAAGGATTGGTACCCTTTCCTCTGATGCTATCAAAGAAGCGGAGGGAGGCTGGGAGTTATGCATATTATTGTATGTGGTAGGGTATAAACCATGGCTGAGAACTTTTGAGGGTTATGCCAACAGGGTTTGGGCTACAAAGAAAACGTTTTCTGTTCATTCAAGGAATAATGGATTCTTTGTAGTGAGATTTGGCTCTGAGGAGGATTGCAACAAGATTTTGAAATCAAGTCCTTGGTTCATGGACCGGAACTTGATCGTTATGAAGCGATAGTCTCTAGACATGAGAACAGATAGAGATCTACTTACATCCTTTCCTATGTGGGTCATACTTCCGGGTTTAAGTTTTAAACTATGGGGCAATAAGGCTATTAGCGCTCTAACAAGTACCATTGGAATTCCCATTAAGATGGATGAGGCCACGAAAAATAAATCTAGATTAGCCTACGCCAGAGTCCTGGTTGAGGTTAATGCTACTTATGGTATGCCCAACATTATAGAAGGTATGGATGACAATGGGAGGAGTTTCACTCAAGAAGTGGAATACGAGAACCCACCTCCCATCTGTGGTAAGTGCGTGTGTTTTGGTCATGTAACTGATGAATGCCCAATGACCAAGTCTTGGGTTCCCAAACTGTCTCAAGATACCAACTCCGATAAGGTTAGCCCTGTGGAACAGAGTTTGGTTGGTCGTGCGGAAGTTGTAAGGGAGGAGGGCGGAATTGAGATTTCTATTGACCTCGAAAAGCAGTTGAATGGTGGATGCCCCACTGATTCTCTTAATGAAATTAGTAGGAATTCTGTGGAGGAGGTCTCTAATGGGGAGGGCTTGACTGAAACCTTACAGTCGGTAGTTTTTAAAGAAAACCAAAATCTAATTGTTGAATGCCCACCTAAGGATGGGTCTCGGGATAGGCAACAGATAGCTTCTAATGGGACGGAGATAGAAATTAGAGGAAAGTCCTTTTCTGAACAAAACCAAACAGAAGTTATTTCCTCGGATCAGGATTTAGAAAGAGCTGCATCCTCAGAAGAGCGCGGTGAGGGGGCAACCTCAGAAGCACCAGAGCCAGATCCTGCTACTCGTACCGAAATAGGAGTCAGTGAAGATTGCTACATTGTTCCGCTAGCCAGGTCGGAAGTCCCTCCTGATCAAGGAACATATGAGCTATTCATTCCTGCGTCTCCAACTATCCCGGGAGCCAGAGATCCGAGTTCATTATCTCTGAAGTCACCTTCGACCCACAAATCTATTCTCAAACGCCCTTCGTCATCATCGGAGTCTCCTTCTGTTCCTAAATCTTTATTTTCTAACGATATTTTTATTGATGATTGTATAATTAATAATGTTAATTGTAGACGAGGAACTGAAACTTGTATTGATTTACAGGTGCAGAATTATCTAGATCAGGATTCAGGAACGACTGAAAGGGTAGAGGAACAAAATACTTATGATAATGCAGTCCCAACTCAGGAGGTATCTGTGGAGCATCCTATTCCTAATCCTCAAGGTATAGAGTTTGAGAACATTCAGAAGGATAAGCTTGTTCGTAAGAACCCCAGGTGGGTTCAGATGCTAGGTATTCCTTCGGAAGACAAAGGGGAATCCTCCAGTAGTAGGTTGTTGAGGACCCGCAATAACAAGGTTATATAATGTCTATAGCTTATTGGAATGTAAGAGGGTTTCATAACCCCAACAGAATGGGAGAAGTGAGAAAACTTATTGATAAGCATAAAATTAGTTGTTTCGGTGTTTTGGAAAATAATCTATTGTTGCCAGATATTTTGAAGCTGGAAAAAGTGTTGGACGACAGATGGAAAATAATTAGTAATGTCTCTTGTTATTTTAAGTGTAGGATTATGGTCCTCATTGACGGAGATTCTTGGGATTTCAACTATATTAGTATGAGTGATCAACACATTACCATTGAATTGATTAATTCCTCGAAATTCAAATGTAATCTCTCCTTTGTCTATGCTCATAATTTTGTTGCTTTAAGAAGTAGATTATGGAAGAATTTACAGGAGGATGCTATCAATATTTATAGACCTTGGCTTGTTCTTGGGGACTTTAATTGTATTCCCAGTCCCTCGGATAGAAAGGGAGGAAACCCAGTTTCTTTTGGTAACTTGTTTGAATTAGATGATATGTCTAATCTTACTGGTCTTAATGAGATTAATATTAAAGGTTATGAATTTTCATGGTGGTCTGGTCCGAGTCGAAACATATTTTCTAAAATTGACAGGGTTTTTGCAAACCTAGACTGGATCAACTTATTCAAAGACTTATCAGCCGAATATTTGCCTCCTTCTATGAGCGATCATAATGTAGTCCTCGTCTCGCTTTCCGCTAAGCCTAGGGTCAAGAATAGACCGTTCAGATATATGAACCATTGGTCTTTATGTGATCAATATTTTCCTCTGATTGAGAAACATTGGATTTCTAATCATACAGATAGACCTTTGTATCAAATCATTAGTATTCTTAAGAATATCAAGAGAGAGCTTAAGAGTTGGAGCGCTAAATCACGTAATACCAAACAAGAGGTTATTGTGCAGAGAGAGAATTGTTCAAGACTTCAGAAACTTATGGAAAATACTAATGATCACTTCTTAGCTATGGAATTTCAAAATGCCAAGATAAACCTGGAAATAACACTCAAGAAAGAATTCCTGGATGCCAAACAAAAGGCTAAATGTGAATGGTTGATGATGGGTGATGAGGATTCTTCTTTTTTCTATGTTAAATGTCTAGTAAAAGAAGTAGAAAGCGTTTGACCAACATTGGTGTCGATGGGAAGGTGATTTCGGAAGATAAGTTTGTAGAATCGGCTATCGATTTCTACAAACGAATTTTTAACCTTCCTTTATGCGATCAGTTCCCTGAGGTTATCTGTAAATCGATTATTACTGATTACGGAGCTAATTTTTTGAATGAGAGTATATCTTTGGAAGAAATTAAATTTGCTTTGTGGGATATTAAAGATTCTACCTCTCCTGGTCCGGACGGTTTTAACTCGCTGTTTTTTAATACTCATTGGAATCTTTCGAAAGACTTAATTTTCAAAGCTTTGAATGATATTTTTCAAAAGGGTCTTATTATCAATGAGTGGAATCATACGTTCATACACTTGATTCCTAAAAAAGACCATTCAACATGTATCCAAGATTTTAGACCCATTGCCTGTTGTAATACTTTATATAAAGTTTTCACCAAAATCCTGTGTAATAGACTGGGTATTTTTTTGGATAAGTTGGTGTCCCCGAATCAGACGGCTTTTATTAAAGGCAGATCAATAGGGGATGGTATTTTGTTTGCTCATGAAATTATCAGGGGTCTTGGAAGAAAGGATAATAAATTTATGTGTATTAAAGTTGATTTAAAGAAAGCATATGATTCTATAAATTGATCTTTTGTCATACATATGCTTCTAAGCTTGGGTTTCCCAGATAAATGGGTGAAAATTATTGAAAATTTAATTAAGACTCCCGTGTTTTCTATTATTGCAAATGGAGAAGCGCACGGTTATTTCAAGAGTTCCAATGGGCTTAGACAAGGCGACCCGCTATCCCCTATTCTGTTTACCCTGGTCATGGAATATTTTACGCTACTGAT
This sequence comes from Allium fistulosum, assembly GCA_030737815.1. NCBI lineage: Eukaryota > Viridiplantae > Streptophyta > Magnoliopsida > Asparagales > Amaryllidaceae > Allium > Allium fistulosum. The sequence continues at coordinate 797,003,091 of CM060905.1, read as the reverse complement.
GGATGACAAAGTCAGGACTGGTCTTATTTTCCCAATTACAGATTTTGACAATAAACTGACCCACCTTATTTACGCTGACGACATTATTGTTTTTACTAAAGCCATTGCTTAAAACGCAATTGCTATTAGCGATGTTTTTAAGACCATGAAGAGGGTTACTGGCTTGGAGCTAAGCTTTGAGAAATCTAACGTTTACTTTGGGAAAGGGGTGGATTGCTGTAATGATATTTGTATGATCCTCAATATTCAGCAATCAGATCTCCCAATAAGGTATCTGGGCATTCCTCTGTCTAGTGCTAATCTGAGGGATAAGGATTGTTCTCCTTTAATAGAGAAGATCAAGGTTAGGATTGATAGATGGGAAACAAGAATGTTGAGCTTAGCTGGGAGACTTGAACTTATTAAATCTACCATTTACCCCATTATACAATTCTGGATGCAATGATTTTGCCTCCCAATTTCTATAGTTCAAAAAATTAAACACTTGATTCTGAACTTTCTTTGGAAAAGTCGTAGCAGCAAGATCCCTTGGGAGGTTTTGTGTAGGCAAAAAGAAGAAGGAGGATTGGGTTTGAGAAATTTAGAAGAGATGAACAAAGCTCTATATATCAAACTTATATGGAAAGTAATCAATTCAGAAGGTATTTGGGCGGATCTAATGCATTGTAAATATATTGGTCTTAAAAGTTTTTGGGAAATTAACCAGCGATCGGACGATTCGGGAGTGTGGAAATTCATTTTGAAGAACAGATTCGAAGCTTTGAATTGTCTTTCCCTTAACATTGTAGATGGTAAAACTACTTCTCTTTGGTTTGATCCATGGTTAAAAGGTAGTTCTATTATGGAACGTATTGGGAGAGACACAGCTTTTAGAACTGGTACGGAAAATTTGTCTCTTAGTAAAATCTTAAGTAATGGTAAGTGGAAGTGGGATTCGTATAGTTTTCTATTCCAAATTCATGTAGAAATTGAAGGCGTCAAGATTCACAAGAATAGGGAGAGGAGAGGGATTTCTGGTCTTGGAAGTGTTCTAAGGATGGTTTGTACCAGTTTAAAAAAGTTTGGAATTCGGTCCGATCCAGTTTTGGAATTAAGAACTGGGCGCCTTTGGTCTGGAACAAAATTCACGTTCCTAAGATGGCGGTATGCCTTTTTAAAGCCATTAATGACTATCTTTTAACAAAAGAAAGATTACTACAAAAACAGATAGTCGTGGACCAAAACTGCGTCTTTTGTAAAAATCACATTGAAAATATAGACCATCTATTTTTTCAATGTAATTTTACAGAAAAGGTTTGGCTTTGGAGCTGTAATAAATTTTTCCAATTGCCGAAAAGTCTTTTTTCTTTTTCTTTGAAAGATGATTTACAGAAAATTGTTTCATTATCTAGCTCAAAAAGTCTCAACTCAAACTTGTTTCAACTCTCTCTTTCTGTTTGTGTTTGGCATATTTGGAAAGAAAGGAATGACAGGATTTTTCAGAATCGATTCAATGATTGTTCGTAGATATGTACCAATATTTTCTAGACTATGAATATTAGAATGGCTAAATCAAAACATTTTAAGAACATTAATGACTTGAATGAAGCAATAGCATTAAAATGGGGATATACCTCCCAACGCTGAATTGGGGCACTGCTTTATCATAAGTATTATTCCTCTGCCTCCTTCCTGTCTCAATGTTCCTTGGCTCCAGGTTTTCGTGTACCTGTATTAATTATAGTGTTTCTCTTCTCCTCTCACTTAATTACATTACAATTTACAATTAACAATAATTATTGAATTATCTTTTAAGGATGCAGATTTGCAGGTTGATCTGAGTTCTGTAGTCATGGCCTGAGTCTCGAGAACCTCGGCCTTGATACTTCTAGATCTCTGAAAGAAGTTTCATGGAATTAAATCACATAAAGATAAAAGAATTTTCTCTTTGGTTATTAGTGACTTATCTTGTTAAGTTTCTTCTCTGTTCTCCTTGAGGAAGTGCTGGTTGCATCTCAGATCTGGAAGTTGAAGACAAGGTTTAGAGCAATTGCTGCTTAGCGTTCTCGTATTCACGTCCTGGTCACGAAAGTAGTTTAGTATGAAGCTTAGAGTATTTTTCCTAGATGGTTTTGACAGATCTAATACCTGATTTGTTCCGTGGTGGTTGGATCGAAGTCCTTGTTAGCTGATGTCCTTCGAGTTGTTGCTGCTGTTCATCTTCTAGGTCTCAAATGAAGAAGCTACGATCTGGAAGCAGCATAGGATGTTTCGTTACTTCCTTGCTCGCTGCCATTATTGCTTCTGTTTTTAATTTCTTTATTTCTTTCGAGATGAGATATGAAGTAATGAAGTAGTAGAAGTGTCGGTTTGCCTTATTTGCTCTGAGATATGTCTCGAAGCTTCTGGCTTTTGTTTCTTGTTTAGTGGGCTTTGGGATGAAAGCTCTGTTTAGCTCGGGCCTGTTTTGTTTGGTTAAGAGATGGTCTAGCTTTGTATTGGTTTTGTATTATGACTTTTGTTTTTATTTTGTTTATAGTAATAGAAAGTTTGAACCCGTTTTCAAAAAAAAAACACTGCAATTCCCTTAGTTATTGCTAGGAAAATCACTGTGTTGAAATGATACATACCCGAACGATCTATAGATTAGGGAAAAATCATTATGGGTTGAAATGATAGACTCGAGCGATTTTATGGATTTTGAATTTTAACTCGGGATTGCGGTTTGAAATGATATATACCCGTAAATTTAAATTATTGCGGGTTGAAAGGATATATATCCGTATCACTTGACTATATGGTAGAAAATTATATACGGACGTCGGATTGGTTAAATTAAATGATTTTAAATCCTAAATTTTTGAATCCAGTTAAATTATATTTTGAAATAAAATTTGATTTAAATAAACTGAATTATTTTCAAATTTAAGTTCTAAATGTTGAAATTGAAATTGTTTTAACTGAATTGTTTAAAGGATTTAAATTGAAATTTTAAAGTTGAAATTTTGAAATATAAATGAAATTTATCAAAATTGAGTTATTATAAACGTTTGAATATTTAAACTTTGAAACCTATTGAATTTGAAGTGGTTTAAATTGAAATTCAAACATGGATCTGAAATCGATATAAATTGAAATGGTTTAAATGGGAATTTGATTTGAAAATTTAAAATTGAGCTGTGTTGATTTGAAGTCTGGATATGGTCCAGATTTGTTAAAATGAAAGAAACAGTTGATTTGACACTATTTTCAAAATTAATTATGTTAATATAAACTGTTTTAAAATATATTATTTTAATTCAGATTTATTTAGATTTTCAAACTATTTACTATATAAACCATTGCAATAATCAAACCATTTTTATATTAAACTATTAAAACTATATTTAATCTATTTTAAAACTATTTTAAAACCATTTAAATATTTTAAACTATTTTAAACTATTTTAATCTATTTTAAACTATTTAACTATTTAACTATTTTAAAACTATTTTAAACTATTTTAATCTATTTTAAACTATTTCAATCTATTTTAAACTATTTAACTATTTTAAACTATTTAACTATTTAAAACTATTTTAAACTATTAAACTACTTATGACTATCCCAACTATGTTCAAAATTTCAATTGTTCAAGGTTGAATTGTTTATATTTAAATCATTGATTTAAAAGCAAATATGGTTAAATGATGTATAACCTACGTTGGAATTTGAAATGATATTTTATAGTGAAATGACATATTTTGAGTAATATGATGGTTTTGAAATGAGGAATATTTTGAATTGAATATGATATTTTAATATGATGGTTTAAATCTATTTTGTGGTTATGATTTTGAAATGATTATGATTTGGAAGTGAATATGATTTCGAAAGTGAATATGATTTCGAAAGCGATATGATTTGAAGTAAATACGATATTTTGATATCAATTATGAATTGGTTTTGGAAATGTAAAAGAACCATCCGGTGTAAAATAAGCGTTTGGTTGTTTAAGAGACCGGGATCGGATATTGTCATACTCTCTGCCAATACCAAAAACCACTTTAACAACTGTGTATGTGGTGGAGATTCCAGAATGAAGTAGGATGGTTTGGTGAACGATTCTATAGAGGCATTAACGTAGCCCTGACTCCCTCGAGTCGGCTTGATGTGACTAAAACAAGATCCACGCTGGGCCAAGTGAGGTCGCACCTCCAATCGGACATGCTACTTCGATACCATATTATAACTTTGTGATTGATTTGGTGGCCACCCCTCGATTTTGATTATGGGAGTGTGTTCCGAGGTGGGCGGTAGTAGCTACCATGCGTTACCACCAGTCCGGATTCGTAAAACGGTAGTATCCTACCCTGGGCATTGCCTCGCGTGCCTTTTCACATGCCTTATCATGCCCATTACGAGTTTGGTTTGTGTCATACCAATGGAGTGCTCCCTGATAGCCCACCATTTTACGGTGGAGTTTACAGTATCTTTATAGACTACTGCATTTATATAAAAATGTGTTGAGGGAGATAGAGGTAACGCCTTAACGCTATTTTAATACTTTACTTTACTGATAGACATATTATAATAGCGTATATTACTACATAGTAGATAGTTTAACGGATCCTTAGGGGATGGAATCCCGAACTTCTCTTAAGTTATTGCACGCACGTTTGACACTGGATAGGAGATGTAAAATCCCGTAAACATCTATGAAGCCGTTACATTCATATTTATTTACTGTTAATTTAACTTACATAAGATCTTTTAGTTCTGACTCGAGTGTTTTGTCTTTTCGTTACGCTCGGGTCAGTCTGAGCTTTTCAATATTTTGAAGACTTTACTTCTGGAGGACGAAGACGGAGATTTGTATACTATATTGTTTCATATATGTTCCACTGCATCATGTTGTTCCGCTGCATTATTTATTTATTCCTGCTGTATGTATAACTCTGATCTGTATTGTAAAAGTGCAATCAAATATTAATTGTAAAATAGCTTCATGAACTGTTATTTGATTATTATATTGTTTCATTCCGTTGTGAGATTCTGTGTTTGTTTTTATTCTTTCTCTTCCATTTCTTATTCACCCTATAACAATCCTCCCTTTTGAATGGTTTGAGTTTGACATGTGTGGTTTATTATCGATTTAAACCATCCAAAAAGATGGGTCGTTACTCTTGCCCTTCATTTGTGCTTCAAATGACACTATATTGCTAATTAACTCCTCAATTTTCCTAGTGCTATTGTCATTAGCCTCTTTAATCGCAAAAGCCTTTTGGTCCCATTCTAGAGTAAGTGATTGAGAATTTTTCTAACTTGATCCTCTTGAGAAAAACTTTTACCTAATGCAATTAGTGAATGTACTATGTTTTGAAATCTGCTATACATACCAAAAATGGACTCGTTTGGACTCATTTTAAATAATTGGAACCGATTAGTTAACATAGAAATTTTGGTATGTTCGACTTTACTAGTGCCCTCATGTGTAACTTGTAGTTTTCTCTATATTTCATATGCAAACTTACAAATAGACACTCTATGGAATTCATTCCTAACTAATGAACAAAAGAACATATTCATGGCTTTAGAGTTACTTTGTGCAACTGCCTTTTGTTCAGTAGTCCATTGTGAAAAGTTAGTCTAAGGCTCAGCGTGCTCATTCTATGTGATATTCTAAATGTCTAGACCAATTGACTCTAAATAGATTTTCATTCTACATGACCAATATGTGTAATTATTTCCATTAAACAGTGTGGGTCTAGCAATAGATTGTCCTTCGACAAAGGAGCTACTAACAAGTAAACTAATAGTGTTGTTAGCCATTTAAACTTTTCAAAAATAAAAATTATGAATATTTTGAAAATCAAAGTTCTGATACCAAATGTTAGTTTGTGGAAGATCGATCTTAAGGCTAATTTAACACTAGAAGGAGGTGAATAGTGTTTACTGATTATTGTGAATCTTTTTAAATTCTTTTAAGATTATAATTAAACAATGCAGAATCAACAATCACAGATGTAAACACAGACAGATATAAATGAAATAAAAGTAAAAAGTAAAGAGTTGAAGAGACCACACCAAGAATTTTTATACATGTTCGGAGTTACCTTACATCCAGTCACGTACAATTTCTTGTATAGATTTATTTTCAAATATCAAAGTCTTTACCATCTCGATTTCAAGGCTACGAGTCACTCCCTAGATATTTTTCAAGCTCTGGGTACACTCACTGGATTCGGACAGGACACCAGCACACCGACTTGGATTCTAACGAGACATTAAGCACACCCACTTGATTTAGATGGGACACAAGTACACCCACTTGGATTTCGGGGACACCAAGCACACCGTAGAGTATAAGAGTATAATTTGATATAATTTACATAGTCAGTTTCTTGATCTTGAGTACAAATGATTCTATAACATCTTGAATAGCACTTTAATCTTGTTTTGAGTGATAGAGATGAGAGATATCAAAGAGTAATTGATAGAGATTTAAATCAATAGAGTTTGAATTTGAGAATATTTTGGTTAGATTTTCTTTTAGAAATCAAGAGAGTAAAAGAGGAGAGAAAGAATGAGAAATTAGTTAACAAATTCATTGGTAAAACATCTTATTTATACAGAAACAATGGTCATGTCCATTCATGAAGAGATACGATAAAAAGACACTTCCATTCAAATTTGAATTTTGAATCCGCAACCCATATGCCAACATATGCTATAGGAGTATGTCGACATACCCTTTGTATTTTTGGAAACACTTTATAAAAATTGTTTTTAAAATATTAAGCTTTGTAAAATATTTTGAAACTTTGTACAATCATCTAAACATAGTTTATACATATTTTAATCATATCAATACTTAAGAAAACTTTATAAAATTATTTTGAAATACTTTTAAATATATAAAGGATTTAACCATGAATTTCTTTTGAAAATAATATATATAAAGTATAAGTGAATATATATTTACAATCAAAGTTATAATAAATATTATAATATACTTATAAACATTTAGAAAGCATAAAACTAAAACTATAACAAAGTATAATAGATTTAAAAGTATATTTAAAATATAAAATACTTAAAAACTTAATCACTCAAAATATAATAATCTTTAAAATAAAATTAAAAGTTAGAAATCATTTGAAGGCCATTTTGAAATATCATTTTGAAAACAAGAATTCTTTAAAATCATTTTTGAAATTCAGAATATTTGAAAACCATTTAAAATCAGAGAATAGATTTAAAAACCTTTTTGAAAAATGAAGAGATAGATCAAAGAAGTGCTATCAGGGTTTTAACAATAATCTATGACTCTATAACTTACCTGGATATCTTGAATCTTCAATACTCATGAATCTTCAATATCTAACTCTAGAATCTCTGTATCAGCCTCTTAAATCTGCTCTTGATATTTTACATTCTTCTTAACCAACACCAGCCTAATATCCTGCACTATATACTATATATAACTTGATAAAAACATTAGTATCTATATTTTATATGATATCCTATGGTTGTTGTCATCAAAACTAATGCCTAAGGTACTAAAACTAAGAGCTATTGAGTGTTAAGAACAATGCTAAGAGCTATCAGAGCTATAGAGTGTTAGAAGATATCGAATGGTAAAAGCAAGGCTATCACATACTAAGGAGCAAAGCTATCAAATGCTAAGAACTAACGAGTGTTAAGAGCAATGCTAAGAGTTATTGAGTGTTAAGATCTATCGAGAGCTAGAAGCCATCGAGTGTTAAAAGCAAGTCTATCGCATATTAAGGAATAAAGAAGTCAAATGTTAAGAAATATCGAGTGCTAAAAGCAAGGCTACCTTATTGCATACTGCGAAATAAAGAAGTCAAATGTTAAGAGTTATTGAGTCTTAAGAGCTATCGAGTGCTAGAAGCAAGGCTATTGCATGTTAAGGAAAAAAGAAGTCAAATTCTAAGAGCTATTGAGTGCTAGAAGTTATCGAATGCTAAAAGCGAAGCTATCGCATGCAAAAAAGTGAATCTATCGCACACTATAATGAAAAGTTGTTGCGTGTTAAAGGCAAAACTATCAAGATCTGAGGAAATGGAGGCAATCTCATGATGAACTTTATGCTATCAAGGACTAGGAAAGAATAAGCCATCACGTACCAAAAATAAAACTATTGTATGACAAGTGCTGGTGAGCTATCACAGCCTGCGATAGCACTATCGAGTGCTAAGGAACCACTGCTATTGAATGACCAAAAATCAAGCATAAAGATTTTTTATTTACCACATGGAGGCTCTTGATTGTTCCACATCATCACGAAATTAGCAAAAAATGAGCTATGTCACATATCATCCCAAAATGTGTAACACATCAACAATGATCTCAATCGTCCATAATTGGTTGATGCCAAGTGTCAGTAATCCAAAGGCAAAAAATTTCAATAAATATGCATGTACCCCTACTAGGAAGTGATCAATTCCGAATTGTACTTCTTTCTCATTTTCATTTTTCTCAAGCATTAAAAAAGGACTTGGCTTTGGGATTTAATGGCCGTTTAGGTCAAATTCAAACTAAAACTTTGGGATCAAGTACTTGGACATTAACCTATTTGCATAATTGACTGCTGATGACATAAAGACCTATGTACTTGCTCAAGGTTTAACCTCTTGCCCAAGTATCATTAACTTTATGACCAAAAGCACATAAGTTAGGACTAGATTCGAACCTAACATTTTTAGTGCTTTCACTGAGAATTAAATTCAAGGAAAGTTCACTTATTGATCCTCATAGTCTTATGAAAAATAAGAAGAGTAGTAAAGAAAGTTAATGTATAAGAAGCCATACATCATAATAATCTTGAGGAAAATGTAACTCCTCAATTCAATGTTGAGAATGTTGAAATAGGACTAGCATCAGTACCAGAAGAATCAACGAAAGGAGGAGTTGACATCAAGGCAACGCAAAGGAAATTTCAAACTATGTATGAATTGATTTCCTCTTTTCCAAAATCATATTTAAATAGGCCGAAACAAATATTATTTAAAATAGTTTTTACTATAAACCGAACCACTTATCCTTCGGTGTTAAGTATGGAAAGAATGTTTCCATACCACCATAATTAAGAAGGATTAATGGTCAAAAAAATCTCATTCCTTTTATAAATTCCCTTTTTATAATCACATTTCGTATTTTCAAATACTTTTATAAATCTCCAAATTAATTTACAAAACTTCTTTTGTATAAATCTCGAAAATGATTTATAAAATCCTTTTTCTATTTTATAGAAGTCTTTTATAAATCTTCCTTTATAACTCCTTTATAAAATCTTTTATAGAATATCATTTACCAAATATCATTTGAAAAATCTCTTTTAAATAAATCTTTTATTCAATTAATCAATTACTTTTAAACATCATAAATAAATATTTAATTTACTTTAAACAACACTAATAAGATAAGTAATTAACTTTAAAATATCATTAATAATATAATTAAATAGCTTTGAACACCTTTATTAAAATGGTTTAATAACTTACTTTAAAACATCATTTATAAACACTTAACCTCAAATTGTTATACAATTGAAGTTATTTAAATTCATAACTTTACAAATTTGAAAAGAGGCTTAGTGACCACAATGGTACCAAATCAAGTTACCATTTAATTCAATTTGACTTTTAAGTCACATATCTAGTATTTACATAAGCAACATGTATGTAAATCAAATCCATAATTAACCATCTATAGTTAATGTGTCATTTATCCCATATAAATCCACTGGCATAAAATTAAATGCCCAAATTAATTTAATAGAAGAACGATGATTTATTTTTCTAAACATATGCCATCAATAAACTATTCCATATTTGTTTGGCTACTTAAAGGTATAGACAAAGAGAATTCCTTGTACTAAATCATTTACTTATAAAGGAAGATGCTTTTAAATAGAATAATTAAAATAAACCTTTTATTTCATTAATTAAAAATAGGTTTAAACCTTTTTATTTAATAATAATTAAATCTTAATTATATCTTAACTTAATAAGTAATTAATTAATAATTAAACCAGGCTTGATTAATAATTAATTAATTAATTAATTAATAGTTAAGTAATAATTAAACCTTACGTTATTATTAATTAATTAATTATTAAACCTTAATTAATTAATAATTAAAATTAACTTTAACTTATTTAAATCATAATTAATTAAATAATTAACTCTTACTTAATAAATAGTTAATTCATCTTTACTTTATTAACTAATTATAATTATCTTACTTAATTAATAATTAAGTACTAACTACTTTCACTTAATTAGTGATTAAGTACTAATTATCTTTACTTAATTAATTAATTAAATAATCATTAAAACTCATACTTAATCAATAAGTAATGATTACTTTTTTTAAACTTAAAATTTGTTTGAAATACTTTTTCAAAAGTATTTAAGATGAAAACACTTTTAATTCGCAAAAAGAGTTCGTTTTTACGAACTGCATCCAAGCGACTATCGCTACTGATATCATAACTCCAGAACAAGTTTTAGTCCTTTAATCTTCAAAACTTTTGTTTTTTTACTTACTTAAAACTTCTACAAGGGTTTTGAAAACTAAAAATAAAGGTTAAAACATATAAACTTTTCTAGGAAATACTTAAGCAAAAACAAATTTAAAACAAGGATCTCGATGACGCAAACAAACAACTTTAAGTGCTACTTTATTTTAGCGTACATTAACTAATCCAAGTTCATACATTCTCAACACATGCCATAACCATAATACACAAGGAAAATTCACAACTTTCCAGATTACTTAACATCCAAACTATTCTTATAAGCTCACAACCAAACAATCATATATAATCTCATAAATAGACACACTAGATACAATGTATTTCCAGCCAAGATTCAATAGAATAATTATCAATAACACAAAGTTTAAAACTTGTTTAACAATGTGAGCTTTGCTCACCAAAAGCTCGCGAAACAAACCAAACTTCCACTATGTTTAGAATACGACCTAGATCTTGGATTTTCCATAGTAAAAATTACATTTGGACCTTGGTAAGAGGAGTTTGGGTTCGGCCTAGGGTGTGTGGGGCTCGACCATGCTTTGTAGAGGGGGTTTGGGCTAGCTTTCGGAAAGAGAAGCGGTGTAGGGAAGAAAGGAAGGTGTTTAAATGCTTTTTAAAGAGTTTAAAAGTGGAAAACGACATGGTTTTTTTTTTAAATTTGAACTAAGGAAGCCATTGAAAGGTTTTTAAACTTAGAAAAAAAGAGGATGAAGTTTTGAAAAAAAGAAATGAAATGGAAAATGAGAGAGATAAATTAAGGAACTGATTTATATAAAATGAAACTGCTAAATTACCAAACTAACCTTTAAGCGCATACCCTCCATTTAGATTTTTCCACATCACCTTACCACCCCCGCTTACTCCTTCCACACACCATGCATCACCACCTCCTCTTTTATCCACCAAATAATCCATTAACTTTGTACCATGATGTGTTGAAATGTGACATTACCTTCTTATTTTATTTTTATTTAAATATTTGGGTAGCAGTCACATCTCTCTTTATATTTACTTAAGTGAATATATTTTTACCACTAACTATACTTATATTAATGTTATATGTATGTGTATATGTTTGCTCAAATATACACAATGTTTTTGATAACTTTTAGATGATGAAAAATTGAAAATTTGAAAAACGATTTTCGGTCACATTTCATATTTTTCATCGAACTACCTATTTTAGTAAACCAAATTCAGAAATTAATTTTCTTCCATTAGTTATTAATTAAAAGAGGGTATTTTAATTATTAAAACCATCAATTGAAAATTTAAAATTAATTAAATATTCACAAATCAAAGTGATAAAATTTTGGGTCATTACATTCTCCCCCTTAAAAGAATTTCGACCCTAAAATTTCACCACATGAATATCCAATATTATTACGCATGATGTTCATAGACCATCCGTATGCAAAATTCGATCTGATCTCTACTCGAATTCATAACTTTACTTGCAAACTAGTATCGCTCACCCGATTCTCTTGTGCGGACTTCGATCAGGGTTCTTGATTAGAAACCTTCATTCTCCTTACATAGAAATATCCTATGATAGAAAACTTTGGTTCCATATCAAGAACCCTCAACAAGTGTTCGCTATCAAGAATCAAGTGATATATTCTTATTTAGAACGGTGTAAAACACCTCAAAGTCATGTACTCAAATCTTAGATTAAAAAATATGTGAAAAGGAGAAATGATCTACGTTCAACTTACGTACTTATCATTATTGGTTCTCACTAATACCAATTCTTTTCTGTTAAAATTATTTATGAAAACATTTCATAAACTAAACTTAAGTTTAACTTGTATAGTACTCTACTATATGCTGAGAGTATATACCATTATCTGCTTCAAACTTTTTCCATTTTGAATTTATTTCCCCTAAGTAAACTCAAAATCCAAATACCTAGTCTTAATCCAAAATTATCTTTTGCAATGAAACTATATATTTTAACCACAGAAAATATACATATATATAGCCGAAGTAACCCTAAAATTTTACTAAGGAACTGGGTACTACCAAATAGTATCATATATTTCCTAATCAAGAAGGGTAATACTTAAGAGAAGTGCTTACCATCCGAACACATCTCTTTCCCATTTTTAGTTACTTTAGGGCCACTCGAATTTAACTTAAAAATACTTCTTTTATTTTAAAATCCCCATTTTGAAACAATACTTATGTACTTCAGGTTCATTAGAATTTGAACTTGTTTCGATCGTATAATGATAAAGAGAATAATTTACTAAGTGCACTACATTGTTCACCTAGGCAAACTTCTGATCGTTGCTTATAAGTTTATTCAGATCATCACACAACAAATCTAGACTCATTCCCCGAACTAACCAAAAAAAATACCCTTACTTGATTCCAAAATATTTATACTTAAAAATATTTTCAAGTAAAACTATTACTACTTCTCTCAAAAACATTTGAAATAATAATATAGATATTTCCTTTTGTAAATCAAATCATGCTCTTGGGATTAAATCAAAATTTGTTTTATCAAAACTATTCTATAGCAAATTGCTATGGTAGAATTTTCCCACTTAGAAACTCGAAAACGACCACCGATGGTGCTGCAGTCATCATCAAAATTATTTTTCAGCAATAAAAGTGAGTTCAATGCTTTCTATTCCTTTAGAATCTCACATAAATATTTCTATTCATAAATATTATCAAATAATACTATTATTATTCTTCCCAAAATCTTGAAAACCATTTTTGTAAAGCACCGGGATTCTCGTCCTTAAATTCTTTACTTAATCCTTTTTATTTATAAGCCATATTCTTATGAACCAATTTTGTAAAATCAACTTCTTTTATAAAATCATTTCTCAAATAATTATTCTAAAATATTCTAACGTTTAATAGACATCTTTTATTAAAATCAAATTCTTACCCAACATTAATATCGAAGACTTATAGTCAAATTGTGAAACTTAATTCACAAGGTATTCGTTTCAATGTTCCCATAATTTATCTACCCAACCCATGAGTAGAAAGATAAATTACTTATAAATCAACAAACATAATCAATGCCCCAAAACTGGACGAGCATGACTAAAAAAACCTTAAACGATAATAATTGAGTATTATCATTTCCTACCAAACAAACACATAAAAAACTATATTTACTTTTGAAAATTATCCTTTTTATATAAAATATACTCTTAGGAAAAATTATTTCATTTACCAATTTAAAACAATACTTTGTCGGTTGGCCTTGTTCAAATGTTTAGGAATCCCTATCGATAACGTTGGGCAGACGCATCGACCAGAATTCATAAACCACTCAACCGATCAAACAACACAATATAAAACATTTTTATACCACTAACAAATACGCGCTCTTATATATACACTCAGACTCATTATAGGGTGTTACTAACCCTATATCTAATGAGTTAACTCCACCAGACCCAATGTTCTCGCTTAACCTTTAGCTCTGATACCATGTGTAATGTTCTCCCTTTTCGATCCTCAAAAGTCAACACTAATATATCTATGGTCTTCACGTGTCGAACAACCAAGTGCTGGAAAGACAGATCGTTGGGGAAAAGAAAAGAAAAGACTGAACAGAATCTCACAACGTGACGAGTAATCTATAATATATAAATAAACTTTACAAAAAGAAAATTGACTTTAATATACATACATAAAATCGGAGTAACTAACCTATCATCAGCGTGGACTGTTATAACAACATGTCCTTATAGTTGCTGATAAATACAGACAAGATCAAACAGGGAATGATAAAGAAAATAGAGGAGTACGTCTTGGAGGCATCCAGCTCGTCTTCTGCAGCTTTAAGTACCCACCTAAATCTGGAAAATACGCTCGGGCTAACCTGAGCATTATAAGAAAAATAACACCCGGGTCTGTCTAGTAAAACTAGCATGAGAAACATAATCAAATGGATTTTTATGTTTTATAAAACCCTTCAAAATAAAGGTATCTCATAATACTATGCCGCACATAAACACGAACATTTGTTTACCTCACGATAACCAAATCATTTCATAGGAAATCTTCTGATATTATAATAATGTCTAGGGTAAAATAAATATTAATCATAGCTAAAATTGTTATATTAATTAAATTCCAGCATAATAGATATCAACTAAATCCATAGGGGCACATATTAGAGATTGGATTTCCATCAACGACAAGGCCACTAGGGTACCGCCTATCATAGTACATCTCTAGATAAAATGCACCAAATTCGAAAACCATTCGACCCCTGCATGGAAAGACCGACATACCCCTTACTGGATAGTACCGAATATTTCATCACCCTGGTTGCTTTGCAACCTTATCCCGAGAGCTCTCATGCACAACCAAATCGAATAAAAGTAATCTAGAAGAGTAATGACAATACCCTAATGGGTGTGACCCACATAGCCTTGCGACATATACCCTGTTTTAGTCATTCCCGGGTTGTGATGCTTATGAGGTCACGATTACCTTATTCCTCTCTTAGCAAATCCCACTTGGAATGCTAACACTGCTTTCAAAGAACAATGCAATACCAGCATTCGTCCATAAAAGTTGTTCAGGATAAGAACAAACTGAAGGCACTACTTATACTACATTTATTTTGGAATCACCCTCAGGATTAGTAGCAAGTAGCCCTTGCACTTCCAAAAGCTTGGTCTTCGATTCCATCATCTTCAATATGTCTTTAATACAACGCTTAAGTTAGTTCGAAGTGGTTTACGGATAATTCATACTTATCTGATCCTGGTCTCTTTGAACCAACATTCGATAGTTTCTGATAAACTCAACCCCAGTTATTTTGGAAATAATCAGGCAATACATAGGAGCGGAGATTACCTCCTAATCGTTTAAGTGGATGGATTTCCTTATCATTTGTCCTAAGAGAAAAAAACTTGATTTATATACATAATACAGTATCATTGAAGATGACTGTGCCATATAATTCTCATGTTTTCTCCTTGATATTTCCAAAGTTAAAAATTGGTCCAGATTTGATAGTAGGTTATTTAAAAATCAAATAAACAAACAATCAAACATAGATTTAATTCCAGTGGGATCCACAAAGCCTCTATAAATAAATCTTTCAATTGTTTGATATAAATACCTTTACAAAAGATATTTTTACAGACCCCTTACACTCCTTTCAATACTTGGGAAAATATTCATATACTTATCTCAACGGTATAAGAATATTTCAAACCATTATATTTTCAATACTTATAAAATATCCTTATACTTATCTCACGGTATAAGTATATTAACCAAAATTGAGAGAGATTTCCTTTTTTCCAAAATCATATTTAAATAGGCCAAAACAAATATTATTTAAAATATTTCTTACTATAAACCAAACTACTTATCCTTCGGTGTTAAGTATGGAAAAAATGTCTCCATACCACCATAATTAAGAAGGATTAATGGTTAAAACAAATCTCATTCCTTTTATAAATTCCCTTTCTATAATACCATTTCATATTTTCAAATACTTTTATAAATCTCCAAATTAATTTACAAAACTTCTTTTTATAAATCTCTAAAATGATTTATAAAATCCCTTTTCTATTTTATAAAACTCTTTTATAGATCTTCCTTTATAACTCCGTTATAAAATCTTTATAAAATATCATTTGAAAAATCTCTTTTAAATAAATTCTTTTATTCAATTAATTAGTTACTTGTAAACATCATAAATAAACAATTAATTTACTTTAAACAACACTAATAAGATAAGTAATTAACTTTAAAGATCTTTAATTATATAATTAAATAACTTTAAACACCGTTATTGAAATGATTTAATAACTTACTTTAAAACACATTTATAAACACTTAACCTCAAATTGTTATACAATTGAAGTTATTTAAATCCATAACTTTACAAATTTGAAAAGAGGCTTAGCGACTACAATGGTACCAAATCAAGTTACCATTTAAATTCAATTTGACTTTTAAGTCACACATCTAGTATATATATAAGTAATATGTATGTAAATCAAATCCATAATTAACCATCCATAGCTAATGTGTCATTTGTCCCATATAAATCAACTGGCATAGAATTAAATGTCCAAATTAATTTAATAGCAGAATAAGGATTTATTCTGCAAAACAGATGTCATCAATACTCTATTCCATTTAATTATAGCAGAACATGGATTTATTCTGCTAAACAGATGTCATCAATAATCTATTCCACATTAGTTTGGCTACTTAAAGGCATAGACAAAGAGAATCCTTTGTATTAAATCAGTTACTTATAAAGGAAGCTACTTTTAAATAAAACCGATCCTTAGAAATAAAAATTAAAATAAACCTTTTGTTTCATTAATTAAAAATAGGTTTAAACATTTTTATTTAATAATAAATTAAACTTAATTATATCTTAACTTAATAAGTAATCAAGTAATAATTAAACCATGCTTGATTAATATTAATTAATTAATTAAACCCTAATCAATTAATAGTTAATTAATTAATTAAACCCTAATCAATTAATAGTTAATTAATTAATTATACCCTAATCAATTAATAGTTAATTAATAATTAAACCTTACTTGATTATCAATTAATTAATAATTAGACCTTGCTTAATTAATAATTAATGTTAGTTAAAACTTATTTAAATCATAATTAATTAAATAATTAACTCTTACTTAATTAATAATTAATTAATCTTTACTTTACTAACTAATTACTTTCACTTAATTAGTGATTAAGTACTAATTATCTTTATTTAGTTAATTAATTAAATAATCGTTAAAACTCGTACTTAATTAATAAGTAATGATTACATTTTTAAAACTTAAAATATGTTTGAAATACTTTTTCAAAAGTATTTAAGATAAAATCACCTTTAATTCGCAAAAAGAATTTGTTTTTATGAACTACATCCATAGCAACTACCGCTATAGATATCATAACTCCAAAATTAGTTTTACTTGTCCGTTACTCTTCAAAACATTTGTTTTTTTACTTACTTAAAACTTGTACAAGGGTATTGAAAACTAAAAATAAAGTTTAAAACATATAAAATTTTCTAGGAAATACTTAAGTAAAAAAAATTAAAACAAGGATCCCAATGACGCAAACAAACAACTTTAAGTGCTAACTTTATTTTAATGTACAATAACTAATCCAAGTTCATACCTTCACAACACATGCCATCATAACACATAAGTAAAAATCACAACTTACACATTACTTTACATCCAAACTATTCTTACAAGCTCACAACCAAACAATCATATATAATCTCACATATATACACACCAAATACAATGTATTTCCAACCAAGATTCAACATAATAATTAGCACTAACATAAATTTTAAAACTTGTTTAAAAATGTGAGTTTTACTAACCAAAAGCTCGTGAAACAAACCGAACTTCCGTTATGTTTAGAATATGACCTAGAACTTGGATTTTCCTAAGTAAAAAATTAGATTTCAGACCTTAAAAGTGGAGTTTGGGTTCGGCCTAGGGTGTGTAGGGCTCAGACATGCTTTATAGAGGGGGTCTGGACTAGTTTTTGGAAAGAGAAGTGGTGTAGGGAAGAAAAGAAGGCGTTTAAATGCTTTTTAAAGAGTTTAAAAGTGGAAAAAGACATGGTTTTTTTTAAATTTTGAACTAAGGAAGCCATTAAAAGGTTTTTGAACTTAGAAAAGAAGAGGATGAAGTTTAGGAAAAAAAGAAATGAAATGAAAATGAAAGAGAGAAATTAAGGAATTGATTTTATATAAGATGAAATTACCAAACTAAACTTTAAGACCATACCCTCCATTAAGATTTTGCCACATCACCTCACCACCCCCTTACTTCTTCCACACGCCATGCATCACCACCCCCTCTATTATCCACTAAATAATCCATTTCCTTTGTATCATAATGTGTTGAAATGTGACATTACCTTCTTATTTTACTTTTATTCAAATTTTTGGATAAAATTCACATCTCTCTTTACATTTACTTAAGTGAATATATTTTTACTATATTATTATTAACCATACTTATGTTAATATTATATGTATGTGTATGTGTATATGTTTGCTAAAATGTACACAACGTTTTCGATAACTTTTAGACAATGAAAAATTGAAAATTTGGAATATGATTTCCGGTCATATATTCTATTTTTCATCGAACTGCCTATTTTTGTAAACTAAATTCAAAAATGAATTTTCTATCATTAGTTATAAGTTAAAAGAATGTATTTTAATTATTAAAACCATTAATTGAATATTTAAAATTAATTAAATATTCACAAATCAAAGTGATAAAATTCTAGGTCGTTGCAATTTTATATCAACAGTTATTGACAAGTGCATTCCATTTTTTGATGTGATTAAGAAAGACTTTCAAATGGAAAGATGAATGCCGAAAGGCATTTCAACAGCTAAAGATTATTTACTCAAACCATGGATAATTTCCATTCCGATGGAGGGTTAAATTTTGTTCTTATATATATATATATATATGGCAATATTTGAACATCCGATTAGTTCAGCCTTATTAAGGGAAGAAAATAGGGTGCAACTACCAATATATTATACGAGTAAAAGATTAAAGGATGCAAAAACAAGAATTCCATTATAGAGAAGTTGGCTTATTATCTAGTATTATGAGCTCGGAAATCGAGATCATACTTTCAAGCACAAGCCATTAAAGTCCTAACCAGCTATCCGCTCAAGCAATTTTTAATAAACTCGAAACATCTGGAAGACTGGTAAAATAGGGAATGAAACTAAGCTAATATGATATTGAGCATTTACTTTGGGTAGTAATAAAAGGACAAGCACTAGCTGATTTTCTACCAGAATGCACAGGGTTTGTCAAAAAACAATTCGAACGAGAAAAGGAGGATGAACTAGAATATATAGATGGCACATCAAATTACAAGGAGTCAGGGCTGTGTATATGACAATTACACTTAATGGACATCTATTACATTATGCAATGAAGTTGGGGTTCACCATAACTAATAGAATGGTTGAATATGAATCAATGATAGTTAGGTTAACCCTTGGCCAATGATTAAAGATTTATAAAATTGAAGTGTTAGCGATTCGTAGCTATTGGTAAATCGATTAAACAAGGCTTATTAGATGACATACATGTGCTTATTTTAATATGGAAAGAAAATATATGAAATGCTAGCTCAAATTGAGGATTTTTTAATTCGCTAAATACCAAGAGAGAGAAACACACAAGCAGATTCATTAGCAAAGCTATCTAGTTTGAGCCCTAGAAGTAAAGATTGTTTCCATTAGATTTCAACAAAACCCAAGCATTAAGTTTGAAATAAATAAGTCAAAATGTGAAGCATTAGTTTTAACTCGATCACAAGCTCGATGACCGAATGGCAACGATGGAAGCTCCAAACCACAACAATCATAAAGTAACCTATGGAGAAATTCGAAAAAATAATTATGAGGTAATTCGTGAAGAGACACCTAACGACCACTATAATGACGAATATGTGGGAAATTGGATGGAGCCAATAATATAATACTTGCAAAAAGGAATACTCTCGAGGGATAAGAATGAAATGAAGAAGATAAGACATAACACACCTTCTTATGCCATTATCGATGGAATATTGTGTAAAAGAGGTTATTTAGTTCCTTATTTAAGGTGCATAACTCCAAAAAAAATAAGAATCTTAAGAGAAGCACATGAAAGCTTTTTTTTGTGACTATTCCAATGATGTAAAATTATATAAGAATAATGAGACAAGGATACTATTGGCCTCAAATGAATAAGGATGCATTGAACTATGTCAAAAGGTATGACAAATGTCAATGATTCTCAAGGATCCCACGCCAACCTTCGAGTGAATGAACCTATATCAAAAGCTCGTGGCCATTTGATGTTTGGGGAATCAATTTAATAGGACCTTTAATTGTCTTAAAAGGAGGTGAAAATTTGCAATAGTGGCAATTGATTACTTTACCAAATAGGTCGAAGCTAAACCTTTATCCTATACAATGGCAGGAAAAGTTTGAATTTCATAATTAACTACATAGTCAGTTGCTTAGGGCTTTCAAACTAGATAATTTCTGATAACGGGACTTATTTTGCAAGTGAAATATTCACTCACTTCCGTGAAAAGAATGGAATGATAAAAAGTTATTCTTTAGTAACTCATTCGAAAGCTAATGGAGAAGCAGAAATACAAATATACTATTAAGAATATCTTGAAAAAGTGATTGGACAAAGCAAAAGAGAATTCGGTAGAAGAACTTCCCCTTGTTCTATAGTCATATAGGACTTCTTTGAAGACAACTACGAGATTACCTCATATGTGTTAATGTATGGATTTGAAGCGATGTTACCATTCGAAGTGGAAATTGCATCACATCGAATAATTGTGTATGCCTACGAACCAAATGAAGAGATGAAAAAGGAAACCTTAGACTTGATTAATCAGTTACAAGACCAAGCTGCATTAAGAACGACAAATAATCACAGAAAGATTACTAAGTAGGATGACTCAAAAGTTAAAAAGAGCTTTCTAGAAAGGCGATTTAGTACTTAGAAAGGTAATAGAAAACACAAGAATTCCGATAGATGGACCACTAGGGCCAAATTGGGAAGGACCCCTAGTCATTCATGAAGTGATCCCACATGAACTTATCAATTAAGTAGGCCTAATGGGAACATAATCAAAAGAACTTGGAAATCTGAGAATTTAATACGTTACTTTACAATTAGGATGAATAAAGGGATAAAGGATTATCAAGGATCTACCCAAACATGTTGCCCCTAGATTTAGATGTATATGCTTGACTTATTTTCTAACCTGAAGAGGTGAAGGAGATTAGTAAAGCAAATATACACCTCATGTCTGTTAGATGATCAAATTAAGCCTTTAGTCCTGTTTCTGTGCCTGACCAAAGAACCCATCCAAGTAGTGATGGTCAATTAAGCCTTTGGTCCTGCTCTACGCTTGGCCAAAGCACTCATCCAAGAAGTGATGGCAAATTAAGCCTTTGGTCCCGCTTCTAAGCCTGGCTAAAGCACTCATCTAAGAAGTGAAGGTTAATTAAGCCTTTGGTCCCGCTTTTACACCTGCTGCTTCTATGCTTAGCCAAAGCACTCATCCAAGGAGTAATGGTAAATTAAACCTTTGGTACCGCTTCTAAGCCTGACTAAAGCACCCATTCAAAGAGTGATGGTCAATTAAACCTTTGGTCCTGCTTTTACGCCTGGCCAAAGCACCCTAGATGGCCAAACAAAGCCTTTGGTCCCACTTCTACACTTGGCCAAATCATCCATCCAAAGAGTGGTGGCCACTAAAGTCTTTGATTATTCCTCTGCATTTGACCAAAAAACCATCCATGGAAGGATGACCAGCTAAAGTATAATAAAAATAAACATCTTAAAGAAAGACTATCCAATCAAATAATTGGCTGAATCAATATCATCAATGAAATAAAATCAATCGGAATGGAGAAAGATGAGGTAAGAGGAAAGGTTAGTATTCAAGAAAAAGAATAGGCTTTAAAGTAGAAGTCCACTTAAGCTAAAGTATAAGAATACTTCTTATGGGGGGTGGAGGAGGGTGGAGGGGCAAATGTTACACCCTAGAGTTCCTAAGGACAAAAGCTATCGAGTGTCAATCAAATGCTAAGAACTATCAAATGTTAAGAACAATGCTAAGAGCTATCGGGTGTTAGAAGATATTTAATGCTAAAAGCAAGGCTATCACATACTAAGGAGCAAAGTTATCAAATGCTAAGAGATATTGAGTATTAGGAACAATGCTAAGAACTACCAAGTATTAAGAGCTATCGAGTGCTAGAAGCCATCGATTGTTAAAAGCAAGGTTATAAAAAGTCAAATGTTAAGAGCTATCGAGTGTTAAAAGTTATCGAGTGCTAGAAGCAAGGCTATCACATACTAAGAAACAAAGAAGTCAAATGTTAAGAGCTATCGAGTGCTAGAAGTTATCGACTGCAAAAAGCAAGGCAATCATATATTAAGGAACAAAGAAGTCAAATGTTAAGAGCTATTGAGTGTTAAGAGATATCCGAGTGATAGAACCTATCAAGTGTTAAAAATTATAACGATATAGGGGATATCTATGTTTTATTTTTCTTAAGGTGGGAAAAAAGATAAAACTAATTATTGATCACAATTAGAATTTTAAACTTATGTAATTATTTTGGTTAACCCAAGAAAAAAAAGGCAAAGCTACTGCATGCAAAAAAGTAAAGCTGTCACACACTATAATGAAAAGCTATCGAGTGTTAAAGGAAGAACTATCAAGGTTTAAGGAAATGGAAGCTATCTCATGATGAACTTAATGCTAACGAGGACCAGCAAAGGACAAACTATCGCATACCATAACTAAAGCTATTGTATAACAAGTATTTGGTAAGCTATTACATGCCTGCGATAAAAGATGCAAAAATAGGTTATGTCACATATTACCCCAAAACGTGCCACATCAGCAAATATCTCAAACTTCCATAATTGGTTGATGCCACGTGTTAGAAATCTAAAGGCGCAAATTTTCTATAAATAGGCATGTACCCCTACTAGGAAGGAGCGAATTCTGAATTGTACTTTTTCCTTATTTTCATTTTTGTAAAGAATAAACAAAGAACTTGACTTTGTGATTTTAATGCCCGTTTGGGTCAAATTCAAATTAAGGCTTTGTGATTAATTACTTAGGCATTCACTATTTGCATAATTGACTACTGATTACACAATGACATGTGTACTTGCATAAGGGTTCAATCTCTTGCCCAAGTATCATTAATTTGGTGACTAAAAGCGCATAAGTTGGGACCAAATTCTAACCTAACAACATCCAATAACTAATGCATCCAATGTTCCTTGCTCTACATGCTTCGACTAGAGTTGAAATGGTGAACGATGACAAACTAATTTACCTATGACTGAATGAAAATTACCGAAACAAGTAGTCCATCATCAAAACCCTTGGACCCTTTTTCAGATAAATACAATGAGCATTCTCATGTTAATAGTGGTGACGACCGCCCTATACCACCGGCACCAATAGAATATAATTATTTCATTTTCCATGCCCGGTCGATATAGGTCGATTATCAAAATAGAAATAAACCAATATAGCATATAACCTGTCATATCTTACATCGCATGGATAAAATATAATATCACAGATATAACAGAAAAGACAATAATAACTATCTGAACAAATCATCATCAGAGCAATAGATCTACAAAGTTATACATCAAATGCAGTAGAGTGTATACAATGGAAGTAAAATAAAATAAACTATCTCAATATATAGTAATAAGCCAGCACTGTCATGGGCTCCACGGCGTTGCTCAGTGGAATAAGCGTAGATTCCATATATGTATATTATACGAGATAGCTCTACCTAGCTCGTCCTCCGAACAACCATTGCATCACCTAGACCTATTATCTAGTCTACTCATTTAAGATTATCCAAGATAATAAGAGGAAAAGCATAAAAATCTTGGGTCAGACAATAGTCTAGTTTGAGCAGTAAACAAGTCTCAAAATACTATACAGGTAAATATGGCAAGAAACAAGGGTACACGAACCATACATGACCTGTCCCTGCAACCAAAGAGTTAACATACAACACTACAATATGCTACTCTACAATATCATAAAGATATACCACATACCAAATAAAAGATATCGGTCTTCTAGGAACTCCTATCTCCAATACCTACTTCCCATGATACTTACGAGTGATAGCCTACTAAAGAGAGCAACCAAAGCAACCATAACATCCATAGCATCCATCAAACAATCCTAATTATCACTCCATGTGCTCTGAATATATGATAGGTTATATGGCCTCCTTTCTACCAGGGACTAATGGAAATCTCAGTTCTCCGTTGTACACTCCTGTGCAGTTAATGCCCAGCTATTAACCCGCTATAACCCTGCTATATCTCGTAGAGGATTTCTACCGCTATGACTTTTCCATATAGCCCTAAATATAGCCTTTCCGCTTTAGCCCCGCTATTTCCGCTATATCCCGTTATTCCTGCTATATTCCGCTATTTTCGCTATATCTTCTTTAAAATAAATGAATTGAAAAATGACATTTATACATTATAAAAATTATAAAATTAATTTATTTAATTGAATTTTTAATATATTTTCAAAAATGAAAAAACTCTAATATTCTATTAAATTCAATTATGTTATATAACAGTTTTACGTTTATTTATAGTATATTCGCACATGTTTTTATTTAAAATTATTTATGTACCAATTATAATTCAATTGAATGTTAACTTTTCATTTAATTACCATTTATATATTTGTAAAAACATTAAGTATGAGTTTTATATGCTATTTTAGAGTCATCCGCTATATCCCGCTATATCCCCGCTGTATCCCCGCTATGACTTTTTGAACCTCGGCCGCATTGAATCTGCTGAGCGCTTTAACTGCACAGGTACACTCATATCACGTAGTCCAAAGCTAGATACGTGTCTCGAAGTCCAAAGCTGGACACTAGACCCAAACCACAGGTTCATGGTATACTAATCCTTGCTACTAATCCATAGGCGTCCCCACTTATAATACCCCTGCTTCGAGTACAATAGAAAACAATCTAAGCATCAATGATTACTTAGCACATACACCCGAGCCCTCCTTTGCTCCATTTGGATACTGAGCCATTCTTGCTCAATCCAGTTTCCATTATTCACGAGGATCCCTTCCATATTCCCTGATCCTATGGCTCACTCCTTTTACGAACCGCCATCTTCTGAAACTACTCCCAACATGAGCCAACATGCGAAGACCATAGCTTTTCATCATATTGTTGTCATCTAGCCTGATATGAATGAGCCAACACCTCTAGCACGATTTACAAGACCTCTACTTCACCTTCCAGAAGTTCCATCCCATTTGGACTTAAACCTAGAAGCCGGCATCGACCTCCCAACTCGGTGCCGATCTCTCTACTTAGCCATCCTATAGCTAAGTTTTCTTCCCCTCCTTCCTTGCTTATAACACTCCATGCCTAGATGCGTTGACCTCGACTTCTATACTCAAATTAAGTCATCATAGAACAAGTCCTCTTTTCATAGCACCCTACTTCATATTCTAGAAACAAGTCGTCATAGCCTTTAACACTTAGCCAATCACCGATCCATCACCTTAGGCAATCTCTACTAGAAACATCCTTGCTCTCCCTAAATTCACCACCACCATGGACCAAACAGCACATGTCGGTGCCGATCTCTCAACTCTGTGCCAACTTATTAGATAATGACTTGGAACTTGCGTCTTGAACCACGAGCTCTTCTAATACTCCAGAGCCTCCCCTCCAAGTTTTATCCAATTCCGACCCTTTGATTTGCTCAATTCTCTGACCTAACTTTTTGTGCAATCATAACACTAACAAATGACATCAAATCATATCATCTAATATAGAATAACAAGCAATTTCATCCAATCAAACATGCAATCCATCAAAATAAGACAAACAAGTCAATTTCTAACATAGATCTACATATAGCATGAATATATGAGCATGAGCAAGTGTGATTTCTAGTCACTCTAGATCATATACATAGTTTAACATGTAATTAAAGTTAGAAAAGGTTTTATGGCCAAAATTCGATTTAAAACGTGTTAAATCCTATGATTTTACCATATAAACATGCATAGTATAGTGAGAAGGCATAAACCACGTACCAATTGTCAAATTCAACCAATTTGAATGTAGATCCAATTCGAACAGTAATGAAAAGCACTTCTAATCAACCAATTTGATTGTCTCTAGCCTCTAATCGAAGATCTAATCTCTAATCCACAACCTAGTTTGATTTAGAGGGAAATTTGGATGAATTAGGATGGATTTAGGGCAAATTAGGGTTTTAGACCTGATTTGGAATAAGAGGGAAAAGTTTTAACTTGACTCTTCAGCCCTTTATTTATAGTATTTTTTAATTAGACTGATAGGCTTAATTAATTACACATTAATCCTAGCTAGCAGCATTAAAATTTAAAATAGACATAACTTTCTAACTATGAGTCTATTTTTCTATTATGACTACTCTACGGAATGGGAAACTATCATCCTGAAGTAATGGAACTAGTTTGAGACCCTAATTTGACTCCTATCAAAAGTTATAGTCCAAGCAATATTTCCAGGGTCAAAATTGTCACATAAAAATTTGGAACAAATCATAGGTGTGTAAAATGTCCCTAAGAGTCATACTCCAAAATTATAGAATCATACGACCTCATACGAATAAAAAAAAGTTTACGATACTCTAATACGTAAAATACGGGTCGTTACAACAGTATATCAAGATCACTCAAACATGAGGTATAAACACCTTCACAATGGAAGTGGGTACATTGTTTTGTTTTATCTCTTACATTTATATCGAGATTGATATTTAAAGGAAATGTTTTACTTTAATTATTGAATGAATCCCCTTAGAAAACCTCAAAAGGAATGTTTTCACACTTGACTATGAAACGAATTTGCATTAAAGGAAACGTTTTTGCAAAAGAGTACCAAATTTCCCTAGAGCTACTTGTTTGCTCAAAAATTGGGCAAACACCTTAGATCAATTTGATGTGGAACTGTGCATACATAGTTTATAACATTGTTGTTATGTGTGAGTTTTAATTGAAATTTCAGAAGAAAATTATAGTTAAGATACATAAAAAAGAAGTACAAGGTAAGGAACAGCAGATTATATAGTGCTTCGGCCAGAATGTTACTACAACCACTATCATTTTCAATACTATTCTTATAGATCAGTTGTACAATGATTGAAATATAAAATACAGTAACCCGATGTTCAAAAAAGTAAGATACAGTTCCCAAAATTCTCGTTTGGCCATGGGTATTTAACAATGTTTGTTCTCTAGATAATCCATCATTACTATTCCAAGCTTGGGTATTTATAGGAGTGATGATATATATGGGCTAGGCAGCTATCCTGCCAAAAAAGCTTGTGTACATATACATCACGCTTGGTTTGGTAGGCAGTGCTCTTTTCGATAGGCAGTGCTCAATTCGATAGCGGTGCTTGCCTTTCTTGGTCCGGTGGGTGGCACTTGGTTCAACATATGTTGCTTAGTAATGCTCGGTTTGATACAAGACTACTGAGCGTGAAATTATTCTCGATAGATGACTACCGAACAAGATTTCCTTTAAATGGGCAAGCTACCAAACTGGAAATTTTTTTCAGTAGTCTATCGAACCGATTATGTTTCTTTGGAAAAACTCGCCTTTTCCTTTATTTCTTCTTTTGCAACCTTTTTATCTTCTTTCCTTCTTATCCTAGCACTTTGACCAGGTGATGATGCTCTGATTAATGATTTCAGCAATGCTTGTTATATCTCTCTAGATTGGTTACTGCAATTGTGGGTTGATAGATCATTTATTGTAAAAGCTCTGATGCCGTAAATCTTGAGGTTAGGACTGCCACTACTCAATGATGGATGGTAGAATAGATGATTGAAGGTGATTGGATAAGACTGGGATGATTCCTCGCTGTCCAGAAGAGTTCCACATTTTTGGTTAGTCAAGATTTGGTTAGGTAGTTTCTAGTGCTATAAGCTTCTCTTCCATTGCAGCTCCTCCTTCATCTCTTCCTTAGCTGTGCTAATCCATGAAGGATTAGATTCCCTTTGAAAGTATTTCTCATATTCCTTTCTAGTCCAACATTTATTGTGTCATAACACCTTCGTTTTAAGTCAAAACTGAGTGTAACTTAGACCAATAGCTTTGACTCATCATGTAGAACACTCAATTGCCTTTGGATGTTTCATTTGCTTGAAGTAGATAGTAGCTTTCCAAGATCACCATTCTTTTGTTGTTTCACCACTTTCGGAACCAACATTTCGACTAGGTACTTCCGCCTCCATCTCCATCGAAACCAATGCGCATGGTATCAAAGACTTGGTACGTAGTGAATTGGACATAGGCGAAGGGTATATAGTCGAAACAAGGGGTTCCAAAGGGGTTGAAACCTTGCTTTGCTTTTAAAAGGAAATGTGCCTGCTTTGCTTTCGAAAAGAATGCTTTTGACTTAGATAGCTTTCGACTTGGTCAAATGGTTTTAAAGAATGGTTTCGAAAGAGGTTGCGGCTTTTGTTTTATATAGAAGCTTTCGAAGGGGTCGAAACCCCTTGCTGTCGCATCTAACCTTTCAAAGCAATGCCTTCGAAAGGGTTCCTTTGTTTTAAAACCTAAGTTGCTTGTCCAATGCTTTCGAAGGGATTGGTTTCGACATCGTCTACTTCTTTTACTTAGGAAATTGCTTTCGAACATGTGCTTTCGACTTAGTTGTTTTAGGACCCATTATTTTATTGAAAGTTAAACCCAAAGGTTTCGAAAGGAGTAGTTTTAAATGTTTTTGAAAGATTATTCCACATGTTTTACTTGAAACCAATTGCTTTCGAAAGGTTTAAGATGAAGGTTTCGAAGGGGTGGTTCTCCAATGTTTTCGAAAGGTTTTAAATGGAAGGTTTCCAAAGGTTTCGAAAGACATGTTTAAGGTGTTTTGAAAGGAGGATGTCTATGGTTTTATAAAGCTTTCAAAAGAGATGATTTCAATGTTTTCGAAAGATTTAATGTAAATGGTTTCGAAAGGTATGGTTTGGCCCTTTGGCTTAAGGTTATAAAGTGAAGAAGATTATTTGTATCGTAAGGGGTACTTTAAATGGTTTCGAAAGGGGTTGTTTAAAGCTTTTAAACAAGGGTTTCAAATGTGTTCATCAACAATGTTTTGTATAAAGTATATATAACATGACAAAGAGATTTGAGTAGAGAAAATAGTATATTTTCCTTGTATAAGTATGATTTAAAGGATTAAATCATTTTTTCGAAGAAAATTCAAAGGGTAGTTAACCCTAAGTAAATGACTCAGATTTAAGAATACCAGATGGGACCAGTATAGGGTTGCGCCCTATACATTAGCTTTAGCCCCAAGCTAATTTAGTCCAAAATTCCAATGTGTAGAGCTTAGTCATAGGTAAGACTTAAATGGTGGTCACACACAGAAAGGAATATATACAATGGAGAAGGATAGGTTATTGGTGAGCCTAAAAAACCATTAGGATCAGCTGACCCTTGGAGAAGTTAGATAAAGACAGACCGTCTAGAAGTTTGTCTAACAGTTGTTAGATTATTAGTTTATTTTATCTGGTAGGCCCAAGTCAGCCAATGGTTAGTAGTTAGCCAAACAAAACTGTATTTTTCGGACAGATGGTTCATTTGTTACCTGTTTATAAGTATATATGATATTGCAATTATTGTTATAATCAGTTGGTTAATCAGTTTGATTGCAGGATTCTGAATTGCAAAAGGATGTGTTTTAAACAGATATTAGTGAAGGGAAACCCATTCCACTAAGTGGCGTGGTCTCACTTAATATCAGTAAACTGAGATGTAATAGTATTATTCATACCAGGCTTTATGTCCAACTCGAAGTTTATGTTTTCCCCTTAAACTCTCGGGTGCTTAAATTTAATTTGAGTAGATTGAGAGTTAAGGTTTTACAAGTTTAGTAAGTGGACGAATAAAGCTTTCGAAGATGTGTAGGAGGCAAAGTTAGCTATTTAGGAGTTGCTATTTAGTTCTATTTCCGTTGTGATGTAATAAGGCTTATATATCTATTTAGTACTCTGATCATCCAAGGGGGCATCTCCATATGTCGCTCTTGGCGTATTTTATAATAATAATATTTGATCAAAACCTGGGAATCGATTATGGGATTATGTAAATTTGAATATGAAATATTTATTTGAAATGTAATCAGAAAAGTTTTTTTTAATCTATGATGATTTTATTTCATATTCATGTGCTACTGATAATATGGATACCATTAACATTACCGTATTTTGTCACCGGAAGTTAATACTATGGATGACTACAGCATCTGTAGCGCTTAGCTTCGGGCCTCAAGTTAGGGGATGTTACACTTCTTTAACTTTTCTTCTTTATGATGGTATTGAGAACCTTGTTGACTGTTTCCACCTATCCGTTGGCCTATAGGTGTGCTACTACAAAAAGCTTTCCTAATTCTATATTGTCGACAAAAGTTAGCAAACTCCTCACTATCACATTGTAATCCATTATCCGAGATAATCTGAAGCGCGACATCCTACTTACACATGACATTCCTAACCAGAAATTTGATAACCTTAGTGGAGGACACTTTAGTGAGTGAATATGCCTCCAACCACTTAGTAAAGTAATCCACTGCCACTATTGCACATTTAGATCCACCCCTAACTATAGGTAGCTCACCAATCAGGCCGATTCCCCAAACAATCTGACCATGTGATTTAGTTCGGTTAGAAGTAGTCTGGATATTTTGGCAAACCTTCGACACTTATCATACCTTTTATCATACTCCACCGCATCATTGTTTAGTTGGCCAAAAATTAACCGTATCGCAACACCTTCTTTGCCACGATTTTCTACAAAGTGCAATCTTCGCAACTTCCTTGATGCATGTTATCCAGCACTTCATGAGCTTCCCTTCTAGCAATACATCTTGGTAGTGGGTTAGAGAATCCTATTCGGTAGAAGACACCATCCTGTATATTAAAGCGAGGCATCTTCCATAATACTTCCTCACTTCATTCCAATTCAAGGGTAGGATCTCATTTATTCTTTTCTTCTATTTGATGGGGGAACTCTCAGAACAATGTTCAATGCATGGCATGTGATACTGGGAGAGATACCGCATATGTTGGAATATGACCATGCAAACACATCTTGGTTATTCGCAAGAAATCCATCAGTTGTGCCATTAAATCCCACTTTAGCTGGGATCCAATCTTCATTAGTTTTGTTGGGTCATGTTCATCAATTTTCACGAACTCCACAGCCTTCATAGGCTCTGTAGTTTCCCTCTCTCCTCCATCTCTCAAGTCCAACTTGCTGAATGGATCATGGTGACTCAAGTGAGGACCTTAATTTAGTTGCTATGCATTCAAATTCTTAGTGCAGAGAGTCCTTTCTGCATTCTTCCCTTTCTCCATATGACAATTCTCACAAAGCTCTATCACATAGCATTCCGTGTAATGTCTTAGTCACCTTCAGCGGTCCCAACACCATTAGGAACTTCATCTTTAAGCACTGCTGAGCTAAGAATGGTTGGAAATTAGATAAAGATGACCAACCCATGAAAGCATTGCATGTTGAGAAACCATCCACTAAAACAAAAGTATGTTTTTAAATGGCCGATCTGGGATGATCCCCGAGCTCGAAAAATAAATCAATCTTCTCTAGGGACATTTTTCCTTCTCCAGTGAATCCATCTAGCTGCTTGTTGCATGGAGTGACATCCTTCATTGCTAATCCCATCTTGTCAAAATCATCGTTAAATGGAATATTGAAAGAGTTATCACATCAATCAATACTCTATGAACGTCTATGGAGCCAAGCATGGCTGAGATCGCCATCATGTCGGTGTGTGGACACTACTTCCCATGCAATTCTTTATCACTAAAGGTGATTTCGGCCCCTTCTCGATATGGGGTCATAGCATCATGTTCCTCGCCCACTATGTATAGGAATCCTTCATTATTCTTTATAGACTTGGCATACCTCTCCCTCGCAACCCAACTCTTATCACTGATGTAGGGCCCTCCAGTTATAGCATTGATCATTACCCTTCCATTATTTACATGACCAATACTGGTTCCTTCCCCTGTCACCATGCATCAGTTTCCTCAATGGTTGGTATATAGGGATTGGAGGATCATTTGGATTCTTAACATACTATTGCAACCTCTTTTTCCTAATATATTCCTCTATAAGGTCATGCAAGTGGTATCGCTCATTGGTATCATGTTTGTGGGACTTTTGGAAATGACAATATTTCCGAAAGTTTATATTAGTTTTTGTCTTTTTTAGGTTGAGGCCTCTTTAATTTTAACTCCACCTGTGTTGCTGGATAGATGTTCTCAACGGTGTCATTTAGGTCCACATAAGCATCAAACCTTGGTCCAGGCCAAGAAATTTTATTTTTGATTTCCTTTCCACTTGATTTACCCTGGTCAAAATACTTTTCAGCAAAATCGTTTCTCATTTCCCTTCACCGTCGCATTCACACTGCTAAATGATTCTCCAATTCTAGTTGCTATATTAGGCTTTTCTCTGATACAACATCTTCAAACCTCGTATACTTTGCAACCTCATACAAGAACTCCTACAAATTGGCTAGTTTCTCTTTTGTCAATCTCCTAGCAAACTTTGTTCCACTATATACTCCACCACACAAGGCCATCAAGGTAAGCCTTTTATCAGTGTTTTGAGCTCTAACCAATGTAATGTTAAACTGAACTTTGTTTTGCATATTAACTCATCTTCTCTTTGCTTCACATCATACAATAATTATGCATCCTTTGGTTCTTCGATATGTACTTACAATTGGCTATTAACTTCTCCTTTAACATCGCCTAAGAATTAATTAATCCTGATGGTAAATGATAAAACCACATATTTCCTATGTCTAGTAGGAATAGAGGAAAGCACTTACACAAGACTTCCTCTATAGCTTCGCTCATCAGAATGTGTTGAGTATATCATTGCAAGTGCACTATTGGGTCAATCGATCATTTGTAAGGGTCCATAGTATGCATCTTGGAATCTTTGGGTTCCTAGCAGTCTCTAGTTTTAGGGAGAAGGGACTACTCACCCTAGCTCCTATCACTCGCTTAACTTGTTCACGTCGGACGCATTCTTGAATGATTTGGGCCATCAATCCTTTGGTTCAAGTAACAGATGACAATAACTCATCCTTCTACTTTTAAGAGAATGATCTCTTTCACTTTCCCTATGGTGAACTGATTGTCGATTCCGATCCTGATCTCGGTTCCTAGATCAATTCTGATGATCACTTCATCCTTTATTAGTAGCTACCTCGGCAGAAGAACTCTGACAGGAATAAGAAGTCTTAATTACAGCTGCTTTGGTTCGACACCGTCCCTATTGGTTTTGGTGCCAAACTACTCTTGGGTCCAGCTTCTAGCTAAACTCTTACTCGTTCCATCTCCTCGGCATTCCTTCTTCCAGCTCTTTGACTCTCCCAATCAAATTCTCTTTCATAAGGTGACCCCTTCTTCCCCTAGATCTGCTAGATTGGATTGTCCTAGGATTCCTAGGTTTTGACCAGTTGTTTGTGGCTTCCCTAAACCTATTATAAAATGGTCCACCATTGCTTACTGTTAGGTAGTGCAATGATCATTAAGCTCAACCACGGCTCTCTCTAGGTCACCTATGGTAACCATTTATGCTAGCTTTAGAGTGCTTGCTGATTGATCATCCCACTTGGTAGTTGTCAGATTAGGTACGCTGGTATTCCCTGCTGTAACAACCCGAAATTTTACCCATAATAATTAATCCGTTAATTAATTAAATAATAAAATAACTTTGTGAAATTATCAGAATTGAGCCATGAGAGTTGCACCATTGTGTTCATGGTAATTTTTTGGTCAATTTCTATATATAGAACATCAGAAACCGAGCTAATATGAACAAGATAGGAATTAAACAAAATAAGCAGAAATAAAAGAAGAAATATATATAAGGCAGGTCGACCGGCCGGTCAACCTGGGCACCAGGCGGTCGACCACCCGGTCGACCCTCTTGCTATTTTGGGGGCGAACGAACAATCGTTCGTTCGAATGATGGCACAATTTTTTTAACCGTCTATGATATGTTTTGCATTCTTCAAACCAATCTGGTCCCTCCATTTTTGCATTCGATGGCTGCTATTCAGCCTATGACTTGGTTGCATCCTATTCAATAACCAAATCTAACGGTCTGAGATCCACTTCTACCCCTATAAATAGACCCCCAGACCTAACACTTTTTCTCATTCTAGGTTTTCTCCAATTTGGTTCACCTTTCTACGAAGGACCCTAAACGGAATAATTTTTCCAAGGAGAAAATTATTATAAATTAAATTATTTAACAACTCCAAGTGGATCTGGGAAGACCAAAGGAAGAGCTTAGGACCGGAGGTGAGTGATTGTAATTATTTTAGATTTCTTTAAGTAATTTTAAATAATAGGGCTTCCAATAGTTATAGTTTTTTATGATTTTTGGAATAGCCTTTTTAGTAGTTTATTTATAGTTTTTAGAATTATTTTCAGTCTATTTCCTTTCATCTATTCTTTTCAGTAATTTTAGTTTATTTCTGTTAATTATAGCTTTTCTGTTTATTTACAGTATTTTAGTTTATTTACTGTTATTTATATGTTATTTACATCTTCTTTCTATGCTTTGGATTTTCTTCTATTTCCAGTTTTCTTTTATTCCTCCTTCTTCTTCGTGTATGGATTAGAATAGGATTAACGCGAATATGGATTAAATTGTAAGAAACTGAAATAATGGAATATAAGATGTAAATTACAAGGACTGTAATATAAATGGAATTGGACTGAAATTATGCCCAATTATGACATTAATTGGACTGAATTAAAAAGATTGGCCTAGTTATAACTTAGAATTATAACTAAAAGAGTAAAAGATGAAAGAGGCTTATTTAACGTAGGTTATAATAAGAAAAAGAACAGAATAAGGCTTATTTTAAGACTTAGGATAAATTAATAAGCACATATAGTAGAGAAAAGTGTAAAGGCTTATTTAAATAATTTATCTAAGTTAATAAGCAAAGATGAAAGTAGGACCTGTACCAAATAGCATTCCCTATCAGACAAAACGGTGGTCCTACATTAGCTTGAAGTGAGACGAGGGCACGCTTATGCTAAGAATGGTAGTAATTGGTTAAATAGAAGTCCAAATCACGAGGGATTTGGATAAGGGGCACAACTAGATATTGTTTGGATGACAGGTCAGTACCAACAGCATTTCCCCTATAGTTTTTATGGACACACGGTGATCTCACATTAGCCTGAAGTGAGATAAGGGGCACGCTTATGCTGGATTTTGAGGTAATAAGAAGACCCAATAGGTGAAGAAAAAGGTAGCATGGGCATGGTGGCAGTTACGCGTGCGACTTCCATTTTGGTGCTCAGTAATCGCTATGAGTACCAAGCGCTTAGTATGGGTGTCTTTCGTAGACACCATTGCCTTCTGTGTAGGGAGCTATATATGTCGTCTAGATACCATTAGCTGTTGTGTAGGGAGTTATATAGCGTCTAGTCTGTAGTAAGGTCTATGGAGTAGCAAGCCGATCAAAAAGGGTAGAATTAAGGTTACATCCTAATTACAGGATTAGGAATTCAGCCTAATCAAAGCGTAAATCAAGGACAAGTTCAAGCAATCAAAGTTAACCTATCTTATAAATTAAGCAATATTTAATCGTACTTGTTTCCAGTTTATCTCTTTCCTATTTCCTTTGTTCTCTTTATATACTAGAACTGTTGAAGAGTCTATTACTTTTACTTTGCTTAAAGACTCTAGTAATTACTATCATTCACCAGACTTTTAGTCTAACCCACTCCTCTATTTTTCCTTTTTTTCCCCTTAGGCAATCAAGGGAGAGGATAGTAGATTGCAGTTGCTTGGAGATTTCTTGGGGGAGTTTGCTACCATGTATTTCTTATCTTTCAGCTTTTGTTCTTTTTATGTACTGGCTTATTATGAGGGATATTATGTACTCTGATTTTCGAGACTATGAGTTTTTGTTTCATGAGACATATTGGATTTTTAGTTATGTATGT
The DNA here is from genome assembly GCA_030737815.1 of Allium fistulosum. Classification (NCBI taxonomy): domain Eukaryota; kingdom Viridiplantae; phylum Streptophyta; class Magnoliopsida; order Asparagales; family Amaryllidaceae; genus Allium; species Allium fistulosum. The sequence continues at coordinate 796,966,912 of CM060905.1, read as the reverse complement.
GGTATTTTGTATTTTACTTATTTATGAAGAAATTATGAAGTTTTGTTTTAATTAAGTTATAATTTTAAGTTTCCGCTGTTTTTATCTATTTTTGTCCTGTGAATCTTAGTCTCCGTTAGCTTTAGTTATACCTACAACGTACCACGCCTTTTAGTGTGTCCTTTTGGGTATATTAAGAGGTGTGGGATGTTTCACCTGCACTCTCGCTAGTAGAAATAGTCCTATTTTTTATTTCAAAGGCATGTTGATAAGATGTCTAAGTGAAAACATCAAAAATGTTTGCTTAAAAATTAGATAAACACTTCCAATCAATTTGGTATAGAACAACGAATACAAAGTGCATAACACAATGGTTATATGTAAGTTTAAATAAAACCTTTAGAGAAAGTTTTAGTTAAGATATGTGGGAAAAAACACAATAAGGTAAAGAACACTAGATTTTATAGTTGTTTGACTAGAATGTACTTAAATCAACTGTCCATTTTCATTATTATTCTCATATATTAGTTGTATAATGATTGAAATAGAAAATAATGCGATCTAATGCTCAAAGAAAGTAAGATGTAGTTTCCAAAATTCATGTTCGGCTATGGTTGTTTGACTTTTTTTGCTCTCTAGATTGTCCTCATTACCGTTTCTAGTTTTGGTATTTATAGGAGTGAAGATATTTAAGGTCTTGGCTACTTGCCTAGCCAAAATAACTAGTTTCTATGTATATTATGCTCAGTTCAGTAGGCAGTTCTCAGTTCAGTAGGCACTACTTGGCCTTTCTTAGTTCGGTGGGTGGCGCTTGATTTGGCTCATGATTCTTGGTCATGCTTAGTTCGAGAGGAGACTACCGGGCATGAAATCATTCCCGATAGAAGACTACTGAATAAAATCTCCTATTTGGTAAGCAAGCTACCGAAAAAGAAATTTTATTCAATAATCTACCGAACTGACTCTGTTTCATTGCAAAACTTTCTTTTCATTTTGTTTCTTCTCAAGCAACCTTTGGACCTATTTTTTCCTAGTACTTTGACCAAGTGATGATGCTCTGATTTATGATTGCTAAAATGCTTGTTGGATCCCTTTAGATTGTTTAAAATAAGTGTGGGTCGCTAGATCCGTTGACACCAAAAATGGATCAACACTGGAGAATATGTTGTATGAAACCTGCGAGACCTAGATCTAGTAGACAATAATATAAATAAAATAACAGTAGTAGAAATAAAGTAAAAAGACACAAGATTTTATAGTCTTTTGACAATCTATGATCTACGTCCACTTTATAGCTTCGTTGCTTGTTGATTTAATGTGGTTTGTTTGAGATTACAAGAGATTTGAAAGAGAATATATCACCACTATAGGGGTTAGACAGATGCTAAATCCTAGAATTACCTAAAGTAGCTGCTTTTGTAACTATTGTGTGGATATAGAAGATGAAGAGGAGGAAGAGCATCCATATAGTGATGGCAGAAACTAGATCCCCTTTTAGTTGCCCATGGGTTTGTATTTATAGAGGTAGAAGGGGTGTTGGATTAAAAGCCTATCTACAGCAGAGTCTAGTAGTCGGCCCAAAGCAGCACAAGGGAAATCAAACCCATACGATTTGTCAAAACTACTTGGTACCGAGTCATTTCTTTAATTGGAAATGTCTCAACTCCTTTTCCACTTTCATCCCATCTCCGAGTTGATGTGTCACATGCCTTTTCTCTAGACGTTTGGTTGGTTTTAGTGATAGTTCATTCATCACTTGGATTGCCCAGCTATCTGAGCTGTCTTCTCTTCAAACTTGGCAATTGATCATCAAAATCTTATTAAATACACTTGGGCACGTGCTAGAGGAGTAGATAAGAGGTGACATGAAGTTGGTGAGTCATTTTGGAGTAAGAAAATGACTTGACACCGAGTAAAATGACTCGGTGCCGACTTGTTTCCTTAGTTTATTTTTAGTGAAAACTTTCTCAAGCTATTTGCTGCACCTAAGCGTGTTTGCCAATTTTCAAGTCGTTTCATCTTCGTCTTACTTGGGGTCATCCATAGGTTGGAGTGCTTGGAGTCTGAACTGAGAGTTTTGTGTGTCAGACCCGAGTTATACTTGCCTGGAGTCCGACCTAAGAGTTTTGTGTGTCCTACCTGAGTTCTGCTCGGTAATGATTGCTTGGAGTCCAACCTGAGAGTTTTGCAAGTCAGACCCCAGAAAAACAACTCGATACTGAGTTAAATGGATATGTACTGACTTATATACTTAATGACGATTGCTTGGAGTCTGAACCGAGAGTTTTGTGTGTCAAACCTGAGTTATACTCAGTGACAACCGCTTGGAGTCCGACCTGAGAGTTTTGTGAGTCGGACCCGAGAAATACCATAGCTTGGTATCGAGCTATGTTGTTTGGAGTCTGACTAGAGATTTTTGTGAGTCCAACATGAGAAAAATCATAACTTAGGTTTTCCTTCGTTTTTCCTAGGTTCAGCTCTGGTACGACTCGGGTCCGACCCCAAGCGCCAAGTTGAAAAACACAAATCAACCTTTTCCGATTTTTTTATATTTCCTTCTTCTTGCCTTTTTATGATGTTTCCAAAGTCCTTGAATCATTTTGTCTTCTTTTTGACATTCTAACTTCCGATTGAAATCAGATTATTCAAAAATCCAGCTAACATTTGCCTTCTAGAGTATGCTTTCATTGAAAACAAAGTATGCCTTAGATCAAGACAAATTCTGATTAGCTATCCCTTGATTCTAGATAGTCATTAAAAAACTACTATGAAGCATTGCTTTTGTCTGATAGACATTCCTTTAATCATTTAGAATAGTTAGAATTTCATTCTTCATTCTTCATACTAAAGACAAGAACTATGCTCGGGAGATAGTTCCATCTTTTAGACAAGCATGCTCTCTTTTCGCTGTGTTTTGTTTTCATTTTTGCTTTTCTAAACTTCCAGTGATCTTGAAAAGAAAAGATTTCTGCGTCGCTACGGACAACGGCTCCGTTATCGATTTCTCATCGATAACGGGTAAGTCCTAAAAAAGATAATCTTAAAGAACGACGCGACTCATTTTTCTAGCACGAGCAAACTGTCTACATAGGATGGTCCATCTGTGGTGTCCGGGACACTGGACTCACTTTGCATAGATATCACACTATACTTGCCCCGGTCAACGTTGAGAATCCGACTGGTCAACATATGTCGACTTCCCTTGTATTCCGAGCGTTGGTTATACGGGAATATTATTAAAAGTAGAACATACTTGACAGTGTTAAACATCAAGTTTTATTGTTTAGAAACTTTTCGGTCATCCCATCTTTAGTTTGGTGAAGGAACTTCCACTCCTCCAAAAGCTGGATCCTTCATAGCTTAGGCTTCGCTTTTTATTCCTGTCATATCAGGACGATTGATTAAGGATAAATTACAAGACATAGTTGCTCTTGTAGAGCTATTGTTAAATATGCCTCTTTCTCTAAATGAGTATATGGCCTTAAGAGTCATGGACGAAGAGGGAGGAGCAAGCGGGGATTCCCTAAAGCTTGCCGCCATGTCGACCTTCGTTTTAGTTATGCTTATGCGAGAGCTGCCTCCGTTGTCTTGCATCTTTTTGTAGACAAACAAAATCCCAACAATTTCTTCGGTTATGTTCCTTTATTCAGCCATGCATACAGTTGCTAAAGTGCTCTACTTGGCGAAATAGGGACTTCATTTAACCAACTCCATATCCATTCTTGCTTGTATTTGGTCGTGTTCCTTTCGACCAACTATCATTGCAAATAATCCAAGCTCTACCTTGCTCCTCATCGGTGGGGAACATTATCCGTAATATTTACTCCTCAATCATATGTTTTGTTGTGAACTAAAACTATTGACAAGGTTCTTTTTCCATGAGTCTAGGAATTAGTGGAAGTTAAACATGCGGGGAAATTATCCGACTGCCACTGCCTAACTGAGCTTCCCCAAAACTGGTCTCGGATCGGGAAAAAGTCCAATAGGGCTTATTTTCAATTTTTCACGACTATCTTTGCTATCCTCTACCGAGCATGTCCTGCTTGGTCGCCAACACTGTCGTTGAAGTTTAAGCAAGCATAGTCTCAATCTTCGAAAATTAGCGCACGAATCATTCCATTTTGATTATCCTTCCTTGAAGTTGCATATTTCCGAGGAACAATAAAATTCATGAAGGCTGGTGATTACACCATCTTAACATTGCTAATTTCCATGCAATGCTGGATTCCCATAGGTTGTGGCCAAAATTCAAGTCGTGCATCAGTTTCTATCTCCAGAAACTGGCACATCAATGACTCAATTCGAAGCCTTTTAGTACCGAGAGGTTCCTCTCGGTATCGAGAACTTTTGGCTCACTACTTCTACTTGTACATCTGTCTTTTCCACCATGACCATGGCAAGCGGTTCCACTTTTCCACCAATAGTGGATTGTAAGGATAGAATATTTTGCTCATTTCCTTGCCACCGTGTGCACATAATAATGTTGATTCCCCTTCCTTTGTGGTTTCCAAAATCCAGTCTGTATGCCGGTCTCTGTCTCTGAGGACCGTGGTTTAATTGCTCGATTTCAAGCATTGCTTTTTCTTACTGCTGCACCCTCAGTTTTCTTATGTAGCATATTTATTTACCGCGACTATGTGCATGTAAATAACACTCCTGTGGTCATTTTGGCACATTCTATTACATAGCTCCGTTAAGAACTGTAATATAGCTTGGTTTAGCCAATTCTGTGGTAGTTCCTATTTAGGCTTGGTCGAGTTCATTTCGACCAAGTGTAGGAGTATATGCCTCAGTCTATAGCGCTGATCACTCTGAATACTAAGTCCACATATTTTAGGGAGACTAGGTTTTCTAAGCGATATGATTGACACCTCTAGCCTGATTTACATGGTGGTTCCTATCTCCAGGAACTAGTAACTTTGCTATTCGATTCTAAGCTTTGAGTTTTTAATGCTGTTAGTTCCTTGGCTACGATCGAGTTCTTCCAAGTTGACATCTTCAGCCAACTTCATTATGGGTGCATGTACCATAAAGATACGTCGTCATTTTTCATCATAGAAAATTTTTCCATTGATCAGGGTTGAGGATCCAGTCGTTTTTCAGTTTCTAACACCGAAAACTATCACACGAGCTGTTCAATTCCATGGATTTTTCCTTGGCATTGCCTATCTCTGGGCAACTGCTAATTCCTGAACATTAACACCTTTATTTTCCTAAGTGGCAATTGGTTGCCAGAATGCTCTGTTTTGCGAAACATAACTATTATCTAACCAACTCTGTGGTTATTCATGTTTGGACTTGGCGAGGTTCCCTTTGACCAAGTATTTGTGTGCCTATCCCTGGTGGCCTGTATTTGGGCGTTTGTGAGAGATGGAAAGGTGTGGGGCAAATGATTCAATTGACCTCATTATGGCTCTCAATCCTACTCTGGGATTGAGGAAGTCCAGTGATTTAATTCCTGACTTTTCGTGATTTTCCCCGCTTGTCCTTAGCAGGTGTGCCTTGCTTGACTACTAACATTGTCGTGGAAGTGTTGTCATATGTCAATTCCTATCTCCGAGAATAGGTAACTCAACTGCTTGGTTCCAAGCAACATTTTCTCGAGGCTGCCTATCTCTGGGCTGCATCAAAATTCTATCTAAGATGAATACTGGAAATTCGGTTATGCACCAGCTTCTTTCCCTAGAAGCTAGAACACGAGCGATTCGATCCTGGGGATTTCCTTTGGCGCTGCCTTATCTCCGAGCAGCGGTTGATTCCAGCAATAAAGGGTTGAACCATTCGATTAACCTATGAATGGTTACGTCTTCCCGCTGTCACCTATCTCCAGGCAACAGTAGTTTTCTAAATATAAGGGTAGAAACTCAATTGAGCACCAACATTTATCTCTTGAAGCTAGTTCATCGATGGTTTACAACTGTGAGTGTTTCTCATCGACCCTGTAGTTTGAAGTTTTCCTAGTGTTGCCGAGGCAACACAGGTACTTAGAAAGATAGTTTCCTAGTGTTGCCGGGGCAACACCGGTACTTAGAAGATAGAAAGTTTCCTAGCATAACCGGGGCAACACAGGTAATAAGGAAATAGAAAGTTTCTAGGCATTGCTGGGGAGTCACTGATACTTAGAAAATAAGAGAGTTTCTTGACATTGCCAGGGCAACACTGATACGTAGGAGGTTAGGATCAATTTTTCCAGTCAATCGGTCGATTTTCCCCATCGATCTGGTGATTTTGGGCCTTTTCGACATTGCTGAAGCAACGTCGATTCTTAGAAGGTAAGGGGTCAAAGTAACCGTCGACCTGGCTATTTTGGGCTTGCCCGATGTTGTCGGGGCAACGTCGGTTCTTAGAAGGTTTAGGATCGATACAACCCATTGATCCTATGGTTTGAGTCAATTTGCCCCGTCGACTAGAGGTCTTGAATTCCTGACATTCCCATTCTTGGGACAATTCCAATTATCCGAAGATTTCGGATGGATACGACCCATCGATCCGGCGGTTTGAGTCGATTTTCCCTGTGGACTCGGTAGTTTTGATCTTCTTAATGTTGCCAGTCTTGGGACAATGCCAGTTCTCAGAAGGTTTGGGATCGATACGACTCGTTGATCTGGCGGTTTGAGTCGATCTTCCCCATCGACTCAGTGGTTTTGAACTTCCCGACGTTGCCAGAGCAAGTCGGTTCTCAGAAATCGATTTTTCCCATCGATTCGGTAGTTTAGACCTTCCAGGTGTTTCTAGTCTTGGGACAATGTCGGTTCTCAGAAGGTGAGGATTGATACGACCCGTCAATCCAATGGTTAGTGAGTCTACACAACTCGTTCGTCATTCAAGGGAAAAGGTGCGTTTTCTCCACTGTGTGGCCGGTTGCTTGGTACGGGAGTTTTACTTGCAAGAACAAGGTTTCATTGGTTCAAGAAGAAGATTTTGTTGATGAGTAGAAGAAATGGTAAGTCCTACCTATTTACAATGGCCCCAGTATCCTAGGAGGCTTATTTGTGGAAGGAACTTGGATATGAATGAATGAAATGGTATTGTTCTAGGTTGCTGCTTCATTCCTGGATGACCGGCTAGCTTGAGGATTATTTGATGTCCAATCTTTCATCAGCTCGCCTAGGCTCCTCTCTGTTGGGTCTAGGCAGTTTTTCTTGAGTAGATAGATCCTGGGGTCTTACAGTTTCTCCACCTTTCTGCAGTTCCTTAATATACTGCTAGAGCTTGTTTTTCCTTATCACCTCCTCCATCAAATTTCTTAGACGTCGGTATTCATTAGTGATATGCCCATGGGTTTCATGAAAGCAACTGTACTTTGCATAACGTTTATCTTACTTTGTCACTTCCCTCCTTGGCGGCTTCTTATATCGCTCAGTTCCCTGAGAGCAAGATATATGTTCTTCGGTGTGTCATTCAAGGGCGTATAGTCTTCTAATCCAAAGTTCTTCAGACATTTTGCATACACGTTATGCCTTTTATCATACTTTCGACTTATTTTCTTCTGATTACCAGAGTTTCCAGCTTTTACTATGATGTTGCTCTGGATTACATCCTTCGGTTGTTCATCACCAACCTTTCCTTCGACTAGTCCTACTTCTTCCAACCGCGGGAACCGATTCACCTTTCGGTGAAATTCTTCCATGGAAGTGGGTTTATTTTAACCACCTACCAAAATATGTATTCGAGTAAATGCCCCAGACTAGTGCCATGAATACAAGATCTTCTTTTGTATTGTTAACTTCAGTGACATCGATATTGAATCGGTTCAAGAAACCCTTTAGTGGTTCCTTAGGTCCTTGTGACAAGCAAGACAACGACCTTTGGTCGTGCCGTGTGGAGCCTGAACTACTCCAGAAACTTCGTTGACAATTCATCAAATGTCGATTTGGATTTAGGCGCGAGGCTGGTAAACCATATCGAAGTGACTCCTTCCAAAAATATACGGAGCACATACAACAAACAACATCCGTAGCTCTAGCTCCATCCATATGCCACTCGTATTTGAGTAAATGTTGTATGGGATCAGTAGTTCCGTTATTGGATGGCATTATTGGCATGGTGAACTTCCAGGAATATTTTCTCTCAAAACATTTTCAGTAAATGGAATTCTTCTTGGTGCGGAACCCCAGTCTTCATCTTTGTTGTCTCTGTCAAGGTCTGTCTGGCGTGGTAATCTACAGGCTGACTGTTAGAGGCTACACCGAGTGTTTGGCTTCACAAACAATCTTTTCATGCCGACTGAAGTTTAGGTTCTCCGTTCTTCAGGAGAACCACTCCTGTAGATTTCCGTTGGCATCCGGTTGGTCTTGCCATGGCAGTTTGAACTCTAGTTCTAGTGTTTTATCCGTTAATGCCAGTATTCAACCTAACATCATCATCAACTAGCTACATTTCATCATCTGAGTCAGAAACCTACAATTCATCTCACTCATGAGCATCATCTAGTGGGATATTTGGGTCGGTAGCGAGTTTTTTTGCTTGGTACCGAGTTGTTTTCTTGTGGGGGTAGCACTCCTACTTCCTCCCGCAATTGCTCCTGCAACTCCGATGGTTACTTCCTTCTGGTTTTGTTTTCCATCTCTCTAGTTTAGGCCAAACGCTAAGGAATTCTCTTGTTCTATTGCAGGAGAAGTTTCCCTTCTAGTTCTTTTTGTTGTTGGCGGTTGAAAAGTTAGCAACGCATCCATCTTATCCATGAGAGCTTTTTGACAATCAGTCGGTTAAGATCGTTGACAATCTAATTAAGCTCTCCTTTAGTGACAACTTCCTGTTGAGTAGAAGATTCAGGTAGTGGATTTCCATTATTTACTTCTATTTGCTGGGTGTTTGCTTCATCACCACCAATTGTTGCTTCTACGGATCTTCCAGATGTAAATTTTCCTTTCCTTGGAGCCATTGGGATAGCAAATCTTTAATTTCTCCAAGCAAACTTTCCAGATATAACTTTTGGATCTTATGCAATCCAAAATAGAGAGCTAAATCAAAGCCTAGGTTCAGTGCTCTTAATGAAAGCACCAAAATGTTGATGCAGAAAATGGATCAACACTCAAGAATATGTTGTATGGAACCTATGAGATGTAGATCTAGCAGATAATAATAGATATTAAGTAAAAGTGGTAGAAATAAAGTAAAGAGACACGAGATTTTATAGTGGTTCGACAATATGTGGCCTACGTCCACTTTATAGCTTTGTTGCTTGTAGATTTGATGTAGTTTGTTTGATATTACAAGAGGTTTGAAAAAGAATAAGTCATAAGTACAGGGTTAGACAAATTCTAAGTCCTAGAATTGCCTAGAGTAGCTGTCTTGGTGACTATTGTGTGGAGATAGAAGATGAATAGAAGGCAGAGCTTCTGCATAGTGATGAAAGAAACCAGATCCCCTTTTAGTTGCCCTTGGATTTGTATTTATGGAGGTTGAGGAGGTGGTTGGTCGAAAGTCCGTTAGCAGCAGAGTCTAGTAATAGGCCCAAAGTAGCACAGAAGAACTCAAACCCATACAAGTTGTCAAAATAACTCGGTACCGAGTCATTTCCTTAACTGGAAATGGCTCAACTCCTTTTCCACTTTCATCCCATCTCCGAATTGACGCATCTCATGCCTTTTCTCTCAATGTTTGGTTGGTTTTAGCGATAGTTCCTTCACCACTTGGATTGCATGTCTATCTGAGTTGTCTTCTCTTCAAACTTCATGATTGGTCATCAAAATCTTATGAAACACTTGGGCACGTACTATAGGAGTAGAGAAGAGTTGACATGAAGTTGGTGAGTCATTTTGGAGTGAGAAAATGACTCGGCACCGAGTTAAATGACTCAGTGCCAACTTGTTTCCTTAGTTTATTTTTGGTCGAAACATTCCTAAGCCATTTTCTTGTTTCATCTAAGTGTGCTTGCCAATTTTCAAGTTGTTTCATCTTCGTCTTACTTGGGGTCATCCATACGTTGGAGTGCTTGGATTCTGACCTGAGAGTATTGTATGCCAGACCTGAGTTATACTTGCTTGGAGTTCGACCTGAGAGTTTTGCATGTTCGACTTGAGTTCTACTCATTGACGATTGCTTGAAGTCCAACCTGAGAGTTTTATGAGTCGGATCCAAAAAAAGTAACTTGGAACCAAGTTAAATGGATCGGTACCGAGTTATATATTTAGTAACGATTACTTGGAGTCTGACCCGAGAGTTTTGTGTGTCGGACCCAATTTATACTCAGTGACAACTACTTGGAGTCCGAATTGAGAGTTTTGTGAGTCAGACCAGAGAAAAACCATAGCTCGGTAATGGGCTATGTTGCTTGGAGTCTAATCTGAGAGTTTTGTGAATCTAACCCGAGAAAAATCATACCTCGGGTTTTCGTTCATTTTTCCTAGGTTCAGCTCAGGTACAACTCGGGTCTAACCCCAAGTGCCAAGTTGAAAAACTCAAGTCAATTTTTTCATCTATTTTTTGATATTTCCTTCTTCATTCCTTTTTATGATGTTTCCAAAGTCCTTGAATCATTTTGTCTTTGTTTAGACATTCTAACTTTCGACCGAAATCAACTTGGTCAAAAACCCGTTTAACAAGATAAATGGTAGGCAAAGCTCTCATTCTGTAAATCTTAAGGTTTGTCTACCAAAAATTAATGTTGTATGGTTGAATATATGATTGACGGTTATTGGATAAGACTTAGATGATTCCTTGCTTCCTAGAAGCATTCCAAAGATTCAGTTAAGCAAGATTTGGATAGGTTGTTTCTAGAGCTCCAAGCTTGTCTATCAGTATTACTCCTCCTTCCTCTCTTCCTCTCCTTAGTAGCACTCATCCATGAGGTATTTATAGTTTTGAGGTTAGGTAGTAAATAGTTCAGTAGTAAGGCATTAGGGTCCCTACCAAATTGTTTCTCATGTTCCTTCCAAAAAACCTTCTTTATGCTATAACTCCTTCATTTTAAGTCGGAACTGAGTGAAACTTAGACCAATAGCTTTGAATCATCGAATAGAACACTCCACCGCCTTTGGATGTTCTGTTTTTATGAATTAGATAGTAGTTGTCCAAGATGGAGCCCAAATCGGTTAGGTGGTGGATCAATTTTAAGTTGACCATATTTTCAGTCAGTAGCTCATATTGAGACGTGGTTTCAACCTAGATGCATGTCTTTAACTTACATATATTTTCCAACTGGTTTGGCTGTGTTCCAGTATAATGCCAAATATGTTTCTAACACTTTTCATGTCCCCTATAGTTATGTGATGGCACTCTTCTTGCGGACCTTCTAGTTGTTTCCATACTCATAAACGTCTTTTCTTATTTTTTGTACTATGAGCGAAAATGCCTACAACACTATTAGAAGATATGTATTCATATCAACAATAGATTGAAATTTTCTGTAATTTTTTAAGGGTGGGGTATTTATAAGGATAGTAAAATGATTTCCCCTATAAAAAATTAAAAAGACTTTCTCACATTGAAAGTGTGATGAATCTCCATACCTCATTCTTATAGAAAAGTATTCTTATGCGGATCGTAAGGATGAATTTCCTTAATGTCATTTATGTTGACAATAAAGGACTGAAAATTAAACACTATATATTCCTGTTAAATTCATGAATGAATGAATATTCATTAGGTATACTAGATGCTTCTTGATAGTGATATGATAATATGATATATATATATATATATATTTATTTATTTATTTATTTGTGTGTGTGTGTGTTTGTGTGTGTATGGTTGTCTTCGTAGGCACGTTGTAAGAAAGTATATATGAAATGGAAATAAACAATGCACATATTTATATTCATCAAAATGGAAAATCAAAATCACAATGTCCTTACCAATGCATATAATACAAACCAAATTTGCTGGATCAAAATCAAAATTGTTTGGGAATTATGCCTTTACATTTCAAAAGCAATAATAAAATGGACAAAATAGAGGATTGAAGCCTGTCGTTTCCTATGGCACTTTTTCATTTAATATTTTTGTTACTTAACTAAACTACCCATTTTGGAGTCCTTGGAAGTTATGGGCACCTACACGCTATAAGAAGAATGTTCTTTCTTCCCTTATGGTCATGCTCTTCTAATAAATTAAGCCCCAACAATACTCCCTCTTGCATCACCATCGTGGCAAAGGCAGGAAGATGTCTCCTCTCTAACTAGGGATTGAGAGACTCTAAACTCTCCTTTTCATCATCCAAATCAACATACTTATGGTCCTTGACCTCGGCGCAGTTTAACTGCCTTGATCTCCTAAGAGAACCTAGTAGTTTGTAGCGGCACCTTAAAGCTTAAGTTAGGGAAGCTGGGCTAGGGGAAGAGCAAGTGAACCACCACTATGACCCATATACACAATGCTATCTATAAGAAAATTAATCAGGAATGCAATATTAGATCCCTTTATAGGAGAATTTGAAGCAACATAAGGAAGAGGAAAACTAAGAATCTTACCCTTCTTTGGAATCATCGGGAGTTGGAGACGCTACCTCACCATCCATGGAGTTAATACATGGGATCTTTGGTTAAGGAAGGTATATGATGAGCAATATAGATGATTTCTTATGATATGAATTTATCAAAATAGGACATATCATGTATTTTAGAGGTTAAGGCTAATGATGAAACTGTTATGGAAGCTTCCACTTTCTTCTATTATTCCTCCTCCTTTAAGGATTTTTGGATTGCATATCTCAATCAAATTGCTACAATATCCTCTTTCAAAAAGTGGGTTGTCATAAAAAAAATTCAAGTGAGAACTCTCTCCCTTCATTCATCGTTGCTTCTCAAGCTTCTGTAATCAGGCATCTATAAATGGAAGTCATTAGCTCATCATAATCCTTTAGCCACTGGATGTGACCTTGGGTGTACATGATATATTTTGCATCATACAAGAGGTCGCCAATCTCATCAAGTTGTTGGACATATTACTCACATTCGTTCACCAATCAGTTGCTATCTATCAATCTATGCTCCAATACAATCTTGTCAAAAGCTTATCATTAATTCTCGATGGATAGAGAGTCTTATCAAAAGTTAACTTGAATAACTGCTCCTTAAGGTGTGCTTTCACTCTTCTTAGCTTGCTGACTTCATAAGCAAGCTCGTCCTTCATATTATCTAAGCTATCGATCTTTTGAGTGAGATCCAAAATTTGATCCCTAAGGTGAGTCGCGTCCCATTCGTTTTCCTTCTTAGTTTTCTCCATCTTATGTAAGTGCCTCTTCTTCACCTTATTTAGATCTTTGCAGTGATCATCAAGGAGCTTGGATAATGAGACTTATGAAGCTTATTGACCTCATGAGAATGGTTATAGAGAGTCACCTCCTGATCTCGAACCTACCTCTAGAGATTAAAGATATATCAATTCTTTGAAACAGTAGAAACCAACCTTCCAAAAGCCTTCTTTACACTAGAATGTTACTCCAAAAATGCTTTAAGATTGGAGATAGTATTGGGAATCTCGTCAACGATTTTTGGAAGTAATCGGCAAGAGGATCCATGACAAAATGGGTGACTAAGTTCCTTGGAATATGAATTCATCATAAAGCATATCCATCAAATCAGTGATAACTAAAGTAGAATAAATATCCAATTAGGTCATGCCCGTTAAATCTGAGTCACCAATGGTGGAACCACAGATGGCAGCAATAGTGGAAGACAAGCGAGGATTGTGATGCACCAACTCTTCCTTCCATGCAACATCTAAGTCAAACAAGGATCACGAGGAATGTACATCTGATCGATGGGGGTGCTCTAGGGATTTTAACCTAGAAACCATGATAGGAGAACATCCATAAACTAGAAGCTTGCTTATGGGCTAGGAAGCCTCGTTTGAAAAACGATAGGAGACGAATGAGCTGATTCTAAGCCTTACTGAGGAAAATTTCATTGAAGCTACGTTTTTCTTAATCTTAGGCCATATTTGATCCTTGACCTAAAAGATGCACCTATGCCATGGAATCCATAAAAGAGAAAGTAATGGATGCCAAAAAAGTGCATGTTATAATACATGTCTAAAATGTGCATTAGACCATCGTGCCCCTCTATGCTACTCTTCAAGGGTATCGAAAGCCCTTTAGGTCCTCTAGGGTTAATGGGAATCTAAGTGTTTGTCCAAATTGATAGACATATCAACATTCCTAATATAACCCAAGAGTGGACTATGCAAGCCAAAGTGCAAAAAACCTCTATAGTATCTTCAACGTTGACTTTGCTTTCTGATTTGTTAATTAATAGACTGCTAAAAGAATTTATTGGATCAGGTGCATTAGTAGTGGGATAAAAGGAGGAAGTTTCAAAAAGAAATTCCTTTTATTAATTTTGCACTAGATCATTAATTTGTGTTTTCATGAATAATTCGTTTGTACTAAATAATATTTAGTGCATATTTGATAATAGGAGAGTTTATTATATAAAATTAATTTTGGTTTTTCACTTTAATGTTTTGTTTATTTAATATATATATATATATATTAATTTATTATATTTAATTTAAAATTAATTGGTTTTATTTCATTTGTTAAAGATTCATATTCACAATATGAATGTCAACATATGATGTATATAAACTAAGAAATATAGAAAATATGTAAGTCCGATAATGTAGGGCGTTTATGATCATTGAGATTTATGATCACATTGTATAAAATGAACATAAAATGTTTATGTCTAATATAACATCTTCTTAATATGTTTTGCATAATATATATATATATAAGTATGTATGTAAGTCCGATAATTGGTTTTTTTAGCATATATATAACTTAAAAAACATTTTTGTGTGTGTATACACAAATTTGAAATTTGAAACTTTAGTCTAACCTAATCCATATTAATACCTAAGTATATATATAATATGTTTTTTTATAAACTAGGACAAAGATAATTTTTTATAAAACCCAAGAGTAAATACATATATTTATTTATTTACGTATATATTTTAAATCTATGTTATTTTAAAATATATAAGCTTATATTAGTATTAAGGCCAAACAAATCTTTTTTTAATTTTAAAACTCATGAGCAAAAGTGTATGTGTGTGTGTGATTTTAAATTATATTATTTTGAAAGATATGTAAGTATATATTATTGTTAAGGCCGAACTCAAAAAATAGTTTATATATAACACTAATATTGTAAATAAATTTTGAAATAATTAAATGATAATTTTTTAAATATGTTCGAAAGTACCATCAAATGTAAATATATATATATATATAATTATTTTGAAAGTAACATTTACGTTAGATTTGTCATTGCACTTTGTGTTGTTAGCTATTCGTCTTCGGATAGTAGTTCCTTCTTCCTTCTTGCTATATGTGATATCCCAGCTTTAAGGATCAAGCAAATTTAATGGAGACTAGGGTTATTTTCTTGTGTATAGAATGTGAGAAGGTGGGGGCATTTATGGCCAACAAGTATCACAAATATCTCCACATTTTCCTCCTTTTTGATTCAAGTTCTGATCTTGGTCAAAGAAAAGCATTCAAACCCCTATCCGCTCATGTATATGCGTAATACCTATAAAATCGAGTAAAATAATAATTAAAATTTCATAATATAATGGTAATAACTATCAAAATTAAAACATTAGATAAAATTTAATCAAATAAATATAAGGGCAAAATGATTATTTTTCCAACTTTGGAATTTGACAACGGTACATGCGCCATTGTAGCCGACTTGTTTTTTTATTCATCACATATATAAACTTGTCAAATTTGGATGTTGTATGAGAGAGATATAGGCAATTAGCTAAGTTAGCAATTATATATATATATATATGAATTTGAAATTCATAGTCATTGCTCTTTCCCTTCTTCTCTAAATACTAAGCCACAGTCTATACGTTCATTTCTTTCAGAAATTCCACCCATCATTTTCTTCCTTCATCTTCCCTCTTCCTCTCAAATATTCAAAAGCAATATCTCACTCATCTCTTAACCAATTGACATGAGACCAATGGAGAGTACTACGGATACATATCACTTTGGAGGCAAGACTCAAAGGATTATAGGCGCAGCAGGTCTGGACAACATGGGATAATGGTGAGAATCCCACACACCATTTCCCACCATGGATATTAAATTTCAAAATGGTGTATCACCCTCGTTTCTTAACAAAATTCAATGAACCACCCATCGAAACAACTATGTGGACGAGAACTACGATGTGGAATAAGAGTTGGGGTGTATAAAAAAGATCCATAAAAGAAAATTGATAACTAAACTTAATTATCAATTATATATAATTTATTTTGGATTCAAATGGTTAAACATGAAAACGTATTAAATTTCACTAAAATATAGATTAAATGATTTCTTGTATTAAAGGATAAATTACCAATGAAACATGATGTATAAAAGAATTATAAAGTAGTATATACTATAACCAAACCCAAAAAAACATTTAAAAATCAAAATTTGATGAAGTTTACAAAACCCAGGCAAAAATTTATAATTTGGTCTTAGGTACAACCGGTCGATTGGTTGTACCTAAGCAGTCCATAGCTTGTGCCTATAGAGCTACAGGTCCAACATGGTCCCTATACGTGCATATTGAATAAGTGATAGAATCTAAGCAAGTTTGTATGATTTAACTTGAATGTTTTAAGATGATTAACCCCATGAGACAATGAGGAGGTGAAGCGTGCATAGAATATATGTGTAGGTATTCGATGGTTTAGAACATTGTATATAATGAAAATATGTGATGTTCTCCTGTAGGGCCTTGGGCTAGTCCAGGAGTGAATTAGAGAACAACCTGTAGGGCCTGGTAGAGTTGGGTAGGCCTATCAAATGGGTTGAGTTAGGTTGTAAATAAACACAACCCATTTAATAGGAAAACATACCCAACCCATTAGACTCATTTATTAAATGGGTTAACCCAACCCAACCCAACCCACTAATTTAATGGGTAAACTCAACCCAGCCCATTTAGCCCATTTTTTTAAGAAAAATACAATATGTTAAAATTTTCTGCTAAAAACCTGTAACAAAAAATTATTGGACATATAATTTTAAATCAAAACCTCGGACAATAGTGGCATATGTAAAGGGATAAATAGGTCCGCTACAGTGTAAATCCTAGCACCAGTTACATTAACCATGTAAACTTCTTATCTGTAGCACGTTCACTTTACACAAACAAGGGTATTTGATACACTTACAAGTTAAAACCTAATAAAAAACAACTTCTTTTAACAGAATTAAATAAAATTAAATTTTACTTAAAATATTTTAGATAGGACCTAAAACCAATTTTGACTTCATAGGCCCGAAAATTCATCCATTTAACCCTCTTCAACATGGCTCGATTCCTACAATGGCATCACAGTCCAATAGCCTATATGGTCTAAATTAGCAATTTTAGGGCTAATTGATTAAAATCTACCATTTAATACTAGGGTGTCTGGAGAGTTAGTGTCGAAGGTTAGGATTGGGTAATCAAATAGTCTACCGAACTTGGCTACTGGCTTGGTTCGAAGGATGAAGTAAGTCCAAAGGTTATCCCCAATATAAAGGCCCAAATTGATTAGGGCTTTGGGCTGATTTTTCAAAATATGTTTTGAAAATTTAAAAATTATTTTAAATTTAAAAGTTAAGTTTAAAATATGACATATTACAAATGTTATAAACCTTTCAAAATTGGTTTTGAAAGTTAATGTATTAGTTTCAAATTTTTTACCTTAATTATTTAGTTAGTTAAATTAAATAAATAGATAAAAGTTAATTAACTAATTAAAAATATATAATAATACGTGTATATTATCTTAAAATGTTTAAGGTAAATGGTGATAAAATCTTGAATTTAATTAATATTATTTTAATAAAAATTATTTTAGGTAATTAAAAAGTTAATTAACAAATAATATACATGTATAATGATATGTGTACATAATTACTATAAATGTTATAGTCTATATTCATCGATAAATTATTAAGGATGAATGAAGTAAAATTCAGTGGTTGAAATTTAATTTTAAATTAAAGTGTTAATTAAAACAATTAATTAAATATGATTTAATTAATAAATTTAAAATTAAATTAAATATATTTAATTAAATAGAGTGGAACTATAAGAAATAAAAAATAGATTTAAGGAATGAATACATACGTATAGTATGTATACTGTGATTTCAGACGTGTTTAACACTTGAATCACGAGGGTATTTCAAAAGAAATACATTTTTCCCTAAATCGATATCACTCAAATAAATATATTAAAGATTATGAATCTATAATATAAAACATGTCATCTACCATTTATATGTTGATAAATTATTTGTATATTATATAGTGGTTAAGCAAACACAAGCTAGAGATATTATGTGTAGTACTATTAATATATTAATAAACGTGGTAAGGTACATGTACATATTTATTGAATAAACTCAAGGTACATACATATATACTTACGCCATCCTGAGATAGTGAGTAGTAGCGAATAATCTCTTCCGTTTTGTTGAGTAAACTCAAGGTCGAGATGAGATTAGGACAAGGACCATGGGTTAGGAGTTGTATGTGATACCGATAATGTGTTATCCATCACTTGCAGACTTTTGATTTGTTGAGCAAACTCAAGGTTAGAATTCCAAGGCAAACGAGTCTTAACAATCACCAGAGAAATCAAAAGATTTTTATGTTTCCTCTAAGGGTTTTGAGAAACATAAAAGTCTGGTAGAAGCTCATCAGATAAATGAAATGTAACTATCTAACCTATTTAATATTCTAATAACATTTGCAAATTTTAAATTTTCCTAAGTACTTAAATTAAATTCGCAGCAAAATGATCAATTTAAGACTATTTTCTAAAAATGACAAGCTCACTGGACCTAACTACGTTGACTGGCTAAGAGCAATCAAAATAGCACTTACATATGGAAAGTTTGGTCATCGGTAAATGAACCTCTAAGAGAGAAACCCGCTGACGACACTAACCCTAAGGCAGTTAAGTCTTATAATACTTAGGTATCCGCTTACAAAATCGCTCAAGTTTTCATGCTGTCTACTTTAGACAAGCCATTCAAAGACATTGCGAAAATATGTTTGTCCATAAAATCTTCGAAAACCTAAAAGCTTTGTTTGGAGAGAAAACTCATTCCGTAAGGTACGAGATTACTAAGAAGTTGTTCAATACAAAGATGAGTAAGGGCAGTCATTTTGAGGATTTCATCTTGATAATGAAAGCCTATGATAGACTTTCTGAGTTAGACATCAAGTTAAGCAATGAACTACAAGTTGATTTGATCCTTGGATAGCTGACTCTGTAGTTTGATCCATTCATATTGAATTACAATATAACTGGTTGAATATAAACCTCATTGAGCTACTCAATATGTTGAGATCGATCAAGGGTTCATTTAAGGATCAGAACTCGGTATTGGCTATAAAGGGAAAGGCGTCATCTTCTAAAGGTTTGAAGAAACAAAAATGAGGTTCTAAGGAGAGTAAGAAGAATGCTCATACAGACAAAGGTGAATGTCACCGTTATCACAAGATGGGACATTGGAAACGGAATTGTTCATACTACCTGAAACTTGTCAAAGAGAAGAAAATGAAAAGTTCTACCGTCCTTGTTGGTATGTTTATGATTCAAAACACTTTTGCAATCAATAAATTATCTTAGGGTTTAGATGCTATATCTGGAACACATATTTGTAGCTTATTACGGGGACTTAGGAGCAAAAGACATGTAGCAAAAGGTGAAATGAGGCTCAAGTTGTTGATGGATCTATTGTAGATGCAATGGGTTGGAGGTTATCATTTATTTTTGCCTAGCGATTATGATTTAGTCAATTTCTATTATGTAAGGAAATTTATTTGTGTTATTATATCTATTTCACGACCGTCTAAAACTGGTTATGGTTTTCATTGTAACAACGATATTATGAATATTGTGTTTGGTGGAAATAGTACCTGTAATGGTGTTCTGGATAATGGCATTTAGGTACTTAATCTTAATTGAATTTGTGATGTTAATATTTTTTTTAATGTTGACATAAATAATAAGTATCTATGGAATTGTATGCTAGGTCATATCAGTGGCCACTGCACAAATTGAAAACCGAAGATTTTTAGGCATCATTAAGAGGAAAATTGACCAACCACCCCTATAGTGGGAGCAATGTTAGAGTCGAACTCTTAGGTCTCATGCATACTGATGTATGTGGTCGGATGCTTATAATTACCAAAGATAATTCTTCTAATTTTGTAAATTTTACTGATGATTTTTTGAGATTAGGATATGTATATCTTATGAAGAATAAATATGACAACTGTGAGAAATTCAAAGAGCATAAGAATGAGGTTGAAGATCAAACAAATCATAAGATTAAAATACTTCGACCTGATTGAGGAGGTGAGTATGTTGGACAAGAGCCCCAAAAGTACGTAAAAGACAAGGAGATTATCTCTCAAATTACTCCTCCCTATAATCCGCAACACAACTGTGTTTTGGAAAGAAGGAATAGAACCCTATTAGATATGGTTCGTTTCATGATGAGTAAGACTAAATTACCCCTCTCATAGTAGGGATATGCATTGGAAACCGCAACACATATATTGAATTCGATGCTTATCAAATTTGTGCCTAAAACCCCACATAAGATGTGGTATGGGAAGAAACCCTAGCTCAAGTATTTGAAGATGTGAGGTTGTCCAACCTATGTTAAGAATGTTGGCCCTCATAAACTGGAAACAAGATCGACATTGTATAAATTATTGGTTATCCCAAGACCTTAATGAGATATATTTTCTACAGTACCGAGGAATAAAATGTTATTGTTTCTTCATGATGTCTTTCTAGAAAATGAACTTCTTGTAAAAGAAATTAATAGTGAGATTGTAGACTTTGATGAGATCTGAGAAATTAACACAGACGTCGAACTAATAAATGAATGAATTCACCAATATATGAAAACGCACAACCTATCAGAAGGTCTAGTAGAAAATCTCATGCTCCAGGGAGATACTATGGATTTCTCATGGATGGCGAGAAAGAAGATTGTCTTAGAAGATGACACTCCACTCTTATTCAAATTGGCACTACAAAGTAAAGACTCTGCACTTTGGCTTGATGGTATGAAATCCAAGAAGGATTCCATGTATGACAACAAAGTTTAGACTTTGCCAGACATACCCCAAGGGATTAAACCCATCGGCTGCAAGTGATTTTTTTTAGAAAAAGCTAAATGCAAATGGACATGTAGAAACCTATAAGGAAAAGCTAGTAGCTAAAGGGTTTCTCAAATTTAAGATGTTGATATTGACGAACCATTTTTTCCCATAGCCATGTTTAAGTCCATTCGGATAATGCTCGCTATTGCAGCGTTTTATGATGATGAAATATGGCAGTGAAAACAAAATTTTTAAATGGAGATTTAGTGGATACTATTTACATATCGTAGCCCAAGGGTCTCGAGGTCAATAGTGGCAAGGGCAAGGCTTGCAAATTGTTAATATCAATCTACGGTCTTAAGCAAGTTTCGAGAAGTTGGAATAAGTGTTTTGATAAAGTCATCAAACAGTTTGGTTTTTATCAGAATATAGAGAAAGCGTGCGCATAACGTAAAGAACGGGGAACTGCTATGGTGTTCATAGTCCTGTACGCCATGACTGCCCATGATTGGCAATGACAACCCGTTGCAATCAATGAAAGTGTGGTTATCCAAGAATTTCTCGATGAAGAATTTGGGAGAATCAACCTACATACTCGTTAATAAGATCTATAGAGATAGATCCAAGAGGATGTTGGGGTTGTCCCAATCCCTGTACATAAATAATATATTGAAAAAGTTCGGTATGGAGAATTCCAAGTGTGGAATTGTTCCAACTCAATCTGGAATCGTCCTTTCTAAGAAGGACGCTCCTTATACTGCTAAAAGGGAGCATATGAAAAAAATACCGTATACATCTACAATTAGTTTCATCATGTATGTTGTGCTATGTACTAGACAAGATGTGGCTTATGCATAGGATGTGTAAGCCGATATCACTCTAATCTAGGGAAAAAATATTGGATAGCGATGAGATATATCCTTATTTATTTTAGAAATACTAAAGAGTTATTCATTTTATATGGGAATGGAGAAACCTTTATGATGGGGGTATATATATATATATATTCGAGCTTTTAGAGTGATATCGATGATAGTAAGTTAGTGTATGCTTACCATATTTCACATTCCTTATTAAGTATACACTAGTATTTTATATAATTCTCGTTTCCTTTATCTCTTCATGAGGCAGAGGTGACTATGCACTCTGGTCATCCCAACAATTCCGATGTTACAATCACTCTCGGACATTCACCTTCCATTTTCAAATGGTTAAACCATTCAAAATAAAATTATTACTACAAGACCATGTTGAATTATTTATAAAAGTGCATTCAGATATTCTTAACATATTAAGGATGTCAAATATGTTGTACCTAAGTAAACCGATCAAACTGACATTTCAATGATCGAATTTCTCGGTCCGTGTTACTTCTAACACAACAAAATCCTTATCATATTCAATCGGATTGAAAGTATGATCTTGAATTATGGTTTATTTACTCATTTCAATTGAATCAATTTCATCAAGATTTTGTACTTTATGAACACGATTGATCACTATACAACTATTCTATGTGATATAATATGGATAATTATCCATACCCTTGTATTTATTTAGAGTTCAAAACTTGTAGAAGATAATACACAGTCTTGAACAAATAAAACCTTAAGTGCCCAATTTACGAATGTGTTTAGTAGTTGTATAATTTGGCTCTTGCATGAGTCTTAAAGTGACAACATGCCAAAGAATTAACTAGTAAGCATATTTTATATTTCTTTGTCCATCCTAATTTGGTTCATTTTTATATTTCAATTGATAAACAACTTTACCAATTATTGGTTGCACAAATTTATTGGAGTGGATAATATTACTTTGTATGCATATATTCTTACAACATTAGATGTACCCATTTCATTCTTCTTATAAGTCTCCCATTAGACTATTACATTCTTCAAAATCCTAAAAGAAATATAGAAGTCTTTTGACTTCTCTAATGAGTGTTGGGACTTGCAGGCCTTGGGATTCTAACACTCAACAAATTATAAACTTGCATGCCATGGATAACAGTTTATCAGTTATATCATATACAACTCATAACCCATGGTCTTTGTCCTAATCTCATTTCGACTTAGAGGAATATTAACAAACGAAAGAGATAATTTGCTTGTACCTACCATTTTGTCTAAGTATAAATGCACGTACCATGAGGAATATCAACAAATACGTGCATATATCTTACCTCATATATTCATATATTAATAATACTAAACATAACATCTCTAACTTGAGGAATATCAACAAGTAAAGTGTATGCAAGTAATCTATTAATATATAAATGACAGAGGACAACATTTATATTAGAGATTTATGATCTTTAATATATTTATTTAAGTGATATCAATTTATGGAATAATGTATTTCTAATGAAATATTCTCCTGATTCAAGTGTCTAACACATCTGAAATCACGGTATACGTACAATACATATGTATTTATTCCTAAAATCTAGTTTAGGTTTCTTATACTTCCAATCTATTTAATTAAATCATACTTAAATTAATTGTAATTTTATAAAATAAATAATATTGAATAAATATAATTATTTATTAATCAACACTTTAATTAATTTAAACTTATTCATTCTACAACTTTTAAAATTGAATATCGACTATAACATTCATAGTAATTATATATACATATATCATTATACATGTTATTATTTATTAACTAACATTTAATTAATTGAAATAATTTTGATTAAAATATAATTAATTTTAAAAATTCATTATTATTTACCTTAAAAAATTTATGATAAATATAAATAAAACATTATATATATTTTAATTTAATTAATTAATATAAAATTTGAAATTAATTTTCAAAACAATTTTGAAAATATTTTATAATGATTATAAAGTTTCTTTCATATTTTAAACTTAACTTACAAATTTAAAATATTATTTAAATTTTTAAAACAAATGTTAACCAAATTTATGGTCAACACCCCAAAACTATTCTAGCTAATGTGATTAGTCCGGTTTGAATGAAGGGCTTGAGTTTGATTCTTTTCGTCCTAGTTAAACTTGTATGTGGTCTCCTTTTTGGGCTAAATTGGATTCCTCTAAGTTTATCCATTTAAGGGTGGAAACTACTTTAAGGTTTAAGCTGGTTATCAAATTCCTTATTGAATAGGAAGTAGCTTTCGACCTTGTCGAAAGGTTTGTTAGTTTGTATGAAGTTGGATTCAACCTGGTCAAAAGGTTTGTGAATGATCTCCTTCAACTTTGACCTTGCCGAAAGGTTTGATGGCTAGAATTATAATGTCGAAAGGTTATTGGGATTGTTATAGTAAAAGAGCAGTCGACCTTTTACTATAACATTTGCCCCTTTAGTGACATTTGTTGGGAAGGGGCAAATGGAAAATTTTGTAGCTGTCGACAAAGATAACTTGGAAAGTCAAGAGCATCCCTTTGAATGGGGAAGGGGCAAATGCTAACCATTCAACTTTGTCGAAAGTTTGAATTATTGACCTTTCGACGCTGTCGAAAGCTTAAACTACTTAGTATTTTCACCATTTTAAGATTGCATGTATGTTTTTATGCTTGAGCTATTTAAGTAAAAAATATATTTGAATTCATAAGTAATTAAGAGTTTTAACCAAAACATTTTCACCCGGCAGAATCTTGAGTTCGCCTAAAGTTGAAGCTATTGCCAAGCAATCTTCTATTGTATCCCAGGATGAAGTCGATGCTATTCTTAAAGATTTCGTCATTACTGGGATCGAAGCCATTCCTCCATAACCAACTGATACTATTGATAAACCTCCAAAAGGGTATTTCGCTTATACGGCTATCCACATCTAGCATGGTGGATTCCTTCCCTTTCCTGAGTTCCTGCTTTCCTATCTATCTCATGTTCGAGTTGCTCCGATACAATTATATCTGAATGCTTACACTCACCTCCTTTCCTTGGAAATGCTAACATTAGAATCTGGACTCCCTTCGCTTAACACTGAGGTCCTAAACTCCCTGACCAAGTTGGCAAGGTCAGGTAATCTCAACAAGCAGATTTACAAAGTGAATGTGTACAAGAAGCTTATTTCAGATAGCATTAACAAGTTCAAGGACTGGGAGAATCATTTCTTTTTTGTCAAGTGCTACGCTGGTGTTCGCGAGACTTTTGCCTTCCCTCGTAAGTCTGTTTCAATGTCATCTTCATTTTTCTCCATGTTTTCTGTGAACTAATCTCTAATCTTTCTCAGGTGAACCTCTTATGACACTTAGCGACACAAACCAAAGAATTATCAATTCTTTATCCGCTGCTCCAGAACAACTTAGGAGTAGGTTAACGCTCCTAACTCTTTCGAACTAAGGAAGCATTCTTTGCTTTCAACTGGCCAAAGGATTCTTGGCACCCCACCAGTCATTATGCACAATTCCCACGGAAATCGCTTCTTCTCCACAGGCGATGCTAAACATTTTACTTCACTATCGCCCATTCATTCTGACATCTCAAGTATACTGTTAGCTTATTATTCTCCTCTTTTTGTCAATGTAATTCTTGAATGGCTTTGACAAATTTTATATCTGCTTGAATTAGTCTCGGCTCCCTCAAAGACCGTTGTTTCTTCAAGTGATGTTGCTCTTCCTCCCCCATCTTTATATGACATCAGTCTTGGAGTCTTTTGCTAGATCCAAGAGATCCTCGAAAAGAAAACAAGTAGTGCCTTCCGAAGACGTTCCTCCAACAAAAATAGTGAAGACCACTGATGTAGAGGAGGAGGAAGAACGTATATCTCTTGGGGGAGTGTAACGCCCTACCCCGAGACCCACATTAACAAAAAGAATTGCATAGTAATTTTGTCTGCTAATGCGGAGAATAGGGCTGGTTAAGGGCGACCATCATAGTCTTGCATTCGATAAGAGCTAAGTATATCAGTTTTGGCCCTTATTTTTTTCATTTTATCTCGAGTATTCGACATACCTAATTCCTTTCTAATACACTACTATGGTGGTTATAGGATCGATTCAGAAACAAAATATGATAACAATACAATCTCAAGTCACAGATCAGCAACACAGAAAATATACATATACACTTACATCAAATGTAATACAACATGCCACAAGTGGTATTCAACCACAATATATACATACATCCCCCCAAAAGAATAGATACAACATAAGGTTCCCAACAAAAGACTACTACACAAAAACTAAGCCATAACCAAAGTCGATGAAGAAGCCCAAAAGGTAAAGCTAGCAAAGGTATAAAAGCTAACCTGCAACTCGGTCTGACCCGAGTAATAAATACACGGATCAGGCTAACTAGAACTTGATATTAGTAAAAGATAAAGGAATTTAAGCGCATAAGGGAAACATTCCTTTATGGATAAAGGAATTCTATATAAGAAAGTCTATTTATACAACTAAGAATAAGCATTCCATAAGGCTTAAAGTTAATTACATGATAAGGTTTAACATGGCATATATGTTTCACATTCAAAGGGCTATACAATGTAAGTGAACATAAGCAATATATAAGCCATATGTGAAATCATCAAATATCCAATTCAAAACAAATGAAACTCAATAAGAGTTTATAATCCCAATATCGAAATCACCATAAAACACACACACGCACACACGTACACACAGATATATATATATATATATATGCCTTTCTCTAACTCAAGGCTATAAGTAAATTCATCATCTCAAATTGGTGAAATCGAAATCAAAAACTCATAAAAATTCCCCGGAGTGGGCAAATCCCATTTGCATGCCGAAGCGATGCTGCATGTGCCATCCCCTAGTATTATATATATTAGGTACCTGATGTAGACCAAGTAATAAGTCGTGACCGACTTAAGGAAATAGGTCTAAGTCGTGATCGACTTAACAAAGCTAAGGACGTAAGTCGTGACCGACTTAACAAAGCTAAGGACATAAGTCGTGACCGACTTAACAGGAGTAAAGGCATAAGTCGAGACCGACTTAAGGAAGACATAAGTTGTATGCAACTTATGAAAGTGACGATGAGTCGTCCACGACTTAACAGGAGTTCGCGACCTAACAAAGCAGCTGTAAGTCGTCCACGACTTAACAAGAAGGGTACAGGAGGAGCAGCTCGAGTGAAGAATGCACAAGTGTTAAGTCAGATACGACTTAAGGAAAATGATAAGTCGGCACCGAGTTACGACTTAGTTAAGTCACCCGAAGTTTTAAGTCGCTGAAACCTAGAACCGAGGATCCTTATGCCGCATTAATCTGAACCGTTGAAGTCTTAAGTCGCTGCTATTGATAAGTCGCCAGGTGTGAGTTGTGTACATAAGTGTTAAGTCGTCACCAACTTATAGTAAGTCGTGAGTCTTTATAAGTCGTGAGTCGTTTGTACTTAGGGATAAGTCGCAGAGTTTTCTTTCTGTGTTGTAACTCGTAAGTCGTGTGCGTGACTAAGTCGGAAGGTGTGATGAGTCGTAAGTCGGAAAGGTGATGAGTCGGAGCCGACTTAGGAGTTGTACAGAATTTTGTTCTGTTTGTAATTTCTATAAATAGGCCGGTGGTGCCACTTGTAATAGTTTAGTTGATTTGAAATAAAAACTTTGTTTTGTTAGCTTTGTGCTTTCACCAAATTGGTAGTTGAGTGTAATCTCCTATCTCCTCTTTCGGATAATCGAGTGCGCTCGATTCAACGATTGTAGAAGCCGATTCGCGGAATCTAGTGCGCTAGATCAACGCTCGAAGAATTGAAGATCTTTGAACCCGGTATCGTGCGCGATCAACGAGTTCGGGATAGCTAGAATTCGGTATCTTCGGATCAACGAATTTGGGCATTTCAGTATCTTCCAATCCATCGATTGTTACTTTCATCGATCTACATTGTTTTGATTAATCCGCTGCGTCAGTTTTTGGTATCAGAGCTTGTTCTAGCCAATCATAGCTAGATCGAGACTTGGAGCCTAATCATTTTTTTTGGAGTTTTGAAGAATTTGAATTCGAAGTGAAGATTTGAACACGGCCGAGAATTTGAAGAAGTGGGTCGTGCATACTTTTGTAGTTTGGAGATCGGATCTTATCTTTTGGGGAAGTTGTTGTTCATCGTGTTCATCGCAAAGTTGCAACAAAGTGGGAGTTTTCGATCCATTTCATTTTGGATCAAAGTTTGAATTATGTTTGAATTTCGAAGTGTGAGGAGTAAATCCATCTTTTGGTATCATTTTGAATCATGCCGCCAAGGAGAGCTAACCGTCATCAAAATGTTGAAGATTTGTATAAACGGGAAGATGCCGAGCAAATGGAGCAACGTATAAGTGACAAATTCAATGAGAAGTTGGATGAAGGCATTGGGAGGTTAGAGAAGCTTATGACAGAGATGAATCAAAACCGAAGAAGGGTTTCACCTGAATCTAATCACGAGAGAAGTAGAGTTTCACCACATTCCAATCAAGGGAGAAGTAATGACAATGATCATAGAAGTGTGAGCCGAGACAGTTATAGAAATGTTGATGACCGAGATCGTGTTCGGAGGAATGTAGATCGAAGGGATGGTGGTAGACGTGAAGGGAGTAGAGATGTTGGTGGTTAGAATCGACATCGATATACATCTGATTTTGAAGAGGAGTATGATGGTGGTAGTATTCAAGGAAGAGGTCAAGGAAGAAATTATTCAGAGTATGATCACAAGTGGGAATCGGGAATGAAGACTGAAATTCTAGAATTCAAGGGTGGTATGCAAGCTGAAGAGTTTTTGGATTGGGTGGCTAATGTTGAGGAGATTTTTGATTTCAAAGAAGTTCCAGAACATCGTAGAGTGAAGTTGGTTGCTACAAGGTTGAGGGGTAGAGCTTTGGCATGGTGGCAGCAAACCAAACTTACACGTGAACGAATGGGGAAGTCAAAAATTGAATCTTGGGAGAAGATGAAGAAATTGATGAAAGCAACGTTCCTACCTTACAATTATCAATCTTTGATGTATCAACGTTTGCAGAATTTGAGGCAGGGCACGAAGACTGTTAATGACTATGAAGATGAGTTTTACCAACTTATTGCAAGGAATGATATTATGGAAACGGAAGAGCAGCTGACATCTAGATTCATTGGGGGATTGAGAATGCAGATTCAGGATATGGTTAATATGTTCGATCCAATATCTGTGGCAGAAGCACATCAAAAGGCGTTGGCTTGGGAGAAACAGGGACGACGAGGAGGGGGTGTGTATACTAATTCCAACAATCAAGTGAAGGGTGTAAGTGGGAGTTCTAATGTTTCTAAACCTATCAGTAGACTAGTGGTGAAGGAGGCTGAGAAGGTGAAGGTTAACAATGGTTTCAAATGTTACAATTGTCAGGAATTGGGTCATAAAAGCAACGAGTGTCCAAAGCCAAAGAAGAGAACCATGATTGCGGAAGTTGAAGATGAGGATGTTGATGGAGATTATTCTAGTCCAGTTGAGGAGGATGAACAGGATATTGCGTCAGGAGATGAAGGTTGTAATCTAATGCTGAGGAGATTGTGTTTGACACCGAAGCAGGAAGAAGCTAGTTGGTTGAGGAGTAATA
This sequence comes from Allium fistulosum, assembly GCA_030737815.1. Classification (NCBI taxonomy): domain Eukaryota; kingdom Viridiplantae; phylum Streptophyta; class Magnoliopsida; order Asparagales; family Amaryllidaceae; genus Allium; species Allium fistulosum. The sequence goes on along the minus strand of CM060905.1, from coordinate 796,937,351 downwards.
TCTTTCAATCGACATGCACTATACTGGGAAAGGTGTGTAAATTTGTGATTGACGCAGGAAGCTGTGACAATATTGTTTCAACCGAGGCTGTGACAAAGTTGAAGTTGAAGACAGAGAAACATCCGAATCCATACAAGCTAGCATGGTTGAGGAAAGGAGGAGAAGTGAAGGTGGATAGACGAGTTCGTATTCCATTCTCTATTGGAAAGAAATACAAAGACGAGATCTGGTGTGATGTAGTAGAGATGGATGTTTGTCATTTACTTTTGGGAAGACCATGGCAGTATGATCGAGCAGTACAACATGACGGTCGGACCAATAGCTACAGTTTTATGTTTGAAGGTACGAAGATTATCCTAGTTCCAAAGAAGAGACCACAAGGAGAAAGTAAGTCAGAAGAGATTGAAGAGCTGAAAACTTTATTATCTCTGAAGGAGTTTGTTAAGGAGGTTGAGGAAGAACCGGAAGTATTCTTGTTGATTGGGCGAGAGAGCAGTGAAGAGGTTGAAATTCCAGAAGAAGCAAAGCCAGTTTTGAAAGAATTTGAAGATGTATTCCCAGATGAGTTACCAAAGGAGTTACCGCCACTAAGAGACATTCAACATCAAATCGATCTTGTTCCGGGAATAGTATTGCCACATAGACCACATTATCGAATGAGTCCGAAGGAACATGAAGAGTTGCGGAGGCAGGTAGAGGAATTGCTTGAACAGGGGCGTGTGCAGGAGAGTTTAAGTCCTTGTGCTGTACCAGCTTTATTGGTACCCAAAAAGGATGGAACGTGGAGGATGTGCACAGATAGTAGAGCATTGAATAAGATCACAGTCAGATACAGATTTCCAATGCCGAGACTTGATGATTTATTGGATCAGATCAGTGGGTCCGTAATCTTTTCTAAGATTGACTTGAAGAGCGGTTATCATCAGATTCGCATTAGACCAGGGGACGAATGGAAGACAGCATTTAAGACGAGGGAAGGATTGTATGAATGGCTGGTAATGCCGTTTGGTCTATCGAATGCACCAAGTACATTCATGAGGGTGATGAACCAGATTTTCAGGCCATACATTGGGAAATTTGTTGTGGTTTACTTTGATGATATTCTGATCTACAGTGCTAGTACAGAAGAGCATGTTCAGCATTTGAAGAAGGTGTTAATTATTCTTCGTGAAGAACAATTCTATGCTGCTACAAAGAAGTGTGTTTTTATGGCGAGGAGTGTTCTATTTCTGGGGTATGTTGTGTCGAAAGAAGGAATACAGGTTGACCAAAGTAAAGTCGAAGCTATCAGAGATTGGCCGCAGCCCAAGACGATAACGGAAGTTCATAGTTTTCATGGGTTGGCTTCATTCTATCGAAGATTCATTCCACACTTTAGTAGTGTGATGGCACCTGTGACTGATTGTATGAAGGGTAAACAATTTTCATGGTCGGACGAAGCAGGGGATGCTTTTGGGAAGATCAAGGAGTTGCTGACATCTGCACCAATTCTAGTTTTACCAGATTTTCAGTTGTTGTTTGAGCTACACACTGATGCGTCAAAGGTTGGGATTGGAGGAGTGTTGAGTCAGAGGGGGCGTCCTATTGCATATTTCAGTGAGAAGCTGTCAGGAGCGAAGATGAGATACAGTACATATGATGTGGAATTTTATGCTGTTGTGCAAGCTATTAAACACTGGAGACATTATCTATTTCAGAAAGAGTTTGTTCTGTATACTGATCATGAGGCATTGAAACATTTACAAGGTCAAGACAAGATTTCAGCGAGACATGCATCGTGGATTGCATACCTACAACAGTTTACTTTTGTTGTTAAACACAAATCAGGAGTGACAAATCGTGTGGCTGATGCTTTGAGTAGAAGAAATCATTTGATAACAACAATGAAGATTGAAGTGACAGGGTTTGATATGTTGCCAGAATTATTTGTCGATGATCCTTACTTTACAAAGTTTGTTGATAAAGTCAAGGAGGGAGAGACGGATGAGTTCGTGATGGTAGATGGTTTTCTGTTCAAAGGAAATCGATTGTGCATACCGGATTGTAGTTTGAGAATGAAGATTGTAAAAGAGCTACATGAAGAAGGACATGTTGGGAGAGACCGTACCTTACAGTTGATTCCACAGTCGTACTTTTGGCCATCGATGAGGAAAGAGGTGGAGAGGTTTGTGGAGCGTTGCCATATTTGTCAAGTTTCGAAAGGAACTGCGACTAATGCTGGTTTATATATGCCATTACCTGTACCAACTAAACCTTGGGTTGATCTGAGTATGGACTTTGTGTTGGGGTTGCCGAGAACGCAGCGAGGAAACGATTCCATTTATGTGGTGGTTGATCGATTTTTGAAAATGGCACATTTTATTGCTTGTAAGAAGACGGCGGATGCTGTTCATGTTGCTTAATTATTTTTCAAAGAAATCTATCGACTTCATGGATTGCCAGAATCTATTGTGTCAGATAGGGATACTCGTTTTCTGAGTCATTTTTGGCTAAGTTTATGGAAGATGGTGGGAACGAAGTTGAATTTTAGCAGCGCTTATCATCCGCAAACGGATGGACAAACCGAGGTTGTGAACAGATCGTTGGGAAATTTGTTGAGATGTCTAGTGCAAGACAATCTGAAGAGTTGGGATGTGAAGTTATGCCAGGCAGAGTTTCCTCATAATCATGCGGTAAATCGTAGCACAGGGTTCAGTCCATTTCAGATAGTATATTCAAGCTTACCGAAGGGTCCGTTGGATTTAACGGTAGTGCCACAATCAAAGAAGACAATTAAGAAAGCTGCTGATTTTGTTGATGGATTGGCGGAATGTCATAAAATCGTTCAGGAACGATTGGAGAAAGCAAATGATAAGTATAAACGATCTGCAGACTTGAAGCGAAGAAATGTTGAGTTTAATGAAGGAGATATGGTTTATGCAGTGTTAACAAAAGATCGTTTTCCGGTGGGAATGTACAATAAATTGAAAGCACGAAAGATTGGTCCAGTGGAAATTTTAAAGAGAATCAATAAAAATGCTTATAAATTGAAGCTGCCAGATGATGTGTACACGTCTGACGTATTCAATGTTAAGCATCTCGTACCATATCATGGGAATGAGTTTGTTGTGGAAGATGAGGGTGCAAATTCGAGGACGAATTTTTCTCAACCTGGGGAGGAAGATGCAGACCAAGTAATAAGTCGTGACCGACTTAAGGAAATAGGTCTAAGTCGTGACCGACTTAACAAAGCTAAGGACGTAAGTCGTGACCGACTTAACAGGAGTAAAGGCGCAAGTCGAGACCGACTTAAGGAAGACATAAGTTGTATGCGACTTATGAAAGTGACGATGAGTCGTCCATGACTTAACAGGAGTTCGCGACCTAACAAAGTAGCTGTAAGTCGTCCACGACTTAACAAGAAGGGTACAGGAGGAGCAGCTCGAGTGAAGAATGCACAAGTGTTAAGTCAGATACGACTTAAGGAAAATGATAAGTCGGCACCGAGTTACGACTTAGTTAAGTCGCCCGAAGTTTTAAGTCGCTGAAACCTAGAACCGAGGATCCTTATGCCGCATTAATCTGAACCGTTGAAGTCTTAAGTCGCTGCTATTGATAAGTCGCCAGGTGTGAGTTGTGTACATAAGTGTTAAGTCGTCACCAACTTATACTAAGTCGTGAGTCTTTATAAGTCGTGAGTTGTTTGTACTTAGGGATAAGTCGTATAGTTGTCTTTCTGTGTTGTAACTCGTAAGTCGTGTGCGTGACTATGTCGAAAGGTGTGATGAGTCGTAAGTCGGAAAGGTGATGAGTCGGAGCCGACTTAGGAGTTGTACAGAATTTTGTTTTGTTTGTAATTTCTATAAATAGGCCGGTGGTGCCACTTGTAATAGTTTAGTTGATTTGAAATAAAAACTTTGTTTTGTTAGCTTTGTGCTTTCACCAAATTGGTAGTTGAGTGTAATCTCCTATCTCCTCTTTCGGATAATCGAGTGCGCTCGATTCAACGATTGTAGAAGCCGATTCGCGGAATCTATTGCGCTAGATCAACGCTCGAAGAATTGAAGATCTTTGAACCCGGTATCGTGCGCGATCAACGAGTTCGGGATAGCTAGAATTCGGTATCTTCGGATCAACGAATTTGGGCATTTCAGTATCTTCCAATCCATCGATTGTTACTTTCATCGATCTACATTGTTTTGATTAATCCGCTGCGTCAGTACCTCTCCCAGACGATCGAAGTCATAAATCTCAAACGATCGAAGTCGTAAACCCAGATGACCCGAAGGTCTATAGACTGGCAATCCCAGAATGTGTCACAACTCCCAGATAGGAACCTGAAAAGTGTTAACGTGCATCCCATACCACACGTTCGCACTTAACGGTTTACTAACCACTAGTCATTGCCACATTAGAAAAAAGAAATCATCATAAAATCTCAAAACTCGGAAACTCAGACTCGCCTCATCTCGTTGGCAAGTAAAACACTATAACGGGTTCTCATAGATCATACTCCTAAAATAATAGATCTCGAACCACAACTCGCCAAATATTGGCCTTCCCAGATAATTCCTAAAGATAGGAATTATAATTTAAAAAACTTGCCATAAACTGGCTAAATAACTCAGGAATCAATAACCCAGATAGTTTCGATCGTACAAGTCCGGAATTAACCGATTTAAAGTAAATTCACGTGCCCCATACCACGGATTTTACTAAACCATTTAATTCTCTTTCTCATACGTTCAAAAAGTGTAAAAATATTGTATATTATTTATAAAATAATTTACTAGAGAAAACGGGATTTTGAAATAATTTTCCAAAATCATTTTGAAGGCATTTTATTGAAAATTCAGCTTGAATACTTTAAAATAATTTAATAATAATTTAAAAATAATTTGAAATACTTTTTAATAAAGATTTCAAAAATCCTAATTATTTAGAAATTTTCTCGAATTTTATTTGGAAGAAATAGTGTTTGAAATCGAGGAAAAACGGAGAAATTACTCCAAATAGATATTTGAATTCAATTTGAATTTAAAATAAAAAATTTAATTCAAAATTCCTCCAAAACTCGGCTAACCCATTGATGGATATCATAGCCCATAACCATCATCAAAAACATCTCAAAATTGCAAAGGAATTGACCACAAAAGGCATCGGAATCGGAAGAAAAAGCTTATAGAAAAACTCGAAAATCAAATAAATATAAAGGCCATATGCTGGTCGACCAGGAGGTCAACCCTGCACTTCCGCGGGTCGACCATGAGGCTCCTCAGGTCGACCATATGGTCAACCTATGGAAGTGTATGGTCGACCTCCCGGTCGACCATTCATATGCGAATTAATTTCTTCCGTTCCACGTCGTTTCTCTAGTGCGATTCAATCTTTGAGCAAAAGTATAACATAGCTACAGGCTGTTTCAGGTCATAAAAATAGGCATGCATAGAGTTTGACAACTAAACTACAATCCAGAAAAGATCTGGCAGCAATTCGACTGAAAATGAAAGAGATATTGGTGCTCAAAGTAGCAACCATAAATCAGAAAACTAAGAAACAACTAACAGACAAAGTTCCCATATACAATAAACGATTTTAGCCAAATTTTCACTGGCAATTCATTTTCCAGCTAGCAATTTGTGAGCTTGAACTCACCTTAGTAATTTAGCAAGATTTTGAGTGATTTCAATATGAAGATGATGGCTTTTGGTGGAGAAATGATCCTCGGTAACCTGTAGAAGCTAGAAAAGACACATGTAGGAAGAAACAAAATATTACAAACAGTTCATATCTCAAGTTCAAAGATTTTTATGAAAACTCTTTTGTATTGGATGGAGATTACCTTTCTATTCTTGATTTATATGATTTCCCTTTGAAATTTGTAGTTAAAGTTGAGTAGAAATTGATTTTAGTTTGAGGAAGCCAATATTTTTCTTATTTCTATTTACTGTATCTGTATTTCTTAGGGAAGGAAGAAGAGAAACTAATGTACAGTTAGTTTTCTCAAGCTAAAAAACTCTAGAGATTGGGCTACTGGATCCAATATCTACCCAATTAAGCGCAAGAGCAAAATTACTTAGTGAAAAATAAGGCTATGTACATGTTTTAACCTATTTTATTACAATATACACATATTTCTCAATATAAACTCAAATAAAAATGTATGCAACCAATTGTATGAAAATAAATTTTTATTAAAACGAAATAAAATTTATTGCAACAATAAAATGTTATGTTTATAAATAAAACCTTATCTTTATCAATATTTCACAATTTACACAATTTTATTATAAAACACTATTTTTACTACAACAATTTGTACAAAAATTATTTTCTTATCAAATAAATTACAATAAATCATTTTAACTCTTTTTAATCATCAAAATATTATTTTCAAACAATATTTAATCTTTTATTTTAATAAAACACATATTATCTCCATATTTCTCATTTTATATTCAATAAAAGGTTAATATTGGCAATATTTTTCAATATTGTTGTATTTACCCAAATAAAATTAATATTTGATTATTTTCTACTTAAATTCTCAAAATAAAGCTTTTAGAACTTCATTTTCATTACTTTAAATTTATTTCAACAATTTAACGTTGAAATACATCACCTAATTAATTTATTAGCTTCAAACTAATAAATGCCCAATATTTCAATTTATTTAAACCAAATACTTATCCAATCAATATTTAATCCCATATTCATTCCAAAACGAATAAAATAAAGTCCCAAAATTTCCTTTTTCCATTATATCTACAAAATTCATTATTTATTCCAAATAAACAATTTAAAATTGCCAATTATATTTTAATTTACAATATTAAATTATAAGCTCCGCTATAATTCAATATATACAGGTAATCTCCAAACCAGGGTTGTTACAGACTCCCTCCCTTAACAAAATTGCATCCCCGCAATTTCTAGAAAAGAGTTTTTCCGTTTGTTACTACAGAAAGCCATACTGGTACTAAGATAACAACAATTGAGGTAAGAAGACCGATGAGAGATGGTTACTACAAAGATCACCCTACTCAAACGACCGCAAAATGCTAGTCGTTAGACTATTGCACTAAAGCAAGACAATTACGAGGAATACAATAGATATAAATTTTAATTCACAATACAAATTTATTAGAGTTCGAAATTCATTATTTTCGAAACTATAATCTAATTTTTTTTATTACAATAAAATTTCTTAAAGTTACAAAATTCATTGCCTTTAAATTCAAAATCTAAATTTTCAACACTTGGAAATTTTCCAAACTCCTTCCTATAGTTCTTATAAAAAAACAAATAATTTCAACTCATATTCCCCTTTTTATTCAAAAAATAAATTTCCGAAAGGATTTCATTTCAACAATTCTTAAGATAAAATTTTAAAATTTACTACTCTTTATTTCCAATTACCCAATTCTCATAACAAACTCCATCTTTAACATGTATAACTTATTTTAAAATATTCAATAACCATTTATTCTTTATACAAAGTATTATCTCATCATTTCAGCAATAAAACATAACTATATTCAAACTTATACATTTCAATTATCATAATGGCATTGCCTCGCCATTGATTTAAATAAATAACCCTATCGATTGGCTGCAGCTTTGACCAAATGATCAAAACCACCTTACCACTTGTCCTATCCCACTATGGTTCAATGGCTGCATGTCATCCAGAATAAAATTTAGTTCTCAAATCTTTTAATTTATTTCCAAATTTAATCTTATTAAAACTCAATTTATCGTGTCTGATTGTCTCATCACAGCATTTAGGAAATTCCTATCGATAACGTTGATCAAGCGTATCGACCAGAATTCTTAAAGCACTTAATGGATAATCCAACACAAAAATTATCTTCTATAAAAGAAGTATCTCATATTTAGTTCTCAAAATGTTCTTTATTTATCCTAAAAAAATAAATTCAAATCCAATTTCTCTTAAAAATATATCATAAATTTTTTGAAAAAAATTAGAAAACAAAATCGTTACATATATTCAAAAATCAAAAACACAAAAAGGGACTCATCGAGATATTCCTAGAATACACGATTCTCAAGATTGATGGAATAGACTGGAGTGTTCGTTCTTTCGAATGGTATAATGAACTACTCACAAGACTCATAACGAGTACAGAATGCGGTAAAAGAAATGCTATCCTCCGAAACTCATAGCTAATGAGAATCGGTGTTGGGTCAAGTTGATGAAAGACCCTAGCACCACATAATAGATCGAATAAGATATCAGCGAGATATAAGGGTAAGGGTAAAATACCTTCTCGAATGAGAAAAAGAACACAAATGGAAAATCATTACTTCGGGTGAAGTAATATTACTAAGTCTATAAATGAGTATCCAAAAAGGTTATTTCAAAAGAGGTAAGAATGGCAATATCAATTAAATTCCAAGGATCGCCTCATTTCCTTAGTGGGCATCTTCGTGGAAGGATGACCGAAAGGCTAAGAACCAGAAATGAGACCAATACAATATTTGATTTCCCGACTAGGTGTCATACACGAACGGACTTACAAAAATCAACAGAGTCATAATGACGAGAATTTGAGATATATCATCAACATCTCTATACTCAAGAATGAATACAAAGACTTCGAGATCATAATCAATATTCTGAAGACAAGAATTAACCAACAAACTGAATCAGGATACCAAAATATAGGGCCCTTCAAATCACGGAATGTGGCTTGATAAAGCAAGCCACTCCCCCTCAAATTACTCCAAACTCAAGATGTAAAATAGCGTGCTAATACGCACACAAAGATAAACTACAAGGAACAAATCCCAAAATTCTCAAGTCAAGTATTGCGGATCCCCTCAAAAGGATTCGCAGTCCTCAAGTAAGCAACAAGACCAGACATCTAATAGTATTAACAAATTTCTCCGGTACGGATAAATGCCAAGCACCCGTATCAAAGAGGATTTGAATAGAATAGTCATGAAAAAGAATATAACCTTCCAAAATAATAGGAGATATACCTCGCGACTGAGATGCACTACCGGAAGCCTTCACCGCATTCAGGTTCCCCGAACCTGAACTCTTCCCCTTCTTAGGACATGCTGAAACTATATGTCCTTCCTTCTTGCAGTAATGACACTTGGGGGTTTGAGGACATTCTCTAACTAGATGGTCTCTAGAACCACAATTAAAGCAAGCCAACACTCTAGCTAAAGGAGGTGCAGCACCGGAATGATAACCAGAATTGCCTTGCTTCTTCTTCTTAGGAGGAAATGATTGGGATTTCTAAAAGGGAAATTTCTTCTTATTTGGGCTCGCTTGAACCTCGGCCTCGCCACTACTATCCCTTTCTTTTTTGACGGCTTCGAGGTGAAGCGCCGAATCCACAAGCTCCTCGAATGAGAGCTTAAGCTGAAGCATAAGCGACTTCTTCAAATATTTCTTAAGTCCAAATACGAACTTAAGATTCTTCTTGCATGGGGTACCAATGAACTCAAGCCCATACTTGGATAGAGACTCGTAGGAGGATACATAATCTGGCACAGAGGATTTGCCCTGCTTCAACTCAAGGAAGCGACGGGCAAGGAAAGCCTTCTCGGATTTTGGCACGAACTTAAGCTCAAAACGATCTCGGAAATGCTGCCATGTAAGAGTAGACTCATCTATTTCAGCTATAAGGAGCTCGTACCAGTCTAAAGCTCGTTCTTGCAGCATACTCGATGTCACAAGAACACGATGATGATTGGAAATCTCCATGCGAGTGAAGACGCGCTCGCAGGTTCGGAGCCAAGATTGAACTCCTAAAACTGTCTCGGAGCCTTTGAATGGCTTGCCTCCGAGATGGGTGAAGTCACTACACATACGCGCAATGCAGATTTGCACGGAGGAGAGGAACGAGTAGGAGCAGAAGGCTGAGTGCTCCTAAGAAGCTCAAGAATCTGGTCGGTCGACATATAAACTCCTTCAGGATGAGAACCACTGGACAGTCCCGACACCGAAGTGTGACCTCTACCTCTTCCAGCCATTTGCTGAAAGTCAAGATAAGCTAGGATTACATATAGGGGTAGATATTAGCAATTGGAATTCATTGAATAAGGAATACTACATAATTTACAATTAACATTCGTAGACGTATTCCTTTCTATCTACCCCTAAAGAACTCAAAAGATTAAGGACAAGGTTGGGTTCAACTACGATTTGGGGATGATGTTTACACTTGTATTATACTTGATGTATGGTAATCGTGTATACTGTTCTGCGTTTATTACATTTTTTCTGAATCCAGATCTGATACCAAGCTGTAACGCCCCACCCCGAGACCCACATTAACAAAGATAATTACATAGTAATTTTATCTGCTAATGAGGAGAATAGGGCTGGTTAAGGGCGACCATCATAGTCTTGCATTAGATAAGAGCTAAGTATGTCGGTTTTGGCGCTTATTTTTTTTTCATTTTATCTCGAGTATTCGACATACCTAATTCCTTTCTAATACACTACTACGGTGGCTACAGGATCGATTCAAAAACAAAATATGATAACAATACAATCTCAAGTCATAGAACAGCAACACAGATAATATACATATACACTTACATCAAATGTAATAAAACATGCCACAAGTGGTATTCAACCACAATATATACATACATCCCCCCAGAAGAATAGATACAACATAAGGTTCCCAACAAAAGACTACTACAGAAAAACTATCCCATAACCAAAGTCGATGAAGAAGCCCAAAAGGTAAAGCTAGCAAATGTCCAAAAGCTAACCTGCAACTCAGTCTAACCCGAGTAATAAATACACGGGTCAGGCTAACTAGAACTTGATATTAGTAAAAGATAAAGGAATTTAAGTGCATAAGGGAAACATTCCTTTACGGATAAAGGAATGATATATAAGAAAGTATATTTATACAACTAAGAATAAGCATTCCATAAGGCTCAAAGTTAATTACATGATAAGGTTTAAAATGGCATAGATGTTTCACATTCAAAGAGCTATACAATGTAAGTGAACATAAGCAATATATAAGCTATATGTGAAATCATCAAAATCTCCAATTCAAAACTCATGAAACTCAATAAGAGGTTATAATCCCAATATCGAAATCACCATAAAACAAACACACACACACACACACACATATATATATATATATATATATATATGCATTTCTCTAACTCAAGGCTATAAGTAAATTCATCTCAAATTGGTGAAATCGAAATAAAAAACTCATAAAAATTCCCCGAATTGGCCAAATCCTATTTGCATGCCAAAGCGATGTTGCACGTGCCATCCCCTAGTACTATATATTTTAGGTACCTCTTCCAAACGACCAAAGTCATAAATCTCAGACGACCGAAGTCATAAACCCAGATGACCTGAAGGTCTATAGTACTGGCAATCCCAGAATGTGTCACAACTCCCAGATAGGAACCCGAAAAGTGTTAACGTGCTTCCCATACCACACGTTCGCACTTAACGGTTTAATAACCGCTAGTCATTGCCATATTAGAAAACAGAAATCATCATAAAATCTTAAAACTCGAAAACTCAGACTCGCCTCATCTCATTGGCAGGTAAAACACTATAACGGGTTCTCATAGATCATACTCCTAGAATAGTAGATCTCGAACCATAACCCGCTAAATATTGGCCTTCCCAGGTAATTCCTAAAGATAGGAATTATAATCTCAAAAACTTGTCATAAATTGGCAAAATAACTCAGGAATCAATAACCCAGATAGTTTCGATCGTACAAGTCCGAAATTAACCGATAAAGTAAACTCACGTGTCCCATACCACGGGTTTTACTAAACCGTTTAATTCCCTTTCTCATACGTTCGAAAAGTGTAATAATGTTGTATATTATTTATAAAATAATTTACTTGAGAAAATGGGATTTTAAAATAATTTTCTGAAATCATTTTGAAGGCATTTTATTGAAAATTCAGCTTGAATACTTCAAAATAATTTAATAATAATTTAAAAATAATATGAAAATATTTTACAATAAAGATCTCAAAAACCCAAATTATTTAGAAATTTCTCAAAATTTATTAGGAAGAAATAGTGTTTGAAATCGAGGAAAAACGGAGAAATTACTCCAAATCGATATTTGAATTCAATTTGAATTTAAAATAAAATTTTAAATTCCAAATTCCTCCAAATCTCGGCTAACCCATTGATGGATATCATAGCCCATAACCATCATCAAAAACATCTCAAAATTGCATAGGAATTGACCACAAAAGGCATTGGAATCGGAAGAAAAAGCTTATACAAAAACTCGAAAATCAAATAAATATAAAGGCCATATGCAGGTCGACCAGGAGGTCGACCGTACACTTCCTTAGGTCGACCGCCAGGTCGATCATGAGGCTCCTCAGGTCGACCGTACGATCGACCGGTGGAAGTGTATGGTCGACCTCCCGGTCGACCATTCATACGTGAATTGATTTCTTCTGTTCCAGGTCGTTTCTCTAGTGCGATTCAATCTTTGAGCAAAATTTTAACATAGCTACAGGCTGTTTCAAGTCATAATAATTGGCATGCATAGAGTTTGACAACTAAACTACAATCCAGAAAATATCTAGCAGCAATTCGACTGAAAATGAAAGAGATATTGGTGCTCAAAGTAGCAACCAGAAATCAGGAAACTAAGAAACAACTAACAGGCAGAATTCCCATATACAGTAAACGATTTTAGCCAAATTTTCACAGGTAATTCATTTTACGGCTAGAAATTTGTGAGCTTTAATTCACCTTAGCAATTTAGCAAGATTTTGTGCAATTTCAAGATGAAGATGATGGCTTTTGGTGGAGAAATGATCCTTAGTAACCTGTAGAAGCTAGAAAAGACACATGTAGGAAGAAACAAAATATTACAAACAATTCATATCTCAAGTTCTAAGGCTTTTATGAAAACTCTTTTGTATTGGATGGAGATTACCTTTCTATGCTTGATTTAGTTGATTTCCCTTTGAAATTTGTAGTAAAAGTTGAGTAGAAATTGATTTTAGTTTAAGGAAGCCATTATTTTTCTTATTTCTATTTACTGTATCTTTATTTCTTAGAGAAGAAAGAAGAATAACTAAAGTACAGTTATTTTCTCAAGCCAGAAAACTCTAGAGATTAGGCTAATGGATCAACCCAATTAAGCCCAAGAGCAAAATTACTTAGTGAAAGACAAGGCTATGTACATGTTTTAACCTATTTTATCACAATATACACATATTACTCAATATAAACTCAAATAAAAATGCATGCAAAAAATGTATGAAAATAAAATTATTATTAAAACAAAATAAATTTTATTTCAATAATAAAATGTGATTATTATAAATAAAACCTTATCTTTATCAATATTTCACAATTTACACAATTTTATTATAAAACACTATTTTTACTACAACAATTTGTACAAAAATTGTTTTCTTGTCAAATAAATTACAATAAATCATTTTAACTCTTTTTAATCATCAAAATATTATTTTCAAACAATATTTCATCTTTTATTTTAATAAAACACATATTATCTCCGTATTTCTCATTTAATATTCAATAATATTGGCAATATTTTCCAATATTGTTCCAATATTGTTGTATTTTATTTCCAATATTTGATTATTTTCTACTCAAATTCTCAAAATAAAGTTTTTAGAACTTCATTTTCATTACCTTAAATTTATTTCAACAATTTAACGTTGAAATACATCACCTAATTAATTGATTAGCTCCAAACTAATAAATACCCAATATTTCAATTTATTTAAACCAAATACTTATCCAATCAATATTTAATCCCATATTCATTCCCAAACGAATAAAATAAAGTCCCAAACTTTATTTTTCCCATTTTATCTACAAAATTCATTGTTTATTCCAAATAGACAATTTAAAATTTCCAATTATTTTTTAATTTACAATATTAAATTATAACCTCTGTTATAATTTAATATATACAAGTAATCTCCAAACCAGGGTTGTTATAGGGAGCTTCAAAGAGCCCAACTGTTAAGGCTCCAAAAGACATTGTGGAGCCAACCCCACCTTCAACTGCTCCCCTTCCGCATATTACAATCTCAGACTCTCCGGCTGCGCTAGCACAGATGCAACTTGCTCTTTTTGAGACTCCTAAGTCTCATACCCTTCCGGAGTCGTCGTCTTCCGCTCCTCCACCAACTAATTTTGACGAACTCTTCAAGCTCGTTCTTCATTCAGAATCTTTTGCCTCTTCCTCTCCGCCGTCATTTAACCCCGACTTGGCAGAAAATCACCGCTCTCTCATGGAGCAACAACTCTTGGTAAGCCCTTATCCAATTAATTCTATCATCACTAGATCTTTCTAATTGCTAACATGTGTTTCTTCTCTTGTTGCATATTTCTAGGAACTGGATTTATCTTAACGAACATGTTTCCGGGCTCTCCTCTGGATCCTTCAAGCTACAGGAGGAGAATGTTGAATTGAAAAGTCAACTAGCCTTATTGATGGCTACTCAAAATACCACTTCCTCTGAACTAGAGCGAATTAAAGCTTCCCTCGCTAGGGCCAAGAGTGGTTTTGAAGCAGAGAGGCGAGCCCATAAACTTACCTCTGATGGGAAACTCGCAATGGAGCTTGCCTTAAAAGACTCAAAAGACGAGAAAGCTCGTTTGATTTCCAAAAATACTCTAATGAAAGATAAATTCAAAAGGTCTAGAGCTTCACTTAGGCTAGTTGTTCAAACCCTTTCTGACCTCCAAAAACATGTCATTGATTTTGTCGACACCACCTTGGGGCCCATGATGCTGAATCACTATGAAGATGCCCTCATGCTTGCCTATATCGACAATCGTGAAAAATGTCCCGACTTTGCTTTTCCTTCACTTTATCCAATTTTAGACAAAAGAGTTATGGACAAAATTGTGCGAGTTAAGCAGGGTTCCGAGCCCGAAGGTAAAGAGGAGACTGTTGATTTCAAGGAAGCTCTTTCTTTTGATATCCCCTCTTTTGACATTGAATCTGATTCTAAAGAAGAGGATGATAAGGGTAAAGATCCTAAGAAGAAGGAAAATGATGACGAACTCAATTGGGACAGTGACTCTGACGATGATAATGACGATAATCCCTCTGGAGGCCAAGGCCATGATGGAGATAAGAGGGGCCCTTCCGGTGCTTCAGGGATGGATAGTGAAGATTGAGATAATGCTCCCGAACTAGAACAATCCCCCCCAAAAGATATGCCACCAACATCTCCTGGTTCAACTGCTCCTCCGAAGGGGGAAGCTGCTCCCATACATCCCAAAGATCCACAAGAGAAGGAATAAGCTCCCCAAGCTTCCGTTCCAGTTTCGCAGGTATGGAATTCCCTATTTAAATGTCTTATACCTCGAAGATAATAATTAGTGGTAAATCATTTATCTTAGATAAAGAAGAAGTTAAATCTTCCCTATAGAACAAAACTTGAAAGCAAACAGGCGGAAATTAACAAGTTACATAGGGAGTTAGACAAATTAATAAAGGAACACAATGCTCTATCTCAGAAATATCATAGTCTGGACAGGAGCACTTATGTTCTAGCATTTTTAAATATCAGAGGGCAGCTCCTTTATTAACGAAAGCACGTCATCGGTATGACGCCCTCTTAAAAGAAAATAGAGAATTAATAACTCTATTCTGGATGATGATGGAAGAGAGAGACATTTTAGTCAATTTTTTGTGTAAAGTATATTATAGACATTCTATCATAGATTTTTCATACTTAGGTGAATTCAGTGGGGGTCTACTTAGACGTTTCCATAAAAGATATTTAGATGAATTTGGTTCTGACCCGCATCCTGGAGCTTGCTGGAACTTACCGCGGGTCAAACCAATTCCTCAAGGTCTCCCTGCTGAAAAGCTTAAGTATTATAAGAATAAATTTGTTTCTGAATTCTTTTCTAAATCTATTCTGTATGAACTAGATGAATGACTGTAAATATGTAACAAGTAATTAATTTTGAATATATGTTTTTGTTATGCTTTCTATGCTTAGCTTATTCTTACTGTGCTATTTCAGAATACCAGTTCTTTAGGTCGAGTTGCCCCAAGAGACCACTTAAGTTAGTATGTTAACCTGAGGAGAGTTTACTCTAAAAATGGACCAATTTTAAGGACTTCGAAGTTAGCAAGATATTGCTTTCTTCGGGATTTGCAAAAATTATACTTGGAATACCCCCGTCTCCGCTTCGACTTCCTCAGCGAAGAAAAGGAATTATTCTTAAAAGAAATCAGAACATTCCATTCCAAAATAATTTGTGGTCGTGATAGTTCACCAGCCGGAAAATGGGATTATAGTAAATTTCCGTCGGTTATAACTCCTTAAGGAGTCACTTTACCTTTTGACTCAACGACCATGCTTTCAACAAATACCTTAGGCAAAGTTAGGAACATTGTCTCTCAACTTTAGATGTGATGATTATTGTATTCCTTGACTTTGCTTCTATTTTGAGTTGTAATCCATTGCTACAGTAATAAAGATATATTATTTTTCCTATCTCAATTCTAGTTTTTATTTATTTCCTTTCTTTAATAAGAGCCACAGTCGTCTACAACTTCTCTTGCTCAAAGCTTAATATCCCATGTCGACGTAATCAGAGAGAGATTATTGAAAGAGAGTGGAGCAATCATGATTCGGGATGAAATATTATTGGGACGTTTTGGTGGTAATGTTGGAGCCGTAAAATGGCATAAAAGATACCTTACCCAAAAAACCATAGCCATCAATCAAGGATCGTATTGACTATCTTGAGGCTGAGATTAAGAGAAAAGATGAAGCGGTTATTATGCTTAAATGAAAAGTGAAGTTAAATCCTACAATCGACTTCGATAAAAGGATGATCGAACTTATCCAGCGGATAAGCGATTTAGAGATAAAATTAAAAGATAGTCAAGCTCAATGTGCCTCTTTAGAAATCCTCGTAGGGGAAAAGTCTGCAAACATTGATCCTCCAGTCCCTCGAACAACTCCTTCAATTGCCAAGCTTACTAGATCAAAACTTCTCGCGGCTCAGAAATTTCCAACCATGCTGAACCCTCCTCCGGCTTTAGACGATAATGTAGTTGGAAACTGGTGCCGAAGGGTGCAGTTTGAAATTGCCAAATATTTTGATGAGCAGCAGAAGTTAAGGTATTCTCAGACTATCAATGACTACGCCACCAAGAATCAAAAGCTTGAGCATAATATTTATTTCCTCCAAAAACATGATGATGAGTAAGAAAGGGAAAACAAGACCCTTAGAGCTGCAAACAGGGCCTTTAACCGTGCTTTGAAAACCAACTTCGAGGCAATTGATGATGAGAATACAATTAGAAGAAAGGAGAAAAAGCTTAAAGAAGTTCTTCGCGCGACAATTAGCCATGTAGTTAATCCTTCTATGGAGGAGACCCTTGATAAAGCATCTCAAGATTTCTAATTTGTTTACGTATTTGAACCATGTAAATCATCTTATGCATGATTTTTGTTGCTTGTAAATAATTACATAACTTGTGTAAATTACAGAAATTTTGTAAATATCACCTGTTTTGCGATCCTTTTCTGTAGTGTAACTTTTATGTACCTTTGAATTGCTCATTCGGTGACTTTTGTTTTTTTAAACCTTTTGTCATCTGACTTTCCTGGGAAACATGTAGCAAACAATATTTTTAATTGTTAGCTTGGAATTGACATATTCGTATATGTATATCATTTGCCTAGATTAGCAAATCATCTTGCCAATTGTATAAAAAAGTAATTTATTCAAAATGTTAAGATCTCATATTTAACCATGATGAGAAATGATCATGGATTTAACTCTTTCCACTTGTTCGGAATGCATAAGACTTGTTGGAAGTAAATCCCATTATTTTGACATAGTTAGAAGCCCGAATTACCCATTTGAGGAGTCTTAACAGTATTCTCTTTGATAATATTCTTTGGGCCAGATTCGAGCACTCGAGACGAATAGAAGTCCAAAAATCTTGTCCCTAGACTAGGACTTAATTAAACAACAGTCTTGATATTCAGATCTAGATATAAATGATCCGCTTGCCCCGAAATGACCCGGCCCAATAGGGAAATCCCAATTCAGTGGACCTTTCGATACAATCAAATAGATTGCCAGTGGGCTTGATTTTACCAAGGATGATGAAAATGTGAACTCCCAGCCTTTTATTCGTTGGAGAGACCGTTTCTTATTTTGTGTTGAAGGTCAGATCTGAAATGAATAAAGAAATAGAAATTTAGAGATAAGGATCGTAGGAAAGTAGGTTTTTTAGCTATGGGCCTAGCAAGGGACCGTTTTGTTTTTATAGGCTGGTCCGGCCTATTGCTCTTTCCTTGTGCTTATTTCGCTTTAGGGGGTTGGTTTTTCCTGCTAGGCAAGAGGGCAGCAAGTTACAAATTCTGTCTCGGTAGGACATGTATTTTCTATTACTATGAAATTCATAAATGAAAATGAAGTAGTTAGTGGTGGGGTTAGAGATAGTTCTCTAATAGACCGAGGGATAATTAATTCGACTCATTCACATACAGATCATGAATGTTTGGAACCCATATTATGCAAGGAGACATTGCTTTTGCTAATTCGAATTGAAGGGTGATATCAAATCGGTCTATTTTCGGCGTCATATACATAGTTAGCACATTCGTCATAGTTAGCAGCTCCCAGATTCGGGTATTCAAATAACGAGATTATATAGAAGACCCGAAACTCATGTTCGAGATTTAATAATGAAGTCCTGAAATGAGTATCACGAAACCCGGATTTGGGTATTAGATTTTGAAGTTCATATATGTGAGAATCTTGAAACCCAGAATACCCTTTTGGTAATAAGTGATAAGAGGTTATAAATCCATATCGGCTAATCTGGTATTAATAACAGAAGACCAGAAGACCGTTTTCAGCCATAAGTAATAGAAGACTAGAGAATAAATCTGGCAATAAGTAATAGCAAACGAGAATACCATTTCTGGCAATAATTAATAGAAGACCTGAATACCATTTCTGGTAATAAGTAATAAAAGACCAAAATACCAATATGGCAGATGAAGTCAGTGAATTATTTCCGATTCTCTTGTTGAATGCGCCATCTTCAGGTTTTGATGATATTTTGCATGATTTTCCTTTCTCGGGCCCGAGTTTCTTTACTCATTTGTTTTGGCCTATTTCAGGCAGGGACTCTTTCGTCCAATTCTTGTGCTTATTTAAGCAGTTTCCATTTTAGCCAGTGCCGATTTATGGCAGTTGCCTATTTCAGGCAGGGACTTTTCTTAGTTCGCCGGACATTTCATCCGGGTTTTCGGTGCGCTCGACTAGCTTATTCTCAAGCAAGGCCCGAGGACTTACCCGACCTCCCTCCAGTAGGCGCCTTATCATGGCCATAGTGTAACGCGGATAAGGGCTTGTTGGTACCTTGGCCAGGCCATAGCATGGCGGGACCAAGGGATTACCCGTCCTTCCTCCAGGAGGCGCCTTATCCTGGCCATAGTGTGACGCGGATAAGGGCTTATGCTGCTTTAACCTAGCCATTTCTGACTTTGGCGCAGCTAAAGGCTTACGCCCTCCCTTCAGGAGGTGCCTTGACCTGGGCATCTTGGCGCGACCAAGGGCTTTCTACCATTATTAGTAGACTACCATTTTAGGTAGTCCAAGTTTAAAGAGAATTTTACTCCTGACCATGTAGACTTCTCTTATTTTGAGAATAGAAATTTTATTCCATGACTTGTTCAATCCTTTACAAACTGTTTAAGTTTTCCTTATCTCAGGAAGTGTAGGACCATCTTTTCAAGCACCTTGCATTGATTTGTATCATGTCCATTTATTGGATGAAAGTTGCAATATAATCCCTTAAGTTTCCTTTCAAATCCCGGCTTCTTTTTCTGATAAGGCTAATAATTCAGTTCTTCTTTGGTTCGGATATAGATGTCTTCGATCGAGGTAGTAAGATTATATTCTCTAAGAAGTCTAGATTTTAAGCCATCTTTGACTGGCGTCTAATTCTTTTGTGACTTGGTTCAAGTACTTCTTCTTAAGGATTAGGTTTCCATTTCATTGTTCGTTGATCCTCTTTCAAGGACCTTTCTTTCATCTTAAGGTTTCGGTCGAAAATTTCTTGGTAATCTTTATATTTCCACTTGGTAATTCCTTTACTATCCTCAATTCGGTTGTGGATTCTTCTATACGTTTATGGTTTTCCCTTGAATGGTGTGCCCTATTTATAATCTTACTCCATTTATATGCAAAACTATCATAATCCTTTATCATTTCCTTTTCAAAGATAGTCACATGGGAATATGACTGAATGGTCCTTCTCATTTGTAGAAATAGGTCTTATTTCCTCGAATTCTCCTTTTCGAGAGCAAAGATTGGGGTTGATCCCAAATGAAATGGGTTGATACTCCATTTTAAAGGGTCATAGGGCATAACTTGTATTTTCCTCTTAATGACTTGTAGAGCTTGAAGCCGGAGGGTTTGCTCTTTAAGTAAGTGCGAGTTATAATCCACCTGACAATTAGACCTTACTTCCAAAGGTTCTGTGGACCCTTGAATCGACTTTCCTTTGCAAAAACTTTCCCTTGTTTCGAACATTGAATCTATTCCTTATCCTTTGAAAACAGTTAGAAGAATTGTGAGTCTTTTATCCAAAATAAATCCTTTCTTATTCAAAAAAGAGGAGATGATAAGCTTTAAGAAATTTATCCAAGTAGAAGAGTAGGTGGGAAACTCAATAAGGTCGGAGGTTCAGGCCCTCCTTCTAGCGCCAAAATGTTAACCAAATTTATGGTCAACACCCCAAAACTATTCTAGCTAATGTGATTAGTCCGGTTTGAATGAAGGGCTTGACAGCCTTAAGGATTGCCTTTGTGATTCGTTTGTATATATCTTTCGAATCAGACCTTTCGACGTCATCGAAAGGTTAGGTATTTGCTTGAGTTTGATTCTTTTCATCCTAGTTAAACTTGTATGTGGTCTCCTTTTTGGGCTAAATTGGATTCCTCTGAGTTTATCCTTTTAAGGGTGGAAGCTACCTTAAGGTTTAAGCTGGTTATCAAATTCCTTGTTGAATAGGCAGTAACTTTCGACCTTGTCGAAAGGTTTGTTAGCTTGTATGAAGTTGGATTCAACCTGGTCGAAAGGTTTATGAATGATCTCCTTCAACTTTGACCTTGTCGAAAGGTTTGATGGCTGGAATATGTTTGATGGTTGGAATTATAATGTCGAAAGGTTATTGGGATTGTTATAGTAAAAGAGCAGTCGACCTGGTCGGAAGGTTTGGGGCTCTAAGTTAATAACTCAGGAAGGTTGAAGTTAATATTTGAACTAGATGCATTATTAATCTCGTCGATAGGTTTAGTTCTTTGATTCAATGATTTTGGAAGGTTTAATGACTGTTGAACTGATTTGGTCCTCAACTTAGTCAAAAGGTTCTGATTAGAGAGTTGGAGTCTTCGAAAGGTTGAAATAGTTACTTATGACTGAAGTATTGTTGATCTTGTCGATAAGAACCTTCCGCAGGGGTTTAACCTGAAAATAAGAGTTAATCCAACAAAGTTTCAAGTAAATAGAAAAGTAATTAACCAAGTTTAAGTCTTCCCTCTTTATCCAAGAAAAAACTTTATTTATTAAATTTCCCAAATCAACATTCAATTAGGGTTACGATGCTCTAATTAAGAAGATACAAGACAAGAATGGAAAAAATCTGATCCCCCAGTTGGACCCCCTTGGGTCTTATTTATAGGTGCAAGCGGCCCTCTTTCGACTTCATGCTCTCGACTGGTCGAAAGGTCTCCCTTTTATATGCCACCTTAAACCCTTCGTCTTCATCGAAAGGTTTGCTTTTTCATCTGCTATTATGAACCTTCCGCATTTGTCGGAAGGTTTGTTACTCTTATGTCTCCATGATCCTTCCACCTTTACCGAAGGGTTTGTCCTTTTTATACTGTTTATTGTGAACCTTTCGACCTTGTCGGAAGGTTGCACTTCTCTTGTTTATTGTGAACCTTTCGACATTGTCGGAAGGTTGTTCTTCTGTTGTTTATTGTGAACCTTTCGACCTTGTCGGAAGGTTGCTCTTGTTCAATGATGTCGAAAGGTTGTCTTTCATCCTTTGTTGACTTGTGAGTGCTGCTTTCTTCATAACCTTTCGTTATTGTCGGAAGGCACCCCTGGATGTGCTTCAACCCGTTCGAAAGGCTTATTATGCTTTCGAAAAGGTCATTAAGTACTTGCTGATACTTGCTTTGACTTCTTCATCCTCTTCGAAAGATAAGAACACTTTGAATGCTGGGGAATGAAACCTTTAGACTCCCTCGAAAGGTCTGGGACTGTTATACACTGTTGACGGCATCCCTTCGACTCTTTCGAAAGGTTTGAACTGAACTCCTTTTCTTTAATCTTTGTTGAGAGACCTTTTGTCTTAGAAGGAAGGTTGATTTTTAGTGTAACAACAAATTTTTGAAAATTAGCCAAGGCCCAAAATCAATTCGAGCTTTTATATTAGGGATAACCTTTAGGCTTACTTCATCCCTCGAGCCGGGCCAGTAGCCAGTTAGGGCAGAGTACTTAATCACCCAATCTCAACCTTAGACACTATCTTTTTAGACACCCTACTAAATGGGTAGACTTTAATAAATTAGTCATAATATTGTTAGTTTAGACCGCATAGGCTAACCTAACCTAATATCATTAAAGGAACTAGACTGGATCACAATGCGTAAAATGAGTGAATTTTAAAAATATCCTATTTTGGATCATAATGAGCCTATGAAGTCTACTGGGTTGAACTAGATCCAATTTACATTAATTAAATAACTAATTTTATTTAATTTTCTTGTTAGAGCTTTTCCTTAGAACCACACATTCATCTATCGTTCTCCTAGATTCTGAATCAGTGTCACTTTTTCTAGCAATCGATGTTTCACCACTGGATCTAGTGGTATTTTTAAATATATGTGGATTAGAGTTGAAAAATGGAGTTATGGGATAGGGACTGGCAACCATAAATGGGAAGAGAGGAGCCAAAAAGTCAAAAAATGAAGTGGATGCTTGGGTTTGAATTTATAGTATGAAGCTAGAGAGAAATATCTACATGTTTCTCTCTTATAAATTCAAACTCCAAGACCCCGTCTTTCTCTCCATTTTAGGCCAACCACGACCTGATCTAACATGGACTAGAAACTCCATAAAACCCCTTAGCAATTTATTTATTTTAATCCAATTTTAATCCTTATCAATATCATATATCAATACGTACATATATAACTTTTATATACGCACCTAATAAATTACTAACAGTATCCCAACAATTCTGCAGGCACTCCATTTTACTAAACACGCCCCATGAAAAATACGATAATAATTAATATTTTACAAATATTAGTTAATTTAATTAATTTATATCTGTTATAAATCAATTAAATCAAGCGGTATTTCGAATAACAATCAGATTCGGTTGTGCGACTCATATGTGTGAATTTAGCAACGGTTAATATTTGAGCAATTCAAGTACTAACGTTCACATGTCACCTTAGCTAGTGATGTGACAGTTTGACTTAATTCATCGTCTATAAATCTCATCAGTAAAATTCGATTTTACAAATTTAAGTGATACCCATAATAGTAACGATTATTTACACCAATTCTCTTCGTCAACATTATATCACCTTAAAACTTGTGAAATTTGGTTTGGGTAAAAATTCCAATATCGTCCATATTCAACTTGGTTAGTCCATAAACAAATTGTGGTGTAGAGGACACCGCCAAAAATGCTTACTAATACCGCTACTAAAAAATATCATATAATTTATCCTATACACTTTCTAATACCATATTTTTCGATGGGATACCAAAGGCATCAATTATATCTTTTTTGCACGTCCATCAACCATCGAAGTACTTAAGTTCGATGGTTGATGGTCATGCAAAACTATTTTAACTAGCGGTTGATAGTCGTGCAAAATGATTTTCAACAGTGGCTGACGACCGTGTAAAAAAAACTTTGATATTAGGAAACATAAGAATTTTATTGTGTTTTTTATGGCATTAGTAAGCATGTATGGAGTTGCCCTTAGCATTATACTAAACAAAATCATTGGTTTAATAATAATATTTATTATTAACCGTACTACTATGACTAGAGATTTTGACTTTGAGTTGATTATAGCTGACCATGATACTAGCGTCATACAACTGAGAATATGAATTCTCTATTGAATAGTATTTCACTTCAAATGCTTCAACTCGGACCCTACTTCCTTCGATGGACATCGTGTCACGATTTAACTGTAAGAAAAATAGAGTTTCTATACTGAAGTTCAACAGTATTTTCAAATCGAGAGAACTGTGTAATATCGTCACTCGATATTTCATGTTTGACCTAGTTGTTATTAACCAACAAAAACTCTCGGACGAGACATTCTATGTTTATCCAATAATTATCTTTACATAACCAATTGGTGCTCCAGCAGCCATGAATAATACATTGTCCAATATTTAGAGAGCGTTGCATACTCTGGTCATAATGGATGTATCGATATCTTTTCTCAAAACAACTTGATATGAATAATTAAAAAATAAGTTATTCTACAATGTGATAAATTTCTCATGATTACGACAGTTTGTAATTACTATCACATAAAATGTTATTTAAGATTTTCTAATTAATATACTTTTTTTGAAATTAGGTACTTATGTGGTAGTACATAATTGTATTACAAGTCTAAAGTAGTATACAATAGTACAAGTCACATATGTTCATTGATTCAATCATGGACCAAAGTCAAAGCGCCTAACTACTGGAACAATGGTGATGGACTAATTAATATACCTTAAATTATTTATTTAATTAATTATAGCACTATATAACAAAGTATATATTAAAAATAAAATACCTTATGAACAAGATTGTTTATCGAATTAAATTTATCTAATAAATTACATAATTGCTCGTATGATATACCCTAACTCTACTCGTTATCGTAGTAGGTAAAAACTTCCTATCGCTTTTCATACTATATATGTAACCCATTAATAATAAAATTACAATACAGATTCATCGATAAAAAAATTATTGATATGAATCTTAAATCCAATTCCACAATCTTCGACAATGATTAGCTTATTTGAACTGTTTAAAATGCAAAATAAAATGAAGCAAATAAAAAGGCACAAATGGATAATATGCCCAACAACTAATATTCGTATATCACATGCACAAAATACACTACTTCTATAAATATTAGAAAAACAAATAAGTAGTAATATATAAGGCATTAAGTAACTTTCATTATAGTAATTCAAGAACCAGAATAGTAACAAGTGCCTTGCACCACAAAAATGCAAAGTAAAAAGGAAATTGTACAAAAAAATATTATTACAAACGTTTACCTATAAGAACGTGTCATCTCAATTACATATATGTTGGAAAAATTAAAATAAAATTGAAAGTTTCAAGTAGTTTTAAAGTATAGAGAAGTGGAATGTATGAAAACCACTAGAAAATTTAACTTTTAATAATTTATATCATTCGTTGTCATCTATCATTCATTCAATAAGATAATATAAGACATTAATAAAGACAAATAAATTTAAAACGTCCATGAGGATTACATTTGCAAAACAAGAGTTGTTTTATGAAACAAAGCACGCATGTAAAAAAATGCAACAAAAAAAAAAAGACCGATTTACATTTTGATAATAAACAGGACGCTGCTGATGGGAATGAACCATAAAAGCAATGTCTTTTGTATATGTTATATGCTAATGTAAAATTATGTAAACTCTACAAATAACGAATGATATAAGCATACGTGCACATAGTTAATGTCACTTGCCAATAAATGATTAAGAAAACGCTTTAGCAGTAAGATGCGATCCTAATGTTTACCAGAAGGGAACTGTCTCAAGGTATATACCCTAGATAATTTAAAACACATGTACGTGTACAATATGTAAAGGAAAAAAAAACATGTATCATTATTTCACATTATATAGTATTGTCGAAACTCACACTTTTTATGCTATACAGCGGGCTAACCAAATCTTATATTATATATGACATGTAAATAGTGATACATATATATATTAAGAAAGCTTGAAAGAAGGGCTAAACCATGAAAGATGCATCACTGTCGTTGCTACTTCCATTGCTATGCCAACCAGAGCTTGCTCTGTGCTTGCACACCGGACATGTTCCTTGCTGCCGCAACCAAGGGTCTATGCAACCTGCATGAAACTATGGCAGAATGCCCAAAAAAAATCAGTACACGTTGCTTGTATTATATACGACCAAATGCTGGCTCCAACTTTGGAAGTAAATCATTAATTTGAGTTCTGATAAAGACAGTGAAGAAATTAAAGATAAACTTGACTACCATCATCAAGAAAAGCTTATATAAAGATCACCTCTATTGCCACTTTACATAAATGTAAAAGGGCCTATCCCTAACAACGAATCCGACTGCAGATGCAAGGGTATGTTACATTTATATGTCATTTGCATTTTGAGCCTAAATGCTATCTTTACATTGATATCTTTTTCATTCAAAGGAATTTGGAAATAATGTCTTAAAATTCGGAAAAGGTTCAACTGAAAACTTCTTGCTGATGCAAGTATTATTTCAAGGGACAAATGTAATTGAGTAACGTTCACACATGGCTGCTGCAATCCAAGAAAAGCCATTGGATCAGGCCCTGCCAACTTTACAGTCTTAATTTGACAGAATTTGGAGGTCTGATGGATTTTTTAGTCCTCTCAAACAACCAGACATTCAACAATTTGGTTCTTCAATGCCAATGATAAATGAATCACTTCTTTAGCCACCTAACAAGCAAATTCATTCATCATGTTACGTATGCTATAATTTTGGTGCTAACAAAGGTCGTGCCTAAAATCATCATTGTTAGAACCAACAATAATATGGTCGAGAACATCAACATGATTCATAAAAGACAAAACAAAAAAAACGTGTTTGTACTTTGATGCCTCATAAAAGACAAACAAAGAAAACATGTTTGTACTTTGATGCCTAAATACATCAATGTATTATGATTACTAAATACATCATAATACCAGTATTTAGTAATCATAATACATTGATCGTTTCTCTCTTCCTCCATGAGCTCTGCCCAAATGCATATTTCGACAGATTCGTTCGCTCTGCAAAAATTCCATCCTTGTTGCCTCGTTTCTTAAAAAACAACATTTTTAAATGTAAAAACAAAATGAAAATTCCATCATATATTAAACAGCATATTGATTAACCAAGTCATTTAGATTACATATTAAAAAAAATCTAAATTTCAACATTATATCATAACCTACCAATATGATTAACAAAAACCACTCGCATTTTTTGAAGCAAACTCATCTTTATTATCACTTCATAGTTAAGCATATTCAAGTACTCGTTTTCAATTGAAATCATAGCTAATCCACTTAACCGTTCTTACGACATAATAGTCCAAAGATATGTTTTTATCAATTTTAATTGAAAATCTTCTTTCCGGCAAAACCGGAATAGTCAACAATATTTTATAAGCAGCCTAAAGATTTAATAATTCACTTATATCCAGATAAGACCTAAAAGAAGAAAAAATAATAATTATCAACTGATTTAGTTACTTTCGATGGTAAAACTTCTTTTAACTGTTGAAGCACAGAATAATTCTTAACACAAATATCTTATGCTTCATTATGTTCCCAAGAAACCTTCTAATTTCAATGGTTCTTCAATTTCTCATCGTCAATATAAGATTAAATAGAAAACCAAAAGTTCAATCATAAACTTTAAATTATCCAAACCAGTCTCTAATGCAGATTAAAGCTTGATCTATCATATGAATAAAATAAGTAACTTCAAACTTTTCTTCGAGAGAGTGCATATCATTATTCTCTAAGATATCTCCATCGAATTGTTTATTTCTACACAACTCTCTTTTTAGAAATGATCGGATCAATACCAATTTCATTTGCAATTTATTAAGCCTCTATCCTGTTTCAAATTCATTTTCTCAGGATTTTTCAGAAAATTGATACGAGCTCTTTAAATTTGTAATTGCTCTTCGATATCTGTTTCCTCTCGTTTAAGTATTTTACTTACTCGGTTGATATTGTCTGATATTGTGTACCAAAATCAACGACTAACTAATAACTCAAAAAAATTCAAAGCGTTTTGGCATAATCTTGTAGCCTCCATTATTACAACATCATGTTTAGAATTATTAGTAACATCAATTAAAACATATCGGTTCCTATGTTTGAGTTCATATTGTTTTAACACTTTCAATGTGACTTTCTCAATGAGTTATCGATAATGTTTTCAAGTCAAACCTTTCACGTAGCTTCAAAGTATTTCTCACTGACGAGTTGAGCGGAAAAAAAAGAATAAATCTTTTGCACATGAAAGAAAAAAAATCTAGCTTTCATACATGATTTTGTCATGTCACAAAGCAAGACTAAGACTGTGACATCCACATGAAATGTAAAAGGCTTCAGGATTTACATCTTGATGTTTACCAACGTTAAATTCCATTAAGAATTCAACGCTATAGTCAATAGTTTACACTCAAATTTAAGATAAAGTTTTACTTAATATTGTTACATTTCATATTTGAACCATTATCATACCATTGTCCTCTCACATCATTCATATCAAGCATATGATCAAGCAAAACATTTTCAAGTTCTTTAAAGGGCCAGGTCTGGACACATCATCGACTATAATGAATACAAGAAAATATTCTTCCATCTTGATGTCCTTTGCAGCATCAACATTCATACATCTTAGAATGATGGACATTTGCTCCTTATGGCTCAAATCGGAGTGCAATCAAGGATAATGGAGAAGTATTTTGTTTTCTTAATTCTCATAAGCATTGCTACTTTCATCTTGTTAGCCAACAAACTTTATCAATTCATTTTGAATTTTGCAGCTAAGATGATATTTATTGATTTCATTATTTATCATCCGTCAAAGATGACTTCCATAGTTAGATCAAACTCGGCTATAAATTATATAAATTGACAAAAAATATACTATTTTTCTCTTAAAGTTTCTCATTTAATCCACAAAACAGTAAATTATATCAAGAAAGTGTTTTAATAACACCAATTATGCACATAAGTGTATTTTTTTCAACATTGTTTCTCATGGTCAATTTGAGCTTCCATTGCTTTATGGATTGTTGCCTTTTGTTGAAGTCGTCTATGCAAGTCCACAAGCCTGATAAGATTTGCATTGGGCAGTAGATTATTTTCATGCTCTCTTAATTTAGTGGATAAATTATGTCAATCGTTAATTCTTTCATCGATTGTTTTGGATGTTTTTTGTTTATTCTTAAACAGCTTAAAAAAACAGTAAATTTAATCATATTCATTCGAATACACAAGCTTTTTTCTTTCATGCTCTTCCCTACGTGGATAGTCGTTAATGTAATGTTTAGAAGAAGTATCTACCATCAATCCCGTTTTTTGGGAACATATCGTTCTCTTTTAAAATTGTGATAGGACCACGTTAAATTAGCATAATTCTTTTAGTATTAGGTTTTTTTTCCATAATCTCGAATCGTAATTAATGTTAACATTCTTTTCAAGGTCAAGTAAAGTTACATCCTCATCATCTTCATTATTGACATTGACATCTACATCTACATTATTCTCCGCCTCCACAATATCTACTGATTTTCAATTTCTACTTCAACATTCTTATTTTATAATTACTTCATCCTCATTGATATCGATATTGGAATCAATATCATCATGCTTAAAATTAATTTCTTCAACTTGATTTAAATTTGAAGTTTGAGATTTCTTTTTTCTTGCTTCCAATGAATTTGAAATTGAACCTGCTAATGATTTTGTTTCTTTATCTATGCGTTGTTTTCTCTTCTTATTTCGATAGCCAGAAATTTGTTTCTGAATTCTATCTCAAATTGACGTATATATATGTAACATAATATTAATTTAAACTCAATTACAATTTAATTTTACCCCATCATAATTTAATTTAATTTCATTACAATTCAATGGAACAAAATTTTGATATCAATTCAATTAACTCAACCCATAATTAATTCAAATTCACCAAATTATGAAATAAATAGTACTTACTGTTTTGGGATTTAATCCATTCACAAAAAGAACGTAATCAATATTTCATTCTCAAAACAAAAGAATTTACTGCTTTCATCACATATATTAACAATACAAAGTTTAAAGGTTTACCCGTAAAGTGACAATGACTTAATTTACAATTTCACAGTAAATCAATTAAAAATTATTATGTTTATTAACCATACCCAAAATCCTAAATTCATACATAATTAAAAACATGCATTTCAGGACTAAAGAGTAGGCAATAACACTTGAAATCAGAGATTTAGGCAGCAGCAGGGATATTGAAAATTAGGGCAGCAGCTCAAGATTTGATTTTATAAATTGAGGGCAGCAATGAAAATGAAAATTAAGGCAACATCACATCATTGCAGAAAGCATCGGGTTCGGGGTCTCCTGGCGATGGCAATTGTCCACTGGATGGAGAGAGGAGATGTAGTGCGAGTGAAAGAACAGAATGAGTGATCAATTTTTTTCTGTTGCCCATGTGCTTCCTGTTGCCAATGTTATCAACGCATGCGTCTAGGTGTTAGAAAGGCGCGCCTTTCTAAACTTCAAGTTGCGGCCTCCATCGAAAGCGCACGAAAAGCGCCAAAGTCATGCCTAGCCCAAGGCATAGGGACGCAAGGCGTGCCTTTGGTTTATCGGGTTTTTTCCAAGCAAACCCCTAAATAGATCAAAACCAAACCCGATATAATTATAGCTCAAGGTCGACTACCGAGTCGATAATCGATATTAACATCTTCAACATTCTTATTTGTAGTCTCATCGTCTAGATTGATATTAATATTGAAATCTATGTCATCATGCTCAAAATTAATTTCTTCAACTTGATTAAAATTTGAAATTTGAGATTTCTTTTTTTCTTGCTTGAAATAAATTTGAATTTGAACCCACTAATGATTCTGCTTCTTTATCTTCGCGTTGTTTTCTCTTCCTATTTTGAGAGCCGGAATTTTACTTCTGAATCTTATCTCAAATTGAGATATAACACAATATTAATTTAAACTCGATTACAACTTAAATTTTATTCAATTATGGTTTAATTAATTCCATTGCAACTTAATGGAACACATTACAATACCAATTCATAATTAATTCAAATTCACCAAATTATGAAATCAAATATAAGTATTTACTGTTTCGGGGATGTGATCCATTCACAAACGAATGAAATCAATATTTCATTCCAAAAAAAAAAGAATTTATTGCTTTCATCATATATTAACAATAAAAAGGTTAAAGATTTACTAGCAAAGTGGTACTGAATTGATTTACAATTTCACAGTAAATCAATTAAGATTTAATATGTTTATTAACCATACCCAAAATCATAAATTCGTTTGTAATTAAAATCTTACATATCAGGATTAAAGAGTACCCATAACACTGGAAATCAGAGATTTAGACAGCAGTAGGTAGCAGCCACACTTGAAATTGAAAATTAGGGCAGCAGCTCAAGATATGAAATTATAAATTGGGGGAACCGATGAAAATGAAATTAGGAAAGCATAGCAGCACTGCAGCAGGCGTCGGGTTTGAGCTCTTTAAGCGATGGCGATTGTCCACTGCCCATTACAGCTCCGTGTTGTTGAGGGGGTAGCGCGATGGAGAGAGGAGACGTAGGGCGAGTGAAAGAACCGAGTGAGCGATCAAATTTATTTATTGTTTTGTTGCCCATGTGCTTGAGGGTGGAGCCTTGGCACAACGGTTAGGTCGCCCGCATGGTGATCTCGGCGTCCGGGTTCGAGTTTGAAAACAGCATCTTCGCAATACGAGGAAAAGGCTGCGTACATTATCGACCTCCTCAGAGCCCGCTATCGTGCGAGAGCCTTGTGCATTGGGTTCCACCTCTGTTGTCATGTGCTTCCTATTGCCCTAGACTAATGTCTTACCTGCCTTGGTCATTGGTCGGGTCTGAGAAGAAGTTTCTTCCCTTGGATGATGTGAAAACAGTAGTCATCTGATATTAACATGCTTAAACTTGAACTATACCAGATTTTATTTTTATGTTCCCCACGTGCTTCCTGCTGCCCTAGACTTATGTCTTACCTGCCTTGGTCATGAGTCGGGCCTGAGAAGATGATTTTTTTCCTTGGATGATGTGAAAATAGCAGTTGTCTACTGATATTAACATGCTTAGGCTTGAACTTTACTAGTTGGCAAACCAAGTCTAAACGGGCGAATATTCATATATAAAAAATTAGTTTACGAATTATACTACAAATAATATTCTAATCAACCTTTGTTCTATATAAGAGCATTGCCAAAAACACCATTACTTCATTAATCTCATCCAAACTTTCATAAAGGGCATCTGTCAATTGGCTTTAGCAATCGTTAAAGAAATTTTTTGTAGTCACCAAGATCATAGTTGTATAATTTTTTAGCAATCAACAACAACCAAACGACCAACACAGCCTCTCATAACTCATATTATGATTGTCCACTATAATCATCACATAAAGTATTTGAAAGTGAAACAAATTTTCGTTGTTGGCTCCTATCATCTTGATCAATGACCTTGGTTTATGAACATCGTCGGATACTGTAAGTGTTTTGACGGTTAGCATTTAATGCTCAAAGTACCACTATCATTTTTTATTTGAACGATGGGAAAAGATTAGGATTTTAGGATAAATTGATCTAAGAAATGAAGTGCTTATAAAGTGCATAAGGTAAACTAGCACAAATTTTTATACCGGTTGACTATAAGGTTTTCAACTTCTATTAATATTTAATTACAAGTGCAATAACCAAAACATAAAAATAAAAGAGTTATCAATCCTTTTCCTTATGCATACAAAGTGCTATATATAGCGGATGCAGTTTTCAAACGTGAAAGATACTGTGGAGATATTTTCGGATATTTTGAATGAGCTTCTAATCTTCTTCAGTCCGGTTTTATAGATGTGAAATTTTGGTCTTTGTTGACTAGCTTAAACAGATAGTTTCATATAGGCTAATGACATAAGCTTGAGGGCCTTCATTTACAGGAAACTGGAGAGAGGAATTAACATTTCAGATAGTGTTTATATGAAGACAACAACCAGTAGAGATATTGACCTTCGAGGGATGTGAGAAAAAAATTCACTGAAGGGAAATGTCCCTCAAATCCTAGCTTCGAATGTTGAATTCTTCCAGGAGTTGGTTAACGTCGTGAAGTTTTCAAAGGTTCCAATGCTTCTTTTCAATCGAGAGGTTCGTATGAAGAATAAGCAGAGCACTCACCTCCAGTCTCTTTTTCGATGGGAGAACAAAAAAGAACTTAACCTGACATACTAACCATCGCGCCACGTTTCGATTTTCTATTGGCTACCTTTTGAACTATCTGCTAAGCTGTCTTATCACATCTTTTCATCGTTTCCTCTTCTTTCACTTTTACTTGGATGAAATTGTAAATATTTCTCACTTTTATTGTTTTAATTTTAACATGGATGTTGTATGTGATACTTTTTCTGGAATATGGTATCTTTTACCAAATTGTGACTTTCTATTTCCAGATGGATTTGACATAACATGAATTTAGGATATTTCTGGACTGTCGTAACTTTGATTTTGATATCCCAGTTTCGTTGTTTTCTTAAAGATTTAGGGATGCTTAGATTACTTTCTGTACTTATAAATTTATCCCAACAATTTTAATGTTTATGGCTTGTTGATTTTTATTAGTGGGCTTGGGACCGAGTTAAAAATCATGTTCTTTCAAAAACTAATAGCAGACCTCTATTTGTCTTAGCTTTCAAAGGCCTGAATAAGAGTTCTCGGCCTTAATTAGTCACTAAAGTGTTAATGTGATCCTTTTGAGGAATTCTCTGAAACTCTCGCATGGGAGCCTTTGTTCAAGGGTTTTGTGGGGATTTCGAAATGGAGCTCCTAGATACCTTTCTAGGGAAATTTGATTTTTGTTCTTGAGGATTCCGAATTATAGGCTTCATCTTTGATCCTTTTGAGGGATTGTCTATGAAACTCTCGCATGGGAGCCTTTGTTCAAGGGTATTGTGGGGATTTCAAAATGGAGCTCCTAGATACCTTTCTAGGGAAATTTGATTTTTGTTCTTGAGGATTCCGAATTATAGGCTTTATCTTTGTTTTGAAATTTTTTGAATTACTTACCGAGTTATACTTTTTTATGCACAAAATATAAACTTCTTGGATGTGTTCCTTGGAAGTGTTTAAAAAATAGAATGAGTTCTTACCTAGCCCCTGTCTAAGGGATGAAATAAAAACTTCCCCAGGGTCTTAAACAGTTCGGTTTCACAGTCATGTCTCCCCTATTTATGCTCCAGTTAAGACAGAGAAGTGTGAAAATAATGTGAAATAAGAAACAGAGTATTGTCATTTATCTTAAACAAATAGAAATATAATCCAACGGCTCAATTGTCAGTTAACATAATCCACACAAAATTAATTAGCTATACAAAAGAATTTGGGTACTAACAATTTAAACCACCCACCATTTCTATCCACACGTAGCTTTATATGTAATTTCAACCCACTTCTTTCATGTATTCCTAACCAACGGCAAACAATTAAGCTTTTTTCCTTCTTCAAAATTTTTGAAATGCCAGATTCATTAGAAAATAAATGTAGAAAAAAAGTGAAAGACCTTTATCTCGTATTCCCATGAGGAAAGTATTTTCTGACTTGATTTTTTATATGGATCTGTTAGGTTGAAAAGGAAGTCTTATAATGTTTATTTTCATTGTTCATTCTTGAGTTTTCTTAGTAATTGCTGAATTTATTTGTTTTCTGCGTTATCTTTTCATGTATTTTTCAGCTAAGTAGTATGTTGAACACAATTTTGTCTTAATCTGGCTGAAACTGAACCGGTATGGTTGGAATCCTGGTTTTCCGGTCAAACTTTTTGAACCTTAATTTAAAGGTTTCTGCAGATGTAAACTTTGGAAGTTGCTAAATTCAGTGGAAAAAAAGTGGCGTTGCCAAACCAAAAGGGAGGCTCGTGCTACTAAGAAACTATGGATTTTTCATGACATAACCTTTAGTAAAGCTTACATGAAATGATTAGAAATTTGATTTAAAAAATAATGCTATAGCACTTTCAACAGTTAAAAATAGTTTTGTCGAAAAAGGTCTATAGAGATAATAGTCTTACCTGATGCAGACAAGGCAGACTCCGTAGTAAATCTCCGACATTGACTTGCTCCAAACACACACTGCATGTTAGCTCATCTTCTGTATTTTGAGCGCTTCCATTTGAATCGCCAAGGTCTTGCTTTTTCTGCAGAAAGAACAGTATGAATTAAAAAATAACTAATTCATTGTGACATAATTTTTTGCCAAGGATAGGAGGATCATCTAGCTACGACATCAATTACAATCCCAATTAGCAAAAACAGAAGATCTTTACATCTTTAGAAATACAATAAATGGTATTTCCAGTTGTACAATGTTTGGATGATGACCACCAAAGAGAATCATTTTGAGCATAAGGCATTACTTATCTGCAAAGATGATTTGTAGAATAGTTTTTGCACATATAATGAACAAATCAATACATGAATACATTTGACATTGGTGAGACAAAACAATAGGCACATTTCGCTTCCTTTTAAATATCCATTACATTACATTGTCGTATATTAATAAGTGTATATTTTATCTCATTTCACATAACAAAAGTGTTAAAAGTATAGTTCAAGGACAGAAAATGAAGTCTCCTGACTCTTTCTGATTGTATAAATTTCGACTGAACCAAAAGGTGCATGGAAATTATGAAAGGAATGATGTGCAAATTTCACACATGACTCCAAAAACGAAAATTAACAAGACATTTATAGCACTAATTGAAATATACACATGTGGCATCAACAGCCGTTACCGTGGTTCGAATTCCAGCCGGCATGCCAGAATTCTAGGCATTCCGGTTTGGTTCGGACGTTGAGCGGGCCAGAATTTGCATTAAAACTCGTTCTGGTTTAAATAGGTAGAAAACGCTAATTTTGTTGTGTGAAAACAAGTAAAAACAAACTAGAATGAAGAAAATATATAAAAAGCACCCGATTTAAGCAAGCAATAGAAATGAAGGGGTTTTAGAGTTTTGGATTGGAAAATTTTAGCATGTAATTTTAGGGCTTCGGAAATTAGGGTCAAGTTTAGGGCTTCAGTTTTGTTTAAGTAGCCAACGAAATATTGATCTACAAATGGAGTTGAGCAAGTAACATTATCCTCTTTCTTTATTGGTGGAGTTAGGGCTTAGTTTGAAGATAGACGATAGAGGCTATGAAATCAGAGTGAATGGAGTAGGGGATATTTGATATGCAGTTTATTTTGGTATTGGGTCTTTTTTGTTGGGCCTTTCGAAAAGAATTATTTATTTCTGAGTTTACTGCTGGGCAAATCTCAGTATTGAGGCATGTTTTCTTTGCTAAAAAGGTCAGTTCCATTAGAATATATATATGTGTGTGTACTGAAGCTGGAATCTTCGAAATTTCTGAGACAGAACCAAAATTTCAAATTTTTTAAATAACCGGTTCGGAGTCAAAAACCAAAATTTCAAACCTCGGTTTTTACTTTTATCAAAACCAAATAGGCTAATAGACTAATTGTGAAGGGCCACAATTCACATGGGTAATGGGGATATGCTTATGAAAAACATCAGTATACAGCATAATGCATAATCTGCAAGTTGCGGAACAAATATTAATAGCAAGTTTCATAAATAATGATCCTACATACCAATACACTGGAAGAATAAATAATGGAGATGGCGCTGGAAGTATAATTTAAATAACCATACTAATACACTGGAACTGGAAGTACTGCTAAAACGCAAAAGGGTACCTCACTTACAGAGGACGAAGATGGTTCTTGTTGCTGAGATGACCAACCACTGTCAACATTAAATTTTCAAGAACACCTCTAGTGAGAATGGAGTAGTTTCACATAACTAGTTATGATAAATGAACACTAAAGATTTCAATTTTCAAATATATAACAAGTAACCAGCAACCAGCATAAGAGTGACAAACTGACAATCAACAGAGTGAATAGTGGAAGCAAACATTGTATACATCAAAATAGCATGTTTTCAGACAAACAGACTTACCTCTGAGAACTATGAGATGGACCTTTGTACTTGTGTAAAGGAAGAGCATTGATCTCTTCCTCACTCATAGAAGGAACATCAGGACTATTTTCAATATCCAATGCTCTTAGTGCATCATAATCTGTAAGATAATATGAGAATTGTTATTGGATGTTAAAACTTAATGGGAAATACAGTGCCTTAAGTATTTAATCCTTTGAATTTTGGTCGCCTAGCAGTTACCGATCACACACTTCAATACATGACTGATTGAGATTCTTTTAGGTGGAAAAATTGGGAAATTATATTTGCTATTAAATTACTACAACTTTAAGCCCTTAATGGATATACCTGCAAATAATATAATCTTAAATTCTTAATAAACAAAAACAGTATACCTAAATCATCAAATTCTCTATCAAGAAGAGAAAGCTGAAGCCTAAGACCATGCAATCGCCCTCTTGAAGCAAATGCAATGGAGGGTGGCATGCGCAATCTGAACTCTGTGTGCCCAAGCAAGCCATTAGCCACTGCTGCAGCATGAGCTTGTGCTTGTGCTTGGAGTTGTTGACATGTGGCATACATTCTAAGACCTGTGGCCAACAGAAACACTCCAAGAACTAGCCAAAGCTACACGCATAAAGGACACGATAACTTCAAAACTGTGAAGACCTAAGGATGTACTAAAAGGTACTCTGAATTTTTTTCATACTTACAAGAAAGTTTGGGGACATTTGGTTGGCATTGAGAATCATGAACAGCAAAAGAACTGCCAAATCCAACAGTTAGCACGCAATAATTAAAAGTCAAACATTAAACAGTTTAAAGAAGAGCAAGCACTTGATTCAATCACGATGTAAGAACAGAAACAAATTCCCTGTGAGAAGTGTTCACCAATTGATTAATTTACACTTATTGTTAGCTGATTGCAAATTTAAAGGTAGGAATAGAAGATTATCATATACCTTATTGCTGTTCAAAATTTCCTTGGACATGAACCTGGAGTTATATAATAAGATTATTTACACAACTCCCCTTGCACAACTTGTGTCCATAATTTCATGAGTATTTAAATTGTTTTAAGAAAATAATAATGAGAATGCATACACAAACCTTTTTTTTTCTGACTACCAGCCATTTCTGGTTATAATTCTTTATATTTATCTAATCTATGTTACAAATATGGAACACGGGTTAATTCTCTATAGAACTCCCAGTTGATAAATTTTACTCCTGCCTTCTTATTCCCAAGAAAAGTGATATATACTTAATGTACAAAACACTGTTAAACAAAATGATGCTCTCAAACTATAAATCACTTGACATGTATCTCTACTTATAAATTAATTACTTAGCCCGCAAATCAAACAAGGACTTAAGAATTAAAGCATACCGGTAGCAAGAAACGCCATTGAGTTGGCATTCCGGGGACGACCAGCACTCAGACCCTGAGAGGTAACATGCAGAATCATTACAAAAAGATTATAATTAGAAACAACTGGAAAAACAACATGAAATTGCATTAAAATATTACCATTGCGTGCCTTTCAGGGATATACTCAGTGAACCCATTTTCTATATCTCCTCTGTTACCGCGAAACACAAAACTCATTTCCACGGTTGGTGTTCAATATCTACATATCATAGCAAATGGTAAAAATTATTTAACTGCAAACAATTCAATCAGACATTCCCTTGTTAAATCAATCATTTTAAGATACGCAGATTGATTGCGAAACATTCTAAGTTTTATTTCAAAAATGCTGAGGGGATTCATCGAGATCTCTAATTTTTATATCATTATTTCTCAAAAAATAAAATCAACCACTAGAACCCCAAAACAGGCAGCTAGGGCAGAAAACCTAAGAATGGTTAGACACAATTTGATAAGACGATTGCGTACAATCAAGCATTGTGTGCAATAATTTCCCCAGCTAAGCGTTAACATTGTTTTCGTTCCTACCAATTGTTGGATAACTGGGAAACTAGCCACATTGTGATTTTAGGGGAAAGGGAGCTGAAAATCCAATTCGTAAGGGAATTTGCATTTATCAAAACTAGTTTCTAAAAAAATCTACAATAGTTAACAATTACCTTAAAACAATGCAAAACCCTAACCAAAAAGCGATGACTGATCGAACAGGGAAAAAAACCTAAAAATCTGAAAGGAAAGTAATAAAATAGAGTTTTCACCTGAAAAGAAGGCTTAGCTTTAAATTGAGAAATAAAAAAGAATTAAATTAGATATATGAAAAGAGGAGGAGGTTGAAAACAGTAATGCCTTTTCTGTGTAACGATGATCGGCGAGTGAAGTTTGGAGAGGTAGATTGGGACAAAAATGACCGACCAGAAATCATGTATGTTTAGGGAGCCCAATGGGCCAGAGTCAGGCTGGCCTGTAAATAAAAAGCCTTTTGATATATTATTGAATATCTGTCCAGATAGAGTAGAATAATGAAATTTTGGCACACATACGTACGTATGTATTTTTGCATGGATTTTGAAGATAATTGACTGGCACAGGATTAAAAACAAACAAATAAGCTATTGTCCGAGAGATGAGATAAAAAAAACTACATCGGTACACAATGAGCTAAGATATCACACCGAGGTTTAGTTTCTTTCCTCGTTTAAACTAGTGTAGCTCGTGCATTGCATGCAGCAATGTTGTTAAAAAAATAATATTTTTACTTTAAGTATTGTTAAAAATATATTTATTATGCAATATATAATAAATCTATTCTGATATATAAATCATAAACTAAAACGACTTGCGACTTTCAGATATATGGTTGAGGGTTCAATATTCGCTAACTACATATCTCTGTAAAAATTAACGTACTAACTCAAAATAAAATTATAAATTAAAATTGTTAATACAATATATGTAAATGATTTATGTTATGTGATATATATTTTTTATATGTATGAGCGAATAAATAACTTCGTCATTTTGTCAATATGATTGTTGTATATATTGAATTGTCATTTTTTTTTAAAGTATTTATGCATGCATTAATGAACGCTAAATAATTGAATTTTTTTGAATAATTTGAATTGATGATCAACATAATTAATTAAATATAATGAGTTAAATGTAAATAAGTTGGAGAAAATTGAGAAGGGCTTTGTACAAATTTGTGATTGAGAAGAGCATAGATTTTATGTTTAGCTTATCTACATGTGAACTTTATTTTTTGAATCGCACATGTGAACTTTTATTTATTATTAAGTTTTCATTTTAAACAATTTTATCCTTGTAGTTAACCATAGATTTCATGTTTTTGTTGGAGGGTTATGATTACAACTTTGATAATTGAAAAATAATGTTATGTAGCATTTAGTTGAGTTATAAGTTGGGTATGGTTTGATGACACGTTGAAAGTGAGAATGTTTATATAATCTAACTTTTATTGGTGTAATCTGTACGTTCACATCATAATGTTGTAAAATATAAATTAATTTTTTAAAGGTTCTTAAAAATGAAATTATGTTATGTAATGCACGATAATTTTTTTAAAAATAAATGAATTAGAAATTAAAAGAGTATTATTATTTATGTATACATTTTATGTTATATGATTTAAATATCTTTATATATCTGAATAAAGAAGAAATAATTTTATTATTTTTCTCATATATATGAATATTGTGTATATAGAAATCCTCGTATTTTTAGGATTTATTAGATGGATTAATAAATATTAGTTAATTATATTTATTTAAATAGTTTAAATTTAAGATTACACGATTAGTTTAATATATGGACTTGAATGTAAAATATTAGAAGATAATTGAGAAGGGTTTCTAAGCAATTGTAAAAATATTAAAATTTTAGGTATTTGAAGTTAATAGAAATTTATGGTGCAATGTGTGATAAATTCATTTAGTAAATAAATTATAAAATAAATTTGTTATTGTCATTAATGTATATAATATATGTGGACTATAGTATTATTGATGTGCCTGTGGTATATATATTGAAAATTTCATTTTTTACGATTTATCAATTAGTTTAAATTTTGGATTACGTAATTAATTTAAATGTGTGGACTATAATGTAAAATTTTGGGAGAGAATCATGAAAGATTTTAAATAATTGTAGATTCTTTTAAAAGTATGTATTTGAATGTAAAATATTGTAAAAGTTTAATAGAATAACTGTAAAGTTGTAAATTACAAGATTTTTAAAAATAAAATATTCATTTGGAGAGAATTGAGGATAATAGAGATAACTCCTAAAATTAATAAGAGAGATTCAACTTTTTCTGATTTACTATTATTTAATAGATTGGATATTGGACAAAGTTGTTAAATACATAGTTATTACAGTTGATTATTAACATGTAAAAAATTTATATATTTTCATTGTTGTTGGTTGTGTTTCTTGTGATAAGCTCATTCTTAACTCAAAGAAGTTTATCGTTTTAAAACTTAATTTCTTATGCATATGTATTCACGTGATACGTAGGAGTGCAAACTTATACAAAACATTATTTACTAACATAACTAGTGCAAAACTCAAGTACACATGAATGAGAAAAACTAGATCTTATGGTTTTTAGCATCAATTTGGATTTTCTATGAATTTTAAATGAGAAAAATATATCGTGCTGATTTATAATTTATACTTCTTCATACCAATATTTCATGAACTTGGTATATGTCCCGTATTCTTTCAAGTCACAATCTATCTTAGACAATCATGTGCAATAATGTTTTATTGTTGAATATGACAAATTGATCATGATAGTGATCATGGTAGCACATATTGATATACTTATAAGATAAATTTCAATAAGATTGATCTTCAACCGTGTACATGTACCCAAGATGAGATGGGACAGGAGATCAATTCTCAAGGCCGCAAGTCAGTGGAATTGCTCGTGTCTACTGGCCCTTTGTTTGAAAATTAATAATAATGCACATGCTATATAGCAAAGTTTTATAGTCATTTATTGAACAAAATCATACACGTTATCCCCCGATCTTCAACGTTTCACTTGTGCTTTCGAAGCCGATTGTTTTTCAACGGTTGATCCAGATATACATAAGCATGCTGTTATCTGCACCCACAAAAATGTGGTTGCCACTAAAAATTTAAATATCAGTTGTTATTATTATATGCTATTTACTACCAAGTTATATTTTTTTATACAGTCCAAAACAGACGTATATCTCTGTTTTACAACGGTCTTTCATTGTCATACGGTTATTTTTTGTCGTTGCTCTACATTCATTGACGGTCTTGCACTGCTGTACAATAATTCAACATCAGAAATGTAAAATTGAGTGTCGAGTGTCTATTTGATAAAACAAAATAATGTATGGTAATAATAAGCATGTAAGTAGATTTTGTATGTCGACAAATAGTTATGGCGGTAAGGAGTGACTTTTTAGTAGGCAATAGTAATGCAATTTACAGAATAATCGTTACTTTACATTTTAAAATTTTAAATATAATGGATGCAACATGCCGGTTGATAAAAGTAAATAAAAAAATATTGTTTTCATCTTGAGAATGTAAACAATCATGATCTCCAAGTGATGCATCTTAATCAAAATTAAATCAAAACAACAAATTACTGCATGTGAAAGAACAATCCAAAATGATTAACTAAGTAAACTAAATATTTGCACTCCATTTCTGAAAGTGTGAATGGGAGAAATTAGCAACACACTGCAACAATCTTTTTTACAGTAGGTTCATTAACAAAAGAAAAATACTTAGTTGTGTATTAACTCCCAAAATTTAATCGTGTGACCTATGATAAATGTTATCTTAGTAGCTAATGTATTATAGTCACTGTACAATGGTT
The DNA here is from genome assembly GCA_030737815.1 of Allium fistulosum. Classification (NCBI taxonomy): domain Eukaryota; kingdom Viridiplantae; phylum Streptophyta; class Magnoliopsida; order Asparagales; family Amaryllidaceae; genus Allium; species Allium fistulosum. The sequence goes on along the minus strand of CM060905.1, from coordinate 796,894,401 downwards.
CATAATTTTATGTTTTGTAATTTTAGTGAGTTGGGAAAATAATAGATTTTGAAGCAAAGTTCTAAACTTTTGTCAACGGACAACAATTATTTACTAGGTTTAAAAAATATCAATGAGTAAGAAAGCAACAAATAAAAATAAATATATAAAATTGTAGCTTTTAAAATTGATTTCATACTAAAAGCAATGCTTTTAAGCTTCCTTATGGCCAAGGCCGACCCAAAGATTTAGTTTCCCTAGCCCATGAGCACATTTTCTCTATGAATAATCTAGCCAATAAGAATGCTTCCTAGAATAAAAAAATACAACACTCTACTAGTTTCGAACTCAAGATGCATTACCATAATTATACTACCTTCCACATCGTGCTACATTCCGACTTGCTCATTTTCTAATTCATTTCACTTTTATTTTACCATTTACGTTGTATTTTTTATCAGTTGTCACCCCAGCCCAGTGGGCTTCCCCAACCCGAGGGCATTGTGGGCTGTCCTTTGGGCCGGTCCAACTCATGGTATTTATTTTTCCATCTTCCGAGTAGGACTAAAAGGTTTTGAAGTAGAGAAACTGAAAGAAATTAAAGCAGAAGAGACGAAGTTTAGAAATGAAATGAAAGCTCACAATGTGGATGTAATTAGATGAAATAAAGCAAAGGAAGATCATTATAACAGTTGAAGAGGTAGTGGGATAATAGGGTAGTGTAGTGGGGTTGCCTTGGTATTTGGATGGTTAAATTACTGATAGTTCATATGTAGACATTAAACAAATGAAAGATCTGTCTTTATTTTGTATTGTATAGTTACAGGGTCATTTTAGTAATTTTAAAAGCTTCAAGTTGAAGTATTATTATTATAGTATAGATAGACATAGATAGATAATTGCATGGCGATGACCGGTGACATTTCTTACTTGTAAAATATGTCTCCTTCAGATATTCTTAAAACTAAATATTTATAATCCATATATTTTTCTCCTAATAAAATATTTTCCAAATATATTCTCAATATAACATATTCCAAACAGAATATTTTTCAACAAAAATGTTTTTACCCAAAAAAAGCTATTCTTCCAAAGCATCTTCAACAAAGTCTTCCAAATCAAAATACTTTAAATCAAAATTTTTTCCAAACTCAACATTTTACAAAAACATTCCCTTAATGAAACAATTTTCCTTAACAAAATGTTTTTCACATGCTTTATCCAATATGGTGTTTTCGTAAATCAAAAGATTTTTAAATGATTTTCTTAAAAACACTTTTGAAATGAATATACCTCAAATCAAATAGTATTTCTTATAAAATGTTTATTGAGTAAAGGTATTTTTTTCCTTCTACCTTTCAAAAAAGAGTCCATCGGTACGTTTCTCAATAAAATAGTTTTAACAAAATATTTCCAAATCAGAACATCTTCAAAAAAATTCTTTTTATAAATTCTTTTCAAATCATAAATAATTTTAACAAAAATATTTTCCAAATATTTCAAACTAAATACCCATTTACAAATGTGTAACGCCCCGCCTTTTTAACCCTCGAATGTCGACATTGATACATGCACGATATTCACGTGTCGAGCACTCAAGTGCTGAAAAGACAGATTGTTAGGGTAAAATAAAAATAAAAGGTAAAAAACAAGAAAGAAGGAACACAATATCAGAATCTCACAGCGGGTGGAAACGACAACATATGATATCAAAAGATAGTAAAAATTATCTCTCTAACATACATAGCATTTTAGAGTTATAATTATAAATACTATCATCAGCCTGAACAGTTATAACAGCACGTTCTCACAAATGCTGATATGTACAGTGTAGTAATGCAGCAGAAATAAGTATAGTAGCTGAAACATCCAGCTCGTCTCTTCGAGCTCCAACGAACATCAATGCAATCTTCCTTTCTCAGACTTCTCGAAAGAGCACATGGGGAATTTAGGGAAAACAAATACCACACGTCAGACATAAGTCTAGTATGAGAAACTCATGACATATATGATCAGCATATAGCAGTACTTTTGAGACCGTTTGGAAACGGTTATCCCCTCAAAGAACCACTATCTAATATAAGTACATAAGGTGATATAATAGATAATGTCTTGGATGAAGAATATAAATATATAACATAGTCGAAATGGTTACATTATTTACATTCAACAGCATATTATAGGGTAAAATTAAAATCGATAAGGTACGTTCGCATGGTGGATTTTTTATTGAAGACATCCCCAGAACAATCGGGGCCAGCCTCCTGAAAGGGTTAGTAACTACCTTCAAACGCTGTATATCTCTAAAGAAAATATATACCAATAAGGTAAACATAGTTGGTCCACGCACAAACACTCGTGATCCCGAATATATTAGTTCTCGCGCGCAACATATCGATAAGCGTACTCTTGATATGGAGTCGATGTACCCTATGGTTAGCTAAACCCCTTTGGTTATGCTCCTACTCTATTCTTTGTCATTTCTGATGTTGAGGCTACATTCGGTATCTCTCACACGATTCATCAACACTCGAACAGAACACGAATCCCACAAGGATCTTAGCATCTCGAAAAGTCCACGGATTTCCACAAGGATCCCATCATAAGTCATCCGATGAATGCTAACCACGACCTCTTACTTGGACTTAATCTTAGGATAAACAGTTCAACTATATAACATTCCACTTCACAACCGCTTCCAAAACATAGAACCCATATATCGGTTTTCCAATCAAGTTCGATAGTCTGCTAATCGACTATCAAGTTCAAAATAGACGATCGCATATGGAAAACAAGTCTCGTATACCTATCATGTTTCCGACCTTTTCGTCTCATACTATCCATCGGTCAAGAGTGAAGCTGGTACCGAGCACTATTGCTTATATCCCTACTCGAACATCAGTCTTAACTCCCATAGATAGACAAGCCTACTTCATCGGCTTTTAGTGCTATATATATGACTAAATACTTTACATAAATGAATAAACACAACAAAGCATGATCAAGTCACAAAAAGCACGATTAAGTCACATAAGTGACTTCTAATCCCTTTTTCTATTAATTAATAATTTTGTAATAACCCGCTCCGAAACGGGCCTAACTTTTGATCCAATAAAAGCCCATCGAACCTTAGGCCCATCTCAAAATGAGCTGTTAGGGTGATAAAGTTTAAAAAATACACAATACATAGAGCTATAAATCAACACTTTCAAAATCTCACAGCGGAATGGGTAAAACATAGTATCAGAAATAAGTACCCATTTCATAAAGGAAACCATTTTCAGAAATATAACATGTTAGATATTACAACATGTCTACATAAAGCCTCCATAGTACAATATTTCAAAATAACATAATTGTCTTAACTGGATACAATAAAAATATTTAAAAAGCATAAATGGATAGATAACTATCACAAGTCTTCATCCCCACCTTCATCCCTAAAATCAGCATTATCTTCTCTAACATGTGTATTGTAATGAGGAGTGGGTCAGAACGAACAAATGTATGGTGAATGAGAATATCTAGCTTTACCATAACTGTATTTTAGCAGTATCATTTAGATAGAAAATATGTCTTACGTATTTAAAACTAAACCATACTAATAACTTTATCTGTAAGCCCAAAGGGCTTTCCAGTCCAATTCCAAAATTAACGCGACTACCATTTATGATGCAAGAGAAAGCGTCCAAATTACTTAATATCATTTATTAGGAATTAGGCAGACCCTAACCATTTAATATCTATAAAATAGGCAAGTCTCCGTCATTTAATACCTAACTGATTTCCAGTCCATTTCCAAATTCTAACGCAACCATCGTTAACGATGCAAGAGAGAGCCTCCAAACCGCTTAATATCTTTTTATTAGAAATTAGGCAGACTCTGAACATTTAATGCCTATAAAATAGGCATGTCCCCGTTATTTAATACCTAACCAAAGGCGGATTCCTACGTGGTTCTCACCAACTAACATCATAAGAAATCCCATCAGGTCACTGAATACTTCTTCTAAAGGAAAGAGGCGGATCCTACAACAACCACTTAATACCTCTAAACCCGAAGGTATACATATACCACCGTACATAATTAATAATTAAGGCCATATAAAGTAACCCCTTATTACACCTTTAATTATGGATCCCATAACTATCATTAACTACCTTCCTAAGAGATTAATGTTATTTACTACCATATTAATTCTAATCAATACGTTTAATACGCTACAACCATTACGTTATTATTATTACACACACACACACACACGAGATTTGAATAAAATATCTAATCACATGCAAAGAAAACGCTAATTAATTTAATTTAAATGTCAAACTTATACAAGTTTCAAACTCCAAACAAAAATATTGCTAATATCCTTAGCCAACAACCGACTTGTATACAGAAAGGAATAATACCAAACTCATCTCATATATTAACATAGTTGAATTTATCTCTTCTATTAAGAAGTTTTATAATTTAGATCTTCCATATTCTATTCAACTTTTACTCAAAGCACCTTGAAGCGAAAAAGGGTCCATGCATGTTTAATTTACAAAAATAGGCAGTGCAAACTACAATATAATAAAATTCATACTTTGCACACCATTTCTGACTTTATCTGCTTTTAGAACCCTTTTACTTCTACAAGTGAAATCAAAAGAAATAAAGTGGAATAGATTAAAAATTATCTAAATCTCAATTATAGATCTGATCCTACCATGTTAATACAAACAATTGAAATTCCAACATATTCAAAGGTTAACATTTATTTAGGGAAACTATTGGGGTTTTAGATGTTTTGTTTTCATTTACCAAAATTTCTCAAGGCATACATCAAATCCAGATAAATACTATTCAATTACAAAAATATAAAAAACTTGTTATTTTCACTCATAGTGAATTGTTTGCTTCCTAACTGGATTTGATTTTCACTACGTCCAATTTCCTTTCAGATCTCCCTCTTTTGGAATATACAACAAAGTGAATTATATATAGAAATTAGATTTAGAATTGGAAACTAGAGGGGAATAGAATTGGAAATCAAAATAAATAAACATCTAAACCTCTTTCCCAAAAATCCTAACTGATTCTGAAATCTAAAGAAGAAGAAGAAGGAATCTGTCAGAGCTTTGTTGTTGTCACCAAAATTTTATGAAGAAAAGTGGAGGTATATAGGTCTATCCATAAAGGTGTGAAGAAATGAGAACCGTCGGATTAAAATAATCAGATCCAGGCCATTCGGGCCACTCAAAATAGCTCACTTTTCACCTTCAGCGGTCGACCTCAAATACCCTAGCAGTCGACCTCTTGAAGGCAGAATCGTCCAATTTATTTATTTTGTTTTCTTATTATTTATTACCTTAATTGATTCGTATGTTATCCATGTTAATTCTAACGTTTGCTTAAATGTTAAGTACCCCTTAAAGTCAATTTTTTAATTCAAATTTTAAAATTTTAACAATTCAAATATTTAAATTTTAAAATTTTAACTCGTTTGAATTATTTTAAATTGGGAAACTTCAAACGCCCAAAACTTCTCCGTTTGAACTCTAATTTCAACATACTATATATGTAAATTGATCAAAAAATCACCACGGATGCAATGACACAATCCCTGCAGTCAAATTCCGACATTTACAAAATTTTCATTTTAAGCTTATTTTAATTTTTTATTGAATTTTATGGGGTGTTACAACTTTTATTAATTAAAACCTCTTTTATTAGTAAAACTTCTTTCTCTAATAAAAATTCGTTTATCAATCCCTACTATTCATTTGTACTCTTTCAATACTTCAAAAGGTATTCATATACTTATCTCAAATGGTATAAGTATATCCACAAATCATTAACAAGATTTCTTACTTTAAACCTTTACTTTTCTATCTTTTTTCCAAAAGATTCCATACTTATAATTTCCTATAAAATATCCATTTTAGGGATCTTAGTACTTTCACAAATCCATTCAAAAGGTTTAAGACTAATGTTACTCAAAAATTGTCACCACAAACCAAAACCATTTCACTTATTCTTATATTTAAAACATTCTTTTAAAGATCTATTTACATTCATAAGTATAATCAAAAGGTTAAAGACGAATGTTATTAACACACTGTGACAACAAACCCAAACCATTTTCATACTTATATTTTCTTTAAAAAACATTCTTTTAAATATCTAAGTTAACAATTGGTCTTGTTCGATAGTTGACTAATCGATAATTCAGTTAAAAACAATCGCTTATAGAAATTACGATTCGTATACTTAACTTGTCTTCGACATTCTAACTTATACTATCCCTCGTTCAAGAGTGAAGACAGGTAAGTTAGAGCACTGGTTGCTTGTTAAAGCCTTGCTTAGACACTTCATTCTTGAACCTCACAGATAGATAAGTCTACCTCGTCGGTTTTTAGTGTTAAGTATAGTATTTATGACTTTTATAAATGAGTAAGAAATCAACACGATTAACACGTTTTCAACATTCCCGACTTAACTATTTCTCGTTCAAGAGGGAAGCCGGTAGGTTAGAGCACTATTGTTTTTGTCCCTACTCGAACATCAATCTTAACTCTCACAAATAGATAAGCCTACTTTGTCGGCTTTTAGTATTAAACATAGTTAATTTCCTTTTTTAAAACTTATATATAGACACACACACATGCACACTTTAAAAAATACTTATAAATATGTTTCAAATATCTATGTAAAATATTACTTGAAAATAACTAATTTACCACTTGATGAAAATAATTTGAAAAGCACGTTTTATATTAAAAATCCCTTTACCTCAAAAATACATATATAATTATTGAAATATATATATTTAAACTTCAAACCATCTTCAAAATACTAAAAAATGTGTTATAAAATATCCCTAGAAAGATTAGGGAAAAAATACCAAAGCTATCATTTTTAAACACTTAAAACCACAAGCAACTTACTACAGCATTTATAAATGCTATTAAAAGTCTTTGTTAAAGAACAACATTGAAGAGCACAATCTTTGTGGTAGTTATCACCACTTTAACAAGTGTAAGACTTGAAATTTTTATAGTAAGTACTACCTATAAGGTACTTACAAACTATGGAAATAAACCTATAAGAATATCTCCTAAATTAAATACAAAAATTTCCAAGAACAAGACATATCAAAGTGCTCATATAACGACCTTCTTCTCGCCATAACTTTTTGAAACTTTATTTCACAAGTTAATGAATGATTTTAACTTCCATATTTTTCCAGTAATAAGTACACTTATAGTGCTTGTTAAAAATGCAAAGAAGCTCCTAGCATATGCCTCAAAGATAACTTTGAAAATCATCGAACACAAGACATTTTCAAAGTGCATCCATAGCGACCTTTTCGCTTCTAACTTTCACAATTTTCGTTCACCATTTTTATAACTTTCCAAACCATGTTTTTACTTTCTCATACACCAAAATATGTATAGAGAACAACCAAATCAAATTATCCCAAGTTAAGGTCATAAATCTTCCATTTATACAAGTTAAAGTTAAGGGATATCGAAGTGCACTTATAGCGACTATTCTCGCTTCAAACATACTTCAATTCAACACACAATGAAAACAAACATTTAAACATTAAGTCAAGACCACGTCACATATTTAAGAGGGTAATAAAAGCGATGTTATACAATATAAAGTTTTCATTTGCTTTCAAAAGGAAGAGGGGTCTAAAGTTTATAACTTTACTTAGTTCATATCACTTTAACTTTATATTTCAAGCACAATGCATATATACACAATATATACATACAAGATAGTGAGATAACTCACCTAAATCCAAGCCTACAACAAGCTCAAACTTACAAGAATCAAAGAATCACTTTCTACCATTACCAAAAGCCTAAAGGTCCAACCTTTTGCTCCTAAACCACAACACCATGCTCCATCTCCTTCATATTGCTCATGACCCACCATGCTCCCCCTCTTTCTTCCACTTCCTTCCACTTTTGATTTTAGATCAAAGCTTCTTAAGGTGTTCTAAAGTGTTTGTGAAAGTTTGGTGAAGTTTGAAAGAGATTTGAGTTAATTAGAGAAAGATTAGTGAAGAACAAAGGAACAAAGTGGATTAGTGCTAATCTACTTCCACCATTTTCTTGATTTAAAAATGTGACTAGTGAAACCCTTAAGGGTGTATTTGTAGGCTTTTTCAAGAGGTCATTACCACCTTCTGCCTTCCTTGAAAGGTCACAAAGAAGCCTCCCTCTCATATGTCACCTTTACACCTTATTTTCTTTACTTAAGACTTTCCATAAAAACTCATTTTCAAAATATCTTCCCATGACATCACAATGACATCATCAATATTTTATTGTCATAAATGGTAAAATATTTTTATTTCATTTTAATGATTTTGTAAGCAAATAAGCGTATGTAGGAAAACTTTGAACAACATTCGACGAGTAAAATGTTGTTTATCGATAAAACAATTTTCGATCACATTATCGATATTCTTCAAAGTATTTATTTTTGTAAATATTTTTCCAAAATAAGTTTACCATCATTAGTTATGATTTAAAAAGGGTTAACAAGGTTATTAAACAACTTTAATAATATTTAATCTAAGATTCAAATATTTAAATATGAAATGTTCGAAATCCCGGGTCGTTATATTCTCCTCCACTTAGAATATTTCATCCTCGAAATTCGAACACGAATGACAAAAGAAAACAATCACATGTAATACTTAATAGTATTACAATTACTAGCAAACAAAGCTCACAGTTTTCTTAAGTTCAAAAATACTCTCATCGCACAAGGATGATAAACAATCTATTAAGCATACCTTACGCTCAGTAGCCTCAGGTTATTACTTAGTTGATTATTGATGCTACCTTATAGCAAATCGAAGAGTCATTATCTAAACTCTCCATAAGCCAACAAAACATAGTATGCATATATACTAAAGCCCGTACGATGTACATGGATCATCCATACATAATATCAAATCCGATCACTTGCTCGATCACATAGATTTCACTTCCAAACTAGTATAAATTGCCCGATCTCTCTAGTGCGGACTCCGATCAGGTTCCTTGATTAGAAACCTTCGGTCTTCTTACATAGCCATATATTATGATAGAAAACTTTGGAATCATATCAAGAATCCATATCAAGTGTTCACCGTCAAAAATTGAGTGAAAAATCCTTGTTTGGACCAGTGCAGATCACCTCAAAACCCTATACTCGAATACTGGATCAAGAATAGTCATGCGAATAAAATGATCTATGTATGACTTACGTATTTTCTTATTGGTTTCTCAACTGCACCAATAACCTTTAAATCACATTCTTCTATACAAATAGTATGTCATTCAATACTAAACTATTTATGAACCATTTCATAAAAACATAACTTCAAGTTCATAATCATCATTTTATAACTTAAGTTCATATATGTATAATACTCCATTACATCCTAAGAGTATATACAAACATTAAATTTGTTTTACTTAACAAGTATATTCAACAAATTTAAACTTTTTTTAACTTACTACCTTCTCAATTCAAGAGTTACCACAAAAACACTTAGCTTCAAGTTTTATAACAATTCGGAAGTTTCTGTTTATCCAAAATCACCGAAAATCCCGTTTCATTTTAACAAATGAAAACTACCAAACAAACACATCAAATATGATGAACATACCATAGTGTCCTAATGCATAGGATACATGTGTTAATAAACAACTTATTAAAGTTTCACTTATTTATTAAACATACTTTACCCAAAAAGGGAAAACAAGGAAATGTTTAACATTTTCTGGGATATACCACTACCACTCGGGCACTCTATATAGTATACATATAAAACTTTCCTACGCCAAAAAGTTCATATCGAATTTCTTTTAAAGTAAAATTTTAAAACTAAACACCGAGTTTTATTCCAAATCATTTTTGAAATAATACTATATGCATATATTTTTTGTTTATCAAACCATACTATGGGAATTAACCAAAAAAATTTTACCAAAACAATTTTGTTGCATCCCTTTATTTAGAAACCCAAAAATGAAGCCGATGATGCTGCAATCATCATCCGAATTATTTCAAGCGATAGAAGTGAGTTCAGTACATCCAAATCATGCCTTTTGGACTCAACCAAAATCATTTCCAAAGCGTATCAAATACTTCATAAATATTACTGAGTATCATGATCTCAATTTCATAAACCTATTTCCCAAATATTTACTTTCAAATAATACTATTATTATTTTCTCATAATCTAGAAAAACATTTTCAAAGACATTAGGATTTAAGTTCTCAAAATATTAGTTTAAATCTTCTTCATTTATAAACCTTATTTTATAAACCATACTTATATAAAAATCGTTTTCTTATATGAAATCTATTCACAAATGTTTATTTCCAAAATACCTAATCTTTCCTCAGATTAAAATAAACATATTTTACCAAATTCAACTTTTATAAAAGTTAAATTCTATCCCAACATTATCACCAAATGCCTTATAGTCAAACTATGAAACTTAATTAAGAAGGTGTTCGTTTCAATGTATCTACAAATATTATCTACCCAACCCATACAATAGAGAGTAAAACTACTCATAAACTAGTCGAGCATAAATCAACAATCAACAAACAATAGTAAATGCTCATAAACTGGCCGAGCATAACTAATAAATCAACAAATGACGACAATGCTCTTAAAATGGCTAAGCAATATTAAACTAATGAATCTACAATGATAATAATGCTTATAAATTGGTCGAGAATGTCAAATCATTCTACAAAGAATAGCAATGCTCATAAACTGGCTGCGCAAGACTTAACTAATTGATGAAGGGTAACGAATGAACACCATTAATCCCTACATTAATTGAACTACATTTCAATATTTATGCTTATATAAGTTACCATATATAAGTTCTTTAGTTTTCGCAGTTGGAATTACCTTTAAGGCATACGTTTATAACAAGTACAAATGCACTCTCATATGTATAATACACTCAACTCATGCTAAGGCATTCCATTACCCTATCTCTTAATGAGTCATACCCCACCAAAGTGAAGGTTCTCGCCTAACCTTCAATCTTGATACCAAGTGTAATGCCTCGCCTTTTCAACCTTCGAATGTCGACACTAATACGTCCATAGTATTCATGTGTCGAGCACCCAAGTGCTGTAAAGACAGACTGTTAGGGTAAAATAAAAGGAAAAGGAAACAAAACATAAAAGAAGGAACACAATATCAGAAACTCACAACGGGAAAAAACGATAACATATAATATCAAAAGGTAATACAAAGTACAAACTGTCAGTTTAAGATACATAGCATTTCAGAGTTACAATTCTAAATATTATCATCTGCTTGGACAGTTATAAAAGCCTGTCCTCACAAATGCTGATATGTACAATATAGCAATACAACATAAATAAGAAAACTACGATAGGTGAAACATCCAGCTCGTCTCCTCGAGCTTCAATGAACATCAACAAAAACCTGCCTTTCTCAGACTACTCGAAAGAACACACGAGGAATTTGGGAAAAACAAAAACCACGCGTCACGCATAAGTCCGATATGAGAAACTCAAGAAATATGCGATCAGTATATAACGGTACTTTTAAGACAGTTTGGAAACGGTTTTTCCCTTAAAAGATCCACCATCTAATAAGTACGTAAAGTGATATAATAGATAATATCTATGGTGAAGAATATAAATATATAACATAGCCGAAATGGTTACATTAATTATATTAAACAGCATATTAGAGGGTACAATCAAAACCAATAAGGTACGTTCGCATAATGGATTTTCCGCTGAAGACATCTCTAGGACAACCGGGGCGGGCCTCCCGATAAGGGTCAGAAACTATCTTCGAGAGTCGTATATCTCTAGATAAAATATACCAATAAGGTAAACATAGCTAGTCCATGCACAAATACTCGTGATCTCGAGTGCATCTACTCTCGCATGCAACATAGCGATAAGCATACTCTAGATATGAAGTCGATGTACCATATGGGTTAGCTAAACCCCATTGGCTATGCTCCTAGTCTATTTTCTATCATTTTCGATCTCGAGGCTACATTCGGCATCTCTCACACGAGTCATCAACACTCGAGCAGAACATGAATCCCATAAGGATCCTAGCATCTTGAACAACCCATGGACCTCCACAAGGATCCTAGCATAAGTCGTCAGACAAATGCTAACACTAACCTCTCCGTTGGACCTAACCTTAGGATAGACAGTTCAACTCTATAGCATTCCACTTCACAACCGTTTCCAAAATATAGAACCTGTATATCAGTATTAAAGTGATTTTTGATAAGTAAAACACTTATTGAACCTAGTCTCTACAAAACTGATTCGATGAATTTCTGGTTAAGTTCGATAGTCGACTAACCGACTATCAAGTTCAAACTTGACGATCGTATATGAAAACCAAGTTTCGTATACTAATCACGTTTTCGACATTTACATCTCATATTATCCCTCGATCAAGAGTGAAGCCGGCATTATTGCTTATATCCCTACTCGAACATCAGTCTTAACTCCCACAGATAGACAAGTCTACTTCATCGACTTTTAGTGCTAAGTATACGACTAAATACTTTCCATAAATGAATAAACACACAAAGCACGATCAAGTCACATAAGCAACTTCTAATCCCTTTTTTATTTAATTGATACTTTTATTAATTAAAAACTCTTTTGTTAGTAAAACTTCTTTGATCCAATAAAAATTCGTTTATCAATCTCTACTATTCATTTGTACTCTTTCAATAGTTCTAAACATATTCACATACTTATCTCAAATGGTATAAGTATATTCACAAATCATTAATAAGATTCTTACTTTAAACCTTTACTTTTTCTATCTTTTTCCCATAAGATTTCATACTTATATTTTCCTTCAAAATATCCATTTTAAGGATCTTTGTACTTTCATAAATCCATTCAAAAGGTTTAAGACTAATGTTACTCAAACATTGTCACTGCAGACCCAAAACCATTTCACTTATGCTTATCTTTAAAACATTCTTCTAAAGATCTATTTACATTCATAAGTAAAAAAGGGTTATAAACGAATGTTATTAACACATTGTCACAACAAACCCAAACCCATTTCATACTTATATTATCTTTAAAAACATTCTTTTAAAGATTTAAGTTAACATTTGGTTAAGTTTGATAGTTGACTAATCGACTATCTAGTTAAAAACGATGGCTTATAGAAATCTTGATTCATATACTTAACTTGTTTCCGACATTCAAACGTATATTATCCCATGTTCAGGAGTGAAGCTAGGTAAGTTAAAGTGTTGGTTACATATCAGAACCATGCCTAGACACTTAATTCTTGAATCTCATAGATAGATAAATCTAGCTCATCATCTTTTAGTGTTAAATATAATATTTATTACTTTCATAAACGAGTAAGAAATCAATACGGTTAACATGTTTTTGACATTCATGGCTTAACTATTCCTCAGTCATGTGGGAAGCCGGTAGGTTAGAGCACTATTGCTTTTGTCCCACCTTGAACATAAATCTTAACTCTTACAAATAGATAAGCCTACTTCGTCGGCTTTTAGTGTTAAGTATAATTAATTTCCTTTTTAAAAACTAATATATATAAATACTTTAAAAATACTTATAAATATGTTTTAAATATTTATGTAAAATATTAATTGAAAATAACTAATTTACAATTTGATGAAAATAATTTAAAAAGCATGTTTTATATAAAAAAAACCCTTTACTTAAAAAATAAATATATAATTACTAAAAATATATTTAAACTTCAAACCAACTTCTAAAATACTGAAAATATATTAGAAAATATCCCTAGAAAGATTAGGAAAAAATACCAAATTTAAATATCATTTTTAAATACTTAAAACTATAAGCAACTTACTACAACATTTCTAAATGTTGTTAAAAGTCCTTGTTAAAGAACAACATTAAAAAGTATAATCTTTGTGACCAATTTTATCACTTTAACTAGTGATTTAAGATTTTATTTTTTTACAATAAGTACTACACTTAGGGTGCTTAGATACCATGGAAATAAACCCCTAAGAATATTTCCTAAATTGACTACAAAAATTCTCGAAACAAGGACATACCAAAGTGCTCATATAGCGACTCTCTTCTCGCTATAACATTTTGCAACTTTGTTCCACAAGTTAATGAATGATTTAAACTTCCATATTTTTTCATTAATAAGTACGCTTATAGTACTTATTAAAAATGCAAAGAATTCCCTAGGATATCTCTCAAAGTTAAGTTTGAAAATCACCAAACACAAGGCATTTTCAAAGTTCATCCATAGCGACCTTTTCTCTTCTAAATTTCACAACTTTGATTCACAATTTCTGTAACTTTTCTGACCATTTCTTTACTATCCCATACACCAAAATATGTGTAGAGAACAACCAAATCAAATTATCCCAAGTTAAGATCATACATCCTCTGTTTATACAAGTTAAAATTAAGGGATATCGAAGTGCACTTATAACGACTCTTCTCGCTTCAAACACTTTCAAATATGCTTCAATTCAACACACAATCCAAATAGTAAACATCATGTCAAGGCCTCGCCACATGTTTAAGAGGGTAATAAAAGTGATTTTATACAATATAAAGTTGCCATTTGCTTTCAAAAGCAAGAGGGGTCCAAAGTTTATAACTTTACTTAGTTAATGTTACTTTAACTCTATATTTCAAGCACACAACATATACATACAAGATAGTGAGATAACTCACCCAAATCCAAACCTATAACAAGCTAAAATACACAAGAATCAAAGAACCGCTTCCTACCATCACTAAAAGCCTAAAGATCCAACCTTTTGCTCCAAAATCACAACATCATGCTCCATCTCCTTCATGTTGCTCATGGCCCACCATACCCCCCCCATTTCTTCCACTTACTTCCACTTTTGACTTTAAAACTAAGCTTCCTAAGGTGTTCTAAGGTATTAGTGAAAGTTTTGTGAAATTTCGAAGAGATTTGAGTTAATTAGAGAAATATTATTGAAGAACAAAGTGGATTAGTCTAATCTATTTCCACCATTTTCTTAATTTTTAAAAAGTGATTAGTGAAAGCCTTAAAGGTGTATTTATAGAATTTTTCAAGAGGTCATTACCATCTTCTACCTTTCATGAAAGGTTACAAAGGAGACTCCCTCTCACATGCCACCTTTACATCTCATTTTCTTTACTTAATACTTAAGACTTTCCATAAAAGCTCATTTTCAAAATATCTTCCCATGACATCATCAATATTTTATTTTCATAAATGATAAAATATTTTTATTTTGTTTTAATGATTTTCTAATCAAATAAGTGTATGTAGAAAAAATTTGAACAGCTTTCGACGAGTAAAAAGTTGTATGTCGATAAAATGATTTTGGTCACATTGTCAATATTTCTTCAAAGTATTTATTTTTATATACATTTTACAAAATAAGTTTACCATCATTAGTTGTGATTTAAAAGGGGTTAATAAGGTTATTAAATCACTTTAATAACATTTAATTAAAGATTCAAATATTTAAATAACTCAGATATTTAAATACGAATTGGCCAAAATTCTAGGCCGTTACAAAATGCCTTTAATAAGGTATTTCACAAACCAAACATATTTCCTAAAAAATATATTCATATTAAAATAATCTTATTTCTCAAGTTAAATGTTTTCTTTTTACCTCATGTATATTTTTCAATAATATACTTGAAATCCAAAAATATGCATAACTTCCTTCCAACTATAATACATACATTGTTCTTTCAATGAAATATCTTCAACATAAACGATGTAATTTACATTTTCTTATAAATCTTTTCAACAAAATACTTTTCATTAAACACTTTATAAAAATAAATAATAGATTTGTTAGCTAAGCCTTATTTTTAATTGCATAAGACAACTTAATATTATGCATGGATCATCGCAAAAGATGAAAAAGTATATGTGTGCATCATCATAAATCACAGTAAGATACCTCCTAACATGTTAACCACCAATTGTTGTATTACTCCAATTACAATAGCACTCGATCCCTCATATAAATGTCTATCCTAGCACACTCCTTCTTCATCTTTTTGTCGCATATAGGTCATCATAAATAAATAACAAACATCATCTTTTGTTTGGATAGTAAAGGTTATATATATGTATATATACACACATATACCGTTGCTCAATTTTCTCGCAAGTAATTAGTAAACCAGTTAAAGTCTAGACCGATCCAATCATGGTCGGCCTAGCTAATCTTCGAGTAGTCCATTCATATCTGCCCAAAATCAATATGGCCTCAAACTAAGATATCCACTTAGTATCATTTAAGATCGATGGCCGATAAGCTCTCCCCAAGCGCCTTCAACAACCAACTTATCGAACAAGGATACAACTAAGTCTAGCCTCACGGTCCATATTGGCCCAGCTCTTCAATGACAGGCTCTCTCATGCCAACCCACATATAGTTGGCTCCAGGTCAAACCGCCTACCCAGTATCACCCAATTCAATTACCGGTAAGCTCATTAGACAAGACCAACTCTAACATGACCCATCTGTAGCCTATCATCATTACAGTCGCCTTCGACTAGTCCCAAGAATCCCATCTCGTCATCTCATAACCGGCCTGACACCACTCTTGCAACTTGGTCCTTAGCACCATTTCACTCAGCAAACTTAGGCATTCAGCAACCGGGCCGCTCATGGTGGTCTGCATTTAGTCTGGCTTCAGACCAGCCCGTCAAGGCCAACTCCATAGTCGACCAACACCTTCAAGACTACTTCAATAGCAGACTCATCTGTCAAGACCAGCTCAAGCATAACCAGTCACTGGCGCGACATTGCCCTAACCCATCCATTATGTCAGAGTTGGCCTGGCACATTCTTCGCACCTTGGTCCTTAACAGCATTCAACTTCCAATATCATTTGCAGCCCAACCAGAGTCATTCATCTTCCTTGACACATAGGCATGCAAAAGTAAATGACAAGATGTACAATCAATTATTCATACTACTATATCAAAGCGGTCAAAAGCATGCCTATTCCTGTAGCTTGCCATTAGCATTTAATGTGCATTAAATGCAAAGCCTACGCCTAGTACAGAAGGATAATTGGCATGCTTCTTAGCTGCTCATTCCTTTCTATCTTTACAGCCATCTCTCATCAGCCCATGCGACCAGATCAATGGCCAGGCATGCTTCACGGTTGTTTTATTGTGCAATCTCAGCCATTCATCATCCATTTCAGCCATTATAAATACCCATGCATTGCCACTTCAAAGGGGTTGGAGATCATTAGAATTTTGATTATTTTATACTCCAGAGCTTCTTCATAACAAATCAAAGCCTTAAATACTTAAGATTAGCTAACTTTTTAATCTTAAGTGCTTTATTTCTTATTATTCTCTTATAATTCCTTGTAATTGTAAGATAGAAATATAGTAAGATATCTTCATAGCAATCATTGGAAAGCTTGTTGAACCACTCTATATTTGGTGTCATTTACTTTGCTTTACTTGCTTTTATCATCATTTTACATTTTTTAAGCCCAATGATTATCAAGTAACTTTTTCTTACACAACAAGTTAGGCTAATTCCGAGGTTGGCTAATTCTCTAGTCAACATTTTTCGCTATATGGAGGGCATCCCCCTAAACCTCTCCCTTTTCATCACTTTTCTCCTCCATAAAAAAATCAAATAGTGCTTGTTACCATGGACCTAATTCCTAAAGTTGAAGGTAACAACTCCAATGAGCATGGAACCAATGGCAATACCGTCACCAGTGCTGCCTGCCCCATTCCTGGGCTCAGCAATGATGTGAAGCACATGGTGTTGTAAAATTTATAAACGTAGGCGCTTTGGCCGTCGAAGTGCAAAGTCTTAGGATGCGATTGGACGCCTAAGCTACTATAAACTATGTCCTACTGGCTCCTCCTACAGTCAACCTTATCGACCCACATGTTCACCAAACATCCCTTCCCAAGGCCTACTACCTCATGAACACTATTAAGGCTTAGGACAGAGTGGTGCTTGAAACCCCACTCATGGATGTTCGTGCTCATCCAAGGAGGTATGCTTCACACACGCCAAGCAACGTTAATATTGCTCTAGATGCAGTAGGGCCCATAGAGCCAAGACATCACTGTTCCACTTTAGTGGAATGGCCATATGCATTTGAGCATATACAGACGTCTTCTTTTGAATGTCTCAATAGTGGTGCTTCGGCTATCGATAAGGAGAATGGGCTCCCACGGCACACTCTAGATCTCATAGGGATGTGGCCATGAATATGACAAGGGAAGGGCGGGTTGTTCACTCATGGTCACCCTCTATGCATAGGGAGGGGAGGTCTCCTACTCCAACTCATCGCCATCGTCATCACCCCCCTTCCCACTATCAATCCCCCACTCTACCAAGGCATTGGTTGAGCCCACAGCTAGTAGTTGGATAGACCATCATGCATCAAGTAGATGCTAGCCTCAGGAAGGAAATGAACATCCTTTACCAGCAGCTCAACTGAATGCAACCTAAAATGCTAGATGCAAAGTGTTTTTGGGTGACGAGAATGGCATTTTCTAAGCAAATATTGAATAGTTACATTCATAGGCGATATGCTTTGCCGCTTATTGACAAGTATGATGGAGGTTTTGACCCATTTGATGATGTTACTGCATTCAACTTCATTACCCATGCCGGTCAGCTTTTCGGCCTAATAAAATACCTACCCTTTCCATCCACCCTCACAAGGCTAGCCTCCAGCTGGTTCTTGTATCTACAATTGGGTAGCATGAGGCCCAACCATGTGTAGATTTCAAGACCCTAGTTCTTTACTTCCAAGACCCATGTTATGATGGCTAGTGACTTAGGTGACATCATACAGAGGCCAACTGAAAATTGCAGTCGTATGTCAACCGCTTCAATAACAAGTCCACCAAGGCTAGGGGTGCCGACATGAACAACCTGGCCGTGCTCTCTGTTCATGGGTCATGTAAAGTCTAGAATGTGGACAGAGCTTCAAAAGCAGTCGGCTATGTACATAACTTACTTCGATCAACGGGCGAACGACATAATGAGAATGGAAGACGCCGATCTTTTTGATAGCAATACTAAAACTCGGCATACAACCCAACCCGATCTTTGCAATAACATCGACCATTGACCCAATGGTCGGCAAAATGACACTAAAAGACGAGTTGAAGCCAAATCTTAGTACAGGTCCAGGTATGCTAATTATGCTAATTTGAACAGAGATATAGAGACAATATATCTCATGATCCCAAGACTAGTGCAATTTCAAAGACCAAACACTAGTAGGAATAGAAGAAGGGAAGAGCCTAGTGGGAACAACAAATACTACCGGTTCCACCAAACCAACGACTATGCCACCAATGGGTGTTGGGTGCTCAAAGATGAAATTGAAAGGCTGATCAAGGAAGGGATCCTTCTGGAGTTTGTTCGTGATTAAGTTGAACAGAGGAAGGGCAACAATTGGCCAGCACCGCCGCAATAACCTAGCAACAACGTCGTAGCAATCACTAACATCTTGACCATATGTGGAGGCCCACATGTAGTCGAAAATAGTTAGGAGCACAATCTTGATATTAGAGGGAGGTGGCACAGTCGGCTAAGTATATTCCTTAGAGCATTGAGCATCAAAAGCACCCAATTTGGAACCAGATCAACCCATCACTTTCAGTGGTGAAGACCAGGAAACAGTCTCATACCTCCATCATGATCCTATAGTCATCGCTTAGCCTATTCAAGTGTGCATTGAGCTTTTATGGATTGGGGAAGCTTAGTCAACTTCATTTCAAACATGTTTTCGAAGCTCTCAAGCTCCCTTCTTCGAGCCTCATCCCCTGCGCCTTGCTAATTTATGGTTTTAAGGGTGTGGGCATTGTTCTGATAGGCAACATCTCATTTATGACAATCTTCGATCAAGAACCCCTTGCTGCAAAGATCCAAATAAACTTTGTAGTGGTTGATTGCCCTTTTCTTACAATCTTTTGATAGGATGATTGACACTCATTGAACTAGATGCCATCATCTCCTACAATTAGCTGGTCACGAAATTCCCTATTTAGGACAGGATCGACAAGATCTTAGGCAATCAATAAAAGGAAATGGAGTGTTATGGAAGCTCCCTTAAACAAGCAAAGAAGGGTGTTTTCATGCTGTAGCAAAAGCTAGAAACACTCAGTGATGGGTCACTCGAGAGAACCATCAAGTCGATCAATGCTCTGTTTCTTGTTGAGACCGCCCTCAATTCTAAAATATCAACAACTCCTCCCGCCAGCAACGATCCATAGGAGCAATCTATTGCAATCAACGACGTGTCACCCGAAAGTAGCCTCGAGTTGGACAATGCTCAGTGTCATGCAGGGACTGTCCTTGCCATTGAAGGAAAAACTATTGATGGTGTGTCACCTGAGAGTACCCTCAAGCCTAGCAATGCTCAAGGTCGTGCAAGAACCACCCTCGACTTGAAGCTGCATCACCTGCCTACGTATCACCCATGAGTACCCTTAAGCCCAACAACGCTCAAGGTCATGTCGAGACCGTCATCCATAATGAAGAATGGTATGGCAGGAATCATATATCCTTGGCCACTCCCAAATAACTAAAGAGCACATCATAGCATGAAAAATAGCAAGTTGCTCCCCGTTGGAAAGCAAGGACATCCAACACAACAAATCCTACCCTCTCAACATCAGTAGACAAATCTTCGAGGGCCAAAGGTAACATAACTACATCGACTCAAACATGGACATCCGTCCTGACCCAAGAAAATATTTTAAATCGGCATAGAGCTTAGCCAGGAAGTAAGGGAGGATCTGATCAAGTTCTTGCAATAGAGCAAAGATGACTTCGCATCGGGGCACACTGACATCACCGGGTTGATCATAGAGTTGTTCGCCACACGCTCGACATCAATCATAGGGCCACCCCCATCCGTCAAAAAGACCAACCGCATAACCTAGAAAGTTATTAAGCTCTCAAAGAAGAAGTAAGGAAGCTATTAGCTAATGTCTTCATTCGGGAGGTAGAATATTTGGTTTGGGGAGCTAACCCAGTACTGGTCAGAAAGCCAAATGGGACTCGGAAAACTTGCATTGACTTCTCTAACCTCAACAAAACCCACCCAAAGGTAGTTTTCCTTGGCCTCGCATCAATCGGCTTGTGGATGTGACTGGAGGACATGAGCTCCTCACCTTCATGGATTCCTATTATGGTTACCATCATATTGCAATGCATGGCCTAGATTAAAAGCACCCTTCCTTCATCACAAATGTCAGCCTGTACTGCTACTATGCCATGCCTTTTGGTTTACAAAATGCGAGTGTCACCGATCAATGTCTCGTCAAGCAAACATTCTTTGAATAGATCGGTCAGTTCATGGAAGTTATATGGACAACATGCTGGTGAAGTTTGAAAATTCCGAGGGGAATGTATAGAACCTGACCGAGACTTTCAACATACTACGCTAATACAACATGAAGTTGAATCCAAAGAAGTGCTCCTTTGTCATCTAGTCTGGTAAATTTCTAGGATATGTCGTGAGTGTCAAAGGCATTAAGGCCAATTTCGAAAAGATCTAAGTCATCCAGGACATGTAGGTCCTCAGAACTATGAAGTAAGTGCAGATTGTAAAAGGGATGGTTGTAACAACCATGTTGTTAATTACCTGATTAATTGAATATAATTAGGAATAATTAATTTTAAATTGTGATTTGTAAAATTTAATTATGAAATTAAACCTAGTTTTGTAAATAGTTGATTTGTCTATCTTAATAAATCTTAAGATAACTTTGGAAATGATGTAAATTCAGTTAAGGGTTGATATTAGGATTCATTATCAAAAATAATGAGAATAATTTTATTTCAGAAGTTATATTTAAAATTTTACAATATCTTAGTATTATTATAAATGAGAGTTTTAAACTAGTTAATTTGGTCTTGTTAAATTTGAGAAATTAACTTGTGATTTTTTAAAACATTGATTAGTGTAAATAAATGAAATAAGAAGGAAACAAAAACACTTGTCTTAAGAAATTAATAAGCATCACTTTTCTTATAGGATCCATATCCCCATTAGGCCCATGTAGCTAGGTGAGAAATAAACTTATACGTTTATTTCCTTTGTTCTTTCTCATTTCAACAGCAAACAAAAATCAGAAAACTCATTATCTCATGAACCCTAAAGCTAAATCCCCAAATCAAAGATGCAAATCAAAGGGCTTTGGTCTAATACTTGTAGAAATCAAATAAGGTAATCTCTTCTATAATTTTATCTATCTTATAGGGTTTAGCTTTAGATTACACTTTGGTTAGTAATTGGGTTTTTGCAAATTTCTGAGTTTAATCTAGGTTTAGTTGATGGAAGAGGCTAACATAGGAGAATCCGAGTTTTAATCATCAAATTCAAGCCTAAATGTGAGTTGAACACTCATACTACTATCTCTAATACATATATATAATTATTATTTGATGTTCGGATTGCATGAATTAATTTTTCGATTGAACGGTTTTGAAATTTGGTTAAAAACTAGAGTGATTGTTGTTTTGTTGTTTGTTGAAAATAAAATGTGAAAATCGCTATTGTAAAACAGCAATATCATGGTGTAATATAATACAAAATGACTCAATTGTTTTGTGGTAGAAAGATCTTTCAATTAGCTCCAAGTTGTATTTTATTCGTGTTTCAAAATTTTGCATATTATTTGGTCGAAATCGAGTTTGAATCTGATAGTGTAGTTCTGCCCTATGTATTTGCTAAATGGAAACCTGAAATTAAATTCACCATAACTTTTGATTGATAAATCTAAATCGAGTGAGAATTTTTTTATTTGAATATTTTTAGAAGGAAAAACTTTTATGTTTTGTATTTTGCAAAATTTTGAAGTTTAAATGGTCGAAAACTCGTTTTTTTGTCGCTAGCCTGTCAATGAAAGACAGAGTTAATAAACTTAAATCTGAGAAATTGTTTTGGTCATAACTTTTGAACCGTAAGTCCAAATTAGATGATCTTTTTTTGTTTAAAAGCTTAGACATTTATCCACAACTTTCATGTTTTGAGATTTAAAATATTATGAGATTTAGGAGGTCGAAACTGTAGATCTAGAAGCTCTAAATTTGAGTTAAAAATATATAAATGGATATGCTTCATATTCAAGTAATATTACGAAAGTGTGTTTATTTAAATTTATAAATCTCAAACTTATTTCTAAATTAGTTGAACTTTCTTTTGTAAATGATTTTAATAAGTAACTATATATATATTAATTATTTCTAGTATAAAGAGTTATGGATTTGAAGATATGAGTTATTATGATTTTATAAAATAAGTGATAACATATATAAGTGGCTTTGGAAATATGGTTTTAAAAAGGCGAGTCTAATTTATTTCTAAATAATATATATATATATATATATATATATATATATATATATCTGTGTGTGTGTGTGTATCAAAATGGATTTGGAAATAGGAAGAATAATAAAAGTGGTTTTAAAATATGGGTTATTAACTAAGTATTTTATATGGATATTTGAGACAACTCTGTGTACATAAATGTAATTTTGGAACAATTCGGGTTTATGAAATATTTTATAAAACAAGTGAACATTTATTTAAAGTTAAATAATAAGTGGATTTGTGGAAAATTGTAACAAGTTTTTTTTTTAAATAATAAAAATCAGAGAAAAAAATTGTTTTGAGAAGCTTAATTCTATTATTTGGGAAGTGCTATTATTCAACTTAATGTTATCGATTGTTTTAAATGCTTTCGAGTAACGCTTTGTTGAATATGGTATAACTCATTGAATAGAATGTTTGAGTGGAATCTACTAACCCATTAGCGAATACTTGAATTTCACCAGGTAGTATGAGATGCCTTGGTTAAATTTTTGTGATCGTATTTAGGAAAGTACTTAACACTTTACAGTTGTACTCTCTTCTAGCGTGCGACAAGTGGTTGCTAGATCCTTAAGAGAATGTAGTTCAGGTTTTCCAGTGGTATCCGTAATAAGTGATATTTACTAGCTTTTAGTAAATACTTGGATTTCACCATATGGTATGAGAGGTATTGGTTAAGTTCTATTGATTATTGAAGGTGATAGTATTTGGCACTTTAGAGTTTACTCTCTTTTGGTGTGCGACAAGTGGCTACTAGATCCTTAGGAAGTTTACTCCTGGATTTCTTTTCAAGTGTAATAATCCAAAATAAATCTGAAAGATTCGGTCATGGCTTTTATCCTTGAGATCGTCTTGTGATCCCATGATTCCTGTCTTGTGTACGATCCTCGGTATCGGATCGGTTCGTGTGATACCAATTTGTTTATTTGTTTGCTATGGTTCTGTGTACGATCATTACGATCGTTTAGAGTAAGATCTCTTGGATTCTGGATATTTGGATTTTGTGACTATTCTGTATACGATCACTACGATCGTTTTGAGTAAGATCTCTTGGATTCTGGATATTTGGATTTTGTGACTATTCTGTGTTCGTAAAAAAAAATATTCTTGGATCTTGTGTTCGTGAAATAAATATATATTCTTGAGTCTTGTGTTCATGAAATAAATGTCCTTCCATGTAAACAAAAGGTCATGAATTCGAATCTCGGTGTGAACAAATATTAACATCTATTTTCAAATGGAAATTTTAAACATAAACAATGTTAAAAGTTCAAACCCTATTCCAATAAAAAAATTACATATTTCTTTATGTTTTTCAGTTTATATTTATCAAACTACATAGAACTTTCAAATTTAATAATTTAATAAAGAGCTTATATGCACGTGCATTGTACGTGCCAAAATATATATACTAACAGACATACACGCATACACAAATATAATTGTTTGATATAATCTTTATTAATAACTGAAATAGAAGTGCAATCTTTTGATCCGACCGTTAAGTTTCAAAAATTACACATGATTTCAATGCAAAATATGATTAAATATGTGTGCTTTTGTTAAATGTGTTAAAACATATGCAATTTGTAAAAAAAACAACGCACGCGCGAAGCACGTGCCGTAACGCTCGTTATTATCAATGAGGTTAAACTAGTTAATTTGGTCTTATTAAATTTGAGAAATTAACTTGTGATTTTTAAAGCATTGATTAGTGTAAATAAATGAAATAAGAAGGAAATAGCAACACTTGCCTTAAGAAATTAATTAGCAACACTTTGCTTGTAGGATCCATATCCAAACCCATTAGGCCCATGTAGTTAGGTGAGAAATAAACTTATAAGTTTATTTCCTTTGTTCTTTCTCATTTCAACAGCAAACAAAAATTAGAAAACTCATTATCTCATGAACCCTAAAGCTAAATCCCCAAATCAAAGGGCTTTCGTCTAATACTTGTAGAAATCAAATAAGGTAATCTCTTTTATCATTTTGTCCATCTATTAGGGTTTAGCTTCAGATTTCACTTTGGTTAGTAATTGGGTTTTTGTAAATTTCCGAGTTTAATCTAGGTTTAGTTGATGGAAGAAGCTAACATAGGAGAATCCGGGTTTTAATCATCAAGTTCAAGCCTAAAGGTGAGTTGAACACTCGTACTACTATCTCTAATACATATGTATAATTATTATTTTCTGTTTAAATTGAATGAATTAATTTGTTGATTGAATGGTTTTGCAATTTGGTTGAAAACTTGGGTGATTGTTGTTTTGTTGTTTGCTGAAAATAAAATGTGAAAATTGCTGCTGTAAAACAGCGGTATCATGGTGTAAAGTAATCCAAAATGAATCGATTTTTTTATGGTAGAAAGATCTTTCAATTAGCTACAAGTTTTCTTTTATTCATGTTTCGAAAATTTGCATATTAATGGGTCGAAATCGAGTTTGAATCTAATAGTGTAGTTCTGCCCTATGCATTTGCTAAATGGAAACCTGAAATTAAAATCACCATAACTTTTTGATTGTTAAGTCAAAAATGAGTGAGATTATTTTTAGTTGAAAGGAATTTTAATAAGGAACAACTTTTATGATTTGTGTTTTGCATAATTTTCAAGTTTAGATGGTCGAAAACTCGTTTCTTTGTCGTTGGCCTGTCAATGAAAGAGAGAGTTAATAAACTTAAATCTGAGAAATTGTTTCGGTCATAACTTTTGAACCGTAAGTCCAAATTAGATAATCATTTTCTTGTCTAAAAGCTTATACATTTATCTACAACTCTCATGTTTTGAGATTTAAGAGATCGAAACTGCAGATCTAGAAGCTCTAAATTTGAGTTAAATATATAAATGGGTATGCTTCGTATTCAAGTAATTTTATGAAAGTGTGTTTATTTAAATTTATAAATCTTAAACTTGTTTCTAAATTAGTTTAACTTTCTTTTGTAAATGATTTTAATAAGTAATTATATATATATATATATATTAATTATTTCTAGTATAAAGAGTTATGGATTTGAAGATATGAGTGATTATGGTTTTATAAAATAAGTGATAACATATACAAGTGGCTTTGGAAATATGGTTTTAAAAAGGTGACTCTAATTTATTTCTAAATAATACATATACATATATATATATATATTAAAATGGATTTGGAAGAACAATAAAAGTGGTTTTAAAATATGGGTTATTAACTAGGTGTTTTATATGGAAATTTGAGACAACTTTGTGTACATAAATGTAATTTTGGAACAATTCAGGTTTATGGAATATTTTATCAAACAAGTGAACATTTATTTAGAGTTAAATAATAAGTGGATCTGTGGAAAATTATAACAAGTGTTTTTTCTAAATAATAAAAATCAGAGAGAAAATTTGTTTTGAGAACCTTAATTCTATTATTTGGGAAGTACTATTCTTCGACTTAATGCTACCGATTGTTTTAAATGCTTTCGAGTAACGCTTCGTTGAATATGGTATAACTCATTGAATATAATGTTTGAGTGGAATTTACTAACCCATTAGCGAATACTCGAATTCCACCAGGTAGTATGGGATGCCTTGGTTAAATTCTTGTGATCGTATTTGGGCAAGTACTTAACACTTTAGAGTTGTATTCTCTTCTAGTGTGCTACAAGTGGTTGCTAGATCCTTAAGAGAATGTAGTTCAGTTTTGCAGTGGTATCCGTAATAAGTGATATTTGCTAGCTTTTAGTAAATACTTGGATTTCACCATATGGTATGAGACGACTTGGTTAAGTTTTAGTGATTGCTGAAGGTGATAGTATTTGGCACTTTAGAGTTTACTCTCTTTTGGTATGCGACTAGTAGCTGCTAGATCCTTAGGAAGTTTACTCCTAGATTTCTTTTCAAGTGTCATAATCAAAAATAAATCTGAAAGATTCGTTCATGGTTGCTATCCTTGAGATCGTCTTGTGATCCTGTGATTCCCGTCCTGTGTACGATCCCCGGATTTGGATCGGTTCATGTGATACCAAATTGTTTGTTTGCTTGCTATGGTTCTGTGTACGATCATTACGATCATTTTGAGTAAGATCTCTTGGATTCTAGATATTTGGATTCTATGACTATTCTGTGTTTGTAAAATAAATATATATTCTTGGGTCTTATGTTCGTTAAATAAATAAATATTCTTGGTTCTTGTGTTCGTGAAATAAATATATATTCTGGTGTCTTGTTAGTGAAATAAATGTATATTCTTGTGTCTTGTGTTCGTGAAATAATATATATTCTTGTGTCTTATGATGGATGTTAAGTAAGCTAACTCTTTTATTCTATATTTAGTGACTAGTTCGTGTGGACTTAAATTTATAACCCCGTTCCGAGTTAAATTAATTTCCTGACTCGTTATATCCTGGACAACTGTATTTACTTATATGTTGTTTATTTTTGTGTTATATTCTGCTCTCACCCTATTGGATATTTAGAGAGAGTCTGACCCGGGTGTTATTTTGCTCGGGTCAGGCCGAGACTTTCAGGTTACAGGACAAGTTGACCTTTGGATGTTTGGGCTAGCAAGGAGATAAACACTTTTGAGCTTTTAGTGTATCTCACTTAGGAAATTTGTGAATATGTTTATAAGATGTACAATTGAGATTAGAGAGTTGTTAAACTTGTATAACAATCGCGTTTAGTATTTCATTTTGTAAACTCAAAATTTATATATATGTAAGTTGAGATTTATTCCGCTGTGATCTGTGATTGTTATTTATATGATATATTGTTCTAATTTTGAGAAATTGGTGTGTCTATTACTTTGTATTAATACTGTACACATCAAATTCAGTCCAGATATTAAGTGAAGATGTATAAATGACGTGTCAGTGTTAGTATAAAGATATATTCACATTCGATCGCCCTTAACAAGTCGTATTCTCCGGATTAGCAGACGAGATTACTTGTAATATTCTTTGCTAAACTGAGCATCGCGGAGGGGTCGCTACAATGGTTGCAGCATTAAGTCGGTTCATGTCAAAGTCAACTGAACGATGTCTCCCTTTATTCGACCTCTTCAAGATTTCTTCAACCTCTTCAAGAAAGGAAAGACGTTCACCTAGGCTGATAAATGCACCAAGGCATTCAAGGAGCTAAAGTAGCATTTAGCCACTCCCTGGTATTATCTATACATGTCAATGGGGAAGATATGTTGATACGCTATATTTTGATCAATGACAATGTGCTTCAACAAAAAGGAAGAGATATGTGCAAGGCTAAAGGAAGGACTATGAAGACCAGGGATATCATGAGTACTTAGTATATTTAGGTCTTAGTCTTATTTTTATTGTTAAAATCTATCCTCAAGAAGCTTGCACAAACACAAGAACACATTTCATAACTTAATGGTTTAGTTAAAGTGTTCACTGTGCAGAGACTACCAGTTCAGTCGACTGAACATAAAATTCCAGTCGACTGAACCTGTTATAGAATAACAACATGCATAGTTTCAGTCGATTGAAATCCCCGTTCAGTCGACTGAATTTGAACCTGCGAATTTTCACTGAAAAGACACCTTCTTCTTCCCAAAAGTTGCAACCATTCTCCAATGGAAATGGATGCATCTCTTGCCTGAATCATTTGCAAATAGATACATCTCTTCTACACCAATAAATACATGTTTCTATCATTTGCAAATCACTAATTCTAATTGCTTTAATCTCTTTATTTTCTTGAACATACTTTCAGATTTCTTAAGTTTTCAAAAGCAATCACAAACCACTTCAATTGCTTGAATCTCTGGTTTATCTATAACACCTTTTTGATTCATAGCAATTCACATTTCCTAAATCTTCACAAACACTTTGCATACTCTCGAGGATAAGATTATAGGAAAGTTGTACTCAATTAGACTCATTAGTGTTATCAAGAACACAACAAGTCAGAAATACTTTTTGTATCTAGTTGAAGTCCTCTTCAGTAGTCGAGGCAAGAAATCCCGTTCGGTTGTTCGGGTAAGTTGTAAACCTATTCCTCCGGGTTAAGTGAGGGTTGTTTGGTTAGTTGAATTCCTAAGAGGAGCTTAGGGACTGGACGTAGGACAAGAGGTCCGAACCATTATAAAGTCTTGGTGTCTACTTTACTTACTGCTTATTGCTATCTACCTAGACCATTCCACTATTCCATATTATACGATCCTACCGCATAGCTTTTTTAAATTGGTATCAGAGCAAGGCCGTCTTATAACCATAACACCTTTATTTGATAATATGGAAAACAACACAAGTACAACATCTGCCTATAACTCTACATTTGCGGAAGGACAATCTACTCAAAGACCCCCTCTATTCAATGGACTAAACTATAATTATTGGGCTACGATGATGAGGATTTATATGCAAGCAACAAGCTTTGAAGCCCGGAATGCAACTCAAGCAAAACTCATTGTACCCACAACTAATTATTCTACATGGACGCACACTCAGAAGAATGAAGTTAGTGCAAATGCCAAAGCTATGAATATGCTATTTTGTGCTTTGGATAGAAATGAGTTCAATCATGTTAGCATTTGTACTACTGCACATCAGATATGGAGTACACTTAAAACCATACATGAAAGCACAAACAAGGTCAAACAAATAAAGATCTCCATGTTAAAGAATCAGTTCCAAAACTTTAGAATGCGACAGAATGAATCCATCAATGACATGTACTCGAGATTTCAAGACATTCATTATGCCTTAATAGGACTAGGAGAAAAATACACGGATTTTGATATTGTATCTAAAATTCTAAATTCACTCACTGATGAATGGGAGAGAAAAGTCTTAGCAATCGAAGAAGCAAATGATCTATCTACAATGAAACCAGAAGAATTGATTGGAAATCTTATGTCGTATGAAGTAAATATGCAAGCTAAGAAAGATCAAGCACAAGAAAGAAAAAATGTAGGTTTTCATGCGGAAAAGGAAGAATCAGAGTCTGAAGATGAGGATTTAGCATTTATAGCCAAAAATTTCAAGAAATTCTTAAAATATAGAAAAGGAAATAAAAATGGATTCAAAAAGAATTTCTTGAACAAACCTACATCCTCGAATATAGAATGTTTCAACTGTCACAAGAAAGGTCACATGCACAAAGATTGTCCAGAGCAAAAGAAGGAGAATCAGAACAAGAACAAGAAAGAAAAATCCAAAAAGAAGGCATTCTCTGTAACATGGGACGATTCAGATTCATCTTCATCTGAAAGTGAAAATGATAGCGACAATGAACAAGCTAATGTATGCTTTATGGCTCAAGAATCTGAGGTTAGTAATTTAACTTTCGACGATTTAATTGATGTAAACACAGAACTTTTAAGCACAATAAAAACTCTTAAAAAGGAACTCAAGGAAACTCATGAAAATCAAAACAAAGCTGAATTTGAAAGAGATATGTTAAAAGATGAAAAGAAAATTCTAGAAGAATAACTTGAAAAAGTTCAAGAGTCTTTTTCAAATTCGGAAACTCAATTATCACTTTTAAGTCAAGAAATTGAAACTCAAAAGACAAAGAATGATATAATTGTCTCTGAAAATCATGAGTTGAAAACTAAGATTAGACAAGTTGAGTTAGAAAATAATAGTCTTCAAGTTAGATTAGATAACATCACTAAAAATGTTTCTAATTTTAACAAAGGAAGAGAAAATTTATCTAAGATTTTAGAAAATTCTCAATCCTCCTCAAATAAACATGGATTAGGATATAAAAAGGAGTCAAAAATTTGTAAAAAGAAAAATACAAATATTAAGAGGAATATTGATTCAAAACAACAAATGACATTAAGAGAACCTATTAGAACAAAAGTAGAAACTAAGATGGTTAAAATTTGGGTTCCAAAGACTAACAATATTTTAATTAGGAATAAATATATTAAAACATTTATGGATAGTGTTCATAATAATAAAAATTATATTTATAAAAAGGATACTAAATCAAATTGGGTTTGGTTTCCTAAGTTCTAACTTTTAGGACCCTATTGAAAGGTGGGTACCAATAATTTTGTATTTATTTTCAGGTCCCACTCAAAAAGAAGAAATGGATACTAGACAGTGGTTGCTCAAAACACATGACCGGCGACAAAGATATGCTTACAAACATCACATACTTTGATGGTGGCTCAGTTACCTTCGGAGACAATTCAAAAGGCTATATCATTGGCAAAGGAGATGTGAGCAATTACGGTACATCAAATTTACCTTTTATTACAAATGTTTCATTAGTTAAAAATCTAAAACATAATCTACTAAGCATAAGTCAACTTTGTGACAAAGGTTTTAAAATAACTTTTTCGAAAAATAAATGTAGTATTTTTGATCAAAACCAAAATCTTGTTTTTGAGGGAAATAGAGATAGGAATATTTATGTTCTAAATATGAAAATTAATCATAATACAAATATGTGTTTACTAGCCAAAGATAATAATCCTTGGTTATGGCACAAAAGATTTTGTCATATTAATTTCAAAACTATTAGAAAACTTTCTAAAAATGAATTAGTAAGAGGTTTACCTAAGATAAACTTTAAGATAAAAAATCTTTGTGATGATTGTCAAATAGGAAAATTAACAAAATCATCTTTCAAATCCAAGAAAAATATTTCAACTTTACAACCACTAGAATTACTTCATATGGATCTTTTCGGACCAACACAAGTTCAATCCATTAATCATAATCGATATGTATTTGTAATAGTTGATGATTTCTCAAGATATACATGGACTATATTTATGAAAAATAAAAGTGATACATTTGAGCACTTTAAAACATTTGTCAAGAGAATTCAAAACACTAAAGATTTGAAAATTAAGAATATACGAAGTGATCATGGTGGCGAATTCGAAAATGAAGCCTTTGAATCTTTCTGTAAAAAGAAAGGAATAAATCATAACTTTTCATTTCCTAGAACTCCTCAACAAAATGGAGTAGTGGAAAGAAAGAATAGAACATTACAAGAATGTGCAAGAACATTATTAAATGGAAGCCTTCTACCAAAACATTTTTGGGCAGAAGCCGTAGCTACTGCATGTTATGTATTAAATCGTATTTCTATTAGACCATTAACTAAAAATACTTCATATGAACTTTTTAACAATAGAAAGCCAAATATCTCTTATTTTAAAATATTTGGATCAAAATGTTTTATTTTAAATACAAAAGACCAACTAGGAAAATTTGATCCGAAAGCTGATGAAGGAATTTTTGTAGGATACTCAGAACGAAGTAAGGCATATTAAGTTTTTAATAAACGAACAAATATAATCGAAGAAACTTTACATGCATCTTTTGACGAAAACTTTAATAAAAACTTGAATATAAAAGATGATGACGAATTTATAATAAATACAGATAATACAAATCTTGAAAATATGAATAATACCGAACTTAGATCTCCACCTAGAATCTTACGAGATCATCCTATACAAAACATAATTGGTGAAATTGATTCTCAAGTTAAAACTAGAAGTCAGCTAAACCAAAT
Source organism: Allium fistulosum (assembly GCA_030737815.1). Taxonomy (NCBI): domain Eukaryota; kingdom Viridiplantae; phylum Streptophyta; class Magnoliopsida; order Asparagales; family Amaryllidaceae; genus Allium; species Allium fistulosum. The sequence goes on along the minus strand of CM060905.1, from coordinate 796,861,534 downwards.
GGGACATGTTGCTTTTATTTCTACATTAGAACCTAAAAACCCTAAAGAAGCATCAACAGATGACTACTGGATTGTTGCTATGCAAGAAGAATTAAATCAATTCGAACGTAACGATGTTTGGGATTTAGTTCCTCGTCCTAATAATCAATCTGTTATAGGAACAAAATGGGTTTATAAAAATAAAGTAGACGAACAAGGAAATATAACTAGGAATAAAGCTAGACTAGTAGCACAGGGATATAATCAAGAGGAAGGTATCGACTTTGAAGAAACATTTGCTCCTGTTGCAAGACTTGAAGCAATACGTATTCTATTGACCTTCGCATGTTTTCACAATTTTAAACTTTATCAAATGGATGTTAAAAGTGCTTTTCTAAATGGTTTTATAAAAGAAAATGTGTACATAGAGCAACCCCCTTTATTCATACACGAAAAATATCCGGATCATGTATATAAATTAAAGAAAGCCTTATACGGTCTTAAACAAGCACCTCGTGCTTGGTATGAGAGACTTAAAAGCTATTTACTAGATTTAGGATTTCAAATCGGAAAGGTAGATCAAACTCTATTCATTAAAAACACTACTAAAGACATTCTAATAATTCAAATATATGTAGATGACATTATATTTGGTTCAACTAATGAAAATTTGTGTAAAGAATTTTCAAATATAATGACTAAAGAATTTGAAATGTCACACATGGGAGAATTATCTTATTTTCTCGGATTACAAATTAAACAATTAACAAATGAAATTTTCTTAAATCAAGAAAAATATTGTGCTAATCTAATTAAACGTTTTGGAATGGAAAACACTTCTGGAAAGCCTACTCCTATGAGTACCACAACTCATCTCGATCGAGATGAAAATGGAAAAAGTGTAGACCAAAAATTGTTTAGAAGTATGATAGGCTCCTTACTATACTTAACCGCTAGTAGACTAGACATAATGATGAGCGTATGTTTATGTGCACGTTTTCAAGCTAATCCTAAAGAATCACATTTAAGAGCCATAAAACGAATTATGCGATATCTTAATAATACTAAGGACTTTGGTCTTTTCTATCCAAAAGAGTGTCCATTCGAGTTAGTGTCATTTTAGTGATGCTGATTTTGGTGGATCTCGAACTGATAGAAAAAGTACAAGTGGTACGTGCCATTTTATTGGAAAATCACTTGTATCTTGGTTTAGTAAGAAACAAAATTGTGTCTCACTTTCCACGTGTGAAGCAGAGTATATATCAGCCGCTTTAGCTTGTACTCAAGTTATCTATATGCAACAAACACTTAAAGATTTTAATATAAATTTAACAAATTCTACAATATATTGTGATAATACAAGTACAATAAATTTATCTAAAAATCTGGTAAATCATTCTCGTACAAAACATATTGATATTCGTCACCATTTTCTACGTGACAATATCGAAAAAGGAATCATAAATTTAGAACATATTTCTACCGACAATCAGATTGCCGATATATTTACTAAACCTTTAATAGAAAAATCATTTATAAAATTGCAACGAGAATTAGGAATAATTTCTTTTAAAGATGTTTTATAGCAAATATTATAAATATATAAACTCAGTCGACTAAACAACTCTGTCCAGTCGACTGAATAACGAAAACAAAATTATTCAATGTATATGTTTCAATTCAGCTACATAATACATAATAGATTAAAGGATGTCTCTAATCCATCCATTTCTAACCAATATTTCTAATCCAATAAAGCAATGTTTGGTTCTAAAACCTTATTAATTTACCACCACATTTTTCTTAGCATTTTTCATACTATAAATATACTTTTGTACATATAATTATTTTCAAAAAAATTACAAAGTTTGAAAATTCTATATAAAAATGTCTTCCAACAACTCATACTCTCCAATCAACATCACCTCCTCAGTCGATAACTCACCTACATCACCAAAACTTCCAACGCCAACACCAAAGCATGAACCAGTTTATAAATGGGAAAACTATCGAACTGGATACACACCGGAATCAAAGAAGGCAAAACATGGACTTTTTACCTCACCTGATACGAAAAGAATGATTGATGAGATTCATCATTTTCAACAACAACAAATTGATCTTCAACAAGAATTATATTTTGAACAAAAGGTAACGGCAAGACGACTAAGCTTTCTTGAGAAAATTGGTTTACGTTTTTGTAGCTCAAAGAAAAATGATGTGAGTGAGCCCCTACCTCGACCAGTTAGTACGTTCGATCCATCTTCATCATATCGTACACCAGTCGATCCCGTTAATCCTTGGATGTCGCCCAAAACTCCTCAGTATATCCCAAATTCATGGGACATAAACTATATGGCGAATGAAGGAAATAAGACGCGAGAGGAAAATAGTCCATCTCCAAAGAAATAATTACTTTTAAAGGACAAATCATGCTGTTATATATCTATCCAATTGTAATTGTTTCTTTCAATAAATTTTTGCTTTACAAATTTATGAAGAACAACAAAATTACAAGGTTCAGTCGACTAGACCTTACTGCTCAGTCGACTGAACATAAGGCAGAATGCAAAAATCTACAAGGTTCAGTCGACTGAAACTTACTGCTCAGTCGACTAAACATAACAACAGAAACCTAAACCAGCTCAGTTGACTAACTCTCTCTGCATAGTCGACTAAAATTACAAACGGAGACTTTCAGTCAATAGTTCAGTCGACTGAAAACTCTGTTCAGTCGACTGAAAATACCCAGAAAACTCTCGGGTTCTTGATTCAGTCGACTAAACAAACAATTCAATCGACTGAACGCTGATTCCCAGACTACTTTTTCCCTTTTTACCACCAATCTTCACCTTTACTCTTCACTTTTCACATTCCAAAAGTTACTTCTTCTCCATTATTCTTCAAAACCCTAGCCCTCAATTATTATTATTTCAAATTTCTTACAAAACCCACTAAACAATAGCTCCAAAAAGATCAAGGGCTTCTTCTTCAACCTCCTCTAAGCCAATTGATGCTCAAATTACACAATGGCTCTATGATGAAGTGGCGGTAACAAGGTGGAACAAAATGAAGAACTCTCGTATCTTTGAACACTCCTTCGTTGTTTGGTATTATCTATACATGTCGATGGGGAAGATATATACCTATACTTGGTAGCATCTGACCACGCGATCAGCATTGCCCTAATAAAAGAAGATAAAAATGTTCAATGACCAGTTTATTATGCTGGAAAGAGAATGATTCGTCCAGAAACAAGATATATAAAGCTAGAGAAGCTTGCTTTCTGCCTGCTTATAGTAGCCCAGAAACTTTGTCCATACTTTGAAGCTCATCCCATCAAAGTCCTAACTAACTAACCTCTAAAGCAAGTCCTTAGCCGGCAAGATATATCCGGTCGGCTATTGAAGTGGTTTGTCAAGCTTAGGCAACATCACATCTCTTTACAGCCTTGCACTTTATCAAGGGGGTCGAGCCATGGTAGATTTCATTGCCAAGTGCTCAAGACCGAGCAATGGAAAAGAAGAGACCATCATCAACCAACAAGCTTGGCACCTATATGTAGACAAGGCATGGAGTGAGAAGGGCATGGAACTGGCATAGTCCTTATAACGTCCGAAGGAAGAGAATTACATTTTGCAGTCCGCCTTACTTTCAAGACGATCAATAATGAAGTGGATTACGAAGCTATCCTGGCTGGCCCTAAGATGGCAAGAGAACTGCATATGGAATCCATCTATATATGCAAAGATTCATCGCTAGTTTTCAACAAGATCAGGAAGCGCTTTCAAGTGAATGTTAAGGCACTGGTCTTGTAAATTGCCAAGGTGAAGAAGATAATCAATACCTTTGTCGAGTTCAAGTTGGAGCAGATACTCAAGGAGAAGAACGCCAAGGCTGATCAACTAGCCAAGGTAGTATGGAAACTAGAAGAAGTCACTTCCTGGGTCCCCTTAGAGGTTTGAGGCACCCCCACCTATGCTGTTTGAGGTGGACCAAAGCGTTAGGCACTACGATTGGCTTTAGAGTCCAAACAGATTTTTGGCGGAGCCTGGACGAAAATAAGCGTTCGTCGCATACTTTTTGCACAAATAATTTTTGCACTAAATAATTATATAACATAACTAACTATTGGTTAGACTATATTGATATTGATTAGATAATCACCACATATTAATCTACTATAAATAACGTGTGTGTATGCACGTGTACATGTTTCGTATATAACTTTAAAAAGAATCAAGTACTTTTATAATTTATATAAACAACAAAACTTATATTAGTAAAGTTTGTGTTATGACAATAATTGAATATTTGCATACCAAATAATGTAAAAAAATCAAGTACAAGACTTGTGAATAGAATAAATTTCAATTTGCAGTTAGTTATTTTGTATTTGGTTAAGAAATTATTTTAATAGGCAAACATAATTAAAATAAAAATTAAGAGTTTAGTAAAGCTAAATTTCAAAGTAGTGAGAAATTAAAGAGTAATATTTATTCTCAAATATGTAGAATTTTTATTATTTATTAACTTGTTATTTGACTATTTTACAAAAGATATAGAAAAACGATTCAAGCATTGAAATTCTTGTAATTCAAAGATCTACAATAAATAAACAAAGTAGCCAGATGATTTTATTATAATTGTATTTAATTCAGCCAAGTAAAAAATAAAGTTACACTAAAAACACCTATTTTTCTGCGCCCCAAGAAAAGCTCAACGCTCAAACGATGCCTTAGACAAAGAGCGTAATAAAGCACTATTATAAAAAGGACAGGGCATTAAAATTGCAAAATAGTGCCTAATCAGCGCTCAATGGTGCCTCGATGGCGCCTTTGACAGCATAGCCCCCTCTACGAGCCTAGGGTAACAACCATGGAGATAGATGTGCTATTCACGAACAACTTGATGGTGCCTCTTGTCAAATACTTATCATGCGAGGAGTTTCCTACTAACCAAAAGGAAGCCGAGAAGGTTATCTAATGGGCTCCCCATTACATAATCGTGGATGGAATGCTCTATAAATGAGGTACTCCACACCAATTCAACGGAGCGTGTCTGAAGACGAAGCCAACTAGATATTGAAAGAGCTGCATGAAAGAGTTTGTAGGGATCACGTGATGGTGGAAATCTTAGCAAAAAAAGGCCGCCTGGCAAGTTACTATTAGCCTACTATAATAAAGGTAACTATGGACTATGTGAAGAAATGCAATCGGTGTCAGCGTTTTGCTAAGATTCCCAAAGCCTCTCCTACCCTCCTTAATTCTATGACTTTCCTATGGCTATTCGACACATGGGAAATCAGCTTAATCGAAAAGCTGCCTAAGGCCAAGGGAGGGTACAATCAGGCCATAGTCCTCATCGACTACTTCATCAAATGAGACAAGGACAAGCCCCTTACTGGGTCATCGCCCCTAAGATTTTGAACATCGTCATCAAGAACATCGTCTACCATTTCGGTTTGTCAAAGAAAATTATTGTAACGACCCCTATTTTACATATCAGAGAATCATAAATTATTATTTTTAATTTCATTTGAGGTCGTATGATTCCTTGATTCTAGGAAATGACTACAAGGAATATTTTCCATCCTTAGAATTTTATCGGACACTTTTGACCTTGAAAATCTTGTAAAGCCTATAAATTTTGATATGGCTATTTTAAGTTTAAACTACTACTAATCAGATTAGTGGGTAATTAATTAGGCCCATCCTTAAACCCACTAGCCCACTTTGAGATTTGTGCCTAACTAGGGATGATGAGACAGATCTAAATCATTTTCCTACTTCCCAAAATATATCTATACCCTCATTAATTCATTTTTCATCAAAAATCTCCACTTTTTTCTACTTTTATTAGCCACAACACATCATTTGAAGGTAATTAGCAAGAGGGAATCCTACTATTTGGCTACATCGAGATCCATACCTTCACTGTTTATCTCAGATTTCTATTGGTTTTTGGGTAATTTTGGTGTTAGGCGAGTGATATTACCCCTCTCACTTTACTATACATGTAGATATGGTAAAATTGTGATTTTTAAAGTGATTTTTGAAATTTAATGACTTTGAAACTTAGATCTAATGATAATAACACCCTAAAGCCATATATAAAAAGGTAGATCTGAATTTTGATATGATTTACACCATTTATCAACCACAATCGCTATTTTTAAGAAAACTAGTTCTAAAACAATTTATGCTTATAATTTGTGTTTAGATGATTTGAATATGATGTTTGGATGATATGGAGATATTTGTTTGGATGAATTCTTTTGATATGTTCGCTAGTCGTTTTGTGTAATTAGAAAAGTGATACGCCTTTTTGGTGCAACTCAATCCAAAATAGTCGAAACACAGCAAAATTTGGATATGTTATTCTAGAAGCTTTGCGGAGTATACTTACAAAATTTGAAGTGAGTTGGAGTTGATTTGATAGCCAAAAGAGTGGTTGTCGTGAATGGTCGGGGGTGAGCACAAAGTGTTCGGTGGTAGGTGACTTTGTGTCCAGATGAAGGAAATTTCAAGATTTTTGATGGGTTACTTCGGGTTGAGCTTGGAGGGGCATGAGGGGACAAACTTTGGACTTTGCAAATTTTTGAAGAGAAAAACGAGGTCGGTACTAACCTCTTCTCACATCGAGGAATCTAGACGAATACTTTAGGCCTTTGAGCATCTTACTTTGGGGTAGGCCAAGGAAACAAGATGGAGTGCATTTGGACTTAATCAAATTTAATGGCCAAGAGTTCTTAATACCGACCACTCCCTACTTCGAGAAAATTAACTGGAAACTTCGGGTTTAGACTAGGGCTACTTCGAGGCAAGTTTGAGTGATGCAAAAAATGGAAGAACTTCACTTGGTGAAGTTTTGGCTTCACCAAAGTGGTTGTGACCAATCACTTTTGTGATTAGTATCGATCACTTTGGGTGTTGGCCAATTGGATTGAGTTATGGGGAGTGTACACGTGATGTTCTGGTGTTCATGTATGTGTATTCTTTCGATCATTCGACGTTCATTTTCGATTGTTGCGATAATGTAAGAATCGACGATAAAACAACAAGGCAAAGGCATGATGCTTCGACGTGATGGTTTCAAAGCTTTGATATGTTGATCATATAGCTTATGTGGGATGTCTAGGGAAGTTCCGACGAGGATAGCTCAAAGGATGATAGTCCTTATGATCCAAAAGGGTGAGTTCAAGGATGAGACCTAGTAAGTAGAATAAAGGATGAGTTCTATTATGGATAAAATGGGAAATGATAGAATGATGATGGGTTCAGAGACGTGTGCGAAGGGATCATTGAGACTCGAAGGTTTCTAAGGGGTTCTCGTACAACAAAGGTATGTGGTATGCCCATCGGGATTATATGGATTTCAGATTCTTATATGGATGGATTACCAAGGAACTTATGTGGATGGTCTAGTCCTTGACTATATTGAATGATGGGGATGCGAGTATTTAGAAACCAAGACCTTTCTAGCTGTCTTTGGCGTTTGTGGATACCAATAAAGTAGTCTTATATTCAAAGCACAGTGAGTGACATGGTGGATTGTTTGATCTTTTCCATGATTTATGTGCTTGTTATCAATCGCTCTATGAATGTCACATGACGTAAGTATTCAGGAGGTCGATACCTAGACACCCGATAGTATACCAAGATGTTTGTATACTTTATGATGATAATAGAGTAGCATATTATTTTGTTATGTGCTAATTCTTTGTATGCAAGGATAGGTCAAGTATGATTCTTATACCATTGTTCCTTACTATATCTACTTTTATAATATTTTGAGATTGCTTATTGCTCACACCAGACTATTATCTGACTTGAGGTGTTATGTTTGCTTCATATTATCCTAACTACTCTTGAATGAGTAGGCTAGATAACAAGCTAGAGTGATACACGGTGTTGTGTAGACAGATAAGCTTGAGGTAATGCTTTCTCTTATTTATATGTGGGCTTATTATCACTTATTCCATTATGCAAAACTATGGAGCCTAGAGAGTGTTAGTACAGTTTATCTTTGGTTTATTTACAGTCGTATAAACTCTACTTTTTTATGTAACTCTATGAACCTATGCACTTTGATATCGTGGTTCATTTAGTTATTGTTGTCTTGCCTGTTTTATATCTATGATGATTATTATATTTTATTTGATGCACTAAGAGATATATGACAGGTTCTATGATTATTTTTCTGCTTTTCACCCTTGATAATCGTCCTATATCTGTCGAGCACCAAAACATCGCTCTCTATGGGCATATTGGTAGCGAAGGCATAGGGCAATCATCACATTTGGTATCAAAGCTTAGGTTTGTATACTTAAACTGAGTTGATACCATGATCCATTTGAGACTAAATATGAGATATCACCCTAGAATGGATCGAGAGTATACACACATCAGAGAGCGCACTTGTTATATATTTTGATTTTCAAAACTATATGGTAGTATATATATAGTATATATGTTGCATTGCATATACGAGTGCTACTGATGTATTTTTTTTATGAGTGACTGATCGTTCTTGTTACAACTCAAAAATGAGCCAGTAGACAAGAAACGTTGGGAGTAACTCCATCTTTGGAGTTGAAGAGGAAGGAGTGGGCTCGGGGGTTACTAACCCTGACCCGCAAGCAATATTTAGTACCTTAACGATGAACATGCTACAAAATGCCCAAGCGGCTGCTTCGAACATTGCAGTAGGTGGTGGTGCTCAATTGCAGCGCCTTGCCAATTTCACGAAGCTGAATAAGGACTTTTCTTGTCTTTATGGAAAACAGTTCCAAGAATGGAATTAGCTATGGAAGTGCAGGACTTGTTGGATACATGTAATAGTAGTTTTAATGGTTTGGAATTGGATGATGTTATGAGAAGGCGTTTAGCTTCTCGACGGCTCCAAGGCAAGCTATGAACTAGTGGAAAGTCGTGAAAGTTGCTACTCTTAATGACCAGTTCACTTGGGACCATTTCAAAACTAGATTTGAGAAGTTCATACAAGATGGTGTTTAGGAAGTTTGCAGAACTGAAGCACGGTGACATGTTTGTCTTCTAGTATGCAACTGAATTTGATTCTTTGTCAAAGTACCGGATGTCCTTTATTGACACTCTGTTGAAGAAGAACGAAAAGCTTATTATGAGATTAGATGATTACTTGGGAGAGAAGATTGTGGGACATGTTGACGAGCCATTTGAGAAGCTAGTTAAGAAAGATCTCTAGCTGAAGGGTTTGTACCCTAAACCCAAGTCCAATGTTGTTGTTTCCACTGAGGGGCTAAAGATGTGAGTTGGCGGGGGAGGCAAGAGGAAGTGAGAAAAGTATAAGAAGAAGAAGTTTCAGAAGGGTGGCCAAAAGAAAGTTAAATGGGATCCTACCTACTATAATTGTTGTAAGAAAGGTTACTTTAAGCGGGATTACAAAGCTGAAAAGAAGTGCTATAACGGCAACAAGCTTGGGCATATACAGAAGTACTACCCTGAGCCAGTAAAGCATAGGAATGTGGTGAAGGAATATGATTTAGATGCTATTTCGACTTTGTTGAGTGCTCCCTTGGCGATGGAGAAAGAAATGAGTGTCACCTCCTAGGTATGCTTTCTATTTATAATGTTTCCATGCATGTTTTGATCGATACCGGAGCTTCATATTCCTTTATATCTAGCCATGGTAGATAAACTAGGATTAAGATCTGAAATTGTTGATTGACATTTTGTAACAACCCGCATATTTTACGATTGTATATTTAAATATAGCATCGTTAATCGGATTAAAGTTCGAAAAGCTACTTTTTGTAAACAGTCGAATTGGGACTCGAGACCACTTCCATTGAGTCCAAAATGGCATTTACAACTTTTTTGAGTATAAACATCAATATGTTTGGAGTTGAGTGAATTTTGCTATTTTTCTATTGGGCTTTGGGTTTGGGTTCTAGCTCATTACTCATCTAATACCCTATACTCCACTTAAGTTCCTTCATTCATTCTAATTTTCCTAACACTCTCAAGCTTAAGAGAAAAATGGGGGAAAGAATAGGAAATTAGAATTCCAAACCCTAGTTTAATTAGGAAATACAAATTTTAGCTCCAACATCAAAGAGAAGCTAAGGTAAGCATCATCTTCTTCTTCTCCATCTCAATCTCTCTCCAATTTCAGAAATTTCCTATAACCTAACTTAGGAAATATTGTTCATGATCTTAGATTGGAGCTTCTAGAGTTGAAATTGAAGAGTAGTTGATCTTTCCTTTTCTTTAGAGCTTCTCGTTTATTATTTTTGGGTTTAAAGGTGAGTTCTTTAACTCACATCTACGTCTATAGCTATCATTGTTGTTAGGTATGAATTCCTAACATTTGTGCATATTCATTTGCTTTTGATTTGAATTGATTTGGTAAATTTTCCAAATTTTGGTGTTTTGGTCCAATTTTATGAAAATCCTTCTATGGATGTTTGGACATTGATATTCAGGGTGTATCGAAGAGCCTTTAAGGCTGGGTTGTCGCTCGGCGTAAATCCTTAGTCATCATTGCTCGTCCGATCGCTCCCGATACGTTTTGGCCACTTTGGCCTAGGCAAATTGTTGCCCAGACCAGGTGACCAGACGTCTGGTGACCAAGTCCAGACGTCTGGTTTGGACCTGGAGAGAAAAATATAAGCACGCAAAATATTAAAAAAAAGTCAGAAACTAATTCCAGACGTCTGAAATCTAGGATCAGACGTCTGGATGAGTCTCAGACGTCTGACTTGAAGTTTCAGACATCTAGGGGTTCTCTGGATTATTTCCAGAGAACAAAACCAGACGTCTGGGTTCTAAACCAGACGTCTGGTCATGTTGCTTCGGTATTCCAGACGTCTTGGTGGTTTTTTGAACTATTCCAAAAAACAAATCCAGACGTCTGGATTTCAAATCAGACGTCTGGAAACGTTCATTTTTCCTATTTAGGCTGTTTTGTGTGGATTTCCTATTTTTAATCGATTGTTGTTGATCCGGATAGTTGTTATCACTTACTATCGACTTTGATGACTTCTTTCTTTGGATTTTTAGGAATATCCATTTTGATGGATTTGGTATCGATTTCTTTGGATTTAATTCACGTCTTCGAATGTGGATTTTTGTGATTGATTGTTTCTACAATCATTTTTGTGATTTGTCACTTCTAAATATAAAGGTTTCTATACTAGTAGTAAATACTCAAACTCTTACATCAAAATGATTTCGACACTATTTTAAATATAAAGCTCTCTTTTAAAACTGTTTCCAATCTATTAGTATATACAAACCTTTACCTCATTCGTGCGAGAAATCCAATTAAATGACTTAGCAAAACAAGTGGTATGAAACGCTTGCGTTTACTTCGTCGGTTAATTCTTAGACTTGTTCGATTGAAATCTTGTGACAATTTTCGAGTGGAAATCTACAATTTGTTCGTAAATATTTAAGTTAAGCTAGTGGTTATGGGACATGAAGCTAAACTCTTATATTCACTTGCTTAGTGTGATTTACACTTTATTGATCGATGATGATCATTTTGTGATTTAGACTAGCGATGTGCGATGTCTATTTGTTTGTGTGGGGCCTAAAAACCCCGTTTGTAGAACTTCGGTTCAATTTGGTGGGGTAGCGACCCATGGTCTTTGGGCCGTTTGTGGAGATCCGGCTCAAAATTTATGGTTAGCGACCATGGAATAGCATTCCGTTTGTGATACACGTGTTGGTGAGTTTTCATGCTCCCGTTTGTGATAGGCCTTCCCCCCTTTGTGATTTATGGATTTCTGGTTGTGATTTCTAGAATTTGTGTTTCACCAATTTTCGTGATTTGCATTGATAAGCTCTATCAATATTTTTGTTTTGGTGAATAATTTAAAGAATGTGATTCTTTTTGGTGTTTTGAGATGATTTGAGATATTGTATGATTTTTGTTGTTAAATGATGTATACTCGACACAGTATGGCATTTTTGTTATCCAACGTTTTCGGTCATATCTCTTATCCTATCTCATTTTATCTGATATTTATAGCTAGACTGATCCGTTTATTATTTTCTTCTTAAATAATACTCGGGTCAGACCGAGGTATTTCAGGTGCTCCTGCTTGACTTCTTATCGGGGTCCATCATCTGATTTTTTGGCTAACTACTTTAGATTAGTAGTTTTTGTTATTATACATTTGAGATAGAGACATCCTTGATGTATAGTTATTCTTTTGTCTAGCACTTGTATCTATTCTTTTGTCTAGCACTTGTATCTATTCTTTTGTGATGATGTGGATCTTCTATGACCACTATTTTAATGTACACTTTTATGTGATATATTCATATCAGATTCCGCCATTGTGATATGAATGTCTGTGACTGATTTGTGTTATGTTTATTTCTATATTTGTTTCCGAAGGCCACTTAGCCACTGTGCAGTAGCTTTGAGTTTGTATTTGATATGTCGGATTTCCTCTTGAAAGGAAATGTAAGTTATATTATCTGACATATCGGTACTCGCACAAAGCAATTACACAGATGGTCGCTCCTCAACAGCCTTATTCTTCGTGCTAGTCGACGGCATTACCCCGTAGTGTCCTTGGCTAGTGTGAGTATAGAGGTGGGGCGTCACAGCTTGGTATCAGAGCCAAACTTCGGAACAATGTAGAATAATCTAGCAAGGATCATTGTCCTAAGTCTTTCTTAGGAATCGTGCCATAGGATTTAATTCGAGTCTTCGTACCATTCTATCCTATTTCTTTTTATGATGCCTTGTTTTATCAATCAAGTTTGTTTGATATTCATTCTGTGAATAACCTTTTTCCTCTTCTTTCTTTCTTAAAGAAGAGAAATGGTTAGACCAGGCCGTCCCAGCGCCAGTCAATCGAGTGCTACTCCTCAGGATGAAGTATTTATGTCTGCTCAGCAACTTCTAGATCTTGTGAAAAATGCTCAGGCTATCAGACACATTCCAGAGCCTACTCATCCTAAATCTGGGTTTGCACGCTTGTGCAGTGTTTACACCAGCTTGGGTGGAAAGCCTTTCAAGGGTTCCGAGAGCGTTATAGAAGTCCAAGCTTGGATTAGAACATGCGATCGCATCTTTTCCCGCATGAATCTTATTGATCTACATCGAGTCCAAGTGGCTTCTAGCATGCTCCAGGAGAGAGCATTAGATTGGTATGAGCTTTTGGTTTCTGAAATTATTGAAGCGGATCTTACTTGGGAGCAATTCCGGGAAAGGTTCGAGTTAAAGTTTGTGTCGGAAGCTGAAAAAGTATCCTTAGCTCGACGCTTTATTGACCTTGTTCAAGGTGAATCTTCTGTGACGGATTACGTCGCATCTTTCAAATCTCTATCTAAATATGGGGTCGAGTATATTAATACCCCATTGAAGAAAAATCAGAGATTTGTCTATGGGCTGAATAAGAACCTCAAAAAGCCATTACTTCTGAAATTAGAAGTTTCTTTCGATCAGCTTGTTGATATCGCTCTTCGACTCGAAGAGGCCGATAAAGAAAGTGATGTTGAAGTCAAACAAAACATCAACAAGAAGAGGCCTTTTAAATTCAAGCCTGATCCCAACAAGAAAGGGAAGCAAGCAACTTCGGTAGCAAAAACTCCTACCTCTAGTCGTGGAGAATGTTACAATTGTGGTTCTAAGGACCATTATGCGAACAAGTGTCCGAAGCCTCTTACTTGCCGCTATTGCAAGAGTTCGATTTCTTTGTGTCCCAAACTTCAAAGCAAGAAGGAAGGCAAGCTAAACGTTGTGCAAGCCCCTACTAACACTTCTCGTGGTCAAGGTATTTCTCATTCTATCCTTGATGGCATTATTATATTTCGTGATCTCCCTATTCGAGTTCTTTTTGATACGGGTGCATCTCACTCTTTTATATCAAAAGAACTTGTTGATGCTTTATCTTTGAATGTTATTGGCTTGATGACTTCATTGAGGATTGCGAATCCGATTGGTGGATCCGCAACACTCAGTTTACTGTGAAAAGATGTCGAGATTATTTTATGTGATTACTCTTTCCATGCCGATTTGCATGTTATGCGTTACTTAGGCTTCAGAATGATTTTGGGAATGGATTGGCTTAACTGTTATGAAGCCCATATCCTATGTCCTGAGCGGACTATATATCTTCGACATCCTCAATCTGTTAAGCAGATTTCTCTTGTTCTTAAAGATTCAGATTCCAATTCGGGAGCATCCTTGTATTCTCTAAATCCTCATGATGACGATAATGATGATGAGGAAGATGTTATTTCTCTCATTTACATTGTTCGTGAATTTCTCGACATATTTGAGCCCGTATTAGGATTACCACCTAAGCGAGCAATTGAGTTCAGAATCAATCTAATCCCTGGAGCTCTACCTATCACTCGTCCTCCTTATCGTATGTCCAATAAGGAAAATGAGGATATGCGTAAACAATTATCCGAATTGGAAGCAAAACAGTTTGTTCATTCTAGTTCCTTTCCATGGGGAGCTTCGGCTATTTTTGTGAAGAAATCAGATGTCACACTTAGGCTTTGCGTTGACTACCGCAAGCTTAATGATCTCACCATCAAGAGTAAATATCCCTTACCTCGGATTGATGATCTATTCAATCAGCTTAGTGGTGCTAAAGTCTTTTCACAGTTAGACTTAGCAACCGGTTTTCATCAGCTCTGTATTGCAGAGGATAGCATTCCTTTGACATCGTTCCGTACTCGTTATGGATCTTATGAATGGCTTGTTATGCCATTTGGTTTGACGAATGCTCCAGCTTATTTCGTTGACCTTATGAATCAAATTTTCAAAGACTTCCACGATCGATTTGTTCTCATCTTTATCGATGATATTCTTGTTTATCCTAAAACCGAGGAAGAGCGTGAAAATCATCTTCGGATTGTGTTGGAAACTCTTAGGAGCAACCAATTGAAAGCAAAATTTTATAAATGCCACTTTTGGCAATCTCATGTGAAATTTTTGGGGCATATTATTTCTGAATCCAGAATTTCCGTGGATCCTTCAAAGATTGAAGCGATTCAAAATTGGAAGAGACCGGAGAGTGTGACGGAAATTCGTAGCTTTCTCGGATTGGCGGGCTATTACCGTCGGTTCATAAAAGACTTTTCTAAAATTTCCGTACCTCTTACTAATTTGACAAAGAAGGAAGTTAAATACATTTGGTCAGACAAATGTGAAGCTGCTTTTCAAAAATTAAAAAAACTCCTTTCCGATGCTCCTATTCTTGTGATTCCTGATGGGAACCAAGATTTTATTGTTTATACCGATGCTAGTCATGTTGGTTTGGGTGCCGTTCTCATGCAAAGGGAACGAGTTATCGCTTATGCTTCTAGGCAATTAAAGCCTGTTGAGACTAGATATGCCACTCATGATTTAGAGCTCGCAGCTATTGTTTTCGCTCTTAGAATTTGGCGTCATTATCTTTTGGGAGAGAAATTTTTTCTCTACACCGATCATAAATCTTTGAAGTATTTATTTTCTCAAAAGGAACTTAATTTGCGTCAACAACATTGGCTCGAGTTTCTTGCATCTTATGATCTTAATATTCTTTATA
Source organism: Allium fistulosum (assembly GCA_030737815.1). Taxonomy (NCBI): domain Eukaryota; kingdom Viridiplantae; phylum Streptophyta; class Magnoliopsida; order Asparagales; family Amaryllidaceae; genus Allium; species Allium fistulosum. The sequence goes on along the minus strand of CM060905.1, from coordinate 796,846,014 downwards.
CTCCTGGAAAGGGTAATCGTGTTGCAGATGCCCTTAGTCGTAAGCAACAAGCGGTTGTTTCTATGATGATAGCCGAGTGGAATGATCTCGCGACTTTATCCACTTGTGAGATTCGAGATTGTGAATCCAATTCATGTTCATCTCTGGTTTTGTGTAGCCTTGAGGCTTATCCTTCTCTTTTAGACTGCATTCTTGAAGCTCAAAAGCATGATCCCGAATTGGCTCTTCTTAGCCAAAGTTGTAGGGATAAAATTGATATTGGAGGTTTAAAAGACTTTGATATTGATGCTCGTGGCAGTATTCCAAAATTTGGTAGACTTATTGTGCCAAATATTATTGATCTTCGTAAAGATATAGTAGAAGATCTCATCATTCTAAATTTACCATTCATCCTGGTAGTAGTAAAATGTACGCGGACATGAAGCGACTTTATTATTGAGATGGAATGAAATCTGACATTTCTAACTTTATCAAGCGTTGCATGACTTGCCAACTTGTTAAGGCCGAGCATCAAAGGCCCGGTGGGTTATTGCAACCTTTGGAAATTCCAATATGGAAGTGGGATCAAATTTCCGTGGACTTTATTGACGGTCTTCCTCGTTCTCGTTCGGGTCATGATAGCCTATGGGTGATAGTTGATAGACTAACCAAGTCCGCCCATTTTCTTCCCGTTCGGTCCAATCGGACCGTACCTATTTTGGCTAAACTCTTTGTCAAGGAAATTGTTAAATTGCATGGAATTCCTACTTCTATTGTTAGTGATCGTGATCCATTGTTTACTAGTGGATTTTGGAAAGGTCTTCAAAAAGCTTTGGGAACAAAGCTTAATTTAGCACCGCTTATCATCCTCAGTCCGATGGACAAACCGAGCGTGTGAATCAAACTCTTGAAGATCTTCTTCGTGCATGTGTTCTTGATTTTGGTGGAAGTTGGGAAGATCATATTTCTCTTGTTGAGTTTTCCTATAATAATAGCTTCCAATCTAGTATTGGTATGGCACCTTTTGAGACACTCTACGGAAGGCCATGGCGATCTCCTTCGTGTTGGCTTGAAGCCAGTGAGAAGCTGGTTTTAGGTCCAGATTTTATTCGGGATGCCACAGAAAAGATCGACCTTATTCGTCATAGGATGAAAGAAGCTCAAAGTAGACAAAAATCCTATGCCGATAACCGAAGAAGGAAATTAGAATTTTCTGTGGGAGATTTGGTGTTCATTCGTTTTTCACCTATGAAGGGTGTTGTGCGTTTCAGTCGATCGGGAAAATTAGCACCTTGATATATTGGTCCATTTGCCATCATTGAACGCATTGGTTCCGTGGCTTATCGCCTTTTGTTACCGGCTCAATTTACTACTATTCATGACGTATTCCACGTCTCTCAATTACGGAAATGCCTTCGAGATTCCGATTCTATTCTTGAGCCCGGTGTTATTGAAGAAATTGAAGTTTTGCCTAATTTGACTTATGAGCAACATCCTATTCGTATCATTGCTTCGGAGGTTAAACGCCTTCGAAATAAAGATGTTCCTCTTGTGAAAGTTCAATGGTCCACAAATCCTAAGGATTGCTCTTGGGAACCTAGAGAATTCATCGAGCGAACGCATCCGAACTTACTCTCTCGTGCTCTTTAAAGGTGAACTTCTCATTTCAAAATTTCTTCTTTTGTGTTGTTATGCCTTTGTATGGTTGTTACTTTTTATTTCTTTTTTCCTTAATTATTGCGAGGACGCAATTTCTTCAAGGAGGGGAGGCTGTAACAACCCGCATATTTTACGATTGTATATTTAAATATAGCATCGTTAATCGGATTAAAGTCCGAAAAGCTACTTTTTGTAAATAGTCGAATTGGGACTCGAGACCACTTCCATTGAGTCCAAAATGGCGTTTACAACTTTTTTGAGTATAAACATCGATATGTTTGGAGTTGAGTGAATTTTGCTATTTTTCTATTGGGCTTTGGGTTTGGGTTTCAGCTCATTACTCATCTAATACCCTATAGTCCACTCAAGTTCCTTCATTCATTCTCGTTTTCCTAACACTCCCAAGCTTAAGAGAAAAATGGGGGAAAGAATAGGAAATTAGAATTCCAAACCCTAGTTTAATTAGGAAATACAAATTCTAGCTCCAACATTGTTAGCACCAAAATTGGTCACTAACCTCGTTGAGAAAGTTTGTGTAGAGAGATAAACGAAGAAAGTAAATTTAAACAGAGAACAATATGCTAAATTGAATGCAAAGACGAGAACACCAGATTTATAGTGGTTCGGCGTAATTGCCTACGTCCACTTTGAGGTTAATCTTTTATTGCTTTACTTGATAACTGATTACAGGTACAATCCGTTCACCAACTACTCGAATACAGTTGCTAAGTAAAAAGAGCGAGTCTTGAAAGCAGCAGAGTCTCCCCAGTGTTCTCGAAAAATGATCCATTTCACTGTGCCCCTACCTCTCTATTTATAGACAAAGATGGGTTGGACTTCCTTGGTGGGCCTGGCAGTTGAATACCTCGGCCCAGAAAGAGTGAGTTCTATGTGCCGAACCATAGATGTCGAACAGACTGATGCCGAACGATGTCGCCATGCCGAACGAAGTGCTGTGCTGAGTGGAGAGTGCAGGCCGAGCAATAGTTGAAGCCGGTCAAGATTGGATGAATGCCGAACACCTCTGGATGTCAAACATCTCTAGATGCCGAACAACACTGAATGCCGAACGAAGTGTGGATGCCGAGCAGTATGGAGCACCGAACGACTCTACCATGTAGAACGGTCCCTGTATGCCGAACATTCTCGAATGCCGAACGATCCATGTATGCCGAACGCTCCGCCATGCCGAACGATCCATGTATGCCGAACGCTCTCGAATGCCGAACGATCCATGTATGCCGAATGCTCTGCCATGCCGAACGATCCATGTGTGTCGAACGCTCTCGAATGCCAAACGATCCATGTATGCCGAACGCTCTACCATGCCGAATGATCCATGTATGCCGAACGCTCTCGAATGCCGAACGATGTACAATATCGAACGACTCTTAATGCCGAACGGTATGTAAGTGCCGAGTGCCTAGTTGCCTGGTCAAACCTCGGCCTGTCAACGGATACTTTCGGATGCGGATAGTGCCATATCCGCATCCGCATCCTAAACCATTTTCGGATATCGGATATCCACATCCACAGATACGAACGGATATCGGATAATTATCCTATCCGCTAACGACCGATAAATCACGAAATATAAATAGAAAATTTTAGTTTAACATGAGTTATTTTCAATCCCATTGGTTATAGAAATGTTAAAAACAAACAAATATGATGATAATAAATAGTTTTGAGCAGTTAATATGCATTAAACACATATAATATAAACTACTAACTTAATAAAATAATAAATATATATCTTTCATTGTACTAAAATACACCTAATTAAAATTATAATCTTGACGAAAATCAGACGGATAATTTTCGGATGCGGATGTCTTTGTATCCGCATCCGCATCCTTTTTTTGGATATCGAATATTTATCCGCTTTTCCAATATGGATGCGGACAGATTTCGGATTTTTTGGATATCCATTGACAGCCCTAGTCAAACCTTCAGGTAACACTGCCCCCAAAGTGCATCATGTGGTTAAACGCGATGCGCTTTGAGTCATGAATCCACCGTACTTTGCTTCATGCCGAGCACCCTGGATGCCGAATGGCATAGCCGATGCCGAACAATGTCGTTCTGACCGGTTCTACCGGTTATAGTCTCTTCGACTTCCTCTCCTCTCCTATAAAAGCTGGCATTCTTCTTCGTCTTCTCTTTTTCACTTTTTACCTCCGTGACCCTCCAAGAAACATAACTTACCTCCCTTAAATTTTATTCACCTCCTACGATCTTTCCTTCTTACTTCGAATCCAACAAGCTCTCTTCAAGTTAAGCTCGAACACTCTGTTAATCTTAAGTCCACAGATCTCCAAGCTCCTGCCATTTCCTTCGGTAAGAAACTCTCGATCGCTTTCTCGAATTAGGAAGCTTAACACAAAACTCAAATTTGTAAATTCTCCATAGATTAAAGGAAGTAAGAGGCGTGTGGGTGATGAATTGGAGGTAAGGCCTAGTGAAGGGGATCGGTATGACCGTGGTTTGACACGGCTTGCCGAAAGACTTGGTCACACTGGTTGGGAGAGAAGGAGGAAAAGAGGAGAAGTGATGTTAAGGGTAGAAGGCCGAGCGAATCGGCTCGGCACGACTTGCTGCGTGCACTCGTTTTCAAGCCGAACCGAAGAGAGGTCGAACAGAATTCTGGTCGGACAGAATTTTGGCCGAACAGAATTTTGGCCGATCAGAACGAAGGCCGAACAGAAGTTAAGCCGAACAGAATCTAAGCCGAATAGAATTTAAGCCGAACAGAACTTAAACCGAACAAAATCTAAGCCGAACAGAACTCTAAGCCGAACAGAACTTTAAGCCGAACATAACTTAAGCCGAACATAACTTAAGCCGAACAGAATCTAAGCCGAACAGAACTTTAAGCCGAACAGAATTTAAGCCGAACAGAACTTTAAGCCGACCAGAATTTTGAGCCGAACTCCTATTCACCTTGCCTAATCAAACATCAAACACAAGGACAAGGACTTAAGCATACCAGCATATTGAACTAATCTGGACTGATAACTTCCTAGTCTCAATAATCACAAGCATGAACTTAAACCAATAAACACAGATTAAAGCTTTTAACACGCAGTGCCAATGTCCGAGTTCAAAATTGAAAACATTGCAACGCTGGCTTTCGGAGACGGTCAGCGATGACGGTCTTCGAAGACGACAGTTCAAAGCTCAACTTTATATCATCAATTATGTGACTTATAATTTCTCAGCGTTTACACCTGAATGATCGCACTAGTTCACACACTACACGGGGGGAATATTCGTATTGTTAAGTCTAACGTCGATTATTTTTTAAGTATAGTTCGAACAGGTACTTTGCTAGATTCAATCTTTATCAACGATGTCTAGAAAATCTAGCTCCTCCACGATTTCAGACAGGCCTGGGCCGTCCTCCCGACGAGAAGTCGCAGATACTTCAAACCCATCAACTTCCCCTGCACATGACTTAGCTCCCGATGCTCTGGAGGCAGCAATTCTCTTGGACAATCCTGTCGATTCACATGCTTCAAAGAATAATGAAAGTACACTCTATTGGATATGCTTTATCCACGGAATCCCCTTTGCCGACGTGCTAGTTCCATCGGGGCATGATCGTCCACACTTGCCCCCAGCCGGGTACACAGCTTGTAATTAATTCATGTGCTGGGTTGGCAGTGTGCCACCGTTCAACTTGTTTCTTCGGGATGTGTTGCAATATATTGACATTTCCCCATCGCAACTGCACCCGAACGACCATGCATTCCTCTACGGTACCTGCATCCTCTTTATGAATGTCTTCTCTAGGCTCCCAACTCCGGGCGATATCCGATACATATAGTGCATCAAGAAGCAGAAGGATAGCCCATCATTCATGTTTCTCGAGCCGCATAACAAATGTCAAATCTTAACCGGGGCGTGGACCAAATTTGCCTTGTATAAGCAGGAATGGTTTTATGTGCGTTGTCCTCCCGGCTTCGCGAGTAGATGTGTTGAAGGAAGTAAGCCTTTTTCTTGGTCTGTTACTCATGTTTAGTCGAAGCCGTATCTTTTCTAAACTTTACCCATCTTTTCAGGTATTAGCCCTCGTCTTGACGGCCGCGGATATTCTAATGCCGTCGTAACCATTCGAGCCCTCCCTGTCGAAGAACGGGACTGTTTGCCCCAAAATTGGGCACAAACCCCAAAATATCGTGAAAGCACCAGTGTATGAACACAAATCAGCAATATGCAATCACAGATCTCAGATCTAAGTAATGTAGAGGATAAAAAGTGAAGAATAATAAACTTAAAACAGAAAGAAGTAGACAGAGACACAAGATTTATAGTGGTTCGGCGATCTTGCCTACGTCCACTCTGAAGTAGTTTGCTTTATTGATCTTTCTCTGATGTTTACAAGTGAATTCAATGAATTACAACAGATAATTATGGTTTGCAGCAGTGAAATTCGTTGGTAGCAGCAGTAATGGAGTTTGGATCTGGACCGGTAGAGTCTGGGCGTTGGAGATCTCAAAGAAGAAGAAGAAGAACCCCTTTTCTATTGGCTTTGGGGGTCTATTTATAGGTGTAGGAGGCTGGTATCTTGCTCAGATTTTAGGAGACCCTCTCTGGCACGTGACCAGGCCCGCGCGCCTAAACCCATGAAGTTTCGGTCTGATCCGTGATCGATACGAACAAATTTCGTATCGATCAAGATTTCATCCAATGGAGTCAAAATTTGGCGTGGACATTCTTCAGCATGGACGTAGTCTTCTGTGAAAATTTCATAGCATTTGGACTTGTAGATTAGGAGATATGATCGATATGAATTGGGATTCTCAGTTGGCTGTTTCGTTCGACTCGCTCTGTTCGACTCGCTCTTCGACTCGATCACTTCGAATCGGCTCAGCAGCAGTCCCCTTCGTGTTGAGGCATTTGTGTTGTCTTGTTCGAATCGATAGGAGGTGGAAGACTTCGGATGGATACGAAGTGGAGCGAGTCGAAATGCAGCTCTTTGATGGAGTCGAACCAGATGGAGTTGATCAGTTGTCTTCTGAAGGATGTGGAGCGAGTCGAAGAGAGGTTTTGAGATGGAGTCGATGCGGAGCGAGTCGAAATGGAGCGAGTCGTTCAGTTGTTTTCTGAGAGATGCAGAGCGAGTCGAAGTGGAGCACTTCTGATGGATGCGAAGCAAGTCGATCTGAGCGAGTCGAAGTCGGCTTATGCGGAGCGAGTCGATCTGAGCGAGTCGAAGTTGGCTCATGTGGAGCGAGTTGATCTAAGCGAGTCAAAGTTGGCTCATGAAGAGCGAGTCGATCTGAGCGAGTCGAAGTTGGCTTATGCGGAGCGAGTCGAAGAGAGCTGTTCTTTAATCCATTTTGTATCGGTTGTAACTTGAGCATACGAACTCGGATTGAACTGAAATTTGGAATGTTGACTCTCATAGCTTCGCTTGTCGTGTCATATCAGTTTTGGCTCGATCCGGACTCGGACAAAATTCATCGATATCCATAGTGAACCTGCGTATAACCGATTTTCTAGACGAACTGTCTTTGGTCTCTAGTCAAGTTCTTGGTGTCACGGCCTTGCCAAAAGGTGGGATAACATTTGCCCCCCAAAACATGCCTTGTGATAAGAAGGTGTGTTTTGTAATGCCATAAGCTGGATGTTCATATCCTGTTGATGACCTACAAAGGAATTGATAATTTTATTTGACCACGAATGACGATCATTGGGATCGTATGTCATTCGAGGTGATATATGACCGTTCGCGGGCGGATGCCGTTCGCGACGAATGTTGACCGTTCGCGGTCGAGGTGCCGTTCGAGGCAATTTGTGACCGTTCGTGGTCGGGTGCCGTTCGAGGCGAGTTGTGACCATTCGCGGTCGGGTGCCGTTCGAGGCGAGTTGTGACCGTTCGCGGTTGGGTGTCGTTCGAGGCAAGTTGTGACCATTCGCGGTCGGGTGCCGTTCGAGGTGAGTTGTGACCGTTCGCGGTCGGGTGCCGTTCGAGGCGAGTTGTGACCGTTCGCGGTCGGGTGCCGTTCGAGGCGAGTTTTGTGTGTGCCCGGGGGGAGGGACTTAGTATTATCAATGTCAGATTTCACGTTCGAGTGAGTTTCTGAATTGTTTGTTATGACGGTTTATCGCCATCTCAGAGCATGCCTGAGGATCATTCACGGTCCCGTACATGTGTAAGTAGCTTAGCCGTTGTGGAATCATAGGTAGTGGATTTTTATTCAGAATAAGTCCTCTAACAGAAATCTCAAACAAAATCGAGTCTAAATATGAGAAACAGAAAACAAAAGCAAAACACGGACGTCAAAGTGCAAACACCTACACCGTTACGATTAGTAGTCATATCAGAGCATGCCTGAGGATCGTTCGCGGTCCTGTACATGTGTAAATGACTTAATCGTGTTGGTGTGGAGTTTGCTACTGATTCGTCATTACCCCAATCAATTGATGACAAGTTGACGCCTCGTTCCTGAGCCGTCCCCAGCAGGTGCAGGTGGTGGTCGCTCCCATTCCACCGTTGTCGTTCCCCTTCTTACATACTGTGATAGCATACCATTCCAGATATGTCCCTCAACCTCATCCTTCAAGTGTCTGCAGTCATTCGTGTTATGACCGTTCAGCTCGTGGAATAAGCAATACTTGTCGGATCTTCTTTCATTGTTGGTTGGATCCCTTCTCATCGGCCTTCGATAGGGAATCTGCCCCCTAGTATCCTGGTAGATTCGCTCCAAAGTCTCATTCAACTCCGTGTAAGAGGTGAATCTTGGTTCCTTTCGGGGTCGTGTCGGTTCATTACTATTATCTTCAGCCTTTCGTTTCCCTTTACCAGTCCCTGAATTTGATCTAGGAAGATTTTCACCCTTGACTGTGTAAACCTCAGTTCCTTCTCCTTCCTCTCTTTCAGCATTTGCATCCTCTAATCGTAAAAATCCTTCAGCCTCATGATAAAACTCTCCTAGATCCATAGGGGGATCCCTTGTTAATGAATTCTTGAACTCTGTGCCATCAGCTATGCCAGATACAGCTGCCATCAAAACAATGGATGGATCAGGTCGATCCACCGAAGTTGCCGCTGCATTGAATCGCGTCAGAAGTTCCTCAAAGGCTCCTCGGTTCTTTGCTTCAGTGTTGCCAAACTCATCACATTTTTGGGTCTTGAAATGTGAACCCTGAACTGCCTCATGAACCTTTCGGTCAAATCGGTCCATGTTCGAATGGAACCGCTTTCCAGTTGTCTGAACCATAATGCTGCTATGTCTGCCAGGTACAGTGGGAAGCACCGAGCCATGACCTCCTCCGATTCCCCCAGCACTTCCACGTGCCTCATGTACTTCGTTAGATGAACCGCATGATCCGTCCTCCCATCATACATGTCCAATGTTGGTAACTTGAATTCTGGTGGATTCCTGGCTTGTCTGATTGTATGAGCAAAGGGACTCCTATTTACATCCTCCAGATCTCTATTCACTAGTCCGCCTCTCATGGCTCGTCTGACCATCTCCACCAATCTGTCACTATCTCCAAGTTGTAGTCCTGGTCCGTCGTTTCCGATTTTCCCCCCGAGTTCACGAGGGATTCCTGGAGTCTGGTCTCCTGAACGAGCATTTGCTTCTCTATCAACGCCGCGCTGCACAGCTCCTCCTAGTACTGCTCCTAGGATCGGGTCAACATGCTCTGGGCAAGTGCCCCTAGTTCTGGGGCTGTGCCAGATGGTCCTGCTCCATTCTGGACTCTGGTTGCTCCTTGATTTTGTGCTCCAAGTTGCCCAATCTGAAGAAGCAAGTTCTGGATCATTTCCTCTTGTCTTTTCACCATTGTCTCTATCTCATCCCGGGTGATATAGATTGATGTCTGATTTGCACCTGAGGAAGCCTCTTGACTCCCTTCATGCTGACCTCTCTCCGCCCTTTGTCTTCTATTTGATTGCCTTGTCATAGTTTTTCAGATCCGAATTCTCTAAGCCTTCAAATTCAATTTCCAAATGGTAGAATCCTGAGTTCAGTTCTCGGTGAAAGCACCAAAGTGTTTGCCCCAAAATTGGACACAAACCCCAAAATATCGTGAAAGCACCAGTGTATGAACACAAATCAGCAATATGCAATCACAGATCTCAGATCTAAATAATGTAGAGGATAAAAAGTGAAGAATAATAAACTTAAAACAGAAAGAAGTAGACAGAGACACAAGATTTATAGTGGTTCGGCGATCTTGCCTACGTCCACTCTGAATTAGTTTGCTTTATTGATCTTTCTTTGATGTTTACAAGTGAATTCAATGAATTACAGCAGATAATTATGGTTTGCAGCAGTGAAATTCGTTGGTAGCAGCAACAATGGAGTTTGGATCTGGATCCGGCAGAGTCTGGGCATTGGAGATCTCAAAGAAGAAGAAGAAGAACCCCTTTTCTGTTGGCTTTGGGGGTCTATTTATAGGTGTAGGAGGCTGGTATCTTGCTCAGATTTTAGGAGACCCTCTCTGGCACATGACCGGGCCCGTGCGCCCAAGCCCGTGAAGTTTCGGTCCGATCTGTGATCGATACGAACAGATTTCATATCGATCAAGATTTCATCCAATGGAGTCGAAATTTGGCGTGGACATTCTTCAGCATGAACGTAGTCTTCTATGAAAATTTCATAGCATTTGGACTTGTAGATTAGGAGATATGATTGATACGAATTGGAATTCTCGGTTGGCTGTTTCGTTCGACTCGCTCTGTTCGACTCGCTCTTCGACTCTATCACTTCGAATCGGTTCAGCAGCAGTCCCCTTCGTGTCGAGGCATTTGTGTTGTCTTGTTCGAATCAATATGAGGTGGAAGACTTTGGATGGATACGAAGTGGAGCGAGTCGAAATGCAGCTCTTTGATGGAGTCGAACCAGATGGAGTTGATTAGTTGTCTTCTGAAGGATGTGGAGCGAGTCGAAGAGAGGTTTTGAGATGGAGTCGATGCGGAGCGAGTCGAAATGGAGCGAGTCGTTCAGTTGTTTTCTGAGAGATGCGGAGCGAGTCGAAGTAGAGCACTTCTGATGGATGCGAAGTGAGTCGATCTGAGCGAGTCGAAGTCGGCTTATGCGGAGCGAGTCGATCTGAGCGAGTCGAAGTTGGCTCATGCAGAGCGAGTCGATCTAAGCGAGTCGAAGTTGGCTCATGCGGAGCAAGTCAATCTGAGCGAGTCGAAGTTGGCTTATGCGGAGCGAGTCGAAGAGAGCTGTTCTTTAATCAATTTTGTATCGGTTGTAACTTGAGCATACGAACTCGGATTGACCTGAAATTTGGAATGTTGACTCTCATAGCTTCGCTTGTCGTTTCATATCAGTTTTGGCTCGATCCGGACTCGAACAAAATTCGTCGATATCCATAGTGAACCTACGTATAACCAATTTTCTAGACGAACTGTCTTTGGTCTCTAGTCAAGTTCTTGGTGTCACGGCCTTGCCAAAAGGCGGGATAACAGGGACATTAGAAATCTCATTTTGAATGAGTCACTTACAAGGCTCGGACTGTTGGCAGAAGGCCGTCGGATAAGCCTTCCTCAAGGCGTCACCATTCCCAGGCCTGGCTCTGGTAAAGGGAAAAACAAGTTGAGTCTTCAACACGCAATGCCCCTGATGAACTAGAAGAGGGGGAAATTAAGGAGACTGAGACGCCCGAGGTACAGGGCGAGAATATTAGTCCGTCTCGGGGACCGGCGGTTGAAGTTCATGACATAGAAATGTCGTCTTCCCCTTCGAAGGGAGAGAAGAAACTGACGCGCATGCTGAAGAAGAAAACTGTGGGCGGAACTTCTAAAGTTACCCTTATGCCAACAGGAAAAGAAAATTCCTCGGAGCACTTAGAAAGTTCTCTGAAGGGTCTATCGAACCTTACCATTCCTGACGATTTACTCAACTACGGTTTCGACGATCCAGAGGCCCTCAAGCTTTGTTCGCCCGCTAAAGGCGGTACGGGAGTTCAAGCCCAAGTCCAGGGAGATAAAACTCCAATTAGTAAAGAAACTGGTCCGTCGGGAAGAAACACTAGGACACACACGGACACGTGCACTTCACTTTGCATTTCAATCTTAACCGTCACCTTGATCTTTTCTAACTTGTTGTTATTCTCATTCTATGCAGGTGACATGGGACGCTCCTACGGATTTGATCGTCTCTACGGCTCTTCCATCTTTCACCACTCTGGCCGGGATTCGGGCCCTGGTAAACACCGGGACGACTACGGAGATCGAGACAACCGTCCCAGAGAGTTGTCTTATCGAAAGAAATAACATTCCCAGTCTTCATACTCTCACGATCTTCCTCCTCAAACAGAACCAGACAGAGAAAAGTCTTTGCAGAAGGGGTCTCAACCCAATGTTTCCTGAGATCAACATTCCGGTTCATCAAGCACACGACAATCTCGGGAACATCGTAAGAGAACTGAACTTTCAAAACCTCCTCCCCCTGTTCCTGCGGCATACCCAACGATATCGGAGAAGCTGGTCGATCTTAAAGCTAAATTTCCCAAAATATGCTTTGACGGTCTGAAGTTCCTCCTAGCTATTCATCACATTCCAGGGCATGTCAAGCAGAGTGCCATCGCTTGCAACAACGACGTCTATGTTCAACATGATGCGTTTGTTCATTTAGTCAAAAAAGTCTCGGAAGTATCCGTTGAGCGTCAACAAGAAATCGACCACTTGAAGCTCGAAGCTATCTTTGATAAAGACATCATCAAGAATCAGGATGAAGAGCTCGCTTCGTACAAGTCCAAACTTGAAGCCGCAGAACAGAGTGCTAAGGAGACTGCGGAGGCCGTCGCTCGTCTAGAGACGACCCATAAGAAAGAACATGACGTCGCAATCCAACGCAGTGGGGCCCTAACTTTAGAAAATGATTCTATTCAAAAAGAAAGGGATGCACTCATTCTGCAGGTTAAAGAGTTGAAGGAGCTACTCTCTAAGGAGAGGGAAGAGAAGATAGCGGCTCAAGAAGAGTCTCAATGGTACTGTAACGAGATCGTCGATACACGTCTCTTAAAGGCAAAGCTTGACGACGAGCTTTCTAAGGTTGGAACAATGAAGGATGAAGCCTACGAGGAGAGCAAGAGAATAGCTTCCACGGAGATCGACTCCTGCCTTGAAGCGGCTACAGAGGCCGGCAGAGAAGAAATCAAGTGTATGTTCGACCCACTGATAGCCGAATACAATACCTGTGTCCTCATGCACCGGGACTTGACTTTCTTAGGCAAGGGCTACCTTGAATCTTTGGCCGAGGCTTGGGAGACTTTAATAAATATTAGACAGGTGGAGTCGGGAACCGAGGAGGTCGACGAGGAGGCTTTAGTGAAAGAGTTTCTCAGGGGGAATGAGCCATCGGACTTGTCTGCAGCTATGGCTCTCTTTAGTAAAGGCTCTCCTCCGTCAAAAGAGAAAGATGACAAAGCTGGTCCATCTGGAACCGAGGCTGCAGCTCCTCCTTCTACTCAATCGGCCGATCGGCCAGCACTTGACCCATTCGAGCAGCATGCCGGCTATGATCCGGAAGACCCCGGTCTCGGCATTCACGTGCTATCTCCCATTCTGGAAGGTGAAACTCCGCGCACAGCTGAAAGCCAGCAAGAAACCGGTATAAAACTCTTCTTCTAGAAGTTCAAAGATCTGTCGCTTTCTGCGATCGGTTATTGGTTCTAATGTTCGTTCTTTACGTTTTTATACAGGCCGCTCTGACCCTGAACCGACTCCGAGGAGCGATGACGCCAAGGAGGAGACGGGGAAAATAAGCGATGCTACTCACGCGAGAGTAACTCCCGGTCCTGATGCTCAAGTGATTGGGGTGCTAGATGATGATAAGTCTGATACTTCGTCTTCCGTTGAAGGGAGTTATGAAATTGAAATCACGGGTGCCTCAGAACACACTTCGAAGGTGAGTATGAAGGAGAGACTCGCGGAAGAGAAGAAAACGAAGGTTGAGATCAAGGTCGAGCCTCAAGTACTAGAACTTACCGACCCGCTGAACAGGCCTCTAAAAGTCATTCTTCCCGGCAAATCCAAACCACTGGATGTTCCTCCTCCCACTCCTGACTCCGCTTCTTTGGCGAGAAAAAAGTCCAAGAGGAAGCGTGAGGGAGAGGAGTCATTCGAGAAGGCAAAAGAGGACAAGAAACTAAAGAAGCCGAAGAAGTAGCCACTATACTCGTTCAACGAGGTTTTGTTTAGGCCATGTAACTACTTTTACTTTTTCTTTTTCGTAGTTTATGTAGATAGATTTTTAACTCCAAGTTTTGGAGGAGTGGTTGTATAACCCCATTTTGGATTATTGAATAAAGTTTAGTTTCTTTGTCATTTGAACGATTTCTGCTTTTTAGCTTTCTGCATAACTGTGGTCGAAACTCAAGTTCTTATGAGTTACATAAATTCCCAATCCATTCTTACATTGTTCGGACATTCTTTGGAATTGTACATCTCTTGTTTCACATTTTTGGTACTTAGAATATTTTCTAATCCGCACTCCGAGGACTTTGAGTAATTCGGTCCGCATTTAGGGGACTCGGAGATTCAATTTGTTTATACTCTAGTCCGTGTTCCGGAGACTTAGAGTACTCCAATCCGCATTCAGGGGACTCGGAGATTCAAGTCGTTTATACTCTAGTCCGCGCTCCGGGGACTTAGAGTACTCCGGTCCGCATTCAGGGGACTTGGAGATTCAAGTCGTTTATACTCTAGTCCGCGCTCCGGGGACTTAGAGTACTCCGGTCCGCACTCAGGGGACTCGGAGATTCAAGTCGTTTATACTATAGTCCGCGCTCCGGGGACTTAGAGTACTCCGGTCCGCACTCAGGGGACTCGGAGATTCAAGTTGTTTATACTCTAGTCCGCGCTCCGAGGACTTAGAGTACTCCGGTCCGCACTCAAGGGACTCAGAGATTCAAGTCGTTTATACTCTAGTCTGCGCTCCGAGGACTTAGAGTACTCCGGTCAGCATTCAGGGGACTTAGAGATTCAAGTCGTTTATACTCTAGTCCGTGCTCCGGGGACTTAGAGTACTCCGGTCCGCACTCAGGGGACTCGGAGATTCAAGTCGTTTATACTCTAGTCCGCGCTCCGGGGACTTAGAGTACTCCGGTCCGCATTCAGGGGACTCGGAGATTCAAGTCGTTTATGCGAGTTCGTACGTCAAGTAGAATAATGCAACTTCAGTTGTTTGTCACCGGACTATAAGGTTCAGAAACATCAATAATTCATAGAAAGGATGGCTTCAAGCCTTTATTAATGAAAACAAACTAAATCTTCCGATTACATGCTAAAAATGAAACTAAGAATAATTGGAATATAAACATACGGGAAACAATTGCACCTAAAACAGAAAAGAAACATGCTAAATATAATAACGTCGCAAATGTTCACTGTTCCACGCTCGGGGGAGTGTCACGCCATCAATGGTCGCTAGCTTGAAAGTTCCCTCTCCAAGCTTCCGTTCAACGACATACAGACCTTCCCAGTTGGGATTCATACGTGATGGTACCGGGAAAACCCGTTTCAAAACGAGATCACCCACATCAAAGATTCTTGGGCGGACTTTGTCGTCGTAATATCGCTTAACTCGGTGCCTATATGCTACCGCCCTTAATTCAGCTTCTTCACGTTTTTCATCTATGCAGTCCAGTGATTCCAACAAGAGATCCTGATTCGTCTTAGGATCATAATATGTCACTCGATGTGATGGAACTTCAAGCTCCACGGGTATAACAGCTTCCGAGCCGTATGCCAATGCGAATGGAGTGTGGCCAGTCGCGGACTTGTGGGTAGTTCTATAAGCCCATAGCGCTGTTGGGAGTTCATCTACCCACTTGCCTCCAGCCTTTTCCAAACGCTTCTTCAATATGGACTTGATTATTTTGTTCACGGCCTCGACTTGTCCGTTAGCTTTCGGATGGGCAACGACGGTGAACTTTATCTCAATGCCATACTTTAAACAGAAATCTTTGAATTCTCTACTTTCAAACTGAGTTCTGTTGTCTGTAATGATGGTTCGCAGGAGGCCAAAGCGGCATATAATGTTTTGTACAACGAAATTAATGACTTTCTTGGAGGTGATTGTGGCCAAAGGCTCTGCCTCGGCCCATTTCGTGAAGTAGTCGACCGCAACTATCGTGTATTTTGCACCACCTTTGGATATAGGCAAAGAACCGATTATGTCGATTCTCCAGATTGCAAATGGCCATGGACTAACCATTTGCATGAGTTATGTCGGTGGAGCTCTTGGGATTTTTGCGTATCTTTGACACTTGTCACATTTTCTTACATAGTCTGCAGCATCCCGATTCACAGTCGGCCAATAGTATCCGTAGCGGAGGATCTTTTTTGCTAGTGTCTGCCCCCCAGTATGGTCGCCACATTCTCCTTCGTGAACCTCCTCGAAGACCCGCTTTGTCTCATCATGGGCAATGCACTGTAGTAAAGGGACCGAGA
This sequence comes from Allium fistulosum, assembly GCA_030737815.1. Classification (NCBI taxonomy): domain Eukaryota; kingdom Viridiplantae; phylum Streptophyta; class Magnoliopsida; order Asparagales; family Amaryllidaceae; genus Allium; species Allium fistulosum. The sequence continues at coordinate 796,829,948 of CM060905.1, read as the reverse complement.
ATCCTCTCCGATACATTACTCCTCCCTGCAACACATATCGTGCGGCTTTGCGAATGACCTGTCGTCTTTCGCTTCTTCTTTCAGGCAAAGTCCCGTTTAGCAGGTATTGTTTGAATGGGGTCATCCACGAATCCTCCTCGATTTCCGTTTCCAACACAAAATCAACTTCCATCACATCTATGCTTGGAGCGTGCAAGGTTTCGATGGGAACTAATCCCATTTGCTGCGCATCGCCAGTGCTTGCAAATTTGGCCAACGAGTCGGCTTCCTTGTTCTATTCACGCGGGACATGCGAAATGTCATAATGTTCGAAATTCGCTAATAGTTCCTGAACCAGAGCAAGGTATAGAGCAAGCTTTTGTCCTCTGGCTTGGTAGTCTCCTCATACTTGGTACACCACCAGCTGCGAGTCACAAAAGATTTCAACTGATTTTACCCCGAGTTCTCCAACGAGCTTTAAGCCAGCAATCAATGCTTCATATTCTGCTTCATTATTCGTAGCCGGGAAATTGAGCTTCAAAGCATAACAAATTGATCGATTTTCTGGAGTCACAAGGACTACACCAGCCCCGGAGCAACGGTCGTTTGACGCCCCATCGGTGTACAATTTCCATTGAATGGGAGGAATGACACTGTGACCATCTGGTTCGTCGGATACAGTAAACTCAGCGATGAAATCTGCTAATGCTTGCCCTTGTATGGCTCTTCGTGGCAGGTAGGTAATATCGAACCGACTCAACTCGATATTCCATTTTAACATCCTTCTAGAAGTTTCTGGTCGTTGGAGTATCTGTCGTAAGGGCTGATCGGTATAGACACTAACTGAGTGTGCTTGAAAGTATGGACGCAGCTTGTGCGATGCAATCACCAAGCAATAGGCTAATTTCTCAATTTTAGGATAATTTCTTTCTGCCCCCCGTTAAACGTTTACTAACGTAATACACCGGCTTTTGGACTCGGTCCTCCTCGCGGACCAAAGCCGCACTTATAGCATGCGGGGATAGGCCATGTATACGTACAACATTTCGTGGTCTACTGGTTTCGACAGCACTGGAGGACTCTCCAAATGTCTTACCAGATCTCGAAACGCTTCCTCACAGTTGGATGTCCATTCGAAATTCCTCTTTCCTTTCATTATTATGTCGAAGAAAGGAATGCACTTGTCTGTGGCTCTGGATATAAATCGACTCAGCGCAGCCACCTTTCCATTCAAGCTTTGTACCTGTTTTTACAGTTCTAGGCACTTGTACATCTCGAATAGCTTGAATCTTTTCCGGGTTAGCTTCAATTCCCCTGGCATTAACAATGAATCCCAAAAACTTCCCTGACGCAACGCCGAAGGAACACTTCAGAGGGTTGATCTTCATCCCATAATATCTGAGTATACCGAACATCTCTGCTAAGTCTCGAAAGTGGTCGTTTGACTGTTGTGACTTTACGAGCATGTCATCCACATAGACTTCCATCGTTCTACCAATCTGGTCTTTGAACATTCGATTCACCAAACGCTGATAGGTCGCTCCCGCGTTTTTCAATCCAAAAGGCATTACTACATAGCAATATAGCCCAACGTCTGTGACGAAACTGGTGTGTTTATGGTCCGGAATGTGCATCGGGATCTGATTGTATCCCGAGTACGCATCCATGAATGACAACAACTCGTGTCCTGCAGTGGAGTCGACCAACTGATCAATCCTAGGTAATGGGAAACTGTCCTTGGGGCATGCTTTGTTCAAATCGGAATAATCCACACAAGTTCTCCATTTCCCGTTCGCTTTTTTCACCAGCACGGAGTTTGATACCCATTCAGGGTAGAGGGCGTCGCGGACGAACCCATTGGCTTTGAGTTTGTCCACCTCCTCTCTGAGAGCAGCGGACCTCTCTGGGTCCATTCCTCTCCTCTTTTGCTTAACTGGGACGTACTTTGGGTCTATGTTCAACATATGACTCGTAATAGCAGGAGAAATCCCACACATGTCGGAATGTGTCCAAGCGAAAACATCGAGATTTGCTTGGAGGAAATCACTAAGGTCTTCAGTCATTGTGGGGCTGAGTTGTGATCTAATCTTCAGTACTCGCGATGGATCGTCTCGACTGACTGAAATATCGATCGTCAGTTCAGCCGGTGCTGCCTTCTCCTCCCTAGGTTCCTCATCGTCGTCTCTTGGATCTATATCTCTAAAGATCCGAGAACATTGCCCGAGCCAGGGCTCGGGCATTACTTGTCAATTGTCAGTATGCTGGATGCGGACGGGATCGTCCACAACCTTTCCTTTCTCCCTCCGATGGGCATCTCGGAGCTCAGCCACATAACATGCACGACCGGTCGCCTGGTCGCCATGAACAACATCTACTCCTTTGTCAGTTCGAAACTTTAAAGTCAAACACCACGGGGCTAATGCTGCCCTAAACTCAGCCAGGGCCGGTCGGCCCAAAAACACATTGTACGGAGAATCCACATCCAAAACTACGAAAGGTAGGATTCGCACCCTCCTACGCTCACCTTGTCCCAGTTCAACTGGCAACTCAACATATCCCACTACATCAGTCGCTGCGCCATTAAAGCCATGTATACGAGCTTTAGATGGCTTCAAATCCTTCGCCTCCATCTTCATCTGATCATAAGCCTTCTTGAATATGATATTGACAGAACTTCCACAATCAATCAAAATTCTTTTCACATAAGCCGGCCCGATTGTCGCAGATATGACCATCGGGTCAATGGTAGGAGCCTCCACTTGGTCAGCATTTCCGCTCCTGAATACGATATCGTCTGTCATCATGCGCAGTTGTTTAGTAGGGGTCCCATCCTCCACGTTGGAACAACACTCGAAGTCTGCATGCCTCAAGGAATTAGCATACCACTCCATCTCTTGCCAGTTCTTATCCGAAGGGTGAGGTCCGCCGATGATCATGTTTATGAATAGTCTGCCCACGGTCCGAGCAGGCTCCTCGGGATGACGTGGAGCTGGTGCACGACCGGGATTGGACGTCCCCTGTCCACCTTCTTGCGGATTCTTCACAAACTCCTGTAACTTTTTCTGTCTAATCAACTTTTCTGTGGCATCATGTAGGTGTCTACACTCTTCAGTATTGTGCCCATAAGTTTCATGGAAGCGGCAGTACTTCCCAGTCCGCTTTGCTCCTCGGTTGACTCCTTCGGGCGCGGCTTTCTGTACTGAAAGGTATTGCAGGTTGATAGGTAGATGTTCTCAAGGGATGCATTCAGTGGGGTGTACTCATTGTTGGTTGGAATCCTCGTCTTCCATTTCCTCGCTTCTCTCTTCTTCCCTTGATTTCTTCCTCCGGATTCCTTAGATTGCCCGGGCTTGTTCTGGACATTGACCTGAACTTTCCCGGAGTTGTCTCTGGACTGCTTCACAGCAATATTGCTTTTTACGGACTCCTGAACAAGCCCCGATGCCTTATCTCGCCTTATCCACCTGGCTTCCTCTCTTCTTATAAACTGATGTGCCTTTGAGTAAAAACACTCTAGCGTAGTTGGAGGCTTTCCTGCCAGCCAGTCTCCAAACTCTGAATCCAGATCCACACCTCGCATCACAGCCATAAGAATTGCATGATCATTGGGATTACTGACTTCAGTAGCCGCAACATGGAATCTCTATAAATACTCCTTCAATGACTCCTCAGGAGCTTGGATTACACTTGATAGAGACATCACGTCCTTTGGATGAGTAGTGTGTATCCTGAATTGTTCTATAAATTTCTTCGCCAACTCCTCGAAACTGGATATGGACCACGGAGGAAGTCGGGTGAACCACATGGTAGCGATCCCAGATAGAGTTATTGGAAAGCACCTGCACTTGGTTGCATCATTCGCTCTAGCTGAATCCATCATCCATTCGTACCTCATCACATGCTGCCTGGGATCAGTCTTTCCTTCATAAGCCGGGATAGTTGGCATGCTGAACTTCCTAGGGTACTCCGCCTGTAGAACAACGTCTGTGAACGGAGTATGACTTCTGGACACTCCCCAATCGTCGTTTGATAAACCTTGATTCTCTTTCATCAACTGTTTGATCATAGCCGTCGGGTCTGGGGTTTGTATGGAAGGTGGAAGGTTGGAGTCTGTCCTACGGGATTGATCAGGCTGATGCCTCGTCTGTTGGCGATCTGCCAAACGTGCATCTTGAAGTTCGACATCATTAGCATCTTGGTGAGCCGGGCATCCAGCCTCCACCTGCACTCCAGCTCCTAAGTTTCCAGTTCCTACTTGGTCACGGTCTTCGAGGTGTAAATGGTCCCCAGCTGTTCGGACAGCAGCACCTGCCTGCGTAGTTTCAATCTTGCGATGTCTACGCCTGGGAGGTTCATCGGACGAAGTCGAGTTGTCGGATGAAGAATAAGGAGCTGGACTGCCCCCGGCATTCTGACGCTCTTGTTGAGTGAGCTGTGCCATGAGGTTGGCATTGACTTGCATCTGCTCTCCGAGTTGCCTCCTGCTTTCCCTGATCTCTCTCATCAAGTCGTTGAACTCTATTCTGGTGACAACTGGCATCTGGTCCTGGGCGGTAGTCCCTGCACCTAGATTCGCTTGCTGATTGCTAGGCCCTGCTTGTTGTACGCTAGCAGTCTCATGGGCGTCCGCATTATGAGAGGCTGATCTGGTACGTGGTCTTGCCATGATAGAGTTATTGGTATGAACTCTGAGTAGAATCAATGGACGTCCTACGAATGACTTGGATCTTCTTCGGGGGATTTATCCAATCCAGTAGCTTCAAAGCAAATCCTTGAGGTCTGAAAATTCGACTCTCAATGAAAGCACCAAAGTGTTAGCACCAAAATTGGTCACTAACCTCGTTGAGAAAGTTTGTGTAGAGAGATAAACGAAGAAAGTAAATTTAAACAGAGAACAATATGCTAAATTTAATGCAAAGACGAGAACACCAGATTTATAGTGGTTCGGCGTAATTGCCTACGTCCACTTTGAGGTTAATCTTTTATTGCTTTACTTGATAACTGATTATAGATACAATCCGTTCACCAACTACTCGAATACAGTTGCTAAGTAAAAAGAGCGAGTCTTGAAAGCGGTAGAGTCTCCCCAGTGTTCTCAAAAAAAGATCCATTTCACTGTGCCCCTGCCTCTCTATTTATAGACAAAGATGGGTTGGACTTCCCTGGTGGGCCTGGCAGATGAATACCTCGGCCCAGAAAGAGTGAGTTCTGTGTGCCGAACCATAGATGCCGAACAAACTGATGCCGAACAGACTGATGCCGAACGATGTCGCTATGCCGAACGAAGTGCTGTGCTGAGTGGAGAGTGTAGGCCGAGCAATAGTTGAAGCCGGTCAAGATTGGATGAATGCTGAACACCTCTAGATGTCAAACATCTCTAGATGCCGAACAACACTGAATGATGAACGAAGTGTGGATGCCGAGCAGTATGGAGCACCGAACGACTCTGCCATGCCGAACGGTCCCTGTATGCCGAACATTCTCGAATGCTGAACGATCCATGTATGCCGAACGCTCCGCCATGCCGAACGATCCATGTATACCGAACGCTCTCGAATGCCGAACGATCCACGTATGCCGAATGCTCTACCATGCCGAACGATCCATGTATGCCGAACGTTCTCGAATGCCGAACGATGTACAATATCGAACGACTCTTAATGCCAAACGGTATGTAAGTGTCGAGTGCCTAGTTGCCTGGTCAAACCTTCAGGTAACAAACATCAAAGAGAAGCTAAGGTAAGCATCCTCTTCTTCTTCTCCATCTCAATCTCTCTCCAATTTCAGAAATTTTCTATAACCTAACTTAGGAAATATTGTTCATGATCTTAGATTGGAGCTTCTAGAGTTGAAATTGAAGAGTAGTTGATCTTTCCTTTGCTTTAGAGCTTCTCGTTTATTGTTTTTGGGTTTAAAAGTGAGTTCTTTAACTCACATCTACGTCTATAGCTATCATTGTTGTTAGGTATGAATTCCTAACATTTGTGCATATTCATTTGCTTTTGATTTGAATGGATTTGGTGAATTTTCCAAATTTTGGTGTTTTGGTCCAATTTTATGAAAATCCTTCTATGGATGTTTGGACATTGATATTCAGGGTGTATCGAAGAGCCTTTAAGGTTGGGTTATCGCTTGGCGTAAATCCTTAGTCGTCGTTGCTCGTCCGATCGCTCTCGATACGTTTTGGCCACTTTGGCCTAGGCAAATTGTTACCCAGACCAGGTGACCAGACGTCTCGTGACCAAGTTCAGACGTCTGGTTTGGACCTGGAGAGAAAAATATAAGCACGCAAAATAATAAAAAAAAAGTCAGAAACTAATTCCAGACGTTTGAAATCTAAGATCAGACGTCTGGATGAGTCTCAGACGTCTGACTTGAAGTTTCAGACGTCTGGGGGTTCTCTGGATTATTTCCAGAGAACAAAACTAGACGTCTGGGTTCTAAACCAGACGTTTGGTCATGGCTCAGAAGTTTGCTTTGGTATTCCTAACGTCTTTGTGGTTTTTTGAACTATTCCAGAAAAAAAATCCAGACATCTGGATTTCAAATCAGACGTCTGGAAACGTTCATTTTTGCCTATTTAGGCTGTTTTGTGTGGATTTCCTATTTTTAATCAATTTTTGTTGATCCAGAATGTTGTTATCACTTACTATCGACTTTGATGACTTCTTTCTTTGTATTTTTGGGAATATCCATTTTGATGGATTTGGTATCGATTTCTTTGGATTTAATTCACGTCTTCAAATGTGGATTTTTGTGATTGATTGTTTCTACAATCATTTTTGTGATTTGTCACTTCTAAATATAAAGGTTTCTATACTAGTAGTAAATACTCAAACTCTTACATCAAAACGATTTCGACACTATTTTAAATATAAAGCTCTCTTTTAAAACCGTTTTCCAATCTATTAGTATATACAACCTTTACCTCATTCGTGCGAGAAATCCAATTAAACGACTTAGCAAAACAAGTGGTATGAAACGCTTGCGTTACTTCGTCGGTTAATTCTTAGACTTGTTCGATTGAAATCTTGTGACAATTTTCGAGTGGAAATCTACAATTTGTTCGTAAATATTTAAGTTAAGCTGTGGTTATGGGACATGAAGCTAAACTCTTATATTTACTTTCTTAGTGTGATTCACACTTTTTATTGATCGATGATGATCATTTTGTGATTTAGACTAGCGATGTGCGATGTCTATTTGTTTGTGTGGGGCCTCAAAACCCCGGTTTGTGGAACTTTGGTTCAATTTGGTGGGGTAGCGACCCATGGTCTTTGGGCCGTTTGTGGAGCTTCGGCCCAAAATTTATGGCTAGCGACCATGGAATAGCATTCCGTTTGTGATACACGTGTTGGTGAGTTTTCATACTCCCGTTTGTGATAGGCCTTCCCCCCTTTGTGATTTATGGATTTCTGGTTGTGATTTCTAGAATTTGTGTTTCACCAATTTTCATGGTTTGCTTTGATAAGCTCTATCAATATTTGTGTTTTGGTGAATAATTTAAAGAATGTGATTCTTTTTGGTGTTTTGAGATGATTTGAGATATTGTATGATTTTTGTTGTTAAATGATGTATACTCGACATAGTTTGGCATTTTTGTTATCCTACGTTTTCGGTCATATCTCTTATCCTATCTCATTTTATCTGATATTTATAGCTAGACTGATCCGTTTATTATTTTCTTCTTAAATAATACTCAGGTCAGACCGAGGTATTTCAGGTGCTCCTACTTGACTTCTTATCGGGGTCCATCATCTGATTTTTTGGCTAACTACTTTAGATTAGTAGTTTTTGTTATTATACATTTGAGATAGAGACATCCTTGATGTATAATTATTCATTTGTCTAGCACTTGTATCTATTCTTTTGTGATGATGTGGATCTTCTATGACCACTATTTGATGTACACTTTTATGTGATATATTCATATCAGATTCCGCCTTTGTGATATGAATGTCTGTGACTGATTTGTGTTATGTTTATTTCTATATTTGTTTCCGAAGGCCACTTAGCCACTATGCAGTATCTTTGAGTTTGTATTTGATATGTCGGATTTCCTCTTGAAACGAAATGTAAGTTATATTATCTGACATATCGGTACTCGCACAAAGCAATTACATAGATGGTCGCTACTCAACAGCCTTATTCTTCGTGCTAGTCGACGGCATTACCCCGTAGTGTCCTTGGCTAGTGTGAATATAGAGGTGGGGCATCACACATTTAGTAGTGACAAACCCTATTGGAGGCCCCACCAATCTTTGTATGGCTTGTCATGGTTTGATCTTATCGAGTTATGGATGCTCTTCTGTCTATAATGCTTTGTTTTAGGGTTCGTTGGGTTTGGTATTATCATGGGAATGGAATGACTGATGAAGTATGCAATAGTGGTGGATTACGGCAAGTTGTTATGATAATTGGGTCTGAGGATGGGTGAAAGGTAGTGATTGGCTGCTTTTCGGGAGCCGTGGTTTTGGTTAGTTTTTTATATTCGCTAGAGGTCCCACAAGTTGAATTATCATCCATGCATATCATTAGAGAGCATTCAAACATATTCAAGGAGGTGAGCAGATTACTGCCACATCGGGAGATTGAGTTTTTTCGTAGACTTAGTGAAAGATGCCGGGTCGATAGTTATGCCCTTGAGGTGTATGTCACCCGTAGAGCAGAAGGAGTTAGAGGTGCAAGAATATGACCTGTTGAGGCAAGGGTTCATTCGCAAGAGTATTTCAAAGTGGGGCGCACCCATAGTTTTCGCCACTAAGGAAGATGACTCTCTAAGGTTGCGTGTTGATTACCGTGACTGAATACGGTGACGAGGAAGAGCAAGTATCCACTCTAACTTGTTCGATCAACTTCATGGCGCAAAGGTGTTCTCTTTATTGGATTTGGATTTCATTAACTGAGAGTAGCAAAGGATAGTGTGCCGATCACAACATTTCGTACGCCATCTGGATTTTATGAGTGGTTAATTATGCTGTACAGGCCGACCAACGGACCGACATACTTTGTTGATCCGACGAATAATGTTTTCAGGGATCAATGAAACAAGTTTGTGCTAGTGTTTATGGACAATATTCTGGTCTATTCTAGGATGGAGGAGTAACACGAAACACATTTGAGAATTATGCTTGAAGTGTTGAGGAAGCACAGACTAAAGGTGAAGTATTCAAAGTGTCACTTCTGGAGGAGGGAAGTGAGATTCTTGGGTCATGTTATCTCTGAGCAGGGCATAGCGGTAGATATTGTGAAGGTTGCAGCGATTCAAGTTTGGAACCAACCCAAGGACACTGTTGATATGAGAAACTTCCTTGGACTGGTGGGATATTGTATATGTTTTATCAAGAACTTCTCCATAGTAGCAGCATCATTGACCAATCCCTCGAAGTGTGAGCATGCATTCTAGAGTTTAAAGAAGAGATTAACGAGTGCACCTGTACCATTCTAAGTGGGAATAAGGAGATGATAGTATACATAGATGCTTGTGGTATTAGATTGGGTGCAGTACTAAGCAAGGAGGTAAAACTGTCACCCACGCTAGCTGGTAGCTGAAACCGCATAAGAGGAAGTACCTAACCCATGATTTATAGTAGGTGGTGATAGTATTTGCTTTGAAGATATGGAGGCATTATACTTAGAGAAAGGTTTGAGTTGCTCACGAACTATAAATCCTTGAAATGCCTTTTCTACCAGAAGGACCTCAACCTTCATTAGCAGTGATGGTGAGTGTAATAAACCGCCCTTCGTAATACCCAAAAATCAGCATCTCTAATCAATGCTTGACTTTAAAATACCACAAAAGATGGATTGTCAAGGTAAAAATAAAAACAAACACTATACCAAGGCATAACAATATAATCTCACAATGGAATGATAAAATATAATGTACTGAATATACATGAACATAATATGATGAACAATATATAAGCGACTGCACCGATGGAAGTAACTGATAAGTAAATATCAATATAGAAAACCATAATAGAATATCTGATACAACAAATCTCATGTACTACTACAATATCAGGTATATATATCCAAGTATCGTCTTTGCCTCCAGATCTCCGGCTGCACCATTTTGATAGCTTATCTCCAAAAACACCCGACTCCCGAACTACTTAATCGGGTGCCCAAGAGTTTTCATAACATAAAACGACAAAGGAAAAATGCGGGTCAGACATATAGCCTGGTATAAGGGGAACTATGTTAATATTCTATATCAAAACTATATACAAATAGAACAAGAACTACTAAGATACAACCAGTCTCTCAACAATTGTGGCTCAGGGATAATCCAGACCATCCATAAACAAGTAAAGTAAACCTATCACAAAAGAAGGGAATCATACCATAACCTGCTCTTCTCCTATAATCAACGAACCAACAAAACTAATATAATGTGACTTATACATGACAGTATACCATGATAGGGTAACCTAATATACGAATGCAGAGACAATGCAAATATCACAAAACATGCATATCCTAGAATACACAACAATATTATCAACCAACTAATATAACACAAAATATAAGGATATGCGACAGACAGAATATAAGTTGATACTCATCATTGCTGATGAGTAGACTCTGCGGTAGACTCAAGCCCAAGATAAATAGAGTCGGTACCTAAATGTACCATAGACCTCAAGCCGTGTCCTTAGTGATCAAACTCGTGAAGATCTCACCATAACCTCAATGAGCATAGGTGATATACGACCTACCCTATATATCTGAAACTCGAGTCCACGTTGGAAATCGATCAATAATTCACATTATCACGATCCATTAATTCCCATTGAAGGTCCAAAATAAATAGAGTCGGTATCTAAATGTACAATAGACCTTGAGCTGCATCTAGCATGATCGAACTCGTGTAGATCTTACCGTACCCCTATAATGAGCATAAGTGATAAATGACCTCCTCTGTATATTTAAAACATGTGTGGATCTTGTTGTACCCTTATAATGAGTATAAGTGATATGTGACCCACTCATAGATGATTGTCATCATCTCCCCCTAAGTCATACCTTGAAAAATTTGCATAGTATCTCGACAAAAGAGCACAATGGGCGTATCAATACGGATCTCATCATCATCTATCACAACGAAGAATGATATCTCATCATCATCTATCAATATGAATGGCCTTTACTAAAAGACCAATAATATGTATGGCCATTAATATAAGGCTAGTACGAAGTATGATCACTAATATAAGATCAATACCATATACGATCGCTAATATAAGATCAATACCATTCATCAAAACGTCTAGCCAAGGTTTATACTAAGAGGTATGAACTTACATACCACTTCCTTGAGTAGCACAAAAGCATTCTCAAAGTCATATAGAGGAAATCGGTTCGGTTCGGAAGCAAAATTCTTTAAATCTGGGCATCCCGGCCACTAACCGATGGACCGGTCAGTGCCATCGGTCCACCAGTCCATGCTCTGAGCTGGGCAATACTGCCTAGCTTGGTGCATGATCCGAGGCTCGGTTTTTGCTAGTTTGGTCATGCCGCCTTCTCCACTGAGTCACCTGCCCATCCCGCCATGTTGTCTTTATCACGCGGTTGAAGTTTCGTGCCTTATGGTTGAGACTACGTGCTGATTCCTTCAAGTGCTTGGGTGGGAAGTTTGTGTCATCATAAATCTTTTTCTCGATTGCTTTGCTACCAAAATGCGATGTGCATCACGGTAACCCAACTACACTCTACCACATCGCCTTCCTTCATTGTAGATGTATACTTATATGCTAATGCACACAATACACACTAATTCACACACAATTACACTTATACGCCACAATTCACATTTCGAGATTCACCAGAGCGATTACTCAACCCAGTACCACCTCATGCAACTTAGCACACACGATAGTCGCCATGGATGCAAGAGATGCTCGTGACGTGCTTATAGCCTTATACACATACATGTTCTCACATAATTAATTCGATTGTTTGATAATTAAATCTTACTTTTCTTTACCAAATATTTTCAATAATAGTCCAAATATATTCTTCTACTATTTTATAAAATCGTGCAACTATTTTAAAATACATAACTAACTTATAAATCATTTTAATCCTTCTACTTATTTTTAGAAGTCATACTCTTACTTTCGATTAGTAATAAAATATATAGTAATATTTCTATCATTAATATAACAATAAATTAGAGTTTAAATAATTTATAACTATGTTATAAATTAATATCATCTCTATCTAACTCTATTCAGTATGAATAGAACACAATACACACATACACACGAATCTTAATCAACTATCCCGAATATCTAGTCAAACCAGTCAAATCAAACACGGGAATAATTACATAGATATTATTTTACCTCTTCTAGGTAATAATTTTCATTATATATAATTATGGTGATTTATACTAAAATATAAATTCAGAGTAAAAATTCCACTCACCTAAACTGTAATTTCTTAAGTTTCCAGATCAGCCCAACCCTATACCACATCGTAAATAATCTCACTACAAGTTCAATGATGAAAATTGCATCTTGATTGGACCATATATGCAAAAGATACGAATTTTAAACTAATTTGAATTATATAAGTATAAGTTAATTAACTAAATTAATTAGTTAGTTTACCAAACCCCCTTAATCATCTTCTACCCCAAAATAACATTTCTGCACACGAGAATTATGCACAAATACCATCACCGCATCCAAGTCCTTCTCCATAACTTGAATGATACTCCACGAAATGATGCACGGTTGATTCCTATGCACTCAATGTCGTGCGCTCTCGACAAAAGACATAAGACGTCAACTCCAACCCTCTCGATCAATTCGCGACCTGCCACTACAGTCGCCATGTTTAAAATGTCACAACGACCAGACACTGCTGGAGCACCACCAATCACTTCATCTTCGTCCCCTAAATCCATTCTCACTCTTCGTTTTTCCTAAACCTGCCTCTAACCCCTCCTAACTTCACTAGAACATCTAATGACCATGAAACTCGTCGACGCACACCACCTCATTTTCCGATCTCGATGGTATAAATTTCATCGCTATTCGGGACAACGCTTTGATATGATAATTTCGTGCATTTCAAGGTCGTTTTGGCCATCAGATTGCTTGATTTCAAAAATTCTTCAACCCTACGTCTCATAATGAAGTCCTCATCCTAGAATCACAAGCTGTCAGTCGAGATCCCATTAGACCCGACTATGCACGTATTTTTACAAAATACATATAACAATATGTAAATCGTAAAAATAGTATGACTTAAAATATTATGATATTTATACTCATTTTGATTCATAGCTTTGATCCGAACTCAATGGAAGTAGTCTCAAATTCTAATTTGATCGAATGCGAAAATTCAAATTTTTGGACATTCATTTAATTAATGATTCAATATTTAAATTAATTATTTAAATATCCAGTCGTTAAAAATGCAGGTTGTTACATTCTCTCCTCCTTAAAGAATTTCATCCTAGAATTTCTATGAGTATGATAATGTAACCTGATTGATCAAAATTTTCATGCACGGAATATATCTCCTAACCCTTAGGATTTAAAAAACTCCTCTTGTTTTAGAAAAATTCGACAACACCTCCTTTGTGCAGCTAGTTCCAAAACAAAATCCCAAAACAACACATATATATACAGTTCATATCTGAGGCATCCCTTATCCGAGGACATACAAGCATAAATATATTCATACCATCTACACTATAGATCTTACGTACCTCTTTCATAGCAAGAGCATACCATTTATATGCGAATACAAGCGAATAAGCATCCAAAAAGCACATAACTGCTTCCATGTACCTAATCATTTACTCAACAAAGAGGATTAAACACAATTGCAACATAAAACATGGATTTAAGCATGGTAAATCATATATAGTAATCATCTCAAATAAATATGCCATACCAAACCATGCAACAAGCATATCAAATAAACATGTTATAACAAACTATGCAACAGGTGTCTCTAATGCAACAACGCGATATTAAAACATGTGCAATCAAGCGTAGTAACTGATACCACCATAATTATACACGACTATCAATTGGAGAGTGAGCACAAATAAGTTAGTGTTTAAATATGTTATCGACTCTGAGTCATATCAAAATGTAATAGACTCATATAGATCCCATCTTGACCCCACAGTGGGTATGTATGATATGTGATATATTCTATATGGCTATCGCTACCTTTCTCCGTACATACTTTAATATGTAATTATAATTAGCATAAATTAACTAAATACACACAAGTAGCAACAAACAACAATAATTACAAACATACTACTAAACATATAAAGCAAGCGACAACTAGCAATAAAAATAACAATCAATAATCAAACAACAGCAAACAATGATAAGCAACAACAAGCAATCAACAATGAGCAACAATAAACAATCAACAAACAACAATAACTAGCATACAAACTACCAATCATACAATACACGCAACAACAATAAATCAACTAAAATCTAAATCAATCAACAACAAATAACAGCAAGTAATAACAAGCATCAATCAAATAATAGCAAGCAACAATAAACAACAACAAGTATACAAACTAATGAAACATACCAAAGAGTCTACACCGACATACACGGTGACCAACAATAGTCGAACCATGCATGGCAAACTATAAACTCCAATGAGTTTGTTCGACATCCAAGATGGATAATGCTTAAGTGTTGTAACTCCTTTCATAAATACGATACATGAAAGACTATTACACCTCTCGCTACGAAAATGAAACTTTATATGATATGCTAGATCATCAAGTCTCAAAACTCTCGAATTAATCCAGCAAACTAAGTCCCAATTTTTCCTTCTCTTAAGAATAGATCTCATTCTCCAAAAGATAAAAACTTTATTAGTTAAATCATCATTAAATGACATTCTACAAATGTTTTGGTTTTCTCGGGTTCAAACTCACCTCAACCGCATAATGTTAATAAGGATAATATACTAAGTGTATTACGATACTTGCCTAGCCAAGTACCACATTGCCACTTAGTAGATTACCCAAATTTTCACAAAACTAATCAATAATTCCTTCCCTAAGCTATTACAAGCATTCCAAATATATTGTACAGCAAATAATTTTACAATGAATAAAGATTGTCGAAAATAATATACGATGCTTGATCTAATCCTTTGTTCGCTTGCATGATTTATTTGTTAAAATAGGATCAGCCACCTGACTCCTCTCACGCAAACTCTGGTCCAGATCCTTGGACAGACCATTGGAATTTCCTCACACGACTAGAGTGGTGCTTCAGAATTATCTCAATCACCTCAAGAATTCGACTCAAGTCCTCGCCTTTGAGAATCGAGTGAAAAACCCTTGTCCAACTCACTTAGAAAACCTGGCTCGAACTAGGGATTAAGAACTGGTATGTGAATGGGCGGATCCTTAAGAAATATCTCTTTGACACATGGGATTACTCCTATTGCCTAAGGTTTACTAATGCAAGGAAAAAACTTCTAACATGAATGACCCTATGCACAATGTATAAGTCACCCGCTTGACAATTTCTCATTACTGGGCAAACACCGAATCCTACCAGATCCAAATCATGCTTCATCGCCCAACCCCACTCAACTTGAAAGCTCATGGATCAAGTTCGAATGGCAGTACTCTCGGTCGCTACACCGAAGCCCTATAACTAAGGTCACTCATACAAGGTTTAATGAAAGAATTTACCTACTATGAAATGTGTCAAATTTAGTCATCTACCAAGTAACTAGCAATATATGAATATATAGCCTAAGTATTGGAAAGAATATATAAGCAAGTAACTTATAATCAAAGCACATTTTGCTATATGAACTCCTTTCCTTACTCTTGAGTAGTAACCTACTAGGACCTGGTAATGCCTGTGAGGCATAAGTCATCATCACTTGCCCACCCCTCAAAAGTGTAGGATAATCATTCTTCAAGTGACCAAGCTGATTGCAATTGAAGCACTCAAACTTCAGTTAAGTTGCGTGACATTCCGTAATGAAATGCCCCGATATGACGCAGGAGTGACATACCCTATCAGCTCTCATCTTTGCATTAGCTTGATCTCTCCTTGTATCTTAGCCTTTGTGCTTCAGTTGGAACTTTGGTTTGCTTTCCACTTTAGCTACCCCATTAGTACCTCGTAGGTGCTCTTATGGAGAAGAGCTATCACCACGAGACTCTAGGTAAGACTAAGGAACCCCCAACTAATGCATAAAGAACCTTGGCAAACTCCTTGTCAATTTCAATGGAGTAATAACCATTTCAAAATAGAATTAGCCAAAAATATTTAATCAGCTAACATACACCATTGTTGGTTAGCTATCCAGCTATAAATGGGTGAAACACTTAAACCGTACGCCTCACCGGGTCTTAGAGATAAACCGAGGCTCAAGGTAACATTTAGAATCAATTCGAGCCACAACCTGCTTGTCAGCCTCCTCTACTATTATGTCCTACAAGCAAAAGTCTCCCCTTCAAGATGTTAGGAAGCAAGAAATACTGGTGCCCCAAGGGCTACACCACCACAAACATTATGACTGCTGTTAAGATATTAAAAATTGGTGGAACATCCCATGCGATGGCCAAATAGTCTTTGAACTAAATAAGCACCTCAGACTGCCTATCCCTAATTGCTCATGTATTCCATCTGCTCATACAAATAGCCATAATGGAGATACCTTAGCAACTAGTGGTAGAATTAATTCAAAGTCCAAAAGACAAGTGGTATTATATAATAGAAAACTATAATTACACTCTCTCTAAGTATCTCCCTCTACCAAATTATTTTTAATCAAACCGGTCTACTTTGTCCTGAGTGTTGAACCTAGGCTCTAATATCAAATATAATAAACAACCCTTTGTAATACCCAGAAATCAATGTCTTTGATCAACACTTGACTTTTGAGTACTATGAAAGACAAATTGTCGGGGGAGAATTAAAAAAACACTATACCAATGCATAATGATATAATCTCACAATGGAATGCTATCATATAATATAAGGAATATACATGAATAGAATAGGATGAACAATATAAGATACTGCATTGATAGAGATAACTGATAAGTAAATATCAATACAGAAAATCAGAATAGAATATCTGATAAAACAACTCTCATATATAAATAAAATATCTGACATGTACTACTACAATATCAAGTATACATCCAAGTATTATCTTTGCCTCCAGATCTCCAATTATGCCATTCTGACAGCATATCCCTAAAAGCATCCAACTCCCAAACTACTCAATTGAGTACCCAATAGTTATCATGACATAAACAGATAAAGACAAAATGTGCGTCAGACATAAAGCCTTGTATGAAGGTAACTATCTCAAAATATCATATCAAAACTGTATATAAATGGAATAAGAACCACTAAAGTACAGCCAGTCCTCTTCACAAACATGGCTCAGGGATAATCTGGAATGCTCATAAACAAGTAAAGTAAACCCATCATAAAAGTAGAGAATTATACCATAACCTGCTCTTCTTCTGTAATCAACGAATCAACATAACTAATATAATGCGACTGATATGTAACAGTATACCCTGATTGGGTAACCCAATATGCAAATGCAAAGAGAATGCAAATAGCACAATACAAACATATCCTAGAATACACAACAATATTATCAACCAAGTAATATAACACACAATATAATGATAGGTGATAGACAGAGAATATAAGTTGATAGCCATCATTGCTAATGAGTGGAGTCCGTAGTAGACTCGTGCCCAAGATAAATAGAGTCAATACCTAAATATACCATAGACCTCGAGCCACAACCTCAGTGATCGAACTCATGTAGATCTCACCATAACCCTCAGTGCGTATAGATGATATACGACCTACTCTATATATCACAAACCCAAGTTCGGGTTGGACATCGACCTATAATTTAAATTATCACGATCTAAGTATTCCCGTTGAGGGTCCAAAATAAATAGAATCAGTACCTAAATGTACCATAAATCCCCAAGTTGCATCCAGTGTGATCGAACACGTTTAGATCTCACTGTACCCCTATAACGTGCATAGTGATAAATAACCTACTTCAGATATTTGGAACTTGTACTGTACCCCTATAACAAGCATAAGTGACATGTGAACCACTTGTAGATGTTCGTCATTATCTCCCCCGAAGACATCATGGATTTCTTAACAAATTCGTGTAACGACTAGACAAAAGAGAACAACGAGCATATTCGTATAATATACCATCGGGCTACATAGGAACACCAATGTTGTAAAGATATATATATATATATATATATATCAAATATAACATCACACAATCAAATACATCAATCACAAACAAAGACCGATATCTCGTTATCGTCTATCAATACAGATAGCCTCTACTAAAAGGCCAATAATATGCATCAGCACTACTATAAGGCCAAAACGATGTATAATCACTAATATAAGATCAATACCAGGTATGGTCACTAATATAAGATCAATACCACTCATCAAAACATCTACGCATGTTCGATGCAGAGAGGTACAAACTTGCATACCACTTCCTCGAGTATCCCAAAAATTCTTCTCGAAGTAATAAGGAGGAAATCGGTTCAGTCGGGAAGCAAAATGTTCCATCTAGGAATTTTTTCTCAGACCAGCCACTGACCGGTGGAAAGGTCAGTGCTTTGAACTGGGCAATAAAGCCCAGCTCAGAGCATGATCCAAGGCCCGGTTTTCGCTCATTTCATCGTGTTGCCTTCTCCATCGAGTAGCATGCCTATCCCAGCATGTTGTCTTCATCATGCAGGTGAAGTTTGGTGCCTTATTGTCACATACGGGAATTTTCGACTTTCGAAAATTCGACATCGATACTCACTTTATCGACTGTCGAGCGATCGAGTGCCGGAAACTCCAATAGTGAGGGTTTTAAAAAGAAGAAAAAAGTAGAAGAAGAAGAATAGAGAAGAAGAAAGAAGGAAAAACAACAGAACAACATCAGATACAGAAAACAATATCAGAATCTCACATACCGCAGCGGAACAATATATAATAAATGAATGAATATCATTTAAAACAAAAGAATTATATCTGTTATTACATTACATCACATCATCAGAGTCAATAAACAACAATGGACAGTTATATACTCTTGTCCTCATACAGAATACACAGCGGAATAAATAATATCAGATACAAATACTACGTCTCGTCATCCAGCTTATCTCCAAAGCTCTAGAATATCCAGAATATCCTGATAATATAACTCTAGGCTGCCCGTGTGGAAATTGGTGGGCACCCAGAGTTTAGAAGGGAACAATAAACTCCGAGTCAGTCATAGTGACTGGTGTGAGATCGTAAAACAGTTATTCTTTAAAATAAACAACAGGAAAACTTTAATGTCAATTCGCAATGCTTTTGGAAAATGAAACTACCATAAGACCTCCCACCACACACACAATGCAAACGCAGAATTGGAGGAGATTTCTTCTTATGATAGTCAAAGATGCTTACTACGCAAAATCAAATCGTTTTTGATATTATTATTAGTGCATAGTGTAGAAAACATTTCGAAAGTATAATATTAATCTTAGCCAACATACGACCAGTATCGTATGCCTACTATAGCTACCATCTAAACAGTGGTGACCACCGTACGTAAATGGCAGGTTCTACAACTAATACCGTACAAGGTGCGTATTGGAGTTTGGATTTCCAACAAATGGTCAGGCTAAGGAACTTCCTATCCACGATGGGTACGTCCCTGGAATAGACGACCCGAGAACCTAACCGGATCTCTGCCAACACAAGGCCGGGTTACCTCTGCAAAAATAGGTAACTACTGACACGCGTATGCCATCCCCCGATCGTCACCGATCTTCCCGAGGATCCCCGATTCGCAACAACCACAAAGAAATAAATTTTGCAGCAACCACAGAGGTTAAGTATCTGGGCTCCATACCATGATACCACCTTTATCCAGAAGGAATGACATACACTAAGGGGCGCTACTCCCTAGAACCTTGCCGCATCCTTCCTGTTTCGACCATTTCCGGGGTGTGAGGCTCGACGAAGTCTCGTCCACAAAGCTACGCTTTCTACAAAAAGCCCTACTTCGGGTCAAACAAAAATGATCAACCTATGATCACAAAGATATAAGATCAAACAAATGATCATATCACAAATGATCAAACACTGATCATTTCACAGCAACACTCAGTATGCCACGTTACCAAATTGGGATATATCGCTGATAAATTTCAACTACATAACCTCTGAGCTCGTACGTCTCAGAGAAGGGTGTTAAGCTAAGAGAATAAATTCTCCGCCACCAACAGAAATGTATTTGAAAGAAATCAGCTTTATATCTCAAATTGTAACGTCAGACACACAATCCATACAAGTCTGTTCCGGGATCGAACAGAACCGAAGGCACTTCTCACGAAGCCCTTGCACATCCGGATAATTTTCAATCACGTCAGGACTTCCCGTCACTAAGGGTGATAAAACCTCTAAATCGGAGATCAGCCGATGTAGAGTAACTCGACGGTAATCCTTCCGTTTTCAAAAATATCCGGTCTTCAACACCGGTCTTCGGATGCAATTCATAACGACGTATCACATATTCGGAATGGGTTATACGACCCCATGGTCCTTTCCCGGCTAACCCGAATAGTGAGCGATTATTCAAAAATAAGTGTGGCATTCAATTTCATCCAATTCACAACAAATACCTATCCAAAGGTAATTATTGATAGTCGGTTATTTAACTATCAATAAAGATGCGCAACATCATCAGATTCCAAATAATTTTCCAAATTATTTTATCTTCCAAAATATCTTTTACTAGATATAAAATTTCCACACTTCAAAAATAAATCAACATTTATTTTTAAACAACTTCCCATTTCTTTTTATAAACTCCATATTGAATTTATATTTTTCGAATATCTACTGATATTCGATTTTCAAATCGTTTTCAGATATTCACTTTCAATTTATCTTTACAAAGATAAATCCTAAGACGTTTCATTTCATTTTGGAAAAGCATTTCCATACTTATTTAATAATAAGTATTTCACAAATCTATTTATTTTCAACATTTGGAAAATATTCAATATACTTAAATCAATATTAAGTATATATTTCATTCTTTAAGGAAATCATTAATTTTAACAACATCTATTTGAGTCAAAACAAATGTTACGTAAAACATCGTTACGACGACTCAAAATCACTAGTATAGGGATTCAAAATTTAGATAGATATATAAATCCCAATACTACATCAAAAACATTTCCTTTCGGAAATCATTTACTATAACAACAGTGTTATAGTCCACCATTTCCTTATTTCTCGAAAACGTCTATTTCAACAATAAATGTTGAAATCTATGATTTCGATATTTCACACGTTTTAAAACATCTTTTAAAACAATTACTTCATTTCATATATCACTTTTCCAAAACCACATCCATTTTACTTAATAATATATTCACTGTCCAAAATCGTGAATATACTTCACTAATTACATTTCACTATTTTCTATACGTTTTATTTCAATAATAATTCGCTATCCAAAATCGCGAATATATCTCCTTTAATAATCTTCTATATTTAATTTATCAAATCCCATTGATTTCGAATTTATAAACTATGTCTATAAATTCTTTCCCTATTTATAAACTTCAATTTATAAAAATTCCCTGAATTAACAAATTTAATTCATAACTCAAATCTTATACCAACAATCCATATTATAAGTCAAATACTTATAATTCCTTTATTTTACAAAATCATCTCCATTTATAAGTTCACAATTTATAAATTCCATTTATTTATAAATTCTTAAAAATTCATTTTAACGCTTATAAAAACTTGTTTTATAATACCAACATTTTAATTTATAAAGTGTCAACTTTATAAACCTTTTAAGTAAACCGTTTATAATATTTTAAAAATCTCAACTTAAACCATTTTATAAATCAATCAACTGTTTATTCCAAAAATCACTTTTCGGTTATATTTCACAAAGGTCTTAACTTTTATAACTTTAAAATTTTACGTTTATAATCGATTCAAAAATTCCATAAAACGTATATTTTCAAAAATCACTTTAAAAATCTTTTTAAAGTAAAAATCGTTATTTTTAAAACTTGAATCCGATGATGCAACAGCATCAATTAGTCCATCACAACAGTCAATACCATATATCAATATGATAACAGATCTATATCAATATATCTGTAAATAAATAAATACTGGTGAGGAATCCAGTCGGATCCCTCCAACCTGTTTCCCTGCATCCACAGATGTTAGCACAATACCAATTCCGCTCCAGTACGGAATTATCGCGGTATATGGGTTTTATAAAAATCCGCTTACTAACGGCGCAATAGGGTCTCATCCGCTATACGAGGCGGGAAATCATCAATCCAATATATACATATGCCAATATGTATATATTGCTATATATATAATAGATATATCCTACTATATCTAATATCACAATCAACATAGCAATCATATCGAACAATCAATAACTGTCAAACAAAATTTATTTGAGTGAGAAAATAATCTCACCTTAGCTTTTTAATTTGTCATCCAATTCAAACCGGCTTATTTCTTCACGATGTTAGACCTTGTATAAAACAATTTATACCATTCGTTAATATTCGAATTAAGTGAACAATTTATTAACATTCTTAAATAACTGATCCATCAATTTTCCTTACAAATAAGTTTAATCAACTAGTATTTTAATTTAGACCAGTAATCTAAAATTTTAAATGAATTTTTCCTATGATAACCAATTTCCTAGTAACCAAAATAGTTAAATGAGTTACTTAAACCATTTATCACCAACACATTATTTCAAATGAAATTGCAATTTTAAAACATGTATATTTCTTTTTCTTCTTCCAGTAAAGAATAAATATACTTCGGCTTTTAAAATCTTTATATACTTTTCTTTTTAATTTAAAACTATACTAAATCCTAAGGTAATCCTTTCCTATCCATACTTTAAAATAAAGCAGAGTTGTATTAATCCATAGTAAAAATTTCTCCTTTGAAAACTGATATGCATGTATTAATTAAAATAACTAAACAGACCCCTTTTTTTTTATCTAAACTTGGATATACATATTCTCATAAATAAATAAATATATAAAACTACCTCACTGCAAATCTGAGAATCACGACCACCCCTTACGTTGCTCCTCAACTTAGTCTCGTCGAAACCCCAAATCAATTGCGAGCCCCAAATCAAATGCTGCGGCTCCATGACTCCGCCTCGCTCACAAGGACGCCTTCGACCCCTGATAACACGCGGCTACAAACCATCCCCAGTTGCCTTCGCGAAGACGAGTCACCACCAGTCACAAATCACGAGCCCTAACCGCAACCCAGTGGCGACATCGCCACCGACCCCACATCGCTTGCTCCGCCCTGACTTCGAACACGCGGAGGCTGCCTGAACCCAGAATCGACGCCGCCATCCTCACGCGTACGAACGCGCTGCCACTGTCCTTAGCACATGTCGCCTTATCGCCTAATGCTCGAACGAGATTTCGAATTGTATAGAGGAGAGGAATTTCATTTCGTTTTACTGGAATAGAAGAAGAGACGAAATTGGAATTTCATTTTTTTGAGCAGAAGAGGGAAGAATGAGATATTTAAAATTAGAAGGGCATGGGTTACGTGATTTTCTTCTGTGTTCTTCGGCGTGATGTAAGGCGTGTTTCTCTGCGTGTCTTAAGGGAAGAACGTGTTGACGTTGACAAATTTTAAGTTTTAAATTTTAAATTGAATTCAAATTGATTTCGACGCGTTTTCTCGCCGTACGATCATGTATTAACTCCAAAAAAAACGAAAATTGAAATCCGATAATAATTCAATATTACGGACCCAATGGAACTGGTTTCGTCGAATTCCGAGACTGTTTGAAAAATGACTACTTTTAAATATCGGTTAAACGATATAAATTTCAAAACTGATCAAATCAATTCGAAATTGGATTCTGAAGCTGCTGTTATCTTCAGTGTTATCAATGTAAATTTTACAAGCGTTTGAAATATTTTTCTTTAGCTTTAAATTGAAGATTCAAATTTTTATTCAACTTCAATCGATTAAATTTTATACTTTAATCGTCAAATTCAAAGTTATGTCGGGGATTCAAATTAAATCGTCGTTCAAATATTTAAAATAAATTAAATATTCTCAATTTAATTTGGTCAAAATTCTGGGTCGTTACACTTATGGTTGAGTGTACATGCTGATTCCTTCGAGTGATCGAGAGGGATGTTCTTGTCATGAAGAACCCTTTTCCCAATCATTTTTCTACCAAAATGCAATGTGCATCTTGGCAACCCAACTACACTCTACCACATCACCTTCCTTCATTATGGATACATACTATACACTAACGCACACAATAAGCACCAATTCACACACATTTACACTCGTACTCCATAATTCACATTTTTTGGTTCATCGAAGCGATTACTCGACCCGGTATTGC
Source organism: Allium fistulosum (assembly GCA_030737815.1). Lineage (NCBI taxonomy): Eukaryota > Viridiplantae > Streptophyta > Magnoliopsida > Asparagales > Amaryllidaceae > Allium > Allium fistulosum. The sequence goes on along the minus strand of CM060905.1, from coordinate 796,805,465 downwards.
CTCATGCAACTTAGCACACATGACAAGTGATGCTCATGATGTGCTTATACATATATAAGTTCTCATATATACATATATTTAAATAAATAATTCAATTGTTTGATAATCAAATCTTACTATTATTTACTAAATATTTTCAATAACAGTCCAAATATCTTCTTGTACTATTTTATAAAATTGTGCAACTATTTTATAAAATACATAACTAGCTTATAAGTCATTTTTAAGCCTTCTATCTTAATTTAAAGTCATACTCTTACTTTCGATTAGTAATAAAATACACAATTATATTTCTTTCGCCGATATAATAGCAAATTAGAGTTTAATTAATTTATAACTATGTTATAAATAAATATTATCTTTGTCTAACTCCACTCAATACGAATAGAACTATATATATATATGAGACCTCACTCAACTATCTCGAATATTTATTTGAACCAGTCTAATCAAATAGGGGAATAATTATATATATATATATATATTATACCTATTCTTGGTAATATTTTTCAATATATATAATTATAGGGATTTTACTAAAATATAAATTCTAAGTAATAATTCCACCCACTTGAACTATAATTTCTCAAGTGTTCCGATCCAGCCCAACCCTATACCACATCATAGATAATCTCACTACGAGTGCAATGACGAAAATCGCATCTTGATTGGACCTTATACACAAAAGATACAAATTTTATGTGAATTCGAATTATATAAATTAATTAACTTAATTAATTATTTACCAAATCACCTTAACCATCTTCTCCCCTAAAATAACATCCCTATACATGAGAATCTTGCACGAACCCATCGTTGCATGCATGTCCTCCCCCAACTCGAGCAATACTCCACAAGACGATGCACAGTCGATTCCTACACACTCCACATCACGCGCTCTTCCAACGGACACGAGCACATCAATTCTGGCCCCTCTGATCAATTCATGACCCGTTGCTATAGTCGCTGCCTTCAGAATGTCACGACCACCATAAGACGACCGGATGCCATCAAAGCACCACCAATCACTCGTCTTCGTCCCTTAAATCCATCCACACTCTCCATTTTTCCTAAACGTACCTCTTGCTCCTCCCAAATCCACTAGAACTGAACCCTAGAAAGTAGGCCATGCTAAATCACCACCACATCATCATGGGTACCACTATTTGTGTCTTGTCTAGTGGAACGCCATGTCACTCTCCGTTTACATACAATCGTCGAACCTCTTAATTTAATTTAAAGAGGAGGAGCAGCTAATTTCATTTACAAACTTGAGAAGGAGAAGATATTATGATAAAGTGAAGATGATATTATAAGGGGAAGGATATGTATAACAATATATATTTTTATTTGATTTCTTAAATAAATTACCATACATTTCAAGCTCGTACGATCACAGAGTACATCTAATAGCCACAAAACTCATCGACACACATCACCTTATTTTTTCGGCCCTTTGGTTTACATTTCATCGCTATCGAAGATAGTGCTCCAAGATGATAATTTCACACATTTCGAGGTCGTTTTGGTCATCAGATTGCTCGATTTCAAAAATTCTTCAACCGCATGTCTTATAATAAAGCCCTCATCCAAGAATCATAGCCATCAATCGAAATCCCATTGGAGTTGACTACGCATGAATTTTTATAAAATACGTATAACAATATGTAAATCATAAAAATACAATGACTCCAAATATACCATTATTTATGCCTATTTTTATTTGTAAATTCGATCTAGAACCGATGGAAATAGTCTCGAATTATAATTCGATCGTATGCAAAAAAGCCAAATTTTGGACCTTTATTTAATTAACGATTCAATATTTAAATTAATTATTTAAATATCTAGTTATTAAAAATGCGAGTTATTACAATTAGAGTTCGTATCCTCTTACGACTTTAACATTTCCTATATGCCTAGTAAGGGAAATGCATTTGTTCATGCTTTGAGTAGAAGCCATTTTAGGAGCGAGGTTCTTAAAGTGGAAGCAACTCGAGTTTATTGCTAGTTATGACTTCAGATCTCATTGCCAGTTTGAGCTAGAAATGTTGGCTAGTTTGATCATTAGACCGACTTTGATTGAGAGGATTGGTACCAATAATAAGCAAAATGCTAGACTAGCAGAGATTATAGCGAAGATAAAGGGAGAAGTAGAGTCTGATGAGATGAGATAGTACAGACTCGATTGAGATGATTGGCTCCGTAAGGATGGGAGATTGTTTGTTCCCGATGTTGATGAATTTTGAGATGAGGTACTAGGAGAGCACCATCATTCTAGATTGACCATACACGCCAATAGTAATAAGATGTACCATCATATAAAGCATACATGTTATTGAGAAGGGATGACGAAGGATGTTGGGGCATTCATCTTGAAGTGTATGAACTACCAATTGGTGAAGGCCAAATAGAAGAAGCCTCGTGAGTTGATGTAACCACTTGAAGTTCCCGAATGGAAATGGAAACAAGTATCATTTCAACGGATTGCCAAGGACTAGAGGTGGATACACTAGCATTTAGGACATAGTAGATATGTAATGACCCAAAATTTTACCGCTTTGATTTGTAAATATTTAATTAATTTTTAATATTTAAATTAATGGTTTTAATAATTGAAATGGCACTCTTTTAATTTATAACTAATGATAGAAAATTCATTTTTGAATTTGGTTCACAAAAATAATTTGTTAAAAGGAAATTAGAAAATGTGACCAGAAAGCTTTTTGAAAATTTTCAAATTTTCACCATTAAAAAGTTGTTTACGAAGTTGTAAACACCTTAGTTAACACATGCACATATTTACACATAATATAAGCATGAATTAGTAATATAATAGAGGTTAATAATATGTTTACTTAAGTTAAGGGATAAGATGTGACAATTTTCAAGTTCTAAATCAAAATAAAATATGAAAAATCACTTATCACTCACATCTCTTACACATTAGTACTAATTCATGCATTACACATTGGGTAAAAGGGTAAACCCTCAGTTCATGCATGTATTTAAAGACAATGAGGTGGATGGGGGTGATGTGGCATGATTTTGGTGAAGGGTATGTACTTAAGGGAAAAAGGGTAATTACTAGATCCATTTTATATAAAACAAATTCCAGATCTCTCTCTTTCCATTCTCATTTCATTTTCAACTTTTCAAAATCTTCCACCTTCTCTCTTAAGCTTTCTAAACCTCTATAATTGCTTCCAAATATATTTTAAGTTTTTTTATAAAAAAAATTATCTTTCTTTTACTTCCTTAAAACACTTAAAAATGCTTCCTTTCTTCACTACGCCCTCCTCTCTTTCGAAAACAAAGCAAGGACACCCAAAAAGGCCATGGCCAGGCCTACTAAGCCTATGGCCGAGCCATCTAGGCATCTTTAGGTCCAAAAATTACATTTTTATCAAAGAGGAGGCTTAGACTAAGACCATTTCAAGTTCTAGTCGATTTAGTTGAGTTTTGGCGACTAAAACTCGCATCTTTCTGAGAAGAAGTTCATCTTTATTTATGTTGTTAGTATTGTTAAATAATATTGGCTATCTGTTATATTATAGTGAAAGTTTAGTTTGGTAGTTATATGCTTGTATGTGATGTTGAAATTTAGACGTGAAAATGAAGTCTAATGTTGAGACTAGTTAGAAAGTTATGATCTTTTTTGTGTTTTGTTGCTATGGCATGTGTATATGGTTGTCTTCTTGCTTATGTTGTTACTATGATATGTATGTTTATGAGATGGTGTACTTATTGTTGTATATGCAAAAAAGTTAGCACCTTTGTATGGTTTGGCTATGTGAAATCCCTTGTATAAAAACTAGGATGTTTTGGTTCCAAAATCAAATTGTTTTCAAATTTCAAACTTTGTTTTATTTTTAAGAACACTTAATTTATGTTTTGGAAAGATAAGTAAGCTTTCAAAGGTGACAGTTTTCAAAGTAACTTAGGAAAACAATTTCAAGTTATGGTATCCATAGCTAGGCCTGTCAATGGTACAGGTTTCGGCCCGAGCCCGGCCCGAACCCGCCCTATTTATGCGGGTACGGGTTTTTCCTTTTACCACCCAAGCCCAACTCAGGCCCGATCCGGGTCGAGTACGGTTTTATCAAAACCCAACCCGGTTAGGGTCCGACCCGACTATTAGTATTTTGTCGTATCAAAACATGAGTGCGTATGTTATTTATTTACCATTTTGTTTGTTTACATGTAGATGTTTTTGCATACTATTGTTATGAGCTTGACTACATCGCCGTCCAATTTATATGTTAACATTGTTTGTATACAAATTTTACCTAAGTTGCAGTTTTAAAATATGGTTTTAACATAAATATTATGAGTTAGGTATATAGTTATTACCCAGCGGGCTTAAAAAGCCCGACGGATCGGGCTCGGATATTGGGTTGAAATACTCTGCGGGTTCGGGCCGGGCTTGGGTTTTAATTATTGTAATTGGACTTCGGTCCGGGTTTTATAATACCCGGACCGAACCCTGCCCATTGACAGGCCTATCCATAGCGATAGTCGCTACGGATGCGCAGCTTCGGTAAAAATTCAACTTTTTACGAAATAGAGTTTTTATATTTAAGTAAACTTTAGAAATGTTTATAAACTTAATAATAAATTTAAAGATAGTTAATTAAGAATTTATTTATTAATCATTAATTAATTAAGTTTGGCAATTAATAATTCATTAAGTGTTAAACAAGGTTTATTGATTATAATTAAGTGGAGATTAATTACTAATTAATTATCTTATAAAAGTGAGGTTAATTTTAAGAAATCTTTGATTAAGTAAGATTAATTTTAAATTTGTTATGAATTAAGTATATGATTTATTTTTAATTAATTTTTAATTAAGTATAGGGTTAATTATTAATTAATTATTAAGTAAGTGTTTAATTATTCTAATTATAAATTAAAGGGTTTAATTTATAAACAAATTATTTCTTAATTATTAATTAAGTTAAGTTAAGACTTAATTAAGTTTAATTACAAAGGTTTTAACTTGTAAATAATTATTTAAAAAGAGGTTTAAGTTCTTAATTACTTTTTTTCCAAGGATCAATTTGTTTAAAGGCAACTTTCTTTTACAAAGTATAGTTTTGAACACAAGGGATTCTATCATCGATAACATTAAGTAACCATACAAATGTGAATAGGTTATACTCAAGTTTGATATCTTAGCAGAATAAAACACCATTCTGCTATTGCTTTAATTGAATTGATTATCTGGACATTCTTTTAACAGAATAAATCTCCGTTCTACTATAACTAAACTTAATATATTGTTTGGAAGTCTATTTAGTAGGACAAATCACCATCCTGATATTATGTTATTTGAACATGGATTTTCCAGTTGGTTTATATTGTTACGTTATCCCCTGATTTGTTTATGAATTGTATTTACATATATGATAACTCATATAAATGACTATTATGTGATTTAGAAGACAAATTTAAATAAATCATAACTTTGTTTAAGTATCATTGTGGTTACTAAGCCTCCTTTTCAAATTTGTAACATTAGGGTTTTTTAAATTGACTTTAGTTCTATATCAATTTAAAGATGAGTGTTTGAATGACTTTGGAGATTTATAAAAAGGTTTTACAAATGATTTTTGATATTTATACAATAGTTTTATAAATGATTTCAAATATTTGTAGAAGAGTTTATAAATGATTTTTTATTTATAAAAGAGTTTGATAAATGGATTTAGAATTTAAGAAAAGGAGATTTCATAAATGAAAATGATTTATTAAAAGGATTTATTGAAGGAATTTATAAAATAATTTGAGATGAGATTTCCCTTAACTGGCCATCTTAATTATGGTGATGTGGAACTTCCGTTGCATGCTTAACATCAAAGGGATAGTGTTTGGGTTTATCCTTATCCCTAAATTAAATATCATTTGTTTGATCCTTTAAATATGATTTTGAAATGAGAAAATTTTCACAAATGTTTTATGAATATACTTATGTCGGTGAGATAAGTATATGAATGTTTTGATAAACGTTTTGAAAAGAGATTTAAATAAATGAAAACTTATTTTGAGGCTTAGTGGTTGCTATGGGTAAATTAAATCTTTGGATTGTTGTTTGATTGTGTATTTGATAGTTAAATAACAACCTATCAAATCTGGACCAGTTTTTAACTTAGGAAGTATGTTGTGTATATTCGAGTTCCCCAATAAGGACTCGAATACTTGTTGTATACTTCCAAAAGAACTGGAATTGAGTTAGCCGGAAATTACTGCTTAGTTGGGAGACATCGATTTTCGATAAGTACGATTTATCCGAACTACTCCAAACTAATAATGTTCGTGATAGATCATTATGAAGTATGTTATGGAGCTGTACTATTCTTCCTGAGGGTGATTCCAAAATGGAAGATAGTAAATGCTGAACATTTGTTTGATCCTGGAACCACTTGTATGGATAAATTCTAACATTGCATTTCTGCCTGAAGGGCAGTGTTAGCATTCCAAGATGGTCTGCTATGAGGAAAAGGTTATCGTGGCCTCTTAAACCTTACATCCCGGGAATGGGAGAAACTGGATAGATGCAGCAGGTCTATGTGTATCGTTCCCTTTAGGGTATGAACATCCCAAGATCTGGTATCGATACATCTATGTATGCTTCGAGGCCCATTTTTGGTTGATGATCACAGCCAAGGGGTGATCGATCATATTCAGTACTATCTAGTAAGGGGTAGGCCGGTTCTGTGGTGGCAAAGGTCGAAAGGTTTTCGATCTCATTGTACATTTTATCTAGAGGTGTACAGATATTCGGAAGGTAGTGCCTACCTTGCCATTTGATGGAAATCCATTCTCTAATAAGCGCCTTTGATTTTTTGATTGTATAGCTATTATTGCAGTCATGTGCACACATTACAACTACTTGATATACTTATTTTAAACCCTTACTCTTTATTATAATGTCACTAGATTTTATAATAAAAATATTATGGTTACCATAGGGTAAAAACCCGACCGTGTTTATGCAGCAAGGTCTTACGAGATACCTTGACTTTAAAAGATTTTATAAGTTACAATTAAATTTCTTGTGATTTGAGTTTCTCACTCTAGTTTTACCAGATTGAACCGGGCGTTGTTTTCTTATAATGCTCGGGTCAAACCGAGCATGTTTTCATATTAGCTTTGGACACTTTGGAGTTTAGGAGACGAGTTGGATGCCCAAGATGTACTATCGTATCTTGTTTTATTTCCGCTGTTTATTATTGTTGTAGACATCAGCAATTGTAAGGGCAGGTTGTTATAACTTTCCAAGCTGATAATAGGATAGTGCACTCTGATGGATGTATGTATATAAAATTTTCTTTTATAAAGATCATTGCTATACAATAGATTATTCGTTGCGATGTGAGGTTCTATGTCGTTTAGTTTCTTCTTATCTTCTTTCTTCCTCTTTCCCCTAATCATCTATCTTTCCGGCACTTGGTTATTCGGCAAGTGAATACCGTGGATGTATTACTATCGACTTCTGATGATCAAAAAGGCAGGTCGTTACATGATATATTAAGAGTACTGGATTCATACCCATTAATTCTGATAGAACGACATCCAAATTGACCAAGATATATGTGAAATAGGTGGTGTGATTTCATGGTGTGTTGAAGAGCATTATGAGTGACCGGGACCCTATATTCACTAGTAGTTTTTGGAAAAGCTTACAAGAGGCATTGGAGACAGGGTTGCTTCTCAATATAGCTTATCACCCATAAATAGATGAGCAGCCCGAGAGGGTGAATGTATATTGGAGGATCTCTCATAAGCTTGCATTCTCAATTTTGAAGGCTCGTGGGATGAATATTTGCATTTGGTAGAGTTCGCATACAACAACAATTATTAATCTAGTATTAGTATGGCACCATTCGAATCTTTGTATAGCCAACCGTATAATTCTCCTTCCTATTGGTGGGAAGAGCTATGCCGATAAAAGACGTAGAGATTGGAATTCTCCATTGATGATATGTGTTTGTGAAGATATATCCGTTGAAGAATATTATTCGCAATTTGGTAACAAGAGGAAGTTGGCATCAAGGTTCATAGGTCCTTTTCCGATATTATAGAGGATTACGAACCTAATGTATAAGGTCGACTTACCTTAGAAGATGACAGGCATGCATAACATATTCTACATCTCGCATTTATGGAAATTTGTGCACGAATCAGGCATGATGATTGCATTAGATCAAGTTGATGATATCGAGATGGACCCAAAAGCTTCAAGACCTCTTCGGCTGATTCGTATCATTGGACGTGATACAAAACTGCTTAGAAGGAAGACGATGGAGTTAGTGAAGGTTCAATATGGTGAAAGTGAAGGCGATTGCATATGGGAAACCGAGCAGAATATGACTGTTGCATACCTAGAGCTCTTTACATAGTAAGGCATACTGTTTATGGCATTTACATTCACTTTTGATATCGTATAGGACAATTTAGCATCTCGCATGCTAGGATATGTATATCTATACAATCTATCACATGGCTTCATATTTGATATGTTTTGGTGCTTGCTTATGATTGTTAGGCATACGGGGTAGCTTTGTTTTGATTGACTGTTTATTTGGGGATTTTGGGGGCAAAACTCCTGAAGGTAGGAAGAGTGTAACAACCTGAATTTTACGTACTGGAGGATCATTAAATTTTATTTTTAAATTCATTTGAGGTTGTATAACTCTATAATTTTTGGAAAAGACTACTACATACATTTTCCATCCATAAAATTTTACCAAACAATTTAACCTTGAAAATCTTATGAAGCCTTAAAAACTTTTAATGCGGGCTAAATTAGGGTTTGAAACCATTTCCATTAGATCGTGATGATGATTTCTCTTTTCGTAAAGTGGTCATAATAGAAAAATAGACTTACTATTTAGGAGATTTGGCCGTTTTAAGTTTAGACTGATGTTGGAAAGATTAATGGGTATTCATTAGGCCTATACTTAAGCCCACTAACCCACTTCGAGATTTGTGCCTAATTACAGATGATGGGATATATCTAAATCATTTTCTCACCTTCCCAAATCAATCTGTACCACCATTAATCCATTTTCCATAAAAAAAGCTCCACTTTCTCCTACTTTAATTATCCAAAACACATCATTAGAAGGTAAGTAGCAAATGGGAATCTTAGATCTACTATTTGGCTGCATTAGGATCCATGCCTCCACTATTCATCTCGAATTTGTAGTGGTTTTTGGGTAATTTTGGTGCTAGGTGAGTGATATTACCTCTCTCACTTTACTATACATGTAGATACGGTAAAATTGTGATTCTAAAGCGATTTTTGAAATTTATCGACTTTGAAACTTGTATCTAATGATAATAACTCCCTAAAGCCATATATAAAAAGGTAGATATAAATTTTAATATGATTTACACCATTTACCAACCGCATACAAAACTAGATCTAGAATGATTTATACTTATAATTTGTGTTTGGATGATTTGAATATGCTATTTGGATGAGTTATTTTGATGTGTTTGCTACTTGTTTATGTAAATAGCAAAGTGGTATGTTGTTTGGTGTAACTGACACCAAAGTGGTTGAAACGCGTTGAAATTTGGATATGTTGTGCTATAAGCTTTAGGGAGTGTACCTAGAAAATTTGAAGTGATTTGGAATTGATTCGACAGTCTAAAGAATTATTCGTCGTAAGTGGTCCAAGGTGAGCACAAAGCGATCGGTGGTAGGTGATCTCGGTCCAGATGGATGACACTTCAGGAATTTGATGAGTTACTTTAGGTTGAGCTTGGAGTGGCATGAGGGAACAAGCTTTGAACTTAGTAAATTTTTAAAGGGTAAAAAGAGGTCGGTATCGACCTCTTTCCATTTTTAGGAATCTGGACGAATACTTCGGGTCTTTAAGCATCTTATTCTAAGGCAGGCAAAGGAAACAAGATGGAGTACATTTGGACTTAATCAAATTTTAGGGCCAAGGGGTCTTGATACAGACCACTCCATGCTTTGAGAAAATCAACTGGTAACTTTAGGTTTGGGCTAGGGTAACTTCGAGGCAAGTTTGGAGATGTAAGAAGTGAAAGAACTTCACTTGCTGAAGTTTTGGCTTGGCCAAAGTGGTCGTGACCGATTACTTTTTGTGATCGGTACCGATCACTTTTAATGTTGGCTAATGGGGTCGAGTTTTGGGGAATGTACACGTGATGTTTTGATGTCCATGTACGTGTGTTTGTTCGATCGTTCGACGTTCATTTTTGATGGTTATGATGTAGTAAAGATCGATGATAAAATGACGAGGCAAAGGCATGATGCTTCAACATGATGGTTTCATACCTTTGATGTGTTGATCCTATGGATTTTGTGGGATGTCTAAGGAAGTTATGGTGAGGACGACTCAAAGTACGAGAGTCATGATTATCCAGAAGGGCGAGTTCAAAGATGAGAGCTCGTGAGTAATACAAAGGATGAGTTCTGTAATGGATAAAATGGGAAATGATAGAACGATGATGGGTTTGAAGACATGAGCAAACGGATCGTTGACACTAAAGGCTTCCAAGGGGTACTCGTACAACATGGGTATGTGGGGATTCCTACTTGGATTATGTGGATTCTGGATCCTTATGTGGATGATCTAATCTTTGACTATAAGGAGTGGTGGGGATGCGAGTACTGATGAACCATGACCTATCATGTGGTCTTTTCCTTATGCAAATGTCGATCGATTCATCTTATATCCAAAGCATATTAAGTGATGGTGACAATTGGTTGATGTTTGCATTGATTGCTTTGATTGTTGTCTATCGCTCTAAGGATGTCACATGACGTAGGTATTTAAGAGGCCGATACCTAGACACTCGATAGTATATCGGGATATTTGTATACTTTGTGATGATAGTAAAGTAGCATATTATTGTTGTTATGTGCTTAATCTTTGGACGCATGGATATGTAATATATGATTCTTATACCATTGTTCCTTACTATATCAACTTATATAGTATTTTGAGATTGCTTATCACTTACACCAGACTATTGTATAATTTGAGGTTTTATTCTTTGCTTCTTATTATCCCGAGTACTCTTAAATGAGTAGACTAGATAACAGGTTTGGATGATATGTGGTACTGTGCAGACGGACGAGAGGAGGTGGTGCTTTCTACTATTTTATGTGGGCTTATTATCGCTTATTCCATTGTGCGATACTGTGGAGCCTACACAGTGTTAGCATTTATATTAAAGACAGTTCATCTTCAAATTTATTTATAGTTGTATAAAGTCTACTATTTTATATAACTCTGATATCATGGTTCATTTAGTTATTATTATCTAGCATGTTTTATATCTATGAAGATTATTATATTTTATTCGATGCACTGTAAGATATATGATAAGTTCTTTGAATATTTTCTCTGCCTTTTGTTGGAACTGGGCTAGCCCGCAACAGAAGTAATGGGTGAGTTTTAAAAAATTACCGTATTGGATCCTTATTGGGCATATGATGTCTAATTTATTTTGAACATTTCTAAATTTCTTTTTAAATAAAATAATTATTTTATTTAAATTTATAAATTAGTTTTATTTTATGTAATTAATATTATATTTTCATATACACACATATATGTATGTGTATGTATAACATAGCAATCCGTGCAAGGTATAACATGCATGTATATAAGTGTTGGGATTTACAGTGCAACACACATGTTAGGTCACCTAGTATGCAAATATTTTGTCCAATTGTATGTTTATATACTTTAATTCTTGTACATAGAAAACTACAATATATATATGTGCATGTGTATGTGTATTCTATTTTTAAATTATTTTATGGATATATATATATAACTTATAATATATATATATATATATATATATATTATACACACACACAGACACGTGTGTGTGCGTGTATTAAAAATCATTTAAATTATATTAAAATTTATTTACTTTTTTTACTAAAAATTTGAAATCAAAATCTAAAATATATTTTTAAACATATAATATATATATATAGCTCACGGCAAATATATGAAATACATACATACATGAAAATAAATGTAAATATAAATATACATATAATAAATAAATATAAATAAATTAATAATAAATAAATATAAATATACATAAATAAAATATATGAAATACATACATATATACATGCCTATTATATTGCTCACATCAAATAATGTATTTGTTTTTAAAATATATACACATATATGTGTATGTGTGTATGTATTTCTATGCAGAAATTTAATATAAATTATTTTTTATAAGATAATTTCAAATTTAAGCATTTAGTAAAAATCTCGAAGATATTATGATATTTATATTTTATATATATATATTTTATAATTTAAACTCAATTTTAAAATCAATTTATTAATTTCGGTAATTATTTAAAATGTTTAAGTTATATTAATTTTTTTATTTTGCTGAAAGTGATATTAGTTGTAAATTTAATTTTATGAAATTTAAAACATATTTTATAACATATATATATATATATTAATATTATTTATCTATAAACTTAACTGATTTAAATAACATTTTTGTAATAAATATAAATATAAAAATTATTTTAATTATGTCGAACTGTTTTAACCATAAAATTGCTTATATGAAATTTAAAACCATATTTTATGCAATATAAGATTCAATATTTGAATTATAAAGCTTATATAAATTAAATAATGAATATTAAATTAATTTAAATTAAACAAATCAATTTTTTTATTTATTCTCTGCCGTGAGCAATGTCATAATTTTTTTTTATTTTAGTATATAATCATACAACCATTCAGAATGTGGTAATATATTGATATAATAGAATCGTCGCCTAACTAATAAAACAATATACATGATATATATAATCTATAATTAATATACAGTAATAGATTAGGAAATTTACCTTGTTTCCAATGCCTATAAGTACATCTTGAAACGACGCGATCTACTCCTTGAACTAGTTCTCAATTCAGCAGATTGCTGGCCCTTGAATCGACACTACTTGAACAACAGTATATAGCGACACCACGTTTTCGACGGCCGCCGATGACAATTTCCGACGGCTAATGACGGCCCGTCATCTTCGTGTCATTTCTGTAATTAAAATACAATACCCATTACAAGACGTCGAAAACCGATGCAAACTCAGCCGTCAACGACCGTCGATCGCCGTCGGAAATATATGTGATTACATGCCAGTTTGACCGAGAGCTGCTTCATTCTCATTCTTCCACCCAAATCAACCAAAATTCCCAACACCCTCACCTCCTCCCCACGACAGCCAACCCCCTACGTCTTCCGAAGCATCTCCAACATCATCAATCATCACTCCCAACAACTCTAGCCTCTTCATCCATCTCCAAATCAGGTTTTTCCTAAACCCAAATTGATTTTGATTTGTTAATTTAGGGTTAAATTGTAATTCTAGTTGTTTATAGTAACCGATTGATTGTTTATTTACACTAACTAATTAGTAATTTGATTAGTTTATTTACATAAACCCTAAACCCTAATTAGTAATTTCCTAAAACCTAAACCCTAATTAATAATTTGATCAGTTTATTTACATTAACCAATTAGTGTATATATACGTTAATTATTTAGTGTATATGCGCATTTGAGCTAGCATTTGGTTAGCATTTGGTTAGTTAAGATTGATGTGAATGATTGTGTTTATGGTTTGTAAAATTCCCAAATTGATAATTAAAATATATTAATCATAGTTAAACCCTAAATCATTTATATAAAATCAAGGTACAAAATTGTGTGGCATGATATAAACTAGTGTATACTATAGTTTAATATTATTTTAAATAAAATATAATACTATATATGTAATTCGTTAAATTTGAAGACATGATAATATTGATATATAATGCTAATATATGTTATATAATTAATTAATCGTGCATAATATTGATATATAATGCTAATATTGATAATCTATAAACAAATTAGACGTGCATAATGTGTTTTATTTTTTTATAAATCCCTTAGAGAGTTTTTGGCCCCGTCTGACAAGTATTGTATATGATCGTTATATGGATATTCATTTTTATTACAAAACGGACATGCATATTCATCTGATACAATATTTGTCGGATTTGTCCATGTATTGGACAAGTTACAAACACTATAAAGTAATTACATTTCGTAAATTATTTCATTTTAAATGGTTCACAAAATTTCGACAGCACTTACTTTTTGTTCCTTGTGTACACGCATTTGTGTACGATACAGGGAACAAGAGGGAAGTGCTGCTGAAATTTTGTGAAATCGTTTAAAATGAATTGATTTATGAAATATAATTACTACCGTGTTTGTAATGGGAAGTAGGATGACCGACCATCAAAGCAAAAAATAATATAGAAGCTAAAATTTTAATATTACATTCATTTCAAGGCGCAAGAAAGCGCAAAAAGGCGCAAAAGCAATTTCAATGTGCAAAAAAGTGCAAGAAGACGCAAAAAGGCACAAATTAGCAAATTCAGTAACATTATAAATACTTTTTAATTAAAAAATAAAATGTCAATACATAAAATTGAATGATTAATACTAATTTTAATTTCTATCATAAGTTTTAAAGTAGGAAAAATAGTCAATTATTTTACTGGTCGGAGCTAGATGTATAAACAACGAAGGGAAATGAGAGGCTCAATAAGTGAACATTTTGTAATGGGGTACATGTGTTTATTGAATTCGCTTTAAGTAATAATGGAAACGACAAAGAAATTCATTGTCCATGTAGTAGGTGCAAACTGTTGAAGCATTTGATACCGGATATGGTTAGAGTTCATTTGCGCCAATACGGTTTTGTGTCGAATTATTTGGTGTGGATCGTCATGGAGAAATTCTAGCACCTAATCAAGAACAGTCAGAGGAGGAGGTTGGTGATGAAATTATTACGACGAATCTCATAAAACACATGGTTGAAGATGCAGCACGATCAATGTTCTCTACTGTTGAAGTTGATAATGATGATGTTAACATGGAAGAGGAACCAACTGTTGGAGCGAAAAAAAATATATGATTTATTGGAAGCTGCTAAGAAACCCTTATGGAATGGCTGTACAAGCGGCACTCAATTATCAATAACTGCAGAGTACATTGTGATGAAATCAAAATACAACCTCACAGAAGCCGGATTTGCAGCTGTTGTACAAGCTGCTAAATGGCATATGCCACCCGATAATTTAATGTGCGAAAATCATTATGAAGTGAAAAAACTTATGTTTGCTTTGGTTTGCCGTATCAAAAAATAGATACTTGTTTAAATGGTTGCATGTGGTTTTGGAAAGAAGACATCAACCTTAGGAATTGCAGAATATGTAACCAGGAAAGATACAAACCAAGAAAAAAGAAGGAAAAAGAAGTTCCATACAAGCGTATGCATTACTTACCTATCACTCCTAGACTTCAAAGGTTATATGCATCATCTGTAACAACGCATCATATGAGATGGCACAATGTGAGAACACAGGAAGAATGTACGTTAACACACCTAGCCGATGGAGAAGCATGGAAGCATTTTGATAAGAAATATCCCGCTTTCGCAGCGGAGAGCTGTAACGATAGGCTTGGTTTATTTACGGATGGATTTTCTCCGTTTCCCCAGTTTGGTTTTAAATATTCATCTTGGCCTATAATCGTTACACCTTACAATCTACCTCTATGGATGTGTATGAAAACTCCATATATGTTTCTCATAATTGTCGTCCCTGGCCCAGATGATCTGACACAGGGAATCGATGTTTACTTACAACCGTTAGTCGAAGAGTTGAAAACATTATGGTATGAAGGAGTTGAAACATACGACGTATCAAATTTTTTTCCAGATGTTTGCTTCTTTGTTGTGGACTATTAGCGATTTCCTGCATATGCAATGCTTTTGGGTTGGAGTACGACCGGTCGTTTAGCGTGTCCTTATTGTATGGAAGAAACACGAGCATTTTCTTTATCAAATGGGAAGAAAATTTCATGGTTTGATTGTCATTGGTGTTTTCTCCATATTAATCATTCTTTTAGAAGAGATAAAAAAACTTCATAGCTAATAGACATGAGACTTTGCGACCACCAATAATTTGGTCAAGCAAAGATATATATGAAGTTGTAAAGGATTATCCAAAGATACATGAAATCGTATAACAAATTGAAATTCAAGGTAAATCGACAATTCACAATTGGTGCAAACAAAGTATATTTTAGGAGTTGCCTTATTGGAAAATATCCTAATCCGTCATAACATTGACGTGATGCATAACGAGAAAAATGTATTTGATAATCTGTTTAATACAGTTCTGAATGTTAAGGGCAAGACTAAGGACGATTTGAAATCAAGACGTGATATAGAAGAAATTTGTAACCATACCAAGCTTCATATCAAGCCATATGACACTAAAAAACCCAAAGCATGCTATGAGTTAGACAACAGCCAAGTTAAAGTATTGTTAAAATGGGTGGAAGGATTACGATTTCCCGATAGGGTTTCCTCTAATCTACGTAGATGTGTCGACTATAAGAACGGGAGACTAAGTGCATTGAAAAGCCATGATTGTCATATAATGATGGAAAATTTGTTGCCCGTCGCTTTCAAAGAACTGTTGCCTGGGAAACTTTGGAAGGTTATAACGAAACTTAGTTTGTTTTATAAGGAGCTTTGTTCAACTATATTAAAAGTTGATTGTCTACGTAAACTAGGGGAAGAAATCCCTGTACTACTCTTCAAATTGGAGAAAATATTTCCTCCAAGTTTCTTTAATGTAATGGAGCATTTACCTATTCATCTTCCATACGAAGCACGTCTTCGAAGTCCTGTGCAATATGAATGGATGTAGCCATTCAAGAGGTAATGTATTACTAACGAGTATGGTAAATATTATTTTAATTACATATATATAAGTTAGTTTTGAATTGAAATATTTTCTATTAGGTACTTAAATCATTTAAAGAAAAAAGTGAGACAAAAACCTCGAGTTGAAGGTTCAATTTGCAAATCATATATCGAAGAAGAAGCTTCGTTCTTTCTCTCTCATTATTTCAGTGATCATGTGAACTTATCATTTGAAAGTGCTACGTGTAATGATGAAGCCGTTGATCAAGACTGTTCTTCTAAAGCAATGTTATCTATTTTTAGACAACATGGTCGACCTGCTGGAAAATGTGTGGAAGTATGGTTAGACGATAGAGATTACCATGTAGCGCACACATATATTCTTCTTAATTGTACCAAAGTTGCACCATTTATTAGGTAATATTAAATTACAAGTCTGGATATATTTATTTAATTTAATACTATACGTGTATATTAATTATAATGCAATATATTATCTATGTTTGCAGTGTTTATGAATCACAACATCCAAGCGGCGATATAGCAAAGATTTCGCTACTTGGTTTTCGAACTACGTTTATGATCTGATAAATTGTATAGTCGATGAAGGATTAATACATCTAGTGATGGGACCAAAAAGAAAAGTTAAGACATATCCAATATTCTTCTTTAATGGACGTAAATTCAACATCAAAGAATATGATGCTAAAAAATCAACTAACAATACTGGTGTATTTGTTAAAGGCAGTGATGATCCAAATGATCATATAAATGATTTTTATGGCGTGTTAACCCAGGTTTTGCAATTGACATATTTCACTAGACCAGTGGAGGAATTTTTTTGTTTAGGTGCAACTGGTTCAGCAATGTTCCTGGTTTTGGAGTTATCGTGCATCCAAATTATAATCTTATAGAAATAAAACATACCTCACATTATTAAAAGTACAATCCTTTTGTACTAGCCAAACAAGCCCAACAAGTTTGTTATACCCCTTATCTATCTCTATAAAGAGATAAAGCAGACTGGTCGAAGGTTTTTAAAATGAAGGCAAGATTTACGTTTGAAGGAAAGAATATTCCAGATGAATAAGCCTATCAAGCAGATATCGAGGAAAATGTTGAAATAACAATAACAAATGATCACATGGATTTTGGACCTCTAAATGACGAATCATATGTATTAGTAGAAGCATTTGAAACTACAAAGGAAAACGATATAGAGTACGAATTCGAGTCCGAATCAGAAAACGACAAGGACTGATTGCTGATATATAATTTAATATAAGGTAATTTATGCAATTATTCATGTTACATTTTTCTCATCAATTATGATATCTTTTCTCATAATTATTATGAATTATATGTTCTGACATAATAAATTGATATGTATGTGATAGGTATTATGTCTTTTTTCCAAAAGCGTAGCTCTTCCCACTCCGGTTCCCCTTCTTCTTCTCGAAGAGGGAATAGAGGTGATGAAAGTGGCCCTTCAGAGCCAGCAGCACGACCGGTAGTGTATTTACAGCCCAAAGCCGATGGATCGTAAGTATTAAAATTAGTAGCATAGCATTAGAAATATTTTGTGTACGATATATATAATAGTCTAAAGCTATGTTCCAAATTTAACACAGGGGTTTTGAGCTAGAGCCATCAAGAATGGTTCTTAGTATTTCCAAGTAGGCATATATAAGTAGGATGACTAGTTGTTGGCCCCGATGGAGTAAGATCCCTAACCCGATCGGTGTGAGCATCTGGCAGGACTTTTTGGTGAGTTTAAATTTACATATTTGTAAATTACCATTTTACAATTTGTTGACTACTTAAAAATGTACAACTTATATTTAATTTTCTCAATATGCAAGGTTCCATAGATCTGCAGGAAGCGGACATTTCCCTTATGCAATGCCACTGGAATTCTAAGATAGCGAAGAATTATCAGGACACGATGTCGGGCCTTAGAAGAGTTGGGAAGAAACCGAACTGGATGGGTGCCAGTGTATGGGATGCTTTGGTTGCCTGGTGGAACAAACATGAGTTCAAGGCAATTAATATATCATATATATCTCATTACTTTGTTTTACAGCTATTAAATATATTGTTCAATTATTTAAATTTGTAGGCGGAGTCACAGAGGAACTCTGCGAATAGAAATAAGAACCCAGTAACATATCATGGTGGTTCCAAGTCATTCCAGCATCATCGTGAGGATTTGGTAAATTTATTAATTGCGATTATAAACAGTTATTACATTTATATAGTTTAAGTTATAAATTATTAATAAATAGTTAATATAAATAGTAATATATACACATTATTTATTGCAGGAAAGAGCGCGTCGACGTCCGGTCTCATACATGGAAGTATTTGCTCATACCTATGCATAAAGCAAACTGACGAAGCTGGCAACGTTACATATGCATGGGAAGATGAGGATAAGGTGACAACTGCATATGTATGCATATTTTTAATTTTAAGTTATTAATATTAATTAGTTTAAGTAATTAGCTTTGAAGAATTAAAATAATGTTGTGTTAATTTCAACTGTAATTTTTTTGTCATTGTAGGAAAAGTTCAAGAGGCACGGGCACAGATGCTAGAGGGATCAAACTGCAATGAGTTGACCTGCGAGGAGGAAGACGCTATTTTTGACTCCATCATGGATCCGACGCAGTGAAATCAGCGTTTTGGTTATGGAAGCCAAGCGGTAATTTATAAAAATAACTATCTTATAAAAGTTACACAATTATTATAAAAGTCATCGAAAAGTTCTATAATAGTTTTTTCTATTCGCAGGCTAGGGCATCTCAACAAGCGTACCAAAAAGAGTAGGAAAAAGCCAAGATAAAAGAGCTAAGAGCCATGGTCGAGCAGCTGTAGAAGCGGGACCGTCTTCGTGCTATATAGATGGAGCAATTGAATCGGCGCTTGGCGGAGTACGTGTAGCAACATGGTTCATTTCCTTCGTCGTCTGGTGCTTCTGGAGGCGAGGACGACTCTTGATAGGTACTCTTTTCTGTGTTTGTGCTTGGATGTTGTATATGATTTGTTTTGGTATCTTTGATACACTTTGATGAGAGATTAGATGTGTTGTATTGATTTGGTATATTTTGTGGAGTTGTTTGATGTTTGATGTTTGACGTTGATTGGCTAATGTTTTGTTGGATGTTTGAGGATGTTGGATGGTTGATTTTATATATATTGGAGTTTATGATCTTGACTTTGTATATATTGGAGTTTACGATTTTGTATATATTGGAGATTATGGTTAATATTGTTGTTGGTATAATATGTGATGTTGGTTGTTATATATATATATATATCTGAATTATCTGTGTGGGATGGAGTTGAGAAGTATATTGAGATATATGTAGATTTGGTGGAAGTAGAATTGGTGCAGAAATAAAAAAAATAAACCTCGATTTCCGACGGCTAGTGATGGCTTAGAAGTCGTAATTTTCCGACGGCTACCGATGGATTATTGATTGCGAGTGGATCCACGTGTACCTCGTTGGTCATCGAACATCATCGCTATTTCTCTGTTAGAAGTCGTCGAAAAGGCGTCGGAAGATTATCATCGATTCCATCAAAAGGCGACAGAAAACATGGATGTTATTCTGACGGCTATACCCTCGGTTTCCAACGGCCGCCGATGGCTATTTGCCGTCGGAATAGCCCTATTTTCTTGTAGTGCGATAACCACTAGCTACCGAATAATATTTGTTTTATTTTGATTTGTGTTTGGAAATGGAGGGATTGAGAGGACTAATTTTCGATTAGAGGTAAAGGGCTTGGAGGCTTCAAAAATGAGAAAAGTGAGTGGGTTGATATGCTTTTATAGGGGAGAGAATGAAGAGATGTGTTATGATCAAGATCAATATTTCTCTCTTACTTTTTTTCCTCTTATCCATTCAAACCCTAGCCCCTCTAGCCATCCTATGGTTGCCCCGTTGTTGGTCCATTATGGTCGTATTATACATGCCCCCATAAAAGCTTCAAACCCATTTGAAGCCCACACAAATTATATTGCGTTTAAATCTAATTTAAACATGTATCCATATCATATATCAATTAATATATTTATAACTACTGTAAACATATTTATTTATATTTGTTCATCAAATCAAAATAAAATTTTATAGCTAATATTTCATAATATTAATTAATTTAATTAATTTATACCAATTATAAATGTTACTACATTATTAATCCCGAAGGTATACGGCATAACCGTGATCTCAAATTTAAACAGCGTCGAAAGTATGAAGAAAAATCAATGCTGAAAGTATACTATGCCGCCCTTCATCAATAAAAAATGATAGGCAATGTCACAGGTCATCAATGAAGCCAGCAATACCGGATGCCATCAATGCTGCATACTGCTTATAAGTTTGGATGAATGATATAGTGTCAAGAAACTAGAAATAATGCCGCATGTTAGTGAGGGAATGATGACATTGAAAAGCTCTATGCCAAAAGCCATCAATGTTATAACAACATGATATAGCACCGATGCCGCATCATATTAATGTCGTATTCTATCAATGGAGCACTTCTTCCATTTAGCCAAAATAATCGGTACCGCTCCAAATTAATACCACATCTCTCCAATGTCGCCTTATTCTAATATCACCCGTCAAAATAGTGTCGTCTCCTATCAATGCCGCTTATCATAAATGCCACATATTATCGATGTTTCCTGTCATTAATGTCGCTTATCATCAATGCTACCTATTACTGATGCCGACTATTATTAATGTCGCTTGTTATCAATGTTGTTTGTTGCCAATACCGTCTACTATCAATGATGCTTCTTATTAACACCAATCATAGAGAATGTCGCTACTTATTGATGTTGTGCCATAGTAATGCCGCACTTCATCAACCTTCAAAGGAGGCCGCATATCCTCAATACAATGTTGATATTGAATGTCATCAATGAAGAGGTTGGCTGCTAAGCGTCGAAGTTCAGCATTGAGCGAGTGGATGATGAAGTATGACGCCATGCGCTATCAAAATGGATAATACCGGAGGTCAAGCATGCCACATGGGCACATGGCAGCCATGCCGCATCCCACAACTCCTATAAATACGGACCAAAGAGTATGAAGAAGAGGCGAATCACTCTTGTCACTTTCCTTACATTTTAAATCTTGTAACCCTAGATTAATAGAGCCGATTATAACACTTGAACTATTGCACATAGGACGTTGTACAATCAACATTACTATCAATAAGAATAAGATTAATTGAATTATGGCTTGCTTTCGAGTTCCAAATCATTTGGGATTCTTACAGCATAACATGCTTCAAATTCCAAAAGCACTCATAATCTTGAGTTTGATTGCTCTACATGATCTGAACTATCGACTCTTATATGACATTCGACATGGCCTTAGCTTTGATATTGAACATTCATAAAACTTTCATGGATTCGATATGGTGCATACTCCATCCTTGCAACTTAATGTAGGATTACTTTAGCTTAGCCAAATCCTCTTTCCTTATGCTTTTAGCGTTAACGAAAAAAATTCGTTAACATTTTGGCGCTAGAAGGAGGGCCCGAACCTCCTTCTCCATTAAAACCCTAAGTAGAACTACCCTAGCATGCATATATAGAGCTTAAAGGACTTGCCCCTATCAAGCATATCCCATTCCAAGCTAACCTACCATTTATTCTTAACACTAATTAATCGCATCAACTAAGTTTTTTTAGTCATGCCAATTAATCGTGTCATAATCTCCAAACAAGGATCCTTCAAGCCTCAAATGACTAAGCCAACTTATCAAATCACTAATGATCTCTTGGTTCATGAGGAGCAAGTATTAAGACTTATGGCATTCCAAGTTATGAAAGAAAAGAAAAGACAAATAGCTCCTTACGATCCAAAAAAAATGGAGCTTGAATCCATTTTGATGTGGGCCAACACCAATCCTCGCCCTAGGAAGGCAATATAAAAAGAACAGCATTTTCATGAGATGAGAAAAGAAATCCAGCGCCAAGCAATGGGAACAATGTTTGAAGGAGAGATAAAAAAAGACTTTGATTAATTACTAAGATATGGGAGGATGTGCTTAGTCATTCCTATAAATTGAACGAAGCTCAAAGCTCTTTGAAAAGGAAGTTTGCTATAGGAGTTAAGGAGCCCATCACATTTATTAAAAGAGCTAAGAAAGAAACGTTTTCCAAAAGATTAAGGATTTCCAGTGATTGCTCCCTTGCTACTTCCTATGGGAATATCTACCTCTTGACTAAGAACAAACTTAACTACTAGCCTTCCCAAAAGAAGTGACTAAAGAATGAACGGAACCTCGGAGGATTATACTGCCATTATCATCGCTCCAATTAACACAACACAAACCAATGTCGAAGCTTAAAAGGCTTAATTAACCATTTTCTAGGGCAAGGGAAGATTGATGAATTTTTAAGAAGATGCTAGATAAGTCATCAATAAATAAGATTTTCTACATGAAATAAGTGCATCTACATGGTTAAGGAGGAAAACAAATTCCTAAAATAAATGAAAAGGTCTTTGATCCCACCAAGATGACCTGGTTAAAGCGCCTCCTAGAGGGAGGACGGAGTAAGCCTATTGTCCTACCTAGGATGGCTTGGCCAAATCACCAACTAAGTCTTTGATCCCGCTTACGTGGCCTGGCTGGAGCATAAGCCCTTAATCTTGTCTCCATGGACTAAGTAAGGCACCTCCTAGAGGGAGGTCAGAGTAATCCTTTGGTCCTGCCTGAAAATGGCCTGTCCAAAGCTTTTGCAAGCCCTTGGTCCTGCCTACATGGCTTGGCTAAGGCGCCTAATAGAGGGAGGATGGAGTAGGACTTTCTACCTAAAACGGCCTAGCCAAATCATCAAATCAACCTTTAGTATCGCCTGTAAGGCCTGACTGAAGCGCCTCATAGAGGGAGGTCGAGTAAGTATTTGGTTCTGCTTAAGGAAAGCTAAACAAATGCACTAGATAAGCCTTTAATACCATCTCTATAGCCTTGATAAAGCGTCTCCTAGTGGGAGGTTGGGTAAGTCTTTGGTTTTGCTTAAGATAGTAAACCAAATGCAACAAACAAAAATGATCACCAAAGATGGTGCCGATCAAATTCAAGAGCGAACACTACAAGAAAATCTGCTTTTAGTTGCAATTGTTGGCAGCATTTCTAAGGTAAATGCAACTATTATTATTTTACCCTTTATTTTCCCCGTATACCTACAACTGCCAAAATCTCCCGCCTACCCCGCCAACGTGAAAATACTTGTTACGTTTCAGAAGCCTTCCCTTTCCTCTTCACTTAATAAAAATTCACCAAGCCCCAATTACGTTTCCTCCATCGTCATCATCCCATTACTCTTTTCCGTCATTAAACTTCTCTCATCGTAGTCAGTCAACACCACCTTCAATTTGCTACTCGCCTGCGTTAATTTACAAGCCCTAAATCGGTATGATTTTAGATATGAAATTTTGATTCTAGATGGATTTTATATTGTTCGATATGGATTTATGAAGAAATCTTCTATTTGTCTACATCAATCTTACAAACCCTAAATCGCATCGCACTCGTCTGCGTCGATTTTACAAACCCTAAATAGCCACTCCTCTTTGTTAATTTGATATCTGTAACTATATATGAAATCGAAAAGAAGAAAGGATGTGGAAAATTTTATAGGAATACAAAAAAATATAACGATGTGGAAAACAAGATATGGATTTTGTTCAATGACAGTTTACAACAATTTTAAGAGGGATGTCGATGGTGTAATCTTGAGAACATTTTGGTTAATAA
Source organism: Allium fistulosum (assembly GCA_030737815.1). Taxonomy (NCBI): domain Eukaryota; kingdom Viridiplantae; phylum Streptophyta; class Magnoliopsida; order Asparagales; family Amaryllidaceae; genus Allium; species Allium fistulosum. The sequence goes on along the minus strand of CM060905.1, from coordinate 796,780,861 downwards.
CCTCCAATGCACTTCTTTATCTCCTTTCTTTGGATGTTGCTCTTTACTATATGTTTGTTATCCCGCCTTTTGGCAAGGCCGTGACACCAAGGAATTGACTAGTAACCAATGACGGCCCATCCTAGAAATCAGTTATACACAGGCTCACTATGGATATCGAAGAATTTTGTCAGACTCCGGATCGAGCCAAAATTGGTAGGACATGACAAGATAAGCCATGAGAGCTAGCGTCCCAAATCTCAAGTCAATCCGAGTTTGTATGCTCAAGTTATGAACGATACGAAATTGGATGAAAATCAATCACCGGTCGACTCGCTCCCTTCGACTCGCTCCACATCACTCAGAAGTGACAACTTCGACTCGCTTCGTCGCTTCGCTCAGAGGCCAACTTCGAGTCGTCCAGGTTTGATTCGCTTCGCATCCCTCAGAACTGCCCTCTTCGACTCGCTCCAGTTTGAAACCATCAAAAGTGCACGCTTCGACTCGCTCCGCTCAAACAACTGTTCGACTCCATCGAATTCGACTCCGATTGGCAAAGTCACTGTTCGAATCGATCGAACCATGCACTTCGACTCGATCAATCGTTGCTCACTTCGACTCGCTCAATCAGTGCGCGCTTCGACTCGCTCAAAACGGCATCAAAGGCAGAGCGATCCAAAAAGTCAAGCGCCATGTCACCGAGTCGAATGGAAGCGAGTCGAAATAGAAGCGAGTCGAAGGAAACAACCTACCGAAAACCCCATTTCGTATCGATCATATTTCCCAATCTACTAGTCCAAATGCTATGAAATTTTCACAGAAGACTACGTGCATGCTAAAGAATGTCCACGCCAAATTTCGACTCCATTGGGTGAAATCTTGATCGAGTCGAAATCTGTTCGTGTCGATCACGGATCGGACCGAAACTTCACGGGCTTGGGCGTGCGGGCCTAGTCATGTGCCAGAGAGGGTCTCCCGAGATCTGAGTGAAATATCAGCCTCCTACACCTATAAATAGACCCCCAAAGCCAACAGAAAAAGGGTTCTTCTTCCTCTTTGAGATCTCCAACGCCCGAACTCCGCCAGATCCAGATCTGAACTCAATTGCTGCTGCTACCAACGCAATTCATTGCTGCAAATCATAATTGCCTGCTGTAAATCATTGAATTCACTTGTAAACACAAAAGAAAAATCAATAAAGCAAACTACTTCATAGTGGACGTAGGCGATACGCCGAACCACTCTAAATTCTTGTGTCTCCTTGCACTTTAATTATTCTCATATCTGAAATTTGGAGTTTTTGTTAGATAAATCCGCTTTTTACATTTATTTTCTTCATTTTATCTCTTCAAAGACTTCCGAAGAGTGTTGTGCCCAATTTTGGTACAAACACTTTGGTGCTTTTCACTGAGAAAAACCCAATTTTTCTCCTGCTCTTTGGATCTCCTATCTATATCGGATTGCACAAATCTAAGAAGAAGATCCAGATCTAGAACTTTAAAGCCCTTCCATTCTATTCAGATCTGCATTAGATCTAGGAAAGGACTTTCATCAATTCATTATGGTGAGCACACGTACCACTTCTACAGCTGCTAATCAAGGAGCACGGGACCGACAAAATCCCGTGCAATCACCACCATCCAACCAAAATGCTGCAGGACCTTCAGATCCATCAGGTCCAATCACCAGACAAGAATTCCAAACATTGCTTCAATAGTTGACCCAAAGTCGCCAACAACTAACTAAACAACTGCGCGCCAACATAGAGTTGACTAACCAGCTAAACCGCCAAAGGCGAAGAAGATCCAGGAGAGACCAAGGTTCTTATTCTTCCATAGAAAGTTCAGCCTCCTTCGATGGCCAAACCAGATCCACATGTCCACGGCTAGGTGTAAGCTACACCCAGGCCACAGGACACCAACCTACTTTGAACCTTGGGCAACCTAGAGCTGGACAATTCGCTAGTCTCCGTACAGAACCTTCAACTCAAGGAGGAGCTGCTCCCTACCATGTTACCGGCAACATTGCTACTACCACCACTGCCGAACGGGGAGGTGATGCTAGAAACCAAGCTGAACCTCAACGTAACCAACGAGAGCAGACTCCTGAGCCTTATGTCCCTGAGGATGTTGAACCAAGGAGGCGAGGCACGGACCGTCGACCTCGTCCGGTCCAGACTCGCGCTGTGGAACCCGACCACACCTTGGCACAACATGCTCCAAGTATCCGAACGCCAGATATACCAGCGATGATCCGCCAAATGATCCGTGAAAGTCAGGGTCTCTCTAATGACGATTGGGGAATCCCCTGGAGTCATACCCCTTTTACCGACGACGTTTTATATGCTGAACCACCTCGGCACTTCAGGATGCCAGCTTTGCCAGTTTATGAAGGAAGTTCTGATCCCAATCAACACGTCCTGAAATACGAATGGCTGATGAATGCTGCTAGAGCCGATGACGCAGTAAAGTGTCGTAGTTTCCCCATTTCCCTAGGGGGCATCGCTACCATGTGGTTCACTCGTTTGCCACCGCGATCCATCTCTAACTTTGACCAGATGGCCCACAAGTTTGTCAAACAATTCTGTATGCACGTGGCGAGGCCTAAGGACGTTAACACTCTGTCTAGTGTTACACAAGCTCCCGGAGAAACACTTAGACGTTACTTGAAGCGATTCCATGCCGCGTGTGCAGAAATAAGCAATCCCAATGATAACTCTATCCTGATGGCATTGACTAAGGGGATTGAAGCTGATTCCGAGTTCGGAAATTGGTTAGCTGGAAAGCCACCTGTGTCATTGGACCATTTCTATTCCAAGGCAGCCCAATTCTTGAGAAGGGAGGATGCGAAACAGTCTAGGAAGAAGGATGACGCAAGGCCCAACATCGAAGGAATCCAAAGTAACATCGCTGTGAAGCAGTCTGGAGGTAGTTCTGGAAAAGTTCAGTTGAACGTACAAAATAAACAGAATCAGCAGAGGGACAATGGGAATCAAAGCAAGCAATCAGAATCGTGGTCCGCGGCGTAGAGCTTCCATGTACGATAATTACACTCCATTGAACACGTCGTTGGAAAATGTGTATTTGCAGACCTGCAATACCATGCAATACAAGAAGCCTGCCCCAAAACCACCAACTGAGAGGCAAATCCAAACAGGAAAATTCTGTAGATTCCATGAGAGTTATGGCCACAACACCAATGAGTATCGTCACTTACAAGACCTCATTGAAAAAATGATACGTGAGCGGAAGTTGGATCAGTATGTGCGGAGCCGCAATCCGGTGGTGCGGGCCCATCAAATCAGAATCGTGCGCCGAATCAGGAAAGACAAGAGGAACCCGCTTGTGCAGACGGAAGGTTGGTCATCAATACAATAAGTGGTGGTCCTCACCCAGCAGATCGAAGCTGGAAGGAAATGGAGTCGTATGCCAGTTCTATCAGGCATGCGGACTTGGAATGTTACAGTAACTCTGATGAAGGGGCTCCAGCCAAACAACAGAAGACGATGACAGATGACATCGTGTTCAGAAATAGAGACGTTGATAAGGTCGAAGCCCCCACTATCGATCCACTGGTCATCTCAGCTCAAGTAGGTCCCGCTTGGATGAAGAGAATCTTAGTTGACAGTGGATGCTCTGTGAACATTTTGTTTAAATGAGCTTATGATCAAATGAAGATGGAAGCCGCAGACTTGAAGCCTTGTCAATCTCGAGTCCATGGTTTCAACGGAAGTGCCACTATACCCACTGGAATGGTGGAACTGCCAGTAGAGTTGGGAGTTGGAGAGCGTCGGAGAGTACGAATGTTGCAGTTCATTGTTTTGGACATAGACTCCCCTTACAATGCTTTCTTGGGCCGACCGGCCCTCGCTGAATTCAGGATAGCCATCGCCCCGTCGTGTTTGACTTTAAAGTTTCCCACTAATCATGGAATAGGAATCGTCTAGGGAGATCAGGCTACTGCCAGAGCCTGTTATGTTGCTGAGCTGCGGGAAGCGCAGCGAAAGGAGAAAGGGAAGGGCGTAGAGGAATCTATCTGCGTCCGTTTTACCGATAATTGACAATTAACGCCCGGGCCCAGGTCCGGGCACCTCAGCTAATTCCTCAAGGACCTCGATCCAAGAGAAACTGAAGACGAAGGAGAATCTAAAGAAAATCAAGCATCACCGGCCGAACTGACAATTGATGTCCTAGTCGATGGTGATGATGATTCGAAAATGATAAAGATTGGATCTCAGCTAAGCCAGCAAGCTCAGGAGGTATTGGTTGAATTTCTACGGGAAAACCTTGACGTATTTGCCTGGACAGATTCTGATATGTGTGGAATCTTGCCGGACATCGCGAGCCACACTTTGAACATTGATCCGCGGTATGTCCCGGTCAAACAAAAAAGGCGTGGTATGGATCCAAAGAGATCTACCGCCCTTAAAGAAGAAGTAGAAAAGCTTGAAGCAAACAGATTCATTTGAGATGCGCTATATCCTGAATGGGTGTCGAATCCCATGCTCGTCCGAAAACCGAATGGAAAGTGGAGAACATGTGTCGATTATTCTGATCTGAATAAAGCTATGAATTGAATATGTTTATTTTTAACAGATTTAAAATGGTGATTTGTTTAAACCATTCGAAATGAAATTATTTTGAAAGCTATAAGTTAAATCTTTGATTTAAAGATTTAACGAGTTAATCAAATTGAAATGGAAATCGATTTGAAATTCTACAAATGAATCTTTATGGAACTAGGTAAACTTTGTAAATTGAATCTTTTTATTTAAAAGATTAAAATGGTAATTTGTTTAAACCATTTGAAGAGAAATTTTGGGTAATAAGTTGTGACTTAATTGAAATCCCATTATCCATATGCTTTAAAATATTACGCTCACTATTCGGTTTAGCCGGGAGAGGACCTTTGTGTCACATAACCCGTTCCGAATAAGTGATACGTCGTATATGGATCACATTTGCTATATTACAGCATGATAGGGGGTTCTCGCTTCGCAGTTTGGTGGCGAACGGGAGACTCTTACCCCTACATGTCCCTGAGTGGGATGGGTTGGTTGTGACAGTCGAGAGGCTGGCCGTAAAAGCAACTGCGAGGTACCAGTGTATGCCACGGTGGGGCTGGGATGGTTGCAAAGCCTATCGGTTGCCACTGTTTTCGGACTGTTACATTTGGTATCAGAGCTGAGGGTAAAACTTTAGCTCAGGAGTATAACACATTAAGTAGCTCATTAGAGATAGGGTGAAGTATACCCTAGAATGAGTAATTCTCATATATCCGTCGGAATGCCTCAGTAAATTCTCTTGCTATCCACTGATAGTAAGTATGAGTGCAAGAAGAGGATGAGATAGGGGACAGGGGAATACCACTACGAAATGGTCAATACCCTGTAACAACAACGAAACAATCTTTTCTCTATCAATCTCTTTTGTTCGTCATCTTTTCTCAGTACTTCGATAGTTCCTGGTAGATCCAGGAAGAGATTCGATATATTAAAATGGGACATAAACTCCGGATAAGCCAAAATTGTTTGTTTGAATGAATTGGTTGCTTTGTTTGCTATGGTTGATAGGTATACTTTAGTTCTAAACTAAAGAAAATATTGGAATTGTATTCATATATCTATCTATTCTTTGGGTCCCGGTATATTCTACGAATGGTTAGTTATCCCTTCAAACTAACCAGTATCACTCCATATTTCGTAGATCCGGATAACCCGAGTATTTTGTGAAGTATTAAATAGATTCGTTCCTGTATCTATTATTGATATTCTGATTTGGTAAGCCAAATGCAGAATAGATATTTGGTTGATTTGATGAAATATCTTCATCTATCTTTGTATCTCCTTAGCAATTTCGAGGACGAAATTCTTTTAAGGGGGGAAGTCTGTAACGACCCCGAATTTTAATTACAATTAAATTGATAATTAAATTAATTTTTGAATTGAAATTGTGAAATTTATCGATTAGAGTGATGCGAGTTTCCCCAAATTAAAATAAATTTTGTATAAATCATTTAAACTTTAAAATATTGTATATATGTGAATATATGTGAATATATATGTATTTGAGCATATATGAGTAAATTTGAAATAATATATATAAATATATATAGATTTATATTTGATTTGGATTTAAATTTTAAATAAATGGTTTAAAAATAAAATTTTATAAGATATAAAAGTATAGGATAAATACATTGGATAAAATTTAATAACAAATTAAAATCTAGAAATTCACTTATATTACCAAATGAATATATAAATAATTTGTATTTAAGTTAGAAATAAATAATGGAGTTAGAGATAAATTATAGAAAAAACACATATAGTAAATACATTAAATAAATTATAATCACAACATATTAAAATATAGAAATGCATATGAAATTATAAAGACAAGTTGAAAATTTGAAAACAAATACCTATGAAACATATGAAACAAAGAAACTAAAATACAAGTGTACAAAAAACAAAAACCATATATATATATATATATATATATATATGCAAACATACACATTCAAATAATAAAAGGAAAAGGTAAAACAAAACAAATAAAGACAAGTATGTACAAAGTAAAATAAAATATAAATTCATTTATATTACAAAGTAATAAGACAATGCATGAAACAAAGGAAAAGAAGAAAAACACTCAAATATGGACAAAACAAAAATATAAATATCTTTGTGGTAGCTTGCTAAAGAAAACAATGTGTATATACATTCAAGACAAATGATAATAAATGAAAATATCTCAGCCACCACAACTATACCAGCCACCAAAGCAAAGCAAAAATATACTCATATTTGTATAGCCGAGAAAAATTATATTATACAGCTGAAAGTGAAAAGAAAATATAAGTTGTACAACATCAATTAATGCACGCACAAGATAGATCACTTCAGCCGAGTTAAAGTAATGCAAAGCAAAGATATGTGTATTCATGTACAAGAATAATAAGATAAGTATGAACAAGTAAAAAAAGGAAAATATAAATATCATAAGGAAACACAAAGTACTCATGCATTTAATGCTAGCACAAACAAGTCATTCGAAATGTTGAAAAATGTTTTCAGCCTCCATATACAAGAGAAAAATCTCTGAATGATTGTACAAAGAGAAAAAAAAATATCATCACTTGTACAAAATATTATATCAACCTGTAACCTACTTTCTTTTATATACACAAGCTTCTTTTCCATATATCATTTCTTTACCTCAGTTTCGTTTCCTTCAAACTAAGAAAAACTGAAGTGAACTACAACTTCACTTTAAACAACCAATACTTCAACTTGAACAGCCCTAAACAACCATTTAAGTCAGAGATCAAGAAAAGATTCAACATAGCAGTTCTGTTTTCTGGAAAAACAAGGTGAGCAAACTCTCTTACATCTGCCTATGTCTTTGATATTATGATCTTTAAATTATGCTATGAATGGTGATATGCATGTTGATTTTATATATGGGTATGTTGATATCTGTATATATATCTGGGAACAGGCAAAAGAACATGCCTCTGTTCTTTTATTACAGGGATTTAAACCCTGTTTAAAATTTTGATTTTCTTCCTCCCTGTAGCTTATTAGGCTTTGAAATTTAGACAAAGTTTGTAAGTATAAACATAATCTAAGCTTTAAAAATGAATTTAGGTAAAACAAATTCAAACTTCTTGGTAACATTTAAAAATACAGTAAAAATTCAAATCATGTTAAATTTCGAACCTAGTAGATTTTTATTTCGAATCTACCACCTGAAAGCTTATCAAAAATATTGATTTTTGGAAGTAAAATTACAATTTTTAAATTAGTATTCACTGAGATAGGTTGAAATGATCAATTTTGGAGTTTTTGGCCATTGCCGATTATCGATGTGATGGCTGGGGTCGGGGTTGCTCGTGAAGGTGGAGGAAGACTCAGGGATTAATGGAAAAATGCCCATCGATTTTATAATTAGTTGTGGAATGGAGACGAGTTCGAATTAGGGTTTTAGTCGAGCTTTTGCACATGTTTGTTAACGTGATGAGTTCGTCATCTAGAAGCGATCGAGTTGCTCGAGATCGAGGGAGATGATGGCTTGGGGTGTTGACGTGCTGTGGCCGGAGGCGCTGGGTCTCCCGTGGTCTGTGACGCGACGGCGAGGCATTCTCGTTCAATGGGTTCGAGTTTCAATTTCGAACGTAAGGCCAGATTTTGATTTACGGGGAAATTCGAGGTTCTGGCGATCGGGAATGGATGTGAGGATGAACGTCAACTTGCTCGACGATGTGGGGTCGGCTGGAATCGATCGCTGGCGAAGTGCATGTGCATGGTGCACTTATGTGCCTGGGTGGTTGTGATGTTGGGGAAGAAGGGAGCTTCTCGGGTTGGAGCTCGGGATGAACGCGTGAGTGGCTCGAAGTAATGAAGCAAAGGGAAAGGCTCGAGTGTATTGTCGGGTTTAACTCGAGGTTGTCTCGGGTCTGTAGTTTTTATAAAAACAGTTCTTAAACTTTAAAAACAAATCAAGTTTTATTGAAAACAAATTTTGTTAAAACTAATTCTTTTGTAAATATTAGATGTTATCCAAGTTTTGACTTGGTTAAAAAGTTTTTTTAAATAAAATTATTTTAAATTAACTAAGTTTAAAAGTGTTAAGATACATATAACCTTTATTTTAAAAGTTTATTTTAAATAAACTTAATAATGTGATTTAGTGGTTAATTAAGAAGGATAAAAGGTTTTAAAAGTTAATCACTTTAACGTAATTAAGGGTTGATTAATTAATAGGAGTAATTAAAGGATAGTTAATTACTTAATGTTATTAAATCAAGGTGATTAAATTGATTAATGTGATTAATTTATTAATTAAGGGTTAATCAACTAATGTAATTAATTAAGGATAATTGATTAAAGAATAATTAATTAATTAAGGATAATTATTTAATAATTAACGATTGATTTATTAATTGAGATTGGTTAATTAATAATTAAAGGTTAATCAATTTATTATTTTAAAGGTTAATTCATGATTAAAGATTAGTTAATAATTAAGATTTGTAATTTATTAATGTTAATTAACCAGGATTAATAATTCATAAGAAATATATCTGATTTGAATTAATCAGATAATTAACTGATCTTACTTATGAATATTTGGATTTGTTTGGATGATGGAATTTTTGATATTTCCTGATCTGTGATGCTATGTGATATATTCTGATTGTGTGTGATCTGTACTAAAGTTTTTTATCTGTGATATCTATATATCTGTGATCTGTGAATGAAGATAAGCGGTATAGTTATACCGCTTATCACTTATCAACTATATTTCTGTATTCTAATATGTGATGATTGAATGATGTTGCACTATTGTGTAAAACCCTTGGACCACACTTTTACACACACAAATATGGATTTCACGAGGAAATCGGTTAAGTCACAGATGATTTAAAATTAATATTTTTGAAATTGAAATCTTAATTTCAACTGATTTTGGAAATGGATTTGGGTTAAATGTTAAAGCTTTCGAAAAGGAGTTTTAAAGATATTTTTAATATCTTGAAATTTAAATAATTCAATTTGAATTTGAATTCAAATAATTTGGAATTGAATTCCATGTTTGGAAATTATGGTTAAAGATGTTATAAATGTGTTTATATGAAATTAAACCATTTTAAAAGTATAATTTTGAGAATTTGGATTTAACCCAAGAACTTTAACTCGTATAAATGAATCAGATTTCCAAAATGAAAACCGTTTGTTTTAAAAGAATAAAAGGTTTCAGATAAGAAATGAAATTCCAATTTAAGTTAAAGGAATTTCAAGTTTGAATTGAAAAATGGTTTTCCAAGTTATGAGTGAATTCTTTTTGAAAGCTATGAATTCAATATGTTTATTTTTAACAGATTTAAAATGGTGATTTGTTTAACCATTCGAAATGAAATTATTTTGAAAGCTATAAGTTAAATCTTTGATTTAAAGATTTAACGAGTTAATCAAATTGAAATGGAAATCGATTTGAAATTCTACGAATGAATCTTTGTGGAACTAGGTGAACTTTGTGAATTGAATCTTTTAATTTAAAAGATTAAAATGGTAATTTGTTTAAACCATTTGAAGAGAAATTTTGGGTAATAAGTTGCGACTTAATTGAAATCCCATTATCCATATGTTTTAAAATATTACGCTCACTATTCGGTTTAGCCGGGAGAGGACCTTTGTGTCACATAACCCGTTCCGAATAAGTGATACGTCGTATATGGATCGCATTTGCTATATTATTGCATGATAGGGGGTTCTCGCTTCGCAGTTTGGTGGCGAACGGGAGACTCTTACCCCTACATGTCCCTGAGTGGGATGGGTTGGTTGTGACAGTCGAGAGGCTGGCCGTAAAAGCAACTGCGAGGTACCAGTGTATGCCACGGTGGGGCTGGGATGGTTGCAAAGCCTACCGGTTGCCACTGTTTTCGGACTGTTACATTTGGTATCGGAGCTGAGGGTAAAACTTTAGCTCAGGAGTATAACACATTAAGTAGCTCATTAGAGATAGGGTGAAGTATACCCTAAAATGAGTAATTCTCAGATATCCGTCCGAATGCCTCAGTAAATTCTCTTACTATCCATTGATAGTAAGTATGAGTGCAAGAAGAGGATGAGATAGGGGACAGGGGAATACCACTACGAAATGGTCAATACCTTGTAACAACAATGAAACAATCTTTTCTCTATCAATCTCTTTTGTTCGTCGTCTTTTCTCAATTCTTCGATAGTTCCTGGTAGATCCAGGAAGAGATTCGATATATTAAAATGGGACATAAACTCCGGATAAGCCAAAATTGTTTGTTTGAATGAATTGGTTGCTTTGTTTGCTATGGTTGATAGGTATACTTTAGTTCTAAACTAAAGAAAATATTGGAATTGTATTCATATATCTATCTATTCTTTAGGTCTCGGTATATTCTATGAATGGTTAGTTATCCCTTCAAACTAACCAGTATCACTCCATATTTCGTAGATCCGGATAACCCGAGTATTTTGTGAAGTGTTAAATAGATTCGTTCCTGTATCTATTATTGATATTCTGATTTGGTAAGCCAAATCTAGAATAGATATTTGGTTGATTTGATGAAATATCTTCATCTATCTTTGTATCTCCTTAGCAATTTCGAGGACGAAATTCTTTTAAGGGGGGAAGTCTGTAACGACCCTGAATTTTAATTACATTTAAATTGATAATTAAATTAATTTTTGAATTGAAATTGTGAAATTTATCGATTAAAGTGATGCGAGTTTCCCCGAATTAAAATAAATTTTGTATAAATCATTTAGACTTTAAAATATTGTATATATGTGTATATATGTGAATATATATGTATTTGAGCATATATGAGTAAATTTGAAATAATATATATAAATATATATAGATATATATTTGATTTGGATTTAAATTGTAAATAAATGGTTTAAAAATAAAATTTTATAAGATATAAAAGTATAGGATAAATACATTGGATAAAATTTAATAACAAATTAAAATCTAGAAATTCACTTATATTACCAAATGAATATATAAATAATTTGTATTTAAGTTAGATTTAAATAATGGAGATAGAGATAAATTATAGAAAAAATACATATAGTAAATACATTAAATAAATTATAATCACAACATATTAAAATATAGAAATGCATATGAAATTATAAAGACAAGTTGAAAATTTGAAAACAAATACCTATGAAACATATGAAACAAAGAAACTAAAATACAAGTGTACAAAAAACAAAAACCATATATATATATATATATATGCAAACATACACATTCAAATAATAAAAGGAAAAGGTAAAACAAAACGAATAAAGACAAGTATGTACAAAGTAAAATAAAATATAAATTCATTTATATTGCAAAGTAATAAGACAATGCCTTAAACAAAGGAAAAGAAGAAAAACACTCAAATATGAACAAAACAAAAATATAAATATCTTTGTGGTAGCTTGCTAAAGAAAACAATGTGTATATACATTCAAGGCACATGATAATAAATGAAAATATCTCAGCCACCACAACTATACTAGCCACCAAAGCAAAGCAAAAATATACTCATATTTGTATAGCCGAGAAAAATTATATTGTACAGCTGAAAGTGAAAAGAAAATATAAGTTGTACAACATCAATTAATGCACGCACAAGATAGATCACTTCAGCCGAGTTAAAGTAATGCAAAGCAAAGATATGTGTATTCATGTACAAGAATAATAAGATAAGTATGAACAAGTAAAAAAAGGAAAATATAAATATCATAAGGAAACACAAAGTACTCATGCATTTAATGCTAGCACAAACAAGTCATTCGAAATGTTGAAAAATGTTTTCAGCCTCCATATACAAGAGAAAAATCTCTGAATGATTGTACAAAGAGAAAAAAATATATATCACCACTTGTACAAAATATTATATCAACCTGTAACCTACTTTCTTTTATATACACAAGCTTCTTTTCCATATATCATTTCTTTATCTTAGTTTCGTTTCGTTCAAACTAAGAAAAATGAAGTGAACTACAACTTCACTTTAAACAACAAATACTTCAACTTGAATAGCCCTAAACAACCATTTAAGCCAGAGATCAAGAAAAGATTCAACATAGCAGTTCTGTTTTCTGGAAAAATAAGGTGAGCAAACTCTCTTACATCTTCCTTTGTCTTTGATATTATGATCTTTAAATTATGCTATGAATGGTGATATGCATGTTGATTTTATATATGGGTATGTTGATATCTGTATATATATCTGGGAACAGGCAAAAGAACATGCCTCTGTTCTTTTATTACAGGGATTTAAACCCTGTTTAAAATTTTGATTTTCTTCCTCCCTGTAGCTTATTAGGCTTTGAAATTTAGACAAAGTTTGTAAGTATAAACATAATCTAAGCTTTAAAAATGAATTTAGGTAAAACAAATTCAAACTTCTTGGTAACATTTGAAAAATACAGTAAAAATTCAAATCATGTTAAATTTCGAACCTAGTAGATTTTTATTTCGAATCTACCACCTGAAAGCTTATCAAAAATATTGATTTTTGGAAGTAAAATTACAATTTTTAAATTAGTATTCACTGAGATAGGTTGAAATGATCAATTTTGGAGTTTTTGGCCATTGCCGATTATCGATGTGATGGCTGGGGTCGGGGTTGCTCGTGAAGGTGGAGGAAGACTCAGGGATTAATGGAAAAATGCCCATCGATTTTATAATTAGTTGTGGAATGGAGACGAGTTCGAATTAGGGTTTTAGTCGAGCTTTTGCTCATGTTTGTTAACGTGATGAGTTCGTCATCTAGAAGCGATCGAGTTGCTCGAGATCGAGGGAGATGATGGCTTGGGGTGTTGACGTGCTGTGGCCGGAGGCGCTGGGTCTCCGGTGGTCTGTGACGCGACGGCGAGGCGTTCTCGTTCAATGGGTTCGAGTTTCAATTTCGAACGTAACGCCTGATTTTGATTTACGGGGAAATTCGAGGTTCTGGCGATCGGGAATGGATGTGAGGATGAACGTCGACTTGCTCGACGATGTGGGGTCGGCTGGAATCGATCGCTGGCGAAGTGCATGTGCACGGTGCACTTATGTGCTTGGGTGGTTGTGATGTTGGGGAAGAAGGGAGCTTCTCGGGTTGGAGCTCGGGATGAATGCGTGAGTGGCTCGAAGTAATGAACCAAAGGGAAAGGCTCGAGTGTATTGTCGAGTTTAACTCGGGGTTGTCTCGGGTCTGTAGTTTTTTTTATAAAAACAGTTCTTAAACTTTAAAAACAAATCAAGTTTTATTGAAAACAAATTTTGTTAAAACTAATTCTTTTGTAAATATTAGATGTTATCCAAGTTTTGACTTGGTTAAAAAGTTTTTTTAAATAAAATTATTTTAAATTAACTAAGTTTAAAAGTGTTAAGATACATATAAACTTTATTTTAAAAGTTTATTTTAAATAAACTTAATAATGTGATTTAGTGGTTAATTAAGATGGATAAAAGGTTTTAAAAGTTAATCACTTTAACGTAATTAAGGGTTGATTAATTAATAGGAGTAATTAAAGGATAGTTAATTACTTAATGTTATTAAATCAAGGTGATTAAATTGATTAATGTGATTAATTTATTAATTAAGGGTTAATCAACTAATGTTATTAATTAAGGATAATTGATTAAAGAATAATTAATTAATTAAGGATAATTATTTAATAATTAACGATTGATTTATTAATTGAGATTGGTTAATTAATAATTAAAGGTTAATCAATTTATTTTTTAAAGGTTAATTCATGATTAAAGATTAGTTAATAATTAAGTTTTGTAATTTATTAATGTTAATTAACAAGGATTAATAATTCATAAGAAATAAATCTGATTTGAATTAATCAGATAATTAACTGATCTTACTTATGAATATTTAGATTTGATTGGATGATGGAATTTTTGATATTTCCTGATCTGTGATGCTATGTGATATATTCTGATTGTGTGTGATATGTACTGTAGTTTATTTATCTGTGATATCTATATATCTGTGATCTGTGAATGAAGATAAGCGTTATAGTTATACCGCTTATCACTTATCAACTATATTTCTGTATTCTGATATGTGATGATTGAATGATGTTGCACTATTGTGTAAAACCCTTGGACCACACTTTTGCACACACAAATATGGATTTCACGAGGAAATCGGTTAAGTCACAGATGATTTAAAATTAATATTTTTGAAATTGAAATCTTAATTTCAACTCATTTTGGAAATGGATTTGGGTTAAATGTTAAAGCTTTCGAAAAGGAGTTTTAAAGATATTTTTAATATCTTGAAATTTAAATAATTCAATTTGAATTTGAATTCAAATAATTTGGAATTGAATTCCATGTTTGGAAATTATGGTTAAAGATGTTATAAATGTGTTTATATGAAATTAAACCATTTTAAAAGTATAATTTTGAGAATTTGGATTTAACCCAAGAACTTTAACTCGTATAAATGAATCAGATTTCCAAAATGAAAACTGTTTGTTTTAAAAGAATAAAAGCTTTCAGATAAGAAATGAAATTCCAATTTAAGTTAAAGGAATTTCAAGTTTGAATTGAAAAATGGTTTTCCAAGTTATGAGTGAATTCGAAATGAAATTATTTTGAAAGCTATAAGTTATTTTGAAAGCTATAAGTTATTTTGAAAGCTATGAATTGAATATGTTTATTTTTAACAGATTTAAAATGGTGATTTGTTTAAACCATTCGAAATGAAATTATTTTGAAAGCTATAAGTTAAATCTTTGATTTAAAGATTTAACGAGTTAATCAAATTGAAATGGAAATCGATTTGAAAATCTACGAATGAATCTTTGTGGAACTAGGTGAACTTTGTGAATTGAATCTTTTTATTTAAAAGATTAAAATGGTAATTTGTTTAAACCATTTGAAGAGAAATTTTGGGTAATAAGTTGTGACTTAATTGAAATCCCATTATCCATATGTTTTAAAATATTACGCTCACTATTCGGTTTAGCCGGGAGAGGACCTTTGTGTCACATAACCCATTCCGAATAAGTGATACGTCGTATATGGATAGCATTTGAAGACCGGTGTTGATGACTGGGTATTTGCGAGAACGATAGGATAACCTATCGATTGTCTCTGCACTGGGTAGCTCCCGGTATAGAAATTCCCTAAGTGATGGGAAATCCGATCGGGATTGTGAATACCCGGATTGCAAGGGCTTCTTCGGAAGTGCCTTCGGTTCTGTTCGAACCCGGAACAGACTTGTATGGTTACATGTTTGACATTACACTTTGAGATATAAAAAAATTTCTTTCAAATACATTTCTGTTGGTGGTGGAGAATTTATTCTCTTAGCTTAACACCCTTCTCTGAGACGTACGAGCTCAGAGGTTATGTAGTTGAAATTTATCAACGATATACTCCCAATTTGGTAATGTGGCATGCTGAGTGTTGTTGTGTGTTGATCATTTACTAATCATTTGTTGATCAAAGCGTGGCTTTGTGAAAAAGCGTAGCTTTGTGGACGAGACCTCTTCGGACCTCACAACCCGGAAATGGTCGAAACAGGAATATGCGGCAAGGTTATGAGGGTCGCGCCCTTTAGGGTATGTCATTTCCTTTTGGAAAAGGGTGGTATCAGGTATGGAGCCCTGGTATTTAACCTATGTGGATACTCCGATCTCATTTATTGTGTGATTGTGTGTTTATCGAGGCGCCTCGGATAAAGGTCCCAAAGGACCGGGGAATGGCTTACTCGAGTAGTAGTTACCTAGTTACAGAGGTAACCCAGTCTTGTGTTGGCAGAGAGCCGGGTAGGTTCTCGGGACGTCCCGCCAGAGGCGATCCCATTGGCAGTAGGAAGTTCCTTAGCCTGACCATTTATTGGAAATCCATCTTCCAATACGAACCCTGTACAGTTTTAGTTGTAGAACCTGCCATTTACTTATGGTGGCGCCCCACTGTTTAGATGGTAGCTATAATAGGCATACAATAATGGTTGTATGTTGGCTAAGATTAATATTTTATTTTCGAAATATTTTCTGCACTATGCACTAATAATAATAATATCGATGATTTTGCGTAGTAAGCATGTTTGACTATCATAAGAAGAAATCTCCTCCAATTCTGCGTTTGCATTGTGTGTGTGGCGGGAGGTCTTATGGTAGTTTCATTTTCCAAAAGCATTGCGGGTTTCAATGTTTAAAATTCTTTTGTTGTTGTTTTAAAGATAAACTGTTTTTGTTGCTCACACCAGTCCCACGACTGACTCGGAGTTTATTGTTCCCTTCCTAAACTCTGGGTGCCCACCATTTTCCACACGGGCAGTCTAGAGTTGGGTTTCTCAGATATTCAGGTTGAGTAGATTATCTGGAGCTAGTTCAGTTTTGGAGTTCAGTAGACTGTTCTTGCTTATCTTTGTGCATCGTGATGGTGTTTCGAGCTTGATGTTGGAGAAGCTGGATTCATTCTCTTTTGAGGATCATTTGGAGTTATCTATTTTCTTTCCGCTGCTATTTCTTGTATCATATCTCTGATGTATATTGATATCTGTTGTATCATTCTGTTGTATCATATTGTATCAGATTTTTGTATCTGTCATTGTATCAATGTAATATATATTGATATATTCTTTTTCTTCCGCTGTGTTGTTATACTTAATGGTGTTATAAGCTCCGGCAAGCCAGATTCGGCGTTTGAATCTGCGGCATTTTGAGTACTGTTGAAGTACGGGTGTCGATTTTCGAAGGCTGAGTTTTCGGATTGTTACAGGAAGTATATGTAGACGACATGCTTGTGAAGTCGTGACTCTCCACCAACCATGTTAAAGACCTTGAAACTATGTTCAACATACTTCGAGAGTACAAGATGAAGCTCAACCCACTAAAATGTCACTTTGGAGTTGCATCTGGAAAGTTCCTTGGGTTTATCGTTAACGCCCGGGGAATCGAAGCCAATCCTGAAAAGATTTGGGCAATCAAAAATCTTGAAACTCCCAAGACTATAAAGCAAGTCCAGAGTCTCAATGGAAAGGTAGCAGCATTGAGCAGGTTCATTTCAAAGTCCACTGACAATTGCATTCCCTTCTTCGATCTGATTCGAAAAGGGAAACGAAACTTTGAATAGACCACAGAGTGCGAGGGCGCTTTCCAAGAACTAGTTCAACATCTGTCCACACCGCCGATATTGTCAAAGCCTATTGATCATGAGAAGTTGTATGCATATTTGGCGATATCAGAAAACGCTATCAGCACTGCCTTGGTTCGAGAAGAAGACGGGATACAGAAGCCAGTGTACTACGTCAGCAAACGATTGACTAGGGCCGAAAGGAACTATCCAAAGCTAGAAAAGTTGGCTTATTGCCTTGTGATCGCATCAAGAAAACTCCGACCGTATTTCCAAGCACATCCCATAGTTGTCTACACCGACCAGCCGTTACGACAGGTCCTTTCGCGGCCTGAGACGTCTGGTAGGCTACTCAAGTGGAACATCGAACTAAGTCAGTTTGATATTATTTACACTCCAAGACGAGCAATCCAAGGGCAAGTCCTCGTTGATTTCATAGCTGAATTCATCGTTCTGGAGGACTTGCCCGAAACCAGTAAATCCCCCGAATATGTCTAGAAGCTGTATACCGATGGTGCATTGAACAACCGGTGTTCGGGCGCTGGTGTTGTGCTCGAAACCCCCGAAGGTCGATCTATATGCTACGCTTTGAAGTTTGACTTTCATGCAACCAATAATGAAGCTGAATACGAAGCCCTCTTAGCTGACTTGAAACTCGCTAGAGATCTGAAACTCATCGCTGTAGAAATTTATTGTGATTCACCATTGGTTGTGTGTTAAGTAAGGGGAGAGTATCAGGCAAGAGATCGAAGGTTGACTGCTTACTTAGCTCGAGTTCAGGAGGTACTGAATCAATTCGATTACTACGCCATCTATTGTATACCTCGAGACCGCAACCAAAAGGCCGATTCATTGGCAAAGCTAGCCAGCACAGGTGAATCTCAATAAATGGGACACGTTCCCGTAGAAGCGCTCTCTTCCCCAATTATCGACCGGGCAGAAATAAACCGGGTATGCGAAATCGTTCCTGAAAGGATTCATGGATGACTCCACTCAGAAATTACATTGAGCACGGAACCCTGCCGGAGCGTAGGAGTGAAAAGAGACAAGTCCTTCGAAAGGCCTCAAGATTTACCATCCAGAATGGACTCATGTACAGAAGGGGGTACTCAATTCCCCTACTCCGGTGTATCGCTCACGATGAAATTAAATAAGTGTTGCGCGATGTGCATGAGGGAGAATGTGGCGATCACACCGGGGGGCAAGCACTTGCCAAGAAAATACTTCACTACGGATATTACTGGCCTACCGTGAATCGCGATGCGTTGGACTATGCAAAGAAATGTGATAGGTGCCAGAAATATGCCTGAATCCCTAGAGCTCCTCCTACTGAGATAACGCAAATGGTCAGCCCATGGCCGTTCGCAATGTGGAGCATCGACATCATCGGTGCTCTACCTCTGGCAAAAGGTGGTGTGAAGTACACCATCGTCGCGGTTGATTACTTTACAAAGTGGGCCAAAGCCGAAGCTCTCGCTACCATTACAACGAAGAAAGTGATCAACTTTGTGGTTCGTAACATCATCTGTCGATTCGATCTCCCACACACCATTATTACGGACAATGGAACCCAATTCGACAGTGCTGAATTCAATGATTTCTGCAAACGATTTCACATCCAAAAGAAATTCTCCACAGTTTCACACCCTCAGGCAAACGGACAGGTCAAAGCAGTTAATAAAGTTATAAAGTCCATCCTGAAGAAACGACTGGAAAAGGTCGGGGGCAAGTGGGTCAATGAACTTCCTATGGCTCTATGGGCTTACCGAACAACCCACAAGACCGCGACCGGCCACACTCCGTTCTCTCTTTCTTACGGTTCAGAGGCCGTTATTCCAGTCGAGCTAGAAGTAACTTCTCATCGTGTGAAATACTATGATCCAAAGACAAATGCTATATTACTTGCTAGATCTCTCGACCTACTGGATGAGAAGCGTGAAGAGGCTGATTTGAGGGCAGCTGCGCATCGAAGTCGAGTCGCCCGATTGTACAATGCCAAGGTCCGTCCGCGAACCTTCGAACTAGGCGATCTCGTCTTGAAAAGAATCTATCTGGTTCCTTCACATATGAAGCTGACGTGGGAAGGACCGTATGTTATTGAACGAAGGCTTGGAGATGGCATATTCAAGTTATCGATCGTCGACGGTCTTACCCTGCCAAGAGTTTGGAATAGCGAGAGCCTTCGCCGCTATTACACCTGACATGCTATCTTTATCCATTTAGTTTACTTTCCTTTTTTGCAATTTGTTTATGCATTTCGAAATTAGAACTTGTAATAAGGCAACTGACTTTGCCATACTTTCTTATTTTAGCAATAAAATGCAACCTCTTCGAGCCAGAGCTGTGATTTACTTGAAATACTTCATATGACCATCACTATGCACGGAGAGCTAAATCTCATCATACGGTAGGATTTATTCAAATAGAGAGTGACTGCGATGCAACCAATCACTCGCTAAGTGAAACTCGAGCTCGGGGGCAAGCCATCACATCAAAGTCAAAAAAAAGGATTGGTACACGACAATCCATCATCAACTCCGTATTTCCAGAGTGCAAAGCGGAGTATAAACATCCAACTCCGAGTTCCCAGAGCACGAACCAGAGTATAAACATCAACTCCGTATTCCCAGAGCGCGAACCGGAGTATAAACATCCAACTCCGTATTCCCAGAGTGCGAAGCAGAGTATAAACATCCAACTCTAAGTTCCCTGAGCGCGAACCGGAGTGTAAACATCAACTTCGTATTCCCAGAGTGCGAACCGGAGTATAAACATCAACTATGTATTCCCAGAGTGCGAAGCGGAGTATAAACATCCAACTCCGAGTTCCCAGAGCGTGAACCGGAGTATAAACATCAACTCCATATTCCCAGATTGTGAAGCGGAGTATAAACATCCAACTCCGAGTTCCTAGAGCGCGAATCGAAGTATAAACATCAACTCCGTATTCCCAGAGTGCGAAGCGGAGTATAAACATCCAACTCTGAGTTCCCAGAGCGCAAACCGGAGTATAAACATCAACTCCGTATTCCCAAAGTGCGAAGCGGAGTATAAACATCTAACTCCGAGTTCCCAGAGCGCGAACCGGAGTATAAACATCAACTCTGCATTCCCAGAGTGCAAAGCGGAGTATAAACATCCAACTCCGAGTTTCCAGAGCGCGAACCGGAGTATAAACATCAACTCTGTATTCCCAGAGTGCGAAGCGGAGTATAAACATCCAACTCCGAGTTCCCTGAGCACAAACCGGAGTGTAAACATCAACCCCGTATTCCCAGAGTGCGAACCGGAGTATAAACATCAACTCCGTATTCCTAGAGTGTGAAGCGGAGTATAAACATCCAACTTCGAGTTCCCAGAGCGCGAACCGGAGTATAAATATCAACTTCGTATTCCTAGAGTGCAAAACGGAGTATAAACATCCAACTCCGAGTTCCTAGAGCGCAAACCGGAGTATAAACATCCGACTCTGAGTTCCCAGAGCACGAACCGGAGTATAAACATTAACTCCGAACTCCTAGAGCACGAGTCGGAGTATAAACATCAACTCCGAACTCCCAGAACGCGAGTCGAAGTATAAACATCAACTCCGTATCCCCAGAATGCAAAGCGGAGTATAAGCATTGACTCCAAATTCCCAGAGCGCGAATTAGAGTATAAACGACAATTCCGAACTTCCAGAGTGCAAGTCGGAGCATAGAAATCGACTCCGGATTCCCAGAATACGAAACAGAGCGTAAACACCAACTACAAGTTCCCGAAGCATGGATCAAAGTATAATTATCAACTCCAAACTCCCGGAGCGCGAGTCGGAGTACAAATGCCAATTCCAAGTCCCCAGATAGTAAACATATGATCGAAACTCAAGCCGGCGTGACCAACCGCCAGTAAACGAATGAGGATCCCCGGAGCATGGATATGATCATCGACGATCGGACAAGCGTGACTAAACCGCTCAATCCCCGTTTGTCTCAAACACCCATTCAACGGCACTAGACTCGGCATGCCAAAGGAAAAGGGCAATCGTTGACTGATGTTTTACAACATACCACCAAGACTGGGGGCAAGACTTAAGCATTAGCCATCGACTGAAGCAATGCGACGTCAAAATTCGACTCGTTTCCCGGTCACAAACCATGTCCACAATACCCGAACTTGGCAAACAGAAACAAACTTCATTCGGAAGCTGAAACTTCACAAGTTCATTTCAGACACTGAAACACTTAGACAAATACACAGCGACAAAAAAGAAGTCAAAAAAGAAAAGTTTCATTTCTATTGATTATAGAAGAAGTTCGTGTACAAGTATCCAAAATTTCCTACTAGCAGGGGCCGAACCTGCATCTATACACGGCCAACAAAATAAAAGTCAAAATGCACCGGGAAAGCGTGTCTAATCTTTCTTCTTCCTGGGCTTCCTCCTCGGCGTAGACCCACTGGAGCCACCGCTAATCTTCCTCTTCAAACCTTTGCCTTTCGGCGGTTGGTCTTTAGGCGAGGGCATGATATCAATATCCTCCTCCGAACTCGAGTGGATAGGAATGCTCTCTGCGGGCAGAGTCGGAGGAACAGGGTCAAGTACAGGAGACGGAATGGGTACGCTGGTAAGGAAGACAGTACCGCCAGGAGATATCATTCTGAGCGGAGCTGGTCCCGATGCTGCCATTCCACCTCCAGAACTACCACCAAGAGCCGCTGCTGGCATTTCAGCGTCAATTTGGGCAAACATCTCCTCCTCAGTAACCGCTCGAGCCTCGCTGGGGGCGTCAGCGGTTGGCATTGAAAAACCTATGGCAGGAACGCTTCCCCCCATGACAAATGACAAGTCGGCAAGAGGATCGCCATGACGGCGAAAGAGTTCGTCCATCATTTGCTCATTAAACACAAGCGTGCTTCCCTGTATATCGTCTAGAGACGCAGCAGTTGTAGTCATAGTGATCGCTTCGGTAACGGCAGCCTCCTGTGTCTGATGTGATTCTTGAGTAACATGAGGCTCGATATGTGCAGCATCAAT
This sequence comes from Allium fistulosum, assembly GCA_030737815.1. Taxonomy (NCBI): domain Eukaryota; kingdom Viridiplantae; phylum Streptophyta; class Magnoliopsida; order Asparagales; family Amaryllidaceae; genus Allium; species Allium fistulosum. The sequence continues at coordinate 796,758,232 of CM060905.1, read as the reverse complement.
CACTGGACAAAGAATGAGAGAACTGTTAAAACTTAACTCAATCGAAGATTTCAACTTAAGAGAGATATGTGGAATGTCCAGAATACCTTCCTCAGTTTGACTCGTTGGCGGCAGGGCGGCATCATTGACTTGCGCAGAAGCTGGAGACATCTGCGGCTGATCCGGATTGTAAGCAGGAACGACCTGGGGATCGACCGCAGACGAGGATTCGGGCTGGGTTGACACGGGAACTTCGAGACTTGCTTCATGATGGTCAACCCCCAAACCTTCTCCAACTTCAAAGTGTTGGGCGCCAAGTCTTTCCTTCTCACGCAGAATCATCGACTCTTGGAGAATCCTCTTTTCATCATCAGTCAGGATGCGATTCTCCAGTTCGAATTCGTCCACGGACTCGCCCTGATGCGCCTCTTTCTCTTCCTCAACCAACCGGCTCCAAGCATTATAGAGATGCGTCGAGAAGTCATCGAGCCAGGCTAGGCCCCTGTGCCTCAGCACATTAGCATTGTAAACAACAAGGAGGTCCTCGATGTCGGCCTTTAGCCCAGACTTGGCCAGCTTCACCCTCTCCTCGACCTCAGTCTCCACCTTCTAGACTTTAGCCACCGCCGCATCCCGTTCATCCCTAAGCAGAACAGCTTGTTCGCACGCCTCCTGGGCTGCGTTGTTCGCGTCATCTTTCTCCTTGGCCATATCAGCAAATTTGGCCTTGAGTTCATTAAGCTCCCTGACCGCCGCGTCCCGCTCGGCAATGACTTTGGTGTTCCGGTGGCCCATCTTCTCCACCAGGGCAACATGTGTCTGCCCCAACCTCTCCATTTTCGCATTCGCTTCATTAGCCCTTTTAACGGCCTCCATCTCAGATTTTCGAGAAGACTCGGACTCAACGGAGAGTACCTGAATAATCCGATCCCTTTTTGCGAGCTCAGTCTCCATCTTCTCGAGCGCTTTGGCTCGCTCAAAGGCCACTTTGGAAGCTTTTTCGGCAGCCTTTGCCCACTCTCGGTACTGGGTGTATATGTCGTGAACATACTCGTGCACCGTGTTTTCCACCCCTGATGGAATTCTCTTTAAGTGAGGAGGGAAGACGTAGCCGTCGAAGCAGATATTTGGAAAATCCTTCTTCATCTGAGCTAATTTAAGGGCCCCTTCTCCTGTAGGCTCAGCAGGGACCTGCTCTGTAATCATAGAAGCCGTAGTCTCGATCCTCTGAAGATGAGTTTCAGACCTGGAAGCATGAGAGGATGGCCTATGATGAGGAGGCTCTGGTGGAAATGAAGTTTGAACAGGAGGAGGAGACGGAAGTCTAGGAGGAGGAGAGCATGATCTGGATCGGTGCCTGTACTCTCTGTCACGCCCGTATCTGTCCTGATTAGAGTATTCGCGATCGCGATCTCTGTCTAAATCCCTCCTGCAGGAATCATAGTAACCAGAAGCCTTTCGGGCTGAACGAAGGTTCCCGAGCATAGATCCTCTACCAGACATAGTACCTGAAAATGAGAAACGAGAAAAGAGTTAGTCACTTCCTAAGTTGGGCGAAGGACAGTTGTGAATCATGTAGTGTAGTGAAGTGTATGCATGTGCAACCCCCTGACCAACCGGAAATGTCGGCCGCACTCGTAGCAAGCGACCCGCTCGGTTCAAAAGCACTATCAAGCTCCTCCGTCCCGGCGTCGTGTGGAGACGACGTAAAATCCGGGATCGGAATACCAGCAAGCCCTGCAAAAGGACTCTCCACTTGCGAGGGAGGAGCCTTCGAAATCCTAATTCCCCTGGAAAGGTAAAGACATGACCACATATTTAAATCTCTCAGATTTAGGGCGTTTATGAGCAGCGGCCTTGCCTTTTCTTCTTCCTCCCAAATCCAGGACATCAGCAGAAGGCCCAGCTGGGAGCTCGGTATCGGTAGGCGTTCTCTCTGGATCAACTTCTTCGGCGATCACGACTGTGGGCACTTTGCGCTTCACCCGTTTCTTCGGGACCACTCTATGTATCCCTTCCAGATGTATGCTCTGTCTCCGTTCTATCAGCCCGACAGTCCTCAAATTCCTATCGGTCAGGACTAAGTCTATGTGCCTCTCTTCGCCCGGAAACGCTTGAAGAATCCAAACAAGCTATCTGAAGTACGCGCCATCGGGACGAGAGATTGCGGCTATAGGAAAGGAAAAGTATGTCAGTTCTGAAGTCAGTTACTAGTATCTCAATAGTTCGAGAGAGAAATGACAACACTTACGTCTATCCAACCACCGCCCAACAAATCCAGGGGGCACTGAATGTAGAACCATTCAGTTTTATAGTAACTCAGCCTTCCCCAGGAGCCCAGTACAATATGGCAGCTTCTGACCGCCTCCAGGAAGGTGAAAGAAGGGCTGTCTCCATGGCTCTTGACGTTGAATAAATATCTGATTTCGATTGGCTTCGGCGGTCGAAAGAGGATCTCCATAAATAGGACAAAGGTGTTGTTCAACAAGGCATACCCGTTTGGATGTAGCTGAGATGGAGCTATGCCAAGAAACGATAACATCTCCTTTATATATTCATTGAAGGGAGGAAGAGTCCCCGCTGTGCAAGCGTGACAGTTGAAAGCAGTAAACCCCTCCGGGGGATTGTGTGGCCTGTCAGTTGGCCCAGGAAGTAGCACGTCGTCAAGCGACAAACCGTGCCTTAAGCAAATCCGTCCAACATATCTTCGGAGATACCAGATGGCACGGAATCTGTTGGATTGAGAATAAAACGAGCACCCGGACGCTCATCCGGAGCTGGCTCTATGACTTCGGCTTCGATAACCGGTATCTCTATGGTTGGAAGAATAGAACTTGGGAGTTCCGGCTGCTGAGAACTTGAAGGGTCCATGACTAGCTAGCTTATAAAAAATCATTGTTAAACTGACAAATAACACCCGTGCATCCCCCAGTGTAAAGTGTGTGAGTGTGTTGTGCAGTGCCGTACTGTATATTATTTGAGAAGATCAACAGGATTGAAGGAAGCATGTAAGCGACGAGACTTCGGAATTCAGTCGAAAGGACTGTCATCGCTGACCATCGCAACCGTACCATCCAGTTATTAACTATCATTCCAAGTTAAAGTTTGGTGTCATTTTGATAAGTTCCAGTTCCGTCGACGAGCTTCGATAGGCAATCAGATATGCGGTGAAACGGTTAGGTCCAGTGATACAAGTTTGAAGCTCGTCGAAGTCAATTGTTCAAATATGCAAGGAATTTCAAATTTTTTAATGTTCAATTCGTGTCGCTCACGAGAGCCATGTTCGCATCAGTAAGCCATGGTCATGTGCATATGAGTTAGACTCGGTCAGGAGATTGGCATGCAAGTTCGACTCGAACTAGAGGGCTCGATTCGAAATCCCCAGTTCGACTCGCTCCCCAAGACCATCGAGTTCGACTCGGTCCCAAGACCATGCATTTCGACTCGCTCCCAGGACCACGCAGTTCGACTTACTCCCCAGGGCCATCGAGTTCGACTCGGTCCCAAGACCACGCATTTCGACTCGCTCTCTGACCACACAGTTCGACTCGCTCCCAAGACTGCACCCTTCGACTCGATCGAAAACCACCCTTTTCGACTCAATCCAAGGCCATCGTTTCGAGTCCATCAGGCACGACCCCTTCGTATCGATCCATGAATTCAAGACACTCGATTCGATGCGAAGCTCCACCATCGATCGATACGAAGACCTTCGCCTCATCATCTCGAAACCCATATTCCAGAGTGACACGACGCTGAGGCCAGAGAGCTTTCGATCGACCACGACTTTGTTTGATTTGGTGTTAAGAATCGAGTCTCCTCGTTTACGCGATGGTTTCGCTCAATGGATTACTTAAATTTGTCAACTGGTTCAAATAATCGAAGGTATGAATCGGTTCGAAGGCAAGGATGTTTGTTCTTTCTTCTCGAGTTTCTGAGCGTTGCGAAGACAAGGAAGGAGAGCGAAAGGTGAAAAGTGGAAAAATGGCTAAGTACAAAGTATTTATATGGACTTGGAAACGAAGGAAATAAACGATTTGTATTCCGGAGGATTCGAACGCGTGTTTCGACTCCCTCTCCATTGCGCTGATGCGAAGCTCCCCTTCATATCGCTTGTCTTCGACTCCATCTCCTGTGCACTTTGACTCGCTCCTCCGTCTCTTGCGCATTTCAACTCGCTACCCTTCGACTCCATCTCCTGTGTGCTTTGACTCCGGCTCCTATGCAGTTCGAATCCAAGACCGAGTCGAACAAAGCCGTTCGAACCAAAAACCGAGTCGAACAACCAGTTTGAATCCATGGAACCATGACTTCCAGAGACCGACTCCATCGACTCGACATACTTACTTCGCATCCATAAATCCAATGAAAATCATCTTCGTTGTCTCAACCCTTCACATCGATTCAGGAGAGGATCGTTACGAAGGAACATTCAAAAGCAACCATCGAGCGTTGTTGCAGCGAATTTCACATCGGTTCAGGAGAGGATCGATACGTAATTAAAGAGTAAAATAAACTGACAATGACTCGTGGACGCACGAACGCCAACGAGAGTCAGGTTAACGTATATGCATGAATGTCGGACTAATATTCAGTACTCCAGATTTTCAGGTTTCAGAAACTCATCCAATAACGATTACAACAACAAACGGGTAACCACTAGCATACAGCAATCAGTTGCAACAATACGTGGTACAGCAGTCGACAGTCAACAGTTTACATTATCAAGAAGAACGGTCAAAGGTTACAGCTTTCATCGACAAGACAATAACTATTCAGAGTAAAGATGGCAGTATTTCAAAGCACATCATGTTTCCACAAGACGTACTTTGGGGGGCAAATGTTATCCCGCCTTTTGGCAAGGCCGTGACACCAAGGAATTGACTAGTAACCAATGACGGCCCATCCTAGAAATCAGTTATACACAGGCTCACTATGGATATCGACGAATTATGTCCGAGTCCAGATCGAGCCAAAATTGGTAGGACATGACAAGCTAAGCCATGAGAGCCAGCGTTCCAAATCTCAAGTCAATCCGAGTTTGTATGCTCAAGTTATGAACGATACGAAATTGGACGAAAATCAATCACCGGTCGACTCGCTCCCTTCGACTCGCTCCCTTCGACTCGCTCCACATCACTCAGAAGTGACAACTTCGACTCACTTCGCTCAGAGGCCAACTTTGAGTCATCCAGGTTCGACTCGCTTCGCATCCCTCAGAACTGCCCTCTTCGAATCGCTCCAGTTTGAAACCATCGAAAGTGCACGCTTCGACTCGCTCCGCTCAAACAACTGTTCGACTCCATCGAATTCGACTCCGATTGGTAAAGTCACTATTCGAATCGATCGAACCATGCACTTCGACTCGATCAATCGTTGCTCACTTCGACTCGCTCAATCAGTGTGCGCTTCGACTCGCTCAAAACGGCGTCAAAGGCAGAGCGATCCAAAAAGTCAAGCTCCACGTCACCGAGTCGAATGGAAGCGAGTCAAAACAGAAGCGAGTCGAAGGAAATAGCCTACCGAAAACCCCATTTCGTATCGATCATATCTCCCAATCTACTAGTCCAAATGCTATGAAATTTTCACAGAAGACTACGTGCATGCTAAAGAATGTCCACGCCAAATTTCGACTCCATTGGATGAAATCTTGATCGAGTCGAAATCTGTTCGTGTCGATCACGGATCGGACCAAAACTTCACGGGCTTGGGCGTGCGGGCCTAGTCACGTGCCAGAGAGGTTCTCCCGAGATCTAAGCGAAATATCAGTCTTCTACACCTATAAATAGACCCCCAAAGCCAACAGAAAAAGGGTTCTTCTTCCTCTTTGAGATCTCCAATGCCCGAACTCCGCCAGATCCAGATCTGAACTCAATTGCTGCTGCTACCAACGAAATTCATTGCTGCAAATCACAATTGCCTGCTGTAAATCATTGAATTCACTTGTAAACACAAAAACAAATTAATAAAGCAAACTACTTCATAGTGGACGTAGGCGATACGCCGAACCACTCTAAATTCTTGTGTCTCCTTGCACTTTAATTATTCTCATCTCTGAAATTTGGAGTTTTTGTTAGATAAATCCTCCTTTTACATTTATTTTCTTCATTTTATCTCTTCAAAGACTTCCGAAGAGTGTTGTGCCCAATTTTGGTACAAACAATGTTCTTCCATTTTCAAGTATAGGTTGACAGTTAAGCTACTGACTTTAGATATAACTTATTATCGAGCATGTGTTATTTATATTAAAATTTGATAAGCTAGTTGACTTGGGTTGGTACATAAGTCACAGTCGATGAAATTACCAATGTTTATTAGCTTTGTTAATAACTAAGGAATACATAATATGAGTTTGGGAAGATAGCTCTATTTACCAAAGTCTTCAATAAAAATTACTTGACTTTAGAAATAAATAATATTATAAACTATTAGAATTTGTAATTTTGCTAATAGATACCAAAGACAAGAATACAAACACTTTTATTTAGAACAATCGTACAAGTTAAAGAGCGATTAAAAGCGCAAAATGCATTTTGCATGTTTTGCACCTAAACTGTTTCCAACTAACGATCACATATAAAATTAAGTAGATTAACAGGATGTGAGCAAATGTCAGAATATTTCAGGCAGGGGCCTATTGACAAGAAAAGCCTGAAATAGCCTTAGTGATCTTGTAGGCTGTGAGAAAGGAGCTTCATGTGAAGCGCCTCTAATAGTTGCAAATGTTAGCATGTCTCCATGCACCTGAGTTCACCCTCCTACCTATATATTATACAACGTCTGATTTTATTCTTCACAACAGGAGGACAAACTAGTAGTTGGTATTAAGTACCTGATTTCCCTCAAACCAAGCCCTGTATGGAACGACCGAGTTGAGCCCTAATTCCTTTGCATGTTTTTGTACCAGAGTTAATCTAAGTCATCCTTCATTTATGGTTTAACTAATGCTATTATCAATCACAATCTTAAATAATTTCCACAGTAATCGATGACAAGAATATATATGCTATGCTCTGAATCATGAATCAACTAATGTAATGAATTTTTATTGTATCAGGTTGTTTGAGGTTTCTCCATCAGCAGCCAATCTGTTTTCATTCTTAAAAGATTCAAACGTGCCTCCCGAGAACAATCCTAAACTCAAACCTCATGCCATGTCAGTTTTTGTCATGGTAAGTTGTTTTCTAATCTTGTTTCTAAATGTGTACACCCTTGTATTATATAATATGCCAAGGCATAGGCAAACTATCTCCCTGCGGAAATTTATTATTCAAATTTTATATATTTAAATGGTTAGAACTTAAATTCTACCTTCAACTATACATTCTTTCAATTTAAGCTAAAGTGTGAAGGACATTCACATTAGTGTAGTTTCTTGCACTCATGTATTAATCCGAAAATTGAAGGCAAACAATTGAACCATTAATGGTTAAATCGTTAGACATTGTTGTAAGTTATAGATTAACCATTTAATAGCATGAACAAACTGCTAATGTCATAATAAGCATAAATTGCTTTTGTATATTATGTAATATGATGATAATAATAGGAACAAATTAATTTTTATTTCATGAATTCATACATGTGAATTGGTAGCTCAATTACGGAAACCAGGCAAGATAACAGTAAGGGAAACTACTCTGAAGAGGTTGGGTAGCTCACACTTAAAATATGGTTTCATGGATGAACATTTTGAGGTACAAAAATGCACTAAAGCTTATAAATGAACAATACATAATATTAGAAATGCCAAAAGAATAAGTAAAAAAGTTAACCCATGATGAAAATTATATTATTCTAGTCAATTAATTTAATGTAGTATATGGATGCACAGATGTATATTAACTAAAAGTTGTATATTAACCAAAATGTATATTAACCAAAAGATGGTTGGCTCTCATAAGAAATTCTATTATTTGTTTCAAAAAAATCCTATCTGTTATTGACATTGAAATGTTAGTGGAGTTACAATAGAAACATCATGAAAGTGGTTGGATTGAACAAAGATGAATTTGGAAGGTTTGCAACAAAGAAGCAGTAATGCCCAAAATTAGTGGGGGAAAAAGTATATCGGTGACAACAAGGAGAAAAGAATCCTGTAGCAACCAATGTGACTTTAGTCTCTTTACCTATTGCAATTATTTGTAGTACGTTTGCTAGAATTATCATGCGATTAATGTTATCGATCTCAATCTGTCACATAATTCAAAGTAATCTCCGTGTTGGTAACTTCTCTACACTTAGGATCTCCATTGTTAGGCTTCCTTATGAAATAAGGAATTATAGGTCATAATTAAAAAATATGATTGTTTTTCAAAATTATATGTTCACGAGTCTTGTAATATATTGATTCTTTTTCAAATAAATGTTAAATCGAAATCAATGACAACTATAAAATATCTGATCAATCGGGTTCTGTCAATAATTATATGGGTGTAATTGCTTATATCCACATTGAATTCCTATTCATATCTGCACATATTGGTGCTTAGTTTTTGTCTATTTATTTTAATTTGCACTATACTGATGTTCTACTATCTTTTAGTCACTCTATATCGTTCCTCATTCGATGGATCTGGTTGTAAAATTCACCATCTGTTTTGAGTCTTTGCCACAAATGAGGTGGTAGTTTCCACTACTATTTACCTTCAGTTTTTTACTATTAACAAAGAGAATTGATTGCATAGAAATTCAATCGTTGTTTTTTCAAATGTATTAGCTTTTGAATTTTCTTGAGAGAGAGGGAGAGGGATGTATACCGCTTCTGAATATAATGAACGAAATCATACTTCAAATCACAAATATTAGATATAGTATTCATCTTAATGTTTTATGTGTCAAACTTGCCTTATTTACAGGAGCTTATGAGCCATATTTGTAACAATTAAAATTGCTAACTTTGATTATGGTAAACAGGTTTACCAAATAGGTAAATCTGTTACTGAACTTATAAGGTTATTTATTTTTCCGAAAGTAAGATTTGCAAACACCCTTTATGCAATTTATTAAGCCTTTGTGTACCCCCATCGCTTTTTTAGCCACAATAAAGAAATGCAATAGTTATTCAAATATAAAACATCCTACATGCTGCATACTATATTTTGATTATGCTTACCAAATTTTCGTTTTCATTTAGCTCATTACCAAAATCAACTTACCAGTTCAATTATATATATATAGCCTGTTCACGGTTTTTCTGTCTTCAGATTTGTAGGGAATACTTTTACATCATATTTGAGGAAGAGCCACCAAGTTATCGTGAATAATAACTTATTCAAACCTGGAGAAAGAATCACAATAGGTGCTTCAGAAGGGAAAGGTGGACAGTATGCTCACCAATATATATCCAATCTGTATTTGGTTTTCAGAAAAAAAAAGTTAACCTTAATAGTATTATATATCTCTTGCGAAAACTGTTTAATGTCATATACTTGTTCAAAAAAATGAGATTAATGTGTTTAGTTTAATGGACTTAAGTTATTTTAAGTGTAGACCGTTAAAGGTAGCAATTCTACCATGTGTGTAATTCTGTTTGTTCCTAATGTGCATATGCATGTCTGCATCTATAGTAGTTTAATTTACTTGAATAGAAAAAAGTTTTAAGCATTGTTTTTTCTAATATGTCTATATTAGAGGATTAATATAACCAATCGTATCTCCATCGAGATAGTACCATATTATCATGGTTGGAAGATGATTATAATTGGAAGGGGACATGAGTCATCACATGCTAGCTTTTCTAGATATTTCTCCTAGGGTATGTTTACATCATTTGTCAGAAAATTGTATATCCTGCAACCACATTACTGAAAGCTGTTATGTTACTATTTGGTGTGTATGCAGTTTGTATTATTTCTAAACATTTACAATACATAGTATTTGCTGGTTCCATCTAACATTAGATAGTTATAATTTTGCTATACCATCCCTTTTGTTGTATATTTATAGTTATTTAATGCTGCTCAAAGCAACTATATTTGCTAATGACTTTGTTTCATTTGTACAGATTCAACTATGCTTGCCTATGTATTATCACAATTAAATAGCAGGCATCATTATGGCTTTAATTTATTTCTGTCGTCAGTTGATGAAGGGATTACTGGATACAGAGATGACTCCCTAGAAACCGTCAAGCACAATGAAATTCTGGTAACTTATATTACGATAGCACCTTTGACATTTTTGGGTTAACAATCTAACATTGGTTAATTTGTTCTCCTTACATTTGTATTTTTTTAATGCTCATGAGTGCAGTATGGATTGCCATTAAAAGTAGTCTCTTATAGGGATTTATACGGATGGACAATGGATGAAATAGTTAAAGCCATTGGGTTGAAAAATAATTGCACATTTTGTGGTGTTTTCCACCGTCAGGTATGTAACAGCGCCTTCTGGAAATGTGTCAGTTGATCATATATACACATTACTGGTACACAACACATGCACACACACATATGAATTCATATTCATATATACTTGAATATATTTTCTTGGGTTCGAAGGAGCTTAAGGAAACATATTCAGAATTTGAAGGTGTCTACTATTGGTGTGGGTATTATGGGATGCATAGGGAACAAGGTATGATTCTACGGTTCTAATCAATGTGCATCATCATTATCTTGTGATAATCTTAACTCGGTTGAATTGGTGTCTATATGAACATAAATGTTGCAGGTTGTTGCTTCTCAAAATTGGCAAGAGGTAACCAAATATGCTGGGTTGGTATGTGCACAAGCACATCGTCAGGAACTCATACAAGATCTATATAGTGAGTGGACCGATACTAAGGGTTCAAAGCACTATGGTGGAATGATCAGGTTTGTATATTTTGTTTTTAATCTGTAATTCTTCAGCTGTACGAACTCTTGCAGTTGCTAAAAACATCTGTGACCTTTACAAGGAGCTGCTTATATCCTCCAAGAAATCAACTGGGTATAAACCTGAGCGAATAATCTTTTACTGGTATGTGATGATACATTCTTTTCCATTGTATACCGCGAATAGCTTGACTTATTTCAAACTATGCCTAACTCAATTTATACTGATAAGCATATTATGCTTTTCAACCGACTGAATTAATTTTGTTTCTCAAAGATGGTGTGAGTGAAGGGCAGTTTTATCAAGTACTTTTATTTGAACTTGATGCGATTCGAAAGGTAATCAAGTTTTCAACTATATATGTTCATTTTTATGATTTAATGCTATAATTTATGCAACTCATTCCTTTCTATTTTTAGGCCTGTGCTTCTCTTGAGGCAGAATATCAGCCCTTTGTAACATTTGTGGTTGTCCAAAAACGTCATCATACATGATTATTTGCAAATAATCATAGAGACTTGTCATCTGTTGATAGGAGTGGAAATATATTGCCTAGTATCTTCTTTGAATACCAGCCAAGTCATTACTAGTTATTTTTGCAGACCACCTTTGCACACAAAATTTATGTCGACAGATTTCTTTTTTTTCAAGCAAGTTTTGTATTTCTTAATTTGCATGCTACCTGATTTTAGGTACTTTTGTTGATTTAGCATTTGCCATCCAACTGAATTTGACTTTTACCTCTGCAGTCATGCTGGCATTCAGGTAAGTTTATTGAATGTACCATGCTATATTTTATAGCAGGCTGTTAGTAAAGCTTCAATACTAATTGTTAAATTGGCAATGTAAATTCTGACAGGGCACAAGCCGTCCAACGCATTACCATGTCTTATGGGATGAAAATAAATTTTCTGTTGATGCTGATGTGCACGTAAATGTGCATATATTTACACCCATATTTTATCTCTTTTTATTTAAATAAACATCATATTTGGGCATTTTAACATGTGTAAAACCAAAATTCAATTATTTTCAAACCATCATATTTTCATCTTCATTCAGGGGCAAAATGGTCATTTTTGTGCTTGTGTCAATTTAAGAATTTTTACTTGGACATTTTTTGATAATTTTTATAGGAATTTGGATGCATATGGAAGAGGCTTATATGAAGATACATGCATGCACAAATGAAATACAAAGGAATGAAGAGGAAATAATTCAAGTTCAAGATCATGGAGGACCCCATCCACTTACCTAAATGTACAATTATGAGCTAATGGACAAACTAAGTGGAGGTTAAAGCTTCATGCACAACAAATGATGGATTAATTAGTGGCTAATGGTTACTTGGTGGCCACACTTCCTAAAGGGCATTTTAGGAAGCCCCCTAAAAATAGAATTAGGGTTTTATGCATGTATATATAGCTCTCTTATGTACATGAAACTATCATATACTCTTTCATTTTACTTAGGAAATTAAGAGATCAAATTGTAAGCTCAATGTTACATGAAATAAAAATGGCTTCCAAGCCTCTTTCTTCTCTCTTTTCTACATGCTTTTCCTTGCTTTTATGTTGATGTTTATTTTTATGTTCTCTTTATTTTCATGTTCATAGTTTAGATTTACATTTATGCACTAGTTTAATACATTTCTTTCTAGTAGTTAATTTCTTTTTCTTGTTTGTTCTCTACTTTACTTCATTTTCAATGTTGAAATCTCTATGTGTTGAAATGATAACACAAAGGAGTAGCTAAACCTCTTCAATTTAGGGATAATGAAGCTCTCAAATATTATGTGATTTCAACATTTCTATGATTTATGATCTCTTTGTCTATGCTTCATGAAAGTAAATTTTGATGCAAGTTTATACAAATCGGTTTGATAGCTTATGTTACTTTTACAAATGAGCTATTCTTATTCAACATAAACACAAGTTGCATCATCATTTGCTAATCCATTTTTGATTTTGAAATGAAAGTAAAAATGAAATTTGATGATCTATATTACTAGCTACAATAGTAAATAGATCATACTTAAAATAACTTTTGCTTTGCCTTCATTTTCATGAGAATTATAAGTGGTATAATTGTTGTATTATAGTTTGATGGTTTGAGTTATGTTAATTAATAACATAAACAAACCATACTTATGATCAATGCAACGATTATTTCGCTTAATATCAAGTTAGTGATCATAAATTCTTTGTTGATTTACAAAAATATGAGAGTGGATTTGCCTCTAAATTGCCCTCTAGTTTAATAGTTTTTAAATCACATTTTAATTCTAGCTTTAGCTTCTTTTTTGTAGTTAACAACTTCATCTCTCTTTGGTCTAATTTGATTGAATTGAAAATTTTAAAATCTCATCAATTCCCTACGGATCGACCCGTATTCGCCCCGTACTACAAAGTGTACGCCGTGCGCTTGCGGTAAATTTAAATTCGTTCGACGGTTTTCTAAACCGATAGAATTTCCGTCGACGAACAAGTTATTGGCGCCGTTGCCGAGGAATTTGTTTTGATTTTATTTTCTATTCTTCGGATCATTTTTGTTTGATTTTTGTATGTTCTTATTGTGTGTGTTTGTTTTCATTTTAAAAAAAAGAGAGCTTTGTTGTGTGTTTGTTTGATTGCATTTGATTGTGTGTTGTTGCTTTTCATCTTCTATTTGCATTTAATATTAAAAAAAAGATACACAATTTCAAAATGAAAGTATTTCATTTCTTGCATTTGCATTTACATATTTTCTTCACTGTTTAAAAAAAATGCTTTGCATCTACAATTCTATGCATCTCTGTGCACTATCAACACTTTGTGACCACATTTTCTGTTTCATTCACAACAAACAAAAACAAACCATCCTCAACCACAACATCAACTTCATCATCTTACCATACTTCCCTTCCTCCCCTACCATACTTCTGCAAAACAGTGCCTTCTCCTACCAGACATTTTCAAACTGAACTGCTACAACATCACCTCCTCACAATCTCTACTGCCTTTCTCCATCAACTACTCAACATCCTTGCCTAAGCTGTCACATATCCACTGCTACAAGACAACCCTAAAGCCAATATACAAAACTGCAACCATCGTTGTCTGCCGCAACCACACCCCACTGCCTTGACTTCACTGCTACACAATCGTAAAAAAAACCTTCCATTGCCCTTGGTTCAGAGTGCACAGCAACTTCCCCCATCGACCTTCTCAAAACTGCCTTGCAAAACTGTGCAACCCAGAAATTTGCCATTACACTGTCATACCAAAAACTATCATCACATTTTTTTGCAAAACCATTCAACAACTCCACCGTACTGTCATCAATACACAAACTTCATAACTTGCAACATCAATACAACATCCACCATCCTTGAAACACTTCGACCAAACAAGACTTCACAGCCATACATCAAACTGCTGCTGCTACAAGAAACAATTCTTCAACCTGACTCTGCCACACTTGCCCTCTGTAACCATTAGCAGTAACTACAAAACAACATCACAACTGACCCTCTACTTGCCTCGACAGCAAGCCACACCACCACTTGCAGCAGTTTTGACACGAACCAAATCAAATTCAATTCTCCTCCTACCGCTCACCAGTGACAACCAGTCCTGCTTCCTCAACTCAACACTACATAACAGTGACCATCGTTCCACTTCCTCCACCACACCAACCCGCCTTAACAACTGCGACTAGCAACACTCCTTCCAAAACTGAAACTGAAACAACCATCTCCATCATCAGAATCTCGCTGGCAATCATACTTCATTTCTCATCATCCTCTTCAAACAACAACTATCTCCTTGTTCCAGCAAATCCAAAGCCAAATCCCTTCCTCTTCAATCTGCAATCCAATACAAACCATTGCCGCACCGCTGCAAAACAACTTCCTTCCTCATTCTCCGACAACCCATTATCATCCAGACTCCTGGCTTGAGCAACCCACTGATATCCCATCACTGACCAATCTCCGAACCCCCGGCCTCAACTTCGCCTCAGTCCTCGCCTACCCCAAAATCGAACTCCACCTCTGTAGCAATTTCGACGCCACAAACAGCCCCTGCCCACGCGAACTCCTAAAACCGCCCTCCTCTGCTAACCTCAAACTGCTGCAACCCTCATTAAACAGCAATAAATCTTCCAGTCGATCGAATTTTTTTAAATTGTACTTCGATTTCTTTTTGAGTTTTTTTTATTTCATGAATTTGGGATTGAGACTGGTTTGAGAAACGTAAAAATTCGTGAATTTGTTTGTTTGAATTCTCTGATTTATTTTACAGTAGTTCAATTGTTATAGTGGGCCGGACCGGGTAGATTGTTGTCTTTAATTTAATTTTGTTTGTTAGGTTTCCTTTCTCTATTTGATATTTCATTTTTGTTCTTTTTTTTTCTAAAAAAAAAACAAAAACAAGTTTGAATTTGTTTTGTTTTCACTAGTTTTGTTTTAGTGTTAATATTTGTTTTAAAGTCTATCTCTCAAAAAAAAAATTTAAAAATCCGAAAAAAGAGTTCAACTTTGTTTGATTTTCATTTTTCATTTGTTTTCACTTGTTTTAGTTTTCATTTATTTTATTTTCAATTGTTTTGTTTTCACTTATTTTGTTTTTCATCTTTGATAAACATACTAAAAAATAATAATAATAATAATAAAAATTGTTGAATATATCTTGTTTTTCATTTCAGGTTGCCAAAGCGGAAATTCAAAAGGAAGAAGTGCTTGCCCAAATAATTGCTGCTTGCTTATAAAAAAATTGCCGCTTAAAGAAAAAAAATTGCTAATAATCTGCTCGCTTTGGTATTGTGCTTTCATCTCTAGTGCATTGTTGGTTGCTTGCATTTGCATTTATATATACAAAAAAAAATTTCAAAATCCAAAAACAAAAACAAACTTCATTTTAGTTGCATTGTAAATTCACGTTTAATTTTTTTTTTTGCATTCATCTCATCTTATTTTCTTTTCTAAGGGCAATACCCCAATTCACATAAGGTGAGGGATTTCATCACCCTTTCCTTAGCCCACAAAAGCATTTCATCGTAGAATTGAACTAATAATAAAGGTTAGACATTCGACTTAAGGGTGTCACGAGCTCATCTAGGGCTTAATTGTATCTTCACAATTTTTTTCTTTGAACAATTTTTTTCTTGGTGTCTAGGCTACGGCAGAGTAATAAACAGTTATAAAAATTACGGTGATACGTAAATATTATACTGGTTGTTCCTTTGAAGGTACTTAAACCTTCAGCTGCATTGCTATGGTGATTTGTGGTGCACCGATAACCCCTGCCCGTTACCTGGCTGAGAAATATTTTTGTTGATTTAAGACAAAGTGTGATTATACAATTTTGGGTTAGGAGCTACTAAGGACATAAAATTTGTAATTAAGTCCTTTGCATTCATATAGTTGCATTAGTTCATGCGTATTTTTTAATCCAAAAAAAAATCTTTTTTTTCCTTTCCTTTGAAAATTTTCAATCAAAAACAAAAATCCAAAACAAAAATATAAAATCTTTCCAAAAAGAAAAAAAATTAAAAGTAAAAAAAATTAAATTCAAAAACAAAAAATCAAACTTCTCTTTTGAAAATAAATTTCACTCGGTAAATAGTTTTGTCCCTTGTAAAAAAAACAAAAAAAAATTTCACTTTGTTTTTTCAATCTTCTTTCATTCTCTAAACTCGTTTCTAACTTCTTTCTCCTCTCGACTTTTGCTTGTGCATGAGTACTTGGACTCGTGACACAACAACAAATCATTGGACTCGTGACTCAACCGCTAATCGTTTAACTCGAATAGACGATCCTCCCGAAATGGCGAACGAAAACGCCCCTCGAACTCTTATGGACAGAATCTTTTCCGATAGAGTTTCTATTCCATCTTGCATCACGTTACCCGCCCCTACGGGTAACCATTTCGAAATTCACTCGAACCATATTGCCACGCTTCCGAAATTTGGCAATTTCGAGCACGATGATCCATACATCTTTTTGACTAAATTCGAACAAGTTTGTGCAACCATTAAACTCCAACAACTTTCTGATGAGGGAATCAAACTTCGATTAATCCCATTCGCTCTTACGGATTACGCTGAAAAATGGTTGTACAGCTTACCATCGAACTCGATTAAAACTTAGGAAGTATTCGTAAAAGCTTTCTTAAAAAAGTTCTACCCTTTGGAAAAAAACGAGTAGAATCCGAAATTAAATTGTAAACTTTCATCAATTCAAGGGAGAACCATTCGGAAAATATTTTGAAAGATTTAAAGAGCTTTTGATAAAATGTCCACACCATAATTTTGAAAAATGGACGATTTGCCAAATTTTATACGATGGACTCGAAAATATCTCACGTACCATGCTCGAATCAATGTGCCAAGGCAACTTTCTTGTCCAACATCACGACGATGCTTGGCAATTTCTTGAAAACCTCGCTGAAAAATCATCCCAATGGGAACGATCGAACGAAAAATCAATTTACTCACGATCGAGTGCAAACTCGATAGGATCTTCTGTTGCTTTGGAAGCTAAGATCGACGCAATGATTAAAAAATTCGATAACATTTTCTCATCAAATCAAATGAACCAAGCTTCCCAACCAATGTGTTATAAATGCAACGATCCTAATCATATAGCCGATCAGTGTCCCAATTCTGTCGAACAAATCAATGCTTTCAATAAAGCCAAAAACGACCCATTTTCTCCAACGTACAATCCTGGTTGGAGAAACCATCCCAATTTTGCGTGAAACCAAAACAATCCCAACACGAATACGATACGTCCCAATTTGCAAGCATTTCCGAATAATGCTTCGAATCCTTCCTTTCAACCCAACAATTTTCAACCAAACTTTGCGGGTCCATCTCATAATCAACCGCAACAATCAAATTTTCAACCAAATTCGGCTCATCCTCCCCAAGACGATAAACGTTTAACTTCTCTTGAAAAAACTCTTGAAACGTTGGCTAAAGCAACTACTCAAAGCCTTCAATCAAACAACAATTTGCAAAATTTATTGACTTCATATATGCAAAACACAAACCAATCGATTGCAAAACTCGAAATGCAAATGAGTCAATTAGCCACATCTGTAAGTGAATGCGAACGAGGAACATTCCCAAGCCAGCCCCTTCCAAATCCCAGAAATCAAAACGCAAATTCAAATCAAGCCCATGTTGTTCAAGATAGCAACGTCACCCAATTGAATGCTATCACAACTCTTCGTTCCGGGAAACAAATCGATAATCGAGTCATTAATCCAAACGATTTATCGGAAACTTCTCCCGATACTTCTAAAACAACGAATGAATCTGAATAGAACGTGGAGCCAAACGTTTAATCAAATGCCAGTCAAAACTCTTCTTCTTCCACTCGAGTAGAACCGCCTACCGAGTATCGTGTCCCATTTCCACATCGTCTTCGACCAAAGAAACACTCGGACCAAATGGAAAAGATGTTGTAAATTTTTGAACAAGTCAAAGTTAACATTCCGCTTCTTGACATCATTCAGCAAGTCCCAACTTACGCGAAATTCCTTAAGGACTTGTGTACCCAAAAGTGACACACTCAAGTGCCCAAAAAAGTCTTCTTAGCCGCTAGTCTGAGTGAAGTCTTGTCTCAATCCATGACCGTAAAATACAAAGATCCTGGCTGCCCTACGATTTCGTGTACAATTGGTGACAAGACGATTAACAAATGTTTGATAGACTTAGGCGCGAGTGTCAACTTGATTCCATATTCCGTGTACGAACAATTAGGCTTAGGTGAGCTCAAACCCACAAAAGTCACGCTTTAATTTGTTGATCGATCCATTAAGAAGCCCGTAGGAGAAATCGAAGACGTGCTCATTCAATTAGGGCAATTCATATTCCCCGTTGATTTTATTGTTCTCGAAACACAACCCGTGACAAATCCCGCAAGTCAAATTCCATTGATTCTAGGCCGACCATATTTAGCCACCTCAAATGCCTTAATCAATTGTCGTAACGGATCGATGAAAATCTCTTTTGGAAACATGACTTTGGATCTCAACACTTTCAATCTTGAAAGCCAATCGAACGAACCTCGTGACCAAACGTTGGAAGTTAGTGCCATTCACGAAAACTTTGAAAATGAAACACTTGATTTTAATGATGAACACGAGGCCGAGTATGAAAAATTGTTTCACGAAATTCCCAACGAGATTGAATACACTCTTCCCTTTGAATCGCTTCAAGTTGAGTCCGAATCTCAATCAAACTCTTTGATCGAAAAAATCCCGAAGTTGGACCTCAAACCACTTCCCGATCACCTTAAGTACGCATACTTAGGTGATAACGAAACGTTGCCCGTCATAATTTCTGCAACTCTCTCTCTCTTGATCAAGAAGCTTCTCTTCTCTCTATTCTTTCGAAAAACCAGGAAGCGATTGGATGGTCGATCTCCGATATAAAGGGAATTAGTCCCGCTCTTGTCCAACATCGCATTCATTTAATCGACAATGCCAAACCTGTTCGTGACGCGCAACGAAGGCTTAACCCAAAAATGAAAGATGCGGTGCGTGATGAAATTCTTAAACTTCGCGACAACGGAATCATTTACCCAATCTCCGATAGTTCATGGGTTAGCCCAATTCACGTTGTACCGAAAATGTCTGGGCTAACCGTTGTCAAGAACGATTCAAACGAACTTATTCCAACTCGTACTCAAACGGGTTGGCATGTTTGCATTGACTACCGAAAACTAAATGCCGCAACACAAAAAGATCACTTCCCCCTTCCTTTTATCGACCAAATGCTCGAACGTTTAGCCGACCACGAATTTTACTGCTTCCTTGATGGTTATTCTGGCTATAACCAAATTCCCATCGCTCCCGAAGATCAAGAGAAAACGACTTTCACATGTCCATTTGGTACCTTTGCTTATCGACGTATGCCATTCGGACTTTGTAACGCCCCTGCGACTTTCCAACGATGCATGGTTGGAATCTTTTCCGACATGATTGAACGCTTTCTAGAAGTTTTTATGGATGATTTCTCAATCTTTGGCGATTCTTTTTCCCAATGTTTACATCATCTCGAGTTGGTTCTAAATCGATGTAAAGAAAAACATTTGACTTTGAATTGGGAAAAATGCTGCTTTATGGTCAAACAAGGCATAGTCCTTGGACATATCATCTCAAATAAAGGCATTGAGGTAGATAAAGCGAAAATCGATGTAATTGAAAACCTACCCATTCCCAAAACTGTTAAGGACATTCGATCATTTCTTGGACACGCTGGCTTTTACCGACGCTTTGTGAAAGACTTTAGCAAAATTGCTCGTCCTTTGACGACTCTTCTTGGAAAAGACGTTCCTTTCGATTTTAACTCTGATTGTATCTCTTCTTTTGAACGTCTTAAGAACGAACTCATTTCTGCTCCAATCATTTGTGCGCCCAATTGGGATCTTCCTTTCGAAATAATGTGTGATGCTTCAAACTTTGCCGTTGGTGCTGTCTTAGGACAACGCATCAACAAGATCCTTCACATGATTTACTACGCGAGTATGACTTTGAATGACGCTCAACTCAACTACACAACAACCGAAAAAGAGCTTCTAGCTGTCGTTTTTGCTCTCGAAAAATTCCGATAATACTTGATAGGGTCACACATTACTGTGTACACGGACCACTCCGCACTTCGATATCTCTTCTCTAAAAAGGATGCCAAATCCCGCTTGATTCGTTGGATCCTTTTACTTCAAGAATTTGACCTTACAATCAAAGACAAAAAAGGATCCGATAATGTCATAGCCGATCACTTGTCTCGTCTTCCGAACGCACCATCTTCTTTGCCGATCAATGAAAACTTCCCCGATGAACAACTTCTTTCAATTTCTATCAACCCATGGTACGCTGATATAGTGAACTACTTAGTCACTAAAGAAACTCCCTCATCGTGGTCCAAACAGGACAAATACAAATTCATGTCCCAAGTGAAATATTTCTATTGGGACGATCCATACTTGTTCAAATATTGTCCCGACCAAATCATCCGACGTTGCATTCCGGATAATGAGATAAGGAGTGTTCTTTCGTTTTGCCACGATCAAGTGTGCGGTGGACATTTCGGTCCTCGAAAAACTGTGGAAAAGGTGCTTCAGTGTGGTTTCTATTGGCCTTCTATCTTCAAAGACTCATTCGAATTTTGTAAAACTTGCGGTCGATGTCAAATGCTTGGACGAATTTCTCGACGAGATATGATGCCTCTAAACCCCATTCTTACCATCGAAATCTTTGATGTTTGGGGTATCGACTTTATGGGACCTTTTCCCAATTCTTTTGGAAACTTGTATATCCTTCTCGATGTTGATTACGTCTCAAAATGGGTCGAAGCCGTTCCGTGCAAGACCAATGACCATAGAATTGTTGTGAAATTTCTCAAAGAAAACATCTTTTCAAGGTTCGGCACACCTCGCACAATAATCAGTGATAATGGAAACCATTTTTGTAACTGTTCTTTTGAAACTTTAATGAAGAAATACTCGATAACCCACAAGTTATCCACTCCGTATCATCCTCAGACTTGTGGGCAAGTTGAAGTTTCGAATCGTCAAATAAAACAAATCTTGGAGAAAACTGTAACAAAAATCGAAAAGATTGGTCTCAGAAATTGACCGACGCGCTTTGGGCTTACCGTACTGCTTTTAAAACTAACCTTGGGATGTCCCCATTTCGTTTAGTTTACGGTAAAGCTTGCCATTTACCCGTTGAAATCGAACACAAAGCGTTATGGGCAATAAAAAACTCAAACTTTGACCTTGAAAAAGTTGGTGAAAACCGAAAATTGCAACTCAACGAACTAGAAGAACTTAGGAATGATGCGTATGAAAACAAGAAAATTTACAAAGAAAGAACAAAAGTTTTTCATGACAAGTCAATCCTAAGAAAAATGTTTTCGCCTAACCAGAAAGTTCTTTTATATGACTCGAGACTTTATTTATTTCCGAGGACACTTAAATCAAGATGGACCGGACCATTTGTGGTACGAACTGTTGTTCCACATGGTGCCGTAGAAATAGAAAACCCCAGGGATGGATCAATTTTCAAAGTCAACGGTCATCGTTTGAAACCTTTCTTGGAATTGCCAAATAACCAAGAGGAGGAGCTCATGATCCTTCATGAGCCAAGCTACGTCTAGTAAGAATGTTAACCCTCTTTTGTAAATATGTACATATTTTTCCCGTTACACTCATTATATCATGCATTGACTATGGGGACACAGTCAAAATTAAGTGTGGGGGGAGTCTCATTTTCATTTTTTTTAGTTTTTCATGGTTTTTCATGGCATTTTTGAATTTTCATTTTCTTACTAAAAAAAATCTCAAAACTCCTATATCTCAAAAACATTTTCTTTTTACCATTTTGATTCATTTTTGAAGAAACACTATGGGATAAGTATAAGTTTTGGTTAATATATTGAAATATTTGAAAATTTGTTTGTCTTAACAAAAATAAAAATGAAGTTTGATTACAAATAACAATGGTTTAACTAGTATATAGGAAGGTTCATCTATGTTAATTATGAAGTATGTTCTAATTGAAAATCTTTGTTTATAAAGTGGTAAATTTAAAGTAAAGGATATTAATTTTTTGTCTTCTAAGTTAAATAGTGCAAAGATGATTTTGCAAAACTCTCTCTCTCTCTTAAATATATATATATATATATAATAACATCCAAAGTATTCACTCTCATTTAAAAGTCCTCACGGTTATGCATGGGTGAATTACTTGGAATCTTTGACTATGTGCTTTCATACTCATTTAAAAGTCCTCACGGTTATGCATGTATGGAACACATGTAAAAAAAACAAAAAAAAACAAAGAACAGACTTAATAAAAACCACCTACGGTCGATAGGTGTATGCATGAAAGTGTGTGCACTCCCCATGCTCTATACTCCCCTCACATAAGCCTGAAAGGCAGTGCATGGGTGGTATATCTGGCCTCAGTTTACCTGAACTAGGTGTGTAATTTTTTCTTACAAATAATAAGAGAGCAAGCAATTGAAATCCTAGCACTATTTTTACTTATTTGATTTGATTTGTTATTGAAAAGAAATGAAAATACCATTTTAGTAAACTTTGATAATCAACTAAGGATTTATTTCATAGTTACACTTTGTTATCAGCCGAAACAACGAGTTAAACTATTGTCTATGATGACTTGATTTTTATTGGAAATTTTGACGAGTAAATGACTTAAATTTTCAAGATAATGACCAAGACTTATATTTAACTTCTTTGTGTCGATTTAAGAGTAAATCCGTCATTTGTAAATATTTTCAAGAACTTGCATTCATCCCATTGTAAATAAATCTTGCATTTTGTAAATATTTTCACTTTGCATCTTGATTTTGTGGGTAGTATCCGCTGAAAACCCTCACGAGACAACACTTGTCCTACCGGGGACACCCAGAGGTTTAACGGCTTGTTGCATACGCTCAATGCAATCGTGCTCCCTATGAAAACGGATTTATCTTAGTTTTCCTTTATTCGAGGACGAATAAAAAGATAAGTGTGGGGGTATTTGATGTGCACGTAAATGTGCATATATTTACACCCATATTTTATCTCTTTTTATTTAAATAAACATCATATTTGGGCATTTTAACATGTGTAAAACCAAAATTCAATTATTTTCAAACCATCATATTTTCATCTTCATTCAGGGGCAAAATGGTCATTTTTATGCTTGTGTCAATTTAAGAATTTTTACTTGGACATTTTTTGATAATTTTTATAGGAATTTGGATGCATATGGAAGAGGCTTATATGAAGATACATGCATGCACAAATGAAATACAAAGGAATGAAGAGGAAATAATTCAAGTTCAAGATCATGGAGGACCCCACCCACTTACCTAAATGTACAATTATGAGCTAATGGACAAACTAAGTGGAGGTTAAAGCTTCATGCACAACAAATGATGGATTAATTAGTGGCTAATGGTTACTTAGTGGCCACATTTCCTAAAGGGCATTTTAGGAAGCCCCCTAAAAATAGAATTAGGGTTTTATGCATGTATATATAGCCCTCTTATGTACATGAAACTATCATCTACTCTTTCATTTTACTTAGGAAATTAAGAGATCAAATTGTAAGCTCAATATTACATGAAATAAAAATGGCTTCCAAGCCTCTTTCTTCTCTCTTTTCTGCATGCTTTTCCTTGCTTTTATGTTGATGTTTATTTTTATGTTCTCTTTATTTTCATGTTCATAGTTTAGATTTACATTTATGCACTAGTTTAATACATTTCTTTCTAGTAGTTAATTTCTTTTTCTTGTTTGTTCTCTACTTTACTTCATTTTCAATGTTGAAATCTCTATGTGTTGAAATGATAACACAAAGGAGTAGCTAAACCTCTTCAATTTAGGGGTAATGAAGCTCTCAAATATTATGTGATTTCAACATTTCTATGATTTATGATCTCTTTGTCTATGCTTCATGAAAGTAAATTTTGATGCAAGTTTATACAAGTGGGTTTGATAGCTTATGTTGCTTTTGCAAATGAGCTATTCTTATTCAACATAAACACAAGTTGCATCATCATTTGCTAATCCATTTTTGATTTTGAAATGAAAGTAAAAATGAAATTTGATGATCTATATTACTAGTTACAATAGTAAATAGATCATACTTAAAATAACTTTTGCTTTGCCTTCATTTTCATGAGAATTATAAGTGGTATAATTGTTGTATTATGGTTTGATGGTTTGAGTTAAATTAATAACATAAACAAACCATACTTATGATCAATGCAACGATTATTTCGCTTAATATCAAGTTAGAGATGATAAATTCTTTGTTTGTTGATTTACAAAAATATGAGAGCGGATTTGCCTCTAAATTGTCCTCTAGTTTAATAGTTTTTAAATCACATTTTAATTCTAGCTTTAGCTTCTTTTTTGTAGTTAACAACTTCATCTCTCTTTGGTCTAATTTGATTGAATTGAAAATTTTAAAATCTCATCAATTCCCTGCGGATCGACCCGTATTCGCCCCGTACTACAAAGTGTACGCCGTGCGCTTGCGGTAAATTTAAATTTAAATTCGTTCGACGGTTTTCTAAACTGATAGAATTTCCGTCGACGAACAGATACTTTGCAGACACTTACAAACAACCTGTGTCATACGTAATGAATTCATTCCTTAGATTTAACTATTGTTGTTTATTGCCATCATATACTAAACAATGTTCTATTTTGTAGCTATGCAAGGTGCACAAGGTCCATCTCTATTGGTAAGCTATTATCAACCTACTTTATTTGATATTTTTTAGTGCTTTGTTTGATTTTCTCATTCGCCGCTGTTTTGCACATATGCTTCTGTTAATTTGCAACAAAGGTCGACAGTTCTTCAACCAATAATAGTAGTTACATAGGGGTATTGAGAAATGGTAGCCAGCATGAAGACTCGTTGATCATATTAGAACTAGGTAACTTAAACAATGCCAAATGAGCTAGGATTGATTAGTCAATTCAAAATCAATTAGTTACACGCTGGTAAAATTAAAGAACTTGTCAATTATAGCCTATAATTAATTGCACTTAAATTATACATCTAGCAACAAATTAAAAGTCAGGATTCAAAACATATATCTAATAATAATTCATGTTAAAACCTTTGGTGGTAAAAGAAGCATACTTACATTCCTATTAGGTGGACTGAAATGGATGTTGCCCGTTTAATTTTTTATATAAAACGGTCATCCCAATCCTTTAATTCATGACCAAGTAAATAACAGAAGTTACATAACTAATATCATGACATGAGCTATGAAATGTTGTGAACCTGATGGCTTGATTGTTTATGTGCTTGTTTGAATAATAATCAATTAATATTGTTTGAATGTTACTTAATAATTCATGGAAAATTCTTGTTGTTGATTATCAACCTTGTTTACAGGTAATTAGCTTTTCCAGAATGAAGACCATCAACAACAATGGACATGACTTCAATTGTTATATGTATTATGATATTTGTTAGTACTGGTTGTGTAAACTTGTTTGTGAATGCTTGTGGTATGTGAATTTGCTCATTTTGTCAAATAACTATGATCTAAATGGTTATGGATATTATACTTATGTGATTAACGTGTTCTCAATTATTTGAATATGATGATTATATGATCAATTGATTGTTGGTTTGAATATGGTAATTATAAGATTATTGCTGATTTTAATATGACTATTATATAACTGGTTGCTGGAAATAATATAAGCCATTAACAGTATATGGTAGCATTTAAAATATGCTACAAAACAATCAATACCTTTTAGTAGCGTTTTTAAAATGCTACAGAAACAAATGTAAAATACCACCTGAATTTGTAGTGGCATAAAATAAATGCAATGAAAAGTTTTTAGTTGCACAAAATGTTAGTTTTGGTAGGGTTTTGTAAACGCTGTAGAAAACTTTTAGTAGCGTTTAAAAAACGCAGTTATACCGAACGTTTTGTAGCGTTTATTAAAATGCAACCAAAAAATCGTACTTTTAGTTGCGCGACCTGTAGTAGCGTTCTTTAAAACGCTACTAAAAGTTTTCGTAGCGTTTTTTCAACGC
The DNA here is from genome assembly GCA_030737815.1 of Allium fistulosum. Classification (NCBI taxonomy): domain Eukaryota; kingdom Viridiplantae; phylum Streptophyta; class Magnoliopsida; order Asparagales; family Amaryllidaceae; genus Allium; species Allium fistulosum. The sequence goes on along the minus strand of CM060905.1, from coordinate 796,731,857 downwards.
TACTAAAGGTCTTTTCTGGTGTAGTGGAACCAAACTCTATCCTAAAGAATGGATCTAAAACAATCTTCTAGAGGAAGATATGTCAAAAACAAGTCATTTGTGCTCCAAAACAAAATCAATCAATCATCTAGAGGAAGATCTATCAAATATGAGTCATTCATGCTCCAAAGTAAAAGCAATTTTCAAATACTAGATCGGTTTTCAGATCTACTATATGAGTTTTCCAATCTTCTGTTCCTACCGTTAGATGGTTTTGTGGTTCTTTATTCACGCTATAACTAGAATGGTTCTTTGGGATTCTATTCAAATATTTATCATAAGGATTTCCTAACAGTGGGACTTCCTTAAATTAGCTCTCAATCTTTTAAATTCAGATAGGAATTCAACTTTCTTATTAAACGAGAATCTTTGTCACTAAACAAGCTGTGGAGTATCTATAATTGAAGAAGTAAACTCTTACATCAAGAGAAAAACTCATGGTCTACTGAAATGATGAATACTTAGTCAGTCAAACTTATGGTCCTTTTAACAAACAAATTGGCAAAAACTCGAAATACTGGAAAGCAGACAATGCATCTTAGATAATTTAATAAACTCAAAAAGAGAAAAGTGCATACGATACATTTGAGGTAACATATGTTCGAATATTGATTTATTTACAATTAAATACATTATGTGAAAAGTTGCAGGTACAAAAATTAGACAAAAGAAGAGTGTGTTTAAAGCAATTCATTACTAAAACTTAAGCTCTATGCTATCCTGATCAAATCTTTAGCAATTAAAGGATCGATAATGTGGCGAATGGCTATGCCCAAAAGTTCTTTGATTTTCTTTTTTACTTTCTTCAAATAATATTTGCATCATCAACTGAATCAATTTGAATTTTTAAAGCATGTTGCAGAGTCTTGTTGGCTCCTTTAATAGTTTGAACTATGCTCTTTAACTCTTCAATTTCCTATTTAAGAATGCACTTCTCGTGCCCAAGCTTTTCAACTTGGCTTTCGTAGTCATTGAGATGTTGAGATACTTTTTCATTCCATTTCTTACTCAAAAATATTGCATGCCCTCAAATTTAACTTGTCTACTCCATTTGGAGATTGCATCATTGCTTAAACCTGTAGGGGGATTTAGCAAAGTAGGAAATTCTCGACTAGTTAAAGATCGTGATCTATTTGTTTTAATGGGAGTAGGAGTAGGAAGGCCGAACTCGCCTTCACTTGCAATAAGCTCTAACGAATGGCAGTAGACTTGACGTTTCATTAGATCCACTTCAGGATCATTTATTTGTTGATGCAATCTAGCCATTTTGGTATCAATATGAACTAAAGGTCTAGATTCTAAGACCGAGTCAATCTTTTCTTTCAAATGTTGGACTCTTTTGTCTTTCTCTTCAAATTCCCCTTTCAGGTTAGAAATTCATTCCTTCAAACTCTAAAATTCAATCTCAATTGGAAGTATTTCCTGTGTCATTCTTATGCCTCCGGATTATTTGGAAACCATAAAGCTGAAGCATCTTGGGAAGACTGCCTCTTTTCAATATCAACTGTTGGTCTATCCGTAATCTCGATCACTCATGAGAAAACATCTAGAGAATCGAATGCAAGTTCTAGTTGGTTTTCCTAATCAAAATAAATAAAAGTAAAGTTAATATATGAACAATGTTCTCTTTCATTAATCACAACAAAAATTTACAAGCGATAAGGAAATTCAAAGTATATCACAATTCTATTTTAGAATATTCAACTAACTCTTAAAGTTTTGAAATAGCAATTTTGGCCTTTTTAAATGGCCTAAAAGACATGGTAAGAGTAGGATCAGAAGAAGCTTTGATCCCTTTTGGAGTGTTAATAGGAGGGAATCAATGATAGTCCTATTCCCCGACTTGAGAGCTGACGTGATCGCATATTAGTTTGGCATGGTAGGTTCGAATTTTCACTTAGTAATTTATCATTCTCATCACCCAAGAAATCAAAGAGAAAATGGGGAAATTGCATGTAAACTTCTTGTAGATCCCTAAGAAAGCAGTGTCTCACTAGATGTGATGTTTTGAGAGTTAAAGATTTTTCTTTAAAATCCTTCTTTAACCTGACAAATTTACTCAAGATTTCCATGAGAACAGGACTGCTTGAGGTTTCTTTTAACTATACAATATGATAAATTAGACTGATAATAGAAAAACAAAAGCGATAAAATTCATAAGCTATTAGTTACATAGTATAATTATATAATCATTCGAGTTCATACAAAATTTATTTCTTATATAGTTCAGAAATAAATCTCTTCCTATTGTATTTAAGTTTTTCGAGAGGAAGAGAACGAGAAGAAAGAGGGGTAGAATCAACTCTTGGGAGATTCCAATATGCCCTGGGATGAGGATCGGACCCATGTTCCTCCAAGTATCTTCGATTAAGGTACCTAAGTAAATCCTTGCAATTGTTGCCTAAATAGGAGAAATCGATGAATTTACCCCAGGAGTAAACTCTATAGAGAAACTCCTTTGGGGCATTTCTATCATCAATCAGTATCCAGAAGAGGGTCATGAGCTCTGCATTCTCTGTCAAAAGTCTCTCCTGATTAAGGTGTGCTTTCTTCATCCATGGTGCAACTTGCCTTTCTTTAACAAATCTTAATTTTGATGCAGTAGCAGCAATACTCTTATATTTCTCGGACAAATCATTACACTCTTTCAATTGTCTATCCAACTCCTTATTCAGTCAGTCTATTTCCATTTGTTTCTTTTCAAGCATAACATCATAATGATATTTTGACTTCTTCCTTGACTAAAATAACTAATGTATTAACTAAGAACTATTTGATAATTTAAAAGATTTAAATAAGGAAATCCATACCTGAGAAAGTGGAATTTGAGGTGAGGGAATCTGCTCCTTCCCTTTGGATTAGTGACTCTAGGGAGCACTGCTCTTCTGAGGAGAATCCTTCCTTGAAGAATCAGGGATGTCAGTGACCTCTATGTCTTGGACTGTTGAGTCTAGGTTAGCATCACCTGATCCATCATTTTCGTCTGACGGTCCAAGATGACCCTTCCCATCACCACCATCATTGTTGTCATTGTTGTTATTACCATCGTCATCATCATGATCCTTATTGTTATTAGTAACGACAAGGGCAGATGAGCCTAAAACGAAAATGAAAGTCAATAAAACAATAACATTAGGAATTCAGTATTAGTTATATTGAAATTTACCAGTAGGCTCAAGTTGAATTGAAGAAGAGGTGGAAAAAATATTTCTGTTTTCGGTAGCCAATGATAGTTTCCTTTGAGCATTTCCTTCCATCATTAAGGGTTCTCCAAGTGTGACATGATTATCTTAGATCAGTGAGTATAGATGGAGATTCATTTCCATCAAAAGCGTAAGTCTATCACCCCTGGCCTTAGATACCACAATCAAGGATTGAATAGTTTCACTATTAGTGGGGCTTAACTTTTTGGAAGTTGATCTAAAAGGAAATACCTATTGCAAGAAAGTGATGAATATGACATAGGTAACATGAAATGAAAACGTACTCGGAACAGAAAAAGTTCCCATAATCCTAGAGTAGCTTTTGATGCAGAAGAATTAAGTCTCCCGGTCGTTGGCTTTGCTGATAGCTTTGGCAATTAAACTCTTCGGGAGGAGATGAATGCGATACAATGGGTTACCCGGTTACTTACTGAGTTTTGTAGGGCAAGCTATGTAACGAAGAACTTCAGCATTTAAGGAGGAAAGCTTAGCCTCCCTGGCAAGAAGCTCCAAGCAAGTTAAGTAAGCGTACGAGTTTGGAGATACCTAGATTATAGCAATATTCAGGCGTTCTAGGAATCTTAAGATAAAACCTGGAAAAGGAAGATATGCTGAATGTCATATGTGGATTGGAGTGAAGGCGAAAAACCCTTCTGTAGGGTTATCGATTATACCGAAAGGACCGCAGTAATAACTTCTATACCTACAATTCCAAATTGCTTAAGGATGGAATCTACCTCTTCTTAGGTGGTGATGCTGGTTAAGAAAATTATCCACTTTCTTAGTAAAAAGAGAAGCTTTCAAGCTCTTAGCGGCCTTCTTGACTACTTTTATGATTGGTTTCTTGCCTTCCATATGCCTGCCAAGTGATATAACACCAAATAAGACAGCTGATAGTTAAAACAATCATAATAATTTTTTACATGCTAAAACAAAGGGTAATAAATTGATTCATATGATATCTATAATCATAATACCAAAATGATAGAGGACTAGAAACCAACATAATACTCATGATATAAAGTTATAATAAGAAAGTAAATTTATAATGATATAAAATTTACTCATCCTAAATATATCTTAAGTGTCTTGATTAAATTAATGAATTTATAAATCAATGTCGAATGTCATATCAGTAGCGCTATTGAAAGCTATACGCAAAACAATGGTACTTAATATTGAAATAAGAATTAGCCAACATCAATAAGTAATGCTGAAAATGTTGATAAATCAATGTAGAAATATTTTATATAAATAAATAATATATTTTTGCAGAGTATAAATAACCCATGAGTTTGTTACAATAATTACATTACAAAATGAATGCGACATTGATAAAGCATGGTATCATTAACTAGGTTTTTAACCCAACAGAATACAAAAGGAGTTAATACATTCAGATTAAGTCAGAACGATTCGAAACTTGACCCGAAGGCCTTAAAGTACATCGCAAAGAAACTCCGGGAGTTTGAACCAAAAATATGCGAAGTATTCGGATCGGCACCGATCCGATCCAATTGGATTGATACCGATCCAAAATATTGACTTGTGGATTCTCCAATCCACATGCATTATGTTCCTACATCTTTCCGAAACATATCTGCCAAGTTTGATAACATTCTGAGAATCCGAGTTGAAGAAGACAAGACTTATCTGATTCGAATTACAGTTCAATCTAATTTATAGGCGAACCATCGTCAAAACAAGTCAACAAGCTATGAAATCACATGAGGAACCTCACATGCAAGAAGGAAAGCCAACGAAGTAGGAGTTGTGCAAAAATTGCACAAAACATTGGATCGATACCGATCCGATCCAATTGGATTAGTACCGATCCAAAAAGTTAGTTCAAAACTACCCTAAATTTTACGTGCCTCCTCCTGTGGATAACTACAGGCTTTTGGTACTCTGGTTCCGATCCAAGTGCTATCTAAATCCTATAAATACCATCCTATCTTCAACAGAAGGGGGGCTGGCTGCTCTGATCACTGAGGAAACTCTGCTACTAAGATTCTTCAACCTCCTTCCTCCTCATAATGGCTGGCATAGGAGAATCGAGATCCTTCCTTTTGTCTCAATCAATGGTGGTTTGATCTTTTAACGTTTAATTATTAGAATTGTAAACAACTTGTACTTGTGATCAATAGTCAATCCGTCAATAAAATCTATAAAGTGGATGTAGGCTTTGTTAATAGCCGAACCACTATAAAAATCTTGTGTTTCTCTACTTTATTATATCTTTTTTGCAATTTGGAGAGTGTTTTGCTCTACTTTTTTTGTCCCAATAAATAGGGATGGTGCTTTCACAATCATATCAAGGTGTTGATCCATTTTTTGGGTTAAAGTTTTGGAGCTTCCACTGAGAACAAAGATAGATCCGAAAACTTGAAGCTTGAATATGTGATTTGGAAAAAATGAAGAGGCCTAACACTAGATCTAAAACTGGAGCAAGTCAACCAGAGCCTAGGGGCAGTCAAGAAGTATCCTCAAATTCCCAATCCAACTATGTAGCTAGAGAAGAAATGGAAAGGCCGATGAAGGAGATGCAGGATGGAATCTTTGCTGGGCAATAAGAGATGATGGAGGGATTCTTCCAAAGGATGGGACGAAAAGGATTGCAGGAGCTGCTGGAATTTAGACCCTAGGAAATAATACAGAAGCTGTCAAAGTTGGATTAGAACGAGATGAAACGTTGCATCCACACCCAGAGCAATCGATACTTGGGGAGCAATATAGGAGTCAACCTGGGAATCAACGCCAATGATGGGATCGATATTGGAGCTGGCACCGAAAGGGTCAACAATGGAGTGACCGTTGAAACTCAAGGAACTGGTGGTACGGGAGCTAATCCGAATACTAGAGTGCAATCGGTAGAGGAATATGTGCCAGGGCTACCTCGGACGAGCGGAGGACAGAATGAGGCAAGGAGAGTAGGGCAGAACACTAGTGTGCAACCAGTAGAGTATGTGTCGGATTTCCCTTGCCAAGGTGGGGGGCAGAACATCGATTTCAAACGAAGACCTTAATTGGATGGTGAAAACCGAATTGATGAATTGGTAAGAAGGTTGGTTAGAGGAGGACCCACAGATCAAGGTTTGGAAGATGTGAACAAAAACCAGTTGACAGCTAATATCCGAAACGCGAGAAATCTTCCCGATTTCAAGCTTCCCGCACTGTCAATGTACGAAGGAAAGACCGATCAAATGATTCATCTGATGAGATATGTTGTAATGACCAGTAATTTTTTTCCGATAATTAAATAAGATTTTGGGATTCAATATTGGAAGGGAAAAAAATTTATGATTCGTTAATGAGAAAAAAATTGAAATGAAATTCAATAACGTTAATTTAATGTAATTGATGACTATTTTAATGTAATCTCAATCAATATGTATAATTGTAAAGTTAATTTGGTTAGAAATTATAAATAAGGAAATAAACCAAATGTTGTATTTAAACGGTGAAATTGTATGTAATTAATTAAAATTGGTTAATATAGAATAATTGATGCAGTAGCGGAATTACAAATTGTTGATTCTGTGAAAGTAGCAGTCGATGGAATGGAAAATACTGAATGGCCCAAATTCGTTGATCCGAAGATACCGAATTCTAGCTATCTTCGTCATGTTGATCGCGCATGATACCGTGAAAGAAGATCTGCAATTCTTCAGACGTTGATCAAGCGCACTTGATACCGTGAATTGGCTTCTACGATCGTTGATTCGAGCGCACTCGAATGCCGAAAGAGGAGATAGGAGATTACACTCAACTACCAATTTAATGAAAGCACAAAGCTAACAAACAAGAATTTTATTCAAAAATCAACCACCTTACAAATGAGGCCACCCCGCTATTTATAGAGCTTTACAACACACGCGACTCAAAACTGCACAACACTTAGGTCGGCAACGACCTAACATATACGACCTAAAACAGACGACTTACGACTTAACTAAGGTCGGCAGCGACTTAACAACAGTACAAAGAAAACAATACAACACATTACAACTCCACACTTACAATACAACATATAGGTCGTCCACGACCTAAACATCACGACTTAACATTTGCCCGACCTAAAAATATAAGGTTGCGACTCAAGAATTCTAGGCGGCATGAGTTTCAGCGACTTATAGCAATCGGCGACCTAAAACTTCCCGCGACCTATCTTAGGTCGTAGGTCGTTCACGCGACCTATCGTAGGTCGTAGCTCGTGAAAGTCTTCACTTGAAGCATCGAAGCGACCTAAAGTGAGCGACCTATCTCCCCATATCTTCCCACGACCTAGCATAGGTCGTAACTCGTTAGGTCGTTCGAGCGCTTTTCCCTTTAACTCGTTAGCTCGCGAGTCTTCTGTAGGTCGTTTGCGAGATTCACTAAGTCGCTGGAGCGACTTAAAGGCCTCGTTAGGTCGTTCGCGACCTAACACTTTACCAACTTGTGCTTCATCATCCAGTAACGACTTAAAGGATTCGTTAGGTCGTACGTGACCTAACTCTTCACCATTCTGGGTATCATTCTGGGCTGCATCATCCTTCCCTGGTTGAAAAAAATTCGTCCTTGAATTTGCGCTCTCCTTTTTCTCAACAAACTCATTCCCATGATACGATATCAGATGTTTAACATTAAACACGTCAGACGTGTACACATCCTCCGGCAGCTTCAATTTATACGGGTTTTCATTGATTCGTTTCACAATCGTTACAGGACCAATCTTTCGAGCTTTAAGTTTATTGTATGCTCCCACTGGAAATCGTTCCTTCGTTAGTACGGCATACACTAAATCTCCTTCGTTAAATTCAACACTTTTTCGTTTCAAATCTACAGTTCGTTTATACTTTGCATTTGCTTTCTCCAATCGTTCCTGAATGATTTTATGACATTCTGTCAGCCCATCAACAAAATCAGCAGCTTTCTTAACTGTCGCATTCGAGTGCGGTATTACCGTTAAATCCAACGGTCCCTTTGGTAAGTTTGAATGTACGATCTGAAATGGACTGAAACACGTACTACGGTTCACAGCATGATTATGAGCAAACTCCGCTTGACATAACTTCACATCCCAACTCTTCAGATTGTCCTTTACAAGACATCGTAACAAATTCCCCAATGATCTGTTTACAACTTCAGTCTGTCCGTCCGACTGCGGATGATAAGCACTACTAAAATTCAGTTTCGTTCCCACCATCTTCCACAAACTTAGCCAAAAATGACTCAGAAATCTGGTATCCCTGTCGGAAACTATAGACTCTGGTAAACCATGCAATCGATATCGCTCTCTAAAGAACAACTGTGCCACATGACTTACATCTGCCGTCTTCTTACAAGCAATAAAATGTGCCATTTTCGAAAACCGGTCCACCACAACATATATGGAATCATTTCCCTGTTGAGTCCTTGGTAACCCCAACACGAAATCCATACTCACATCTACCCATGGTTTTGTCGGAACTGGTAAAGGCATGTATAATCCTGCATTTGTAGCGGTTCCCTTTGACACTTGACAGACATGACATCTCTCCACAAACCTCTCCACTTCTTTTCTCATTGACGACCAAAAGTACAATTGAGAAATCAGCTGCAATGTACGGTCTCTACCCACATGGCCTTCTTCATGTAACTCCTTGACAATTTTCATCCGTAAACTGCAATCGGGTACACATAATCGATTTCCTTTAAACAGAAAACCATCCACCAATGTAAACTCATCCGACTTTCCCTCCTTGACTTCATCTACAAACTTTGCAAAGTAAGGATCTTCAACACACAACTCTGGAAGTACTTCGAACCCCATCACTTCAACTTTCATTGTAGTTAATACATGATTTCTTCTGCTCAACGCATCCGCCACACGGTTTGTAACTCCAGATTTGTGTTTCACAACAAATGTAAATTACTGCAGGTATGCAATCCACGATGCATGCCTTGCTGAAATTTTCTCATGTCCTTGCAGATGTTTCAAAGCCTTATGATCAGTGTATAGCACAAACTCCTTATGAAATAAGTAATGTCTCCAATGTTTAATGGCTTGCACAACTGCATAAAACTCCACATCATACGTACTGTATCCCATTTTTGCCCCTGATAACTTCTCACTGAAATATGCAATAGGACGTCCCTTCTGACTTAACACTCCTCCAATCCCAACTTTAGATGCATCCATATGTAGCTCAAACAACAACTGAAAATCTGGTAATACTAGAATTGGTGCTGTCGTTAAAAGTTCTTTGATTCGTTCAAAAGCAACCCCTGCTTCCTCTGACCATAAAAATTGCTTCCCCTTCATACAATCAGTAACTGGTGCCATCACGCTACTGAAGTGTGGAATGAATCTTCGGTAGAATGATGCCAAACCATGAAAACTTCTAACTTCTGTTATCGTCCTGGGTTGTGGCCAATTTCAAATTGCTTCAACTTTATTCTGATCCACCTGTATACCTCCTCCCGATATAACATACCCCAAAAATAAAACACTCTGCGTCATGAACACGCATTTCTTCGTTGCAGCATAAAATTGTTCCTGTCGCAGTACCATCAATACTTCTTTCAGATGTTGCAAGTGTTCTTCTAGACTTCCACTATATATCAGTATATCATCAAAATACACCACCGCAAACTTCCCAATAAATGGTCTAAAAATCTGATTCATCACCTGCATGAATGTACTTCACTAGTACAAAAAGTGCAAAACTGATGCAAATAGAACTATTTGCATCAGTTCTATCTTAATAACCGATGCAATTGGTAAGTGGAAAGCAATAGGTAATAAAAAAATCAAATTTGCATCAGTTGTCATCAACACCTGATGCAAATACGTCGATGCAAATAGTTTTAGTCGCATCGGTTTTAAAGTCAACCGATGCAACTACATGTTGATGGCAAAGATATGAAATTTAGGGGGGAAAT